>OZ010648.1:16611089-17352362 GCA_963932195.1 Empis livida
TGAACTGGAAATTAAATTTCGAACACGTAGATACCAAATATGTGGGGATTGCTTTTGTTTTAAACTTTTTTAATTTTTTTCGGAAAAATCATGATGGTTGGTATGGATTTTGACAAAGCTTATGTTTTTGTGAAATTTCTCGGGCAATTTTAATTATTTTTGAAAAAGTTCTTCGGTAATGAACTGGAAATTAATTTTCAAACACGTAGATACCAAATATGTGGGGATTGCTTTTGTTTTAAACTTTTTTAATTTTTTTCGGAAAAATCGTGATGGTTGGTATGGATTTTGACAAAGCTCATGTTTTTGTGAAATTTCTCGGGCAATTTTAATTATTTTTGGAAAAGGTCTTCGTTAATGAACTGGAAATTAAATTTCGAACACGTAGATACCAAATATGTGGGGAATAGCTTTTGTTTTAAACTTTTTTTTTTTTCGGAAAAATCATGATGGTTGGTATGGATTTTGACAAAGCTTATGTTTTTGTGAAATTTCTCGGGCAATTTTAATTATTTTTGAAAAAGGTCTTCGGTAATGAACTGGAAATTAAATTTCGAACACTTAGATAGCAAATATGTGAGGATTGCTTTTGTTTTAAACTTTTTTAATTTTTTTCGGAAAAATCATGATGGTTGGTATGGATTTTGACAAAGCTTATGTTTTAGTTAAATTTCTCGGGTAATTTTAATTATTTTTGAAAAAGGTCTACGGTAATGAACTGGAAATTAAATTTCGAACACGTAGATACCAAATATGTGGGGATTGCTTTTGTTTTAAACTTTTTTAATTTTTTTCGGAAAAATCATGATGGTTGGTATGGATTTTGACAAAGCTTATGTTTTTGTGAACTATCTCGGGCAATTTTAATTATTTTTGAAAAAGGTCTTCGGTAATGAACTGGAAATTAAATTTCAAACACGTAGATACCAAATATGTGGGGATTGCTTTTGTTTTAAACTTTTTTAATTTTTTTCGGAAAAATCATGATGGTTGGTATGGATTTTGACAAAGCTTATGTTTTTGTGAAATTTCTCGGGCAATTTTAATTATTTTTGAAAAAGGTCTTCGGTAATGAACTGGAAATTAAATTTCGAACACGTAGATAGCAAATATGTGGGGATTGCTTTTGTTTTAAACTTTTTTAATTTTTTTTCTGAACTGGAAATTAAATTTCGAACACGTAGATACCAAATATGTGGGGATTGCTTTTGTTTTAACCTTTTTTAATTTTTTTCGGAAAAATCATGATGGTTGGTATGTATTTTGACAAAGCTTATGGTTTTGTGAAATATCTCGGGCAATTTTAATTATTTTTGAAAAAGGTCTTCGGTAATGAACTGGAAATTAAATTTCGAACACGTAGATACCAAATAAGTAGGGATTGCTTTTGTTTTAAACTTTTTTAATTTTTTTCGGAAAAATCATGATGGTTGGTATGGATTTTGACAAAGCTTATGTTTTTGTGAAATATCTCGGGCAATTTTAATTATTTTTGAAAAAGGTTTTCGGTAATGATCTGGAAATTAAATTTCGAATACGTAGATACCATTTATGTGGGGATTGCTTATGTTTTAAACTTTTTTAATTTTTTTCGGAAAAATCATGATGCTTGGTATGGATTTTGACAAAGCTTATGTTTTTGTGAAATATCTCGGGCAATTTTAATTATTTTTGAAAAAGGTCTTCGGTAATGAACTGGAAATTAAATTTCAAACACGAAGATACCAAATATGTGGAGATTAGTTTTGTTTTAAACTTTTTTAATTTTTTTCGGAAAAATCATGATGGTTGGTATGGATTTTGACAAAGCTTATGTTTTTGTGAAATTTCTCGGGCAATTTTAATTATTTTTGAAAAAGGTCTTCGGTAATGAACTGGAAATTAAATTTCAAACACGTAGATACCAAATATGTGGGGATTGCTTTTGTTTTATACTTTTTTAATTTTTTTCGGAAAAATCATGATGGTTGGTATGGATTTTGACAAAGCTTATGTTTTTGTGAAATTTCTCGGGGAATTTTAATTATTTTTGAAAAAGGTCTTCGGTAATGAACTGGAAATTAAATTTCGAACGCGTAGATACCAAATATGTGGGGATTGCTTTTGTTTTAAACTTTTTTAATTTTTTTTCGGAAAAATCATGATGGTTGGTATGGATTTTGACAAAGCTTATATTTTTGTGAAATATCTCGGGCAATTTTAATTATTTTTGAAAAAGGTCTTCGGTAATGAACTGGAAATTAAATTTCAAACACGTAGATACCAAATATATGGGGATTGGTTTTGTTTTAAACTTTTTTAATTTTTTTCGGAAAAATCATGATGGTTGGTATGGATTTTGACAAAGCTTATGTTTTTGTGAAATTTCTCGGGCAATTTTAATTATTTTTGAAAAAGGTCTTCGGAAATGAACTGGAAATTAAATTTCGAACACGTAGATACCAAATATGTGGGGATTGCTTTTGTTTTAAACTTTTGTAATTTTTTTCGGATAAATCATGATGGTTGGTATGGATTTTGACAAAGCTTATGTTTTTGTGAAATTTCTCGGGCAATTTTAATTATTTTTGAAAAAGGTCTTCGGTAATGAACTGGAAATTAAATTTCGAACACGTAGATACCAAATATGTGGGGATTGCTTTTGTTTTAAACTTTTTTAATTTTTTTCGGAAAAATCATGATGGTTGGTATGGATTTTGACAAAGCTTATGTTTTTGTGAAATTTCTCGGGCAATTTTAATTATTTTTGAAAAAGTTCTTCGGTAATGAACTGGAAATTAATTTTCAAACACGTGGATACCAAATATGTGGAGATTGCTTTTGTTTTAAACTTTTTTAATTTTTTTCGGAAAAATCATGATGGTTGGTATGGATTTTGACAAAGCTCATGTTTTTGTGAAATTTCTCGGGCAATTTTAATTATTTTTGAAAAAGGTCTTCGTTAATGAACTGGAAATTAAATTTCGAACACGTAGATACCAAATATGTGGGGAATAGCTTTTGTTTTAAACTTTTTTTTTTTTCGGAAAAATCATGATGGTTGGTATGGATTTTGACAAAGCTTATGTTTTTGTGAAATTTCTCGGGCAATTTTAATTATTTTTGAAAAAGGTCTTCGGTAATGAACTGGAAATTAAATTTCGAACACTTAGATAGCAAATATGTGAGGATTGCTTTTGTTTTAAACTTTTTTAATTTTTTTCGGAAAAATCATGATGGTTGGTATGGATTTTGACAAAGCTTATGTTTTTGTGAACTATCTCGGGCAATTTTAATTATTTTTGAAAAAGATCTTCGGTAATGAACTGGAAATTAAATTTCAAACACGTAGATACCAAATATGTGGGGATTGCTTTTGTTTTAAACTTTTTTAATTTTTTTCGGAAAAATCATGATGGTTGGTATGGATTTTGACAAAGCTTATGTTTTTGTGAAATTTCTCGGGCAATTTTAATTATTTTTGAAAAAGGTCTTCGGTAATGAACTGGAAATTAAATTTCGAATACGTAGATAGCAAATATGTGGGGATTGCTTTTGTTTTAAACTTTTTTAATTTTTTTTCTGAACTGGAAATTAAATTTCGAACACGTAGATACCAAATATGTGGGGATTGCTTTTGTTTTAAACTTTTTTAATTTTTTTCGGAAAAATCGGTACTGAACTGGAAATTAAATTTCGAACACGTAGATACCAAATATGTAGGGATTGCTTTTGTTTTAAACTTTTTTAATTTTTTTCGGAAAAATCATGATGGTTGGTATGAAAGCTTATGTTTTTGTGAAATTTCTCGGGCAATTTTAATTATTTTTGAAAAAGGTCTTCGGTAATGAACTGGAAATTAAATTTCGAACACGTAGATACCAAATATGTGGGGATTGCTTTTGTTTTAAACTTTTTAAATTTTTTCGGAAAAATCATGATGGTTGGTATGGATTTTGACAAAGCTTATGTTTTTGTGAAATTTCTCGGGCAATTTTAATTATTTTTGAAAAAGGTCTTCGGCAATGAACTGGAAATTAATTTTCAAACACGTAGATACCAAATATGTGGGGATTGCTTTTGTTTTAAACTTTTTTAATTTTTTTCGGAAAAATCATGATGGTTGGTATGGATTTTGACAAAGCTCATGTTTTTGTGAAATTTCTCGGGCAATTTTAATTATTTTTGAAAAAGGTCTTCGTTAATGAACTGGAAATTAAATTTCGAACACGTAGATACCAAATATGTGGGGAATAGCTTTTGTTTTAAACTTTTTTTTTTCTTCGGAAAAATCATGATGGTTGGTATGGATTTTGACAAAGCTTATGTTTTTGTGAAATTTCTCGGGCAATTTTAATTATTTTTGAAAAAGGTCTTCGGTAATGAACTGGAAATTAAATTTCGAACACTTAGATAGCAAATATGTGACGATTGCTTTTGTTTTAAACTTTTTTAATTTTTTTCGGAAAAATCATGATGGTTGGTATGGATTTTGACAAAGCTTATGTTTTAGTTAAATTTCTCGGGTAATTTTAATTATTTTTGAAAAAGGTCTACGGTAATGAACTGGAAATTAAATTTCGAACACGTAGATACCAAATATGTGGGGATTGCTTTTGTTTTAAACTTTTTTAATTTTTTTCGGAAAAATCATGATGGTTGGTATGGATTTTGACAAAGCTTATGTTTTTGTGAACTATCTCGGGCAATTTTAATTATTTTTGAAAAAGGTCTTCGGTAATGAACTGGAAATTAAATTTCAAACACGTAGATACCAAATATGTGGGGATTGCTTTTGTTTTAAACTTTTTTAATTTTTTCGGAAAAATCATGATGGTTGGTATGGATTTTGACAAAGCTTATGTTTTTGTGAAATTTCTCGGGCAATTTTAATTATTTTTGAAAAAGGTCTTCGGTAATGAACTGGAAATTAAATTTCGAACACGTAGATACCAAATATGTGGGGATTGCTTTTGTTTTAAACTTTTTTAATTTTTTTCGGAAAAATCATGATGGTTGGTATGTATTTTGACAAAGCTTATGGTTTTGTGAAATATCTCGGGCAATTTTAATTATTTTTGAAAAAGGTCTTCGGTAATGAACTGGAAATTAAATTTCGAACACGTAGATACCAAATATGTAGGGATTGCTTTTGTTTTAAACTTTTTTAATTTTTTTCGGAAAAATCATGATGGTTGGTATGGATTTTGACAAAGCTTATGTTTTTGTGAAATATCACGGGCAATTTTAATTATTTTTGAAAAAGGTTTTCGGTAATGATCTGGAAATTAAATTTCGAATACGTAGATACCAAATATGTGGGGATTGCTTATGTTTTAAACTTTTTTAATTTTTTTCGGAAAAATCATGATGGTTGGTATGGATTTTGACAAAGCTTATGTTTTTGTGAAATATCTCGGGCAATTTTAATTATTTTTGAAAAAGGTCTTCGGTAATGAACTGGAAATTAAATTTCAAACACGAAGATACCAAATATGTGGGGATTACTTTTGTTTTAAACTTTTTTAATTTTTTTCGGAAAAATCATGATGGTTGGTATGGATTTTGACAAAGCTTATGTTTTTGTGAAATTTCTCGGGCAATTTTAATTATTTTTGAAAAAGGTCTTCGGTAATGAACTGGAAATTAAATTTCGAACACGTAGATACCAAATATGTGGGGATTGCTTTTGTTTTATACTTTTTTAATTTTTTTCGGAAAAATCATGATGGTTGGTATGGATTTTGACAAAGCTTATGTTTTTGTGAAATATCTCGGGCAATTTTAATTATTTTTGAAAAAGGTCTTCGGTAATGTACTGGAAATTAAATTTCGAACACGTAGATACCAAATATGTGGGGATTGCTTTTGTTTTAAACTTTTTTAATTTTTTTTCGGAAAAATCATGATGGTTGGTATGGATTTTGACAAAGCTTATGTTTTTGTGAAATATCTCGGGCAATTTTAATTATTTTTGAAAAAGGTCTTCGGTAATGAACTGGAAATTAAATTTCGAACACGTAGATACCAAATATGTGGGGATTGCTTTTGTTTTAAACTTTTTTAATTTTTTTCGGAAAAATCATGATGGTTGGTATGGATTTTGACAAAGCTTATGTTTTTGTGAAATTTCTCGGGCATTTTTGAAAAAGGTCTTCGGTAATGAACTGGAAATTAAATTTCGAACACGTAGATACCAAATATGTGGGGATTGCTTTTGTTTAAAACTTTTTTAATTTTTTTCGGAAAAATCATGATGGTTGGTATGGATTTTGACAAAGCTTATGTTTTTGTGAAATATCTCGGGCAATTTTAATTATTTTTGAAAAAGGTCTTCGGTAATGAACTGGAAATTAAATTTCAAACACGAAGATACCAAATATGTGGGGATTGCTTTTGTTTTAAACTTTTTTAATTTTTTTCGGAAAAATCATGATGGTTGGTATGGATTTTGACAAAGCTTATGTTTTTGTGAAATATCTCGGGCAATTTTAATTATTTTTGAAAAAGGTCTTCGGTAATGTACTGGAAATTAAATTTCGAACACGTAGATACCAAATATGTGGGGATTGCTTTTGTTTTAAACTTTTTTAATTTTTTTTCGGAAAAATCATGATGGTTGGTATGGATTTTGACAAAGCTTATGTTTTTGTGAAATATCTCGGGCAATTTTAATTATTTTTGAAAAAGGTCTTCGGAAATGAACTGGAAATTAAATTTCAAACACGTAGATACCAAATATGTGGGGATTGCTTTTGTTTCAAACTTTTTTAATTTTTTTCGGAAAAATCATGATGGTTGGTATGGATTTTGACAAAGCTTATGTTTTTGTGAAATTTCTCGGGCAATTTTAATTATTTTTGAAAAAGGTCTTCGGTAATGAACTGGAAATTAAATTTCGAACACGTAGATACCAAATATGTGGGGATTGCTTTTGTTTTAAACTTTTTTAATTTTTTTCGGAAAAATCATGATGGTTGGTATGGATTTTGACAAAGCTTATGTTTTTGTGAAATTTCTCGGGCATTTTTGAAAAAGGTCTTCGGTAATGAACTGGAAATTAAATTTCGAACACGTAGATACCAAATATGTGGGGATTGCTTTTGTTTAAAACTTTTTTAATTTTTTTCGGAAAAATCATGATGGTTGGTATGGATTTTGACAAAGCTTATGTTTTTGTGAAATATCTCGGGCAATTTTAATTATTTTTGAAAAAGGTCTTCGGTAATGAACTGGAAATTAAATTTCAAACACGAAGATACCAAATATGTGGGGATTGCTTTTGTTTTAAACTTTTTTAATTTTTTTCGGAAAAATCATAATGGTTGGTATGGATTTTGACAAAGCTTATGTTTTTGTGAAATTTCTCGGACATTTTTGAAAAAGGTCTTCGGTAATGAACTGGAAATTAAATTTCGAACACGTAGATACCAAATATGTGGGGATTGCTTTTGTTTAAAACTTTTTTAATTTTTTTCGGAAAAATCATGATGGTTGGTATGGATTTTGACAAAGCTTATGTGTTTGTGAAATATCTCGGGCAATTTTAATTATTTTTGAAAAAGGTCTTCGGTAATGAACTGGAAATTAAATTTCAAACACGAAGATACCAAATATGTGGGGATTGCTTTTCTTTTAAACTTTTTTAATTTTTTTTCGGAAAAATCATGATGGTTGGTATGGATTTTGACAAAGCTTATGTTTTTGTGAAATTTCTCGGGCAATTTTAATTATTTTTGAAAAAGGTCTTCGGTAATGAACTGGAAATTAAATTTCGAACACGTAGATACCAAATATGTGGGGATTGCTTTTGTTTTAAACTTTTTTAATTTTTTTCGGAAAAATCATGATGGTTGGTATGGATTTTGACAAAGCTTATGTTTTTGTGAAATATCTCGGGCAATTTTAATTATTTTTGAAAAAGGTCTTCGGTAATGAACTGGAAATTAAATTTCAAACACGTAGATACCAAATATGTGGGGATTGCTTTTGTTTTAAACTTTTTTAATTTTTTTCGGAAAAATCATGATGGTTGGTATGGATTTTGACAAAGCTTCTGTTTTTGTGAAATATCTCGGGCAATTTTAATTAATTTTGAAAAAGGTCTTCGGTAATGAACTGGAAATTAAATTTCGAACACGTAGATACCAAATATGTGAGGATTGCTTTTGTTTTAAACTTTTTTAATTTTTTTCGGAAAAATCATGATGGTTGGTATGGATTTTGACAAAGCTTATGTTTTTGTGAAATATCTCGGGCAATTTTAATTATTTTTGAAAAAGGTCTTCGGTAATGAACTGGAAATTAAATTTCAAACACGTAGATACCAAATATGTGGGGATTGCTTTTGTTTTAAACTTTTTTAATTTTTTTCGGAAAAATCATGATGGTTGGTATGGATTTTGACAAAGCTTATGGTTTTGTGAAATTTCTCGGGCAATTTTAATTATTTTTGAAAAAGGTCTTCGGTAATGATCTGGAAATTAAATTTCGAATACGTAGATACCAAATATGTGGGGATTGCTTTTGTTTTAAACTTTTTTAATTTTGTTCGGGAAAATCATGATGGTTGGTATGGATTTTGACAAATCTTATGTTTTTGTGAAATTTCTCGGGCAATTTTAATTATTTTTGAAAAGCGTCTTCGGTAATGAACTGGAAATTAAATTTCAAAGACGTAGATACCAAATATGTGGGGATTGCTTTTGTTTTAAACTTTTTTAATTTTTTTCGGAAAAATCATGATGGTTGGTATGGATTTTGACAAAGCTTATGTTTTTGTGAAATTTCTCGGGCAATTTTAATTATTTTTGAAAAAGGTCTTCGGTAATGATCTGGAAATTAAATTTCGAATACGTAGATACCAAATATGTGGGGATTGCTTATGTTTTAAACTTTTTTAATTTTTTTCGGAAAAATCATGATGGTTGGTAAGGATTTTGACCAAGCTTATGTTTTTGTGAAATTTCTCGGGAAATTTTAATTATTTTTGAAAAAGGTCTTCGGTAATGAACTGGAAATTAAATTTCGAACACGTAGATACCAAATATGTGGGGATTGCTTTTGTTTTCAACTTTTTTAATTTTTTTCTGAACTGGAAATTAAATTTCGAACACGTAGATACCAAATATGTGGGATTGCTTTTGTTTTAAACTTTTTTAATTTTTTTCGGAAAAATCATGATGGTTGGTATGTATTTTAACAAAGCTTATGGTTTTGTGAAATATCTCGGGCAATTTTAATTATTTTTGTAAAAGGTCTTCGGAAATGAACTGGAAATTAAATTTCGAACACGTAGATACCAAATATGTGGGGATTGCTTTTGTTTTAAACTTTTTTAATTTTTTTCGGAAAAATCATGATGGTTGGTATGGATTTTGACAAAGCTTATGTTTTTGTGAAATATCTTGGGCAATTTTAATTATTTTTTAAAAAGGTCTTCGGTAATGAACTGGAAATTAAATTTCGAACACGTAGATACCAAATATGTGGGATTGCTTTTGTTTTAAACTTTTTTAATTTTTTTCGGAAAAATCATGATGGTTGGTATGGATTTTGACAAAGCTTATGTTTTTGTGAAATATCTCGGGCAATTTTAATTATTTTTGAAAAAGGTCTTCGGTAATGAACTGGAAATTAAATTTCAAACACGAAGATACCAAATATGTGGGGATTACTTTTGTTTTAAACTTTTTTAATTTTTTTCGGAAAAATCATGATGGTTGGTATGGATTTTGACAAAGCTTATGTTTTTGTGAAATTTCTCGGGCAATTTTAATTATTTTTGAAAAAGGTCTTCGGTAATGAACTGGAAATTAAATTTCGAACACGTAGATACCAAATATGTGGGGATTGCTTTTGTTTTAAACTTTTTTAATTTTTTTCGGAAAAATCATGATGGTTGGTATGGATTTTGACAAAGCTTCTGTTTTTGTGAAATATCTCGGGCAATTTTAATTATTTTTGAAAAAGGTCTTCGGTAATGAACTGGAAATTAAATTTCGAACACGTAGATACCAAATATGTGAGGATTGCTTTTGTTTTAAACTTTTTTAATTTTTTTCGGAAAAATCATGATGGTTGGTATGGATTTTGACAAAGCTTATGTTTTTGTGAAATATCTCGGGCAATTTTAATTATTTTTGAAAAAGGTCTTCGGTAATGAACTGGAAATTAAATTTCAAACACGTAGATACCAAATATGTGGGGATTGCTTTTGTTTTAAACTTTTTTATTTTTTTTCGGAAAAATCATGATGGTTGGTATGGATTTTGACAAAGCTTATGGTTTTGTGAAATTTCTCGGGCAATTTTAATTATTTTTGAAAAAGGTCTTCGGTAATGAACTGGAAATTAAATTTCGAATACGTAGATACCAAATATGTGGGGATTGCTTTTGTTTTAAACTTTTTTAATTTTGTTCGGGAAAATCATGATAGTTGGTATGGATTTTGACAAATCTTATGTTTTTGTGAAATTTCTCGGGCAATTTTAATTATTTTTGAAAAACGTCTTCGGTAATGAACTGGAAATTAAATTTCAAACACGTAGATACCAAATATGTGGGGATTGCTTTTGTTTTAAACTTTTTTAATTTTTTTCGGAAAAATCATGATGGTTGGTATGGATTTTGACAAAGCTTATGTTTTTGTGAAATATCTCGGGCAATTTTAATTATTTTTGAAAAAGGTCTTCGGTAATGAACTGGAAATTAAATTTCAAACACGAAGATACCAAATATGTGGGGATTACTTTTGTTTTAAACTTTTTTAATTTTTTTCGGAAAAATCATGATGGTTGGTATGGATTTTGACAAAGCTTATGTTTTTGTGAAATTTCTCGGGCAATTTTAATTATTTTTGAAAAAGGTCTTCGGTAATGAACTGGAAATTAAATTTCGAACACGTAGATACCAAATATGTGGGGATTGCTTTTGTTTTAAACTTTTTTAATTTTTTTCGGAAAAATCATGATGGTTGGTATGGATTTTGACAAAGCTTCTGTTTTTGTGAAATATCTCGGGCAATTTTAATTATTTTTGAAAAAGGTCTTCGGTAATGAACTGGAAATTAAATTTCGAACACGTAGATACCAAATATGTGAGGATTGCTTTTGTTTTAATTTTTTTTAATTTTTTTCGGAAAAATCATGATGGTTGGTATGGA
Source organism: Empis livida (assembly GCA_963932195.1). NCBI lineage: Eukaryota > Metazoa > Arthropoda > Insecta > Diptera > Empididae > Empis > Empis livida. The sequence goes on from OZ010648.1 coordinate 16,622,233, forward strand.
TTTTGACAAAGCTTATGTTTTTGTGAAATATCTCGGGCAATTTTAATTATTTTTGAAAAAGGTCTTCGGTAATGAACTGGAAATTAAATTTCAAACACGAAGATACCAAATATGTGGGGATTACTTTTGTTTAAAACTTTTTTAATTTTTTTCGGAAAAATCATGATGGTTGGTATGGATTTTGACAAAGCTTATGTTTTTGTGAAATTTCTCGGGCAATTTTAATTATTTTTGAAAAAGGTCTTCGGTAATGAACTGGAAATTAATTTTTTTCGGAAAAATCATGATGGTTGGTATGGATTTTGACAAAGCTTCTGTTTTTGTGAAATATCTCGGCAATTTTAATTAATTTTGAAAAAGGTCTTCGGTAATGAACTGGAAATTAAATTTCGAACACGTAGATACCAAATATGTGAGGATTGCTTTTGTTTTAAACTTTTTTAATTTTTTTCGGAAAAATCATGATGGTTGGTATGGATTTTGACAAAGCTTATGTTTTTGTGAAATATCTCGGGCAATTTTAATTATTTTTGAAAAAGTTCTTCGGTAATGAACTGGAAATTAAATTTCAAACACGTAGATACCAAATATGTGGGGATTGCTTTTGTTTTAAACTTTTTTAATTTTTTTCGGAAAAATCATGATGGTTGGTATGGATTTTGACAAAGCTTATGGTTTTGTGAAATTTCTCGGGCAATTTTAATTATTTTTGAAAAAGGTCTTCGGTAATGATCTGGAAATTAAATTTCGAATACGTAGATATCAAATATGTGGGGATTGCTTTTGTTTTAAACTTTTTTAATTTTGTTCGGGAAAATCATGATGGTTGGTATGGATTTTGACAAATCTTATGTTTTTGTGAAATTTCTCGGGCAATTTTAATTATTTTTGAAAAGCGTCTTCGGTAATGAACTGGAAATTAAATTTCAAAGACGTAGATACCAAATATGTGGGGATTGCTTTTGTTTTAAACTTTTTTAATTTTTTTCGGAAAAATCATGATGGTTGGTATGGATTTTGACAAAGCTTATGTTTTTGTGAAATTTCTCGGGCAATTTTAATTATTTTTGAAAAAGGTCTTCGGTAATGATCTGGAAATTAAATTTCGAATACGTAGATACCAAATATGTGGGGATTGCTTATGTTTTAAACTTTTTTAATTTTTTTCGGAAAAATCATGATGGTTGGTAAGGATTTTGACCAAGCTTATGTTTTTGTGAAATTTCTCGGGAAATTTTAATTATTTTTGAAAAAGGTCTTCGGTAATGAACTGGAAATTAAATTTCGAACACGTAGATACCAAATATGTGGGGATTGCTTTTGTTTTCAACTTTTTTAATTTTTTTCTGAACTGGAAATTAAATTTCGAACACGTAGATACCAAATATGTGGGGATTGCTTTTGTTTTAAACTTTTTTAATTTTTTTCGGAAAAATCATGATGGTTGGTATGTATTTTAACAAAGCTTATGGTTTTGTGAAATATCTCGGGCAATTTTAATTATTTTTGTAAAAGGTCTTCGGAAATGAACTGGAAATTAAATTTCGAACACGTAGATACCAAATATGTGGGGATTGCTTTTGTTTTAAACTTTTTTAATTTTTTTCGGAAAAATCATGATGGTTGGTATGGATTTTGACAAAGCTTATGTTTTTGTGAAATATCTTGGGCAATTTTAATTATTTTTTAAAAAGGTCTTCGGTAATGAACTGGAAATTAAATTTCGAACACGTAGATACCAAATATGTGGGATTGCTTTTGTTTTAAACTTTTTTAATTTTTTTCGGAAAAATCATGATGGTTGGTATGGATTTTGACAAAGCTTATGTTTTTGTGAAATATCTCGGGCAATTTTAATTATTTTTGAAAAAGGTCTTCGGTAATGAACTGGAAATTAAATTTCAAACACGAAGATACCAAATATGTGGGGATTACTTTTGTTTTAAACTTTTTTAATTTTTTTCGGAAAAATCATGATGGTTGGTATGGATTTTGACAAAGCTTATGTTTTTGTGAAATTTCTCGGGCAATTTTAATTATTTTTGAAAAAGGTCTTCGGTAATGAACTGGAAATTAAATTTCGAACACGTAGATACCAAATATGTGGGGATTGCTTTTGTTTTAAACTTTTTTAATTTTTTTCGGAAAAATCATGATGGTTGGTATGGATTTTGACAAAGCTTCTGTTTTTGTGAAATATCTCGGGCAATTTTAATTATTTTTGAAAAAGGTCTTCGGTAATGAACTGGAAATTAAATTTCAAACACGTAGATACCAAATATGTGGGGATTGCTTTTGTTTTAAACTTTTTTATTTTTTTTCGGAAAAATCATGATGGTTGGTATGGATTTTGACAAAGCTTATGGTTTTGTGAAATTTCTCGGGCAATTTTAATTATTTTTGAAAAAGGTCTTCGGTAATGAACTGGAAATTAAATTTCGAACACGTAGATACCAAATATGTGGGGATTGCTTTTGTTTTAAACTTTTTTAATTTTGTTCGGGAAAATCATGATGGTTGGTATGGATTTTGACAAATCTTATGTTTTTGTGAAATTTCTCGGGCAATTTTAATTATTTTTGAAAAACGTCTTCGGTAATGAACTGGAAATTAAATTTCAAACACGTAGATACCAAATATGTGGGGATTGCTTTTGTTTTAAACTTTTTTAATTTTTTTCGGAAAAATCATGATGGTTGGTATGGATTTTGACAAAGCTTATTTTTTTGTGAAATATCTCGGGCAATTTTAATTATTTTTGAAAAAGGTCTTCGGTAATGAACTGGAAATTAAATTTCAAACACGAAGATACCAAATATGTGGGGATTACTTTTGTTTTAAACTTTTTTAATTTTTTTCGGAAAAATCATGATGGTTGGTATGGATTTTGACAAAGCTTATGTTTTTGTGAAATTTCTCGGGCAATTTTAATTATTTTTGAAAAAGGTCTTCGGTAATGAACTGGAAATTAAATTTCGAACACGTAGATACCAAATATGTGGGGATTGCTTTTGTTTTAAACTTTTTTAATTTTTTTCGGAAAAATCATGATGGTTGGTATGGATTTTGACAAAGCTTCTGTTTTTGTGAAATATCTCGGGCAATTTTAATTATTTTTGAAAAAGGTCTTCGGTAATGAACTGGAAATTAAATTTCGAACACGTAGATACCAAATATGTGAGGATTGCTTTTGTTTTAAACTTTTTTAATTTTTTTCGGAAAAATCATGATGGTTGGTATGGATTTTGACAAAGCTTATGTTTTTGTGAAATATCTCGGGCAATTTTAATTATTTTTGAAAAAGGTCTTCGGTAATGAACTGGAAATTAAATTTCAAACACGAAGATACCAAATATGTGGGGATTGCTTTTGTTTTAAACTTTTTTAATTTTTTTCGGAAAAATCATGATGGTTGGTATGGATTTTGACAAAGCTTATGTTTTTGTGAAATTTCTCGGGCAATTTTAATTATTTTTGAAAAAGGTCTTCGGTAATGAACTGGAAATTAAATTTCGAACACGTAGATACCAAATATGTGGGGATTGCTTTTGTTTTAAACTTTTTTAATTTTTTTCGGAAAAATCATGATGGTTGGTATGGATTTTGACAAAGCTTCTGTTTTTGTGAAATATCTCGGGCAATTTTAATTATTTTTGAAAAAGGTCTTCGGTAATGAACTGGAAATTAAATTTCGAACACGTAGATACCAAATATGTGAGGATTGCTTTTGTTTTAAACTTTTTTAATTTTTTTCGGAAAAATCATGATGGTTGGTATGGATTTTGACAAAGCTTATGTTTTTGTGAAATATCTCGGGCAATTTTAATTATTTTTGAAAAAGGTCTTCGGTAATGAACTGGAAATTAAATTTCAAACACGTAGATACCAAATATGTGGGGATTGCTTTTGTTTTAAACTTTTTTATTTTTTTTCGGAAAAATCATGATGGTTGGTATGGATTTTGACAAAGCTTATGGTTTTGTGAAATTTCTCGGGCAATTTTAATTATTTTTGAAAAAGGTCGTCGGTAATGAACTGGAAATTAAATTTCGAATACGTAGATACCAAATATGTGGGGATTGCTTTTGTTTTAAACTTTTTTAATTTTGTTCGGGAAAATCATGATGGTTGGTATGGATTTTGACAAATCTTATGTTTTTGTGAAATTTCTCGGGCAATTTTAATTATTTTTGAAAAACGTCTTCGGTAATGAACTGGAAATTAAATTTCAAACATGTAGATACCAAATATGTGGGGATTGCTTTTGTTTTAAACTTTTTTAATTTTTTTCGGAAAAATCATGATGGTTGGTATGGATTTTGATAAAGCTTATGTTTTTGTGAAATATCTCGGGCAATTTTAATTATTTTTGAAAAAGGTCTTCGGTAATGAACTGGAAATTAAATTTCAAACACGTAGATACCAAATATGTGGGGATTGCTTTTGTTTTAAACTTTTTTAATTTTTTTCGGAAAAATCATGATGGTTGGTATGGATTTTGACAAAGCTTATGTTTTTGTGAAATTTCTCGGGCAATTTTAATTATTTTTGAAAAAGGTCTTCGGTAATGAACTGGAAATTAAATTTCGAACACGTAGATACCAAATATGTGGGGATTGATTTTGTTTTAATTATTTTTAAAAAAGGTCTTCGGTAATGAACTGGAAATTAAATTTCAAACACGTAGATACCAAATATGTGGGGATTGCTTATGTTTTAAACTTTTTTAATTTTTTTCGGAAAAATCATGATGGTTGGTAAGGATTTTGACAAAGCTTATGTTTTTGTGAAATTTCTCGGGCAATTTTAATTATTTTTGAAAAAGGTCTTCGGTAATGAACTGGAAATTAAATTTCGAACACGTAGATACCAAATATGTGGGGATTGCTTTTGTTTTAAATTTTTTTAATTTTTTTCGGAAAAATCATGATGGTTGGTATGGATTTTGACAAAGCTTATGTTTTTGTGAAATATCTCGGGCAATTTTAATTATTTTTGAAAAAGGTCTTCGGTAATGAAGTGGAAATTAAATTTCAAACACGAAGATACCAAATATGTGGGTATTGCTTTTGTTTTAAACTTTTTTAATTTTTTTCGGAAAAATCATGATGGTTGGTATGTATTTTGACAAAGCTTATGGTTTTGTGAAATATCTCGGGCAATTTTAATTATTTTTGTAAAAGGTCTTCGGTAATGAACTGGAAATTAAATTTCGAACACGTAGATACCAAATATGTGGGATTGCTTTTGTTTTAAACTTTTTTAATTTTTTTCGGAAAAATCATGATGGTTGGTATGGATTTTGACAAAGCTTATGTTTTTGTGAAATATCTCGGGCAATTTTAATTATTTTTGAAAAAGGTCTTCGGTAATGAAGTGGAAATTAAATTTCAAACACGAAGATACCAAATATGTGGGGATTACTTTTGTTTTAAACTTTTTTAATTTTTTTCGGAAAAATCATGATGGTTGGTATGGATTTTGACAAAGCTTATGTTTTTGTGAAATTTCTCGGGCAATTTTAATTATTTTTGAAAAAGGTCTTCGGTAATGAACTGGAAATTAAATTTCGAACACGTAGATACCAAATATGTGGGGATTGCTTTTGTTTTAAACTTTTTTAATTTTTTTCGGAAAAATCATGATGGTTGGTATGGATTTTGACAAAGCTTATGTTTTTGTGAAATTTCTCGGGCAATTTTAATTATTTTTGAAAAAGGTCTTCGGTAATGAACTGGAAATTAAATTTCAAACACGTAGATACCACATATGTGGGGATTACTTTTGTTTTAAACTTTTTTAATTTTTTTCGGAAAAATCATGATGGTTGGTATGGATTTTGACAAAGATTCTGTTTTTGTGAAATATCTCGGGCAATTTTAATTATTTTTGAAAAAGGTCTTCGGTAATGAACTGGAAATTAAATTTCGAACACGTAGATACCAAATATGTGGGGATTGCTTTTGTTTTAAACTTTATTAATTTTTTTCGGAAAAATCATGATGGTTGGTATGGATTTTGACAAAGCTTATGTTTTTGTGAAATTTCTCGGGCAATTTTAATTATTTTTGAAAAAGGTCTTCGGTAATGAACTGGAAATTAAATTTCGAACACGTAGATACCAAATATGTGAGGATTGCTTTTGTTTTAAACTTTTTTAATTTTTTTCGGAAAAATCATGATGGTTGGTATGGATTTTGATAAAGCTTATGTTTTTGTGAAATATCTCGGGCAATTTTAATTATTTTTGAAAAAGGTCTTCGGTAATGAACTGGAAATTAAATTTCAAACACGTAGATACCAAATATGTGGGGATTGCTTTTGTTTTAAACTTTTTTAATTTTTTTCGGAAAAATCATGATGGTTGGTATGGATTTTGACAAAGCTTATGTTTTTGTGAAATATCTCGGGCAATTTTAATTATTTTTGAAAAAGGTCTTCGGTAATGAACTGGAAATTAAATTTCGAACACGTAGATACCAAATATGTGGGGATTGATTTTGTTTTAAACTTTTTTAATTTTTTTCGGAAAAATCATGATTGTTGGTATGGATTTTGACAAAACTTATGTTTTTGTGAAATATCTCGGGCAATTTTAATTATTTTTAAAAAAGGTCTTCGGTAATGAACTGGAAATTAAATTTCAAACACGTAGATACCAAATATGTGGGGATTGCTTTTGTTTTAAACTTTTTTAATTTTTTTCGGAAAAATCATGATGGTTGGTATGGATTTTGACAAAGCTTATGTTTTTGTGAAATTTCTCGGGCAATTTTAATTATTTTTGAAAAAGGTCTTCGGTAATGAACTGGAAATTAAATTTCGAAAACGTAGATACCAAATATGTGGGGATTGCTTTTGTTTTAAACTTTTTTAATTTTTTTCTGAACTGGAAATTAAATTTCGAACACGTAGATACCAAATATGTGGGGATTGCTGTTGTTTTAAACTTTTTTAATTTTTTTCGGAAAAATCATGATGGTTGGTATGTATTTTGACAAAGCTTATGTTTTTGTGAAATATCTCGGGCAATATTAATTATTTTTGAAAAAGGTCTTCGGTAATGAACTGGAAATTAAATTTCGAACACGTAGATACCAAATATGTGGGGATTGCTTTTGTTTTAAACTTTTTTAATTTTTTTCGGAAAAATCATGATGGTTGGTATGGATTTTGACAAAGCTTATGTTTTTTTGAAATTTCTCGGGCAATTTTAATTATTTTTGAAAAAGGTCTTCGGTAATGAACTGCAAATTAAATTTCGAACACGTAGATACCAAATATGTGGGGATTGCTTTTGTTTTAAACTTTTTTAATTTTTTTCGGAAAAATCATGATGGTTGGTATGGATTTTGACAAAGCTTATGTTTTTGTGAAATTTCTCGGGCAATTTTAATTATTTTTGAAAAAGGTCTTCGGTAATGAACTGGAAATTAAATTTCAAACACGAAGATACCAAATATGTGGGGATTGCTTTTGTTTTAAACTTTTTTAATTTTTTTCGGAAAAATCATGATGGTTGGTATGGATTTTGACAAAGCTTATATTTTTGTGAAATATCTCGGGCAATTTTAATTATTTTTGAAAAAGGTCTTCGGTAATGAACTGGAAATTAAATTTCAAACACGTAGATACCAAATATGTGGGGATTGCTTTTGTTTTAAACTTTTTTAATTGTTTTCGGAAAAATAATGATGGTTGGTATGGATTTTGACAAAGCTTATGTTTTTGTGAAATTTCTCGGGCAATTTTAATTATTTTTGAAAAAGGTCTTCGGTAATGAACTGGAAATTAAATTTCAAACACGTAGATACCAAATATGTGGGGATTGCTTTTGTTTTAAACTTTTTTAATTTTTTTCGGAAAAATCATGATTGTTGGTATGGATTTTGACAAAACTTATGTTTTTGTGAAATATCTCGGGCAATTTTAATTATTTTTGAAAAAGGTCTTCGGTAATGAACTGGAAATTAAAATTCAAACACGTAGATACCAAATATGTGGGGATTCCTTTTGTTTTAAACTTTTTTAATTTTTTTCGGAAAAATCATGATGGTTGGTATGGATTTTGACAAAGCTTATGTTTTTGTGAAATTTCTCGGGCAATTTTAATTATTTTTGAAAAAGGTCTTCGGTAATGAACTGGAAATTAAATTTCGAACACGTAGATACCAAATATGTGGGGATTGCTTTTGTTTTAAACTTTTTTAATTTTTTTCTGAACTGGAAATTAAATTTCGAACACGTAGATACCAAATATGTGGGGATTGCTTTTGTTTTAAACTTTTTTAATTTTTTTCGGAAAAATCATGATTTTGACAAATGTATTTTGACAAAACTTATGTTTTTGTGAAATATCTCGGGCAATATTAATTATTTTTGAAAAAGGTCTTCAGTAATGAACTGGAAATTAAATTTCGAACACGTAGATACCAAATATGTGGGGATTGCTTTTGTTTTAAACTTTTTTAATTTTTTTCGGAAAAATCATGATGGTTGGTATGGATTTTGACAAAGCTTATGTTTTTGTGAAATTTCTCGGGCAATTTTAATAATTTTTGAAAAAGGTCTTCGGTAATGATCTGGAAATTAAATTTCAAACACGTAGATACCAAATATGTGGGGATTGCTTTTGTTTTAAACTTTTTTAATTTTTTCGGAAACATCATGATGGTTGGTATGGATTTTGACAAAGCTTATGTTTTTGTGAAATTTCTCGGGCAATTTTAATTGCCCGAGAAACAATTAAAATTGCCCGAGAAATTTCACAAAAACATATTTGGTATCTACGAATATTTGGTATCTACGAACACGTAGATACCAAATATGTGGGGATTGCTTTTGTTTTACACTTTTTTAATTTTTTTCTGAACTGGAAATTAAATTTCGAACTCGTAGATACCAAATATGTAGGGATTGCTTTTGTTTTAAACTTTTTTAATTTTTTTCGGAAAAATCATGATGGTTGGTATGAATTTTGACAAAGCTTATGTTTTTGTGAAATATCTCGGGCAATTTTAATTATTTTTGAAAAAGTTCATCGGTAATGAACTGGAAATTAAATTTCGAACACGTAGATACCAAATATGTGGGGATTGCTTTTGTTTAAAACTTTTTTAATTTTTTTCGGAAAAATCATGATGGATTTTGACAAAGCTTATGTTTTTGTGAAATATCTCAGGCAATTTTAATTATTTTTGAAAAAGGTCTTCGGTAATGAACTGGAAATTAAATTTCGAACACGTAGATACCAAATATGTGGGGATTGCTTTTGTTTAAAACTTTTTTAATTTTTTTCGGAAAAATCATGATGGTTGGTATGGATTTTGACAAAGCTTATGTTTTTGTGAAATATCTCAGGCAATTTTAATTATTTTTGAAAAAGGTCTTCGGTAATGAACTGGAAATTAAATTTCGAACACGTAGATACCAAATATGTGGGGATTGCTTTTGTTTTAAACTTTTTTAATTTTTTTCGGAAAAATCATGATGGTTGGTATGAATTTTGACAAAGCTTATGTTTTTGTGAAATATCTCGGGCAATTTTAATTATTTTTGAAAAAGGTCTTCGGTAATGAACTGGAAATTAAATTTCGAACACGTAGATACCAAATATGTGGGGATTGCTTTTGTTTAAAACTTTTTTAATTTTTTTCGGAAAAATCATGATGGTTGGTATGAATTTTGACAAAGCTTATGTTTTTGTGAAATATCTCAGGCAATTTTAATTATTTTTGAAAAAGGTCTTCGGTAATGAACTGGAAATTAAATTTCGAACACGTAGATACCAAATATGTGGGGATTGCTTTTGTTTTATACTTTATTAATTTTTTTCTGAACTGGAAATTAAATTTCGAACACGTAGATACCAAATATGTAGGGATTGCTTTTGTTTTAAACTTTTTTAATTTTTTTCGGAAAAATCATGATGGTTGGTATGAATTTTGACAAAGCTTATGTTTTTGTGAAATATCTCGGGCAATTTTAATTATTTTTGAAAAAGTTCTTCGGTAATGAACTGGAAATTAAATTTCGAACACGTAGATACCAAATATGTGGGGATTGCTTTTGTTTAAAACTTTTTTAATTTTTTTCGGAAAAATCATGATGGTTGGTATGGATTTTGACAAAGCTTATGTTTTTGTGAAATATCTCAGGCAATTTTAATTATTTTTGAAAAAGGTCTTCGGTAATGAACTGGAAATTAAATTTCGAACACGTAGATACCAAATATGTGGGGATTGCTTTTGTTTTAAACTTTTTTAATTTTTTTCGGAAAAATCATGATGGTTGGTATTGGTATGGATTTTGACAAAGCTTATGTTTTTGTGAAATATCTCGGGCAATTTTAATTATTTTTGAAAAAGGTCTTCGGTAATGAACTGGAAATTAAATTTCAAACACTAAGATACCAAATATGTGGGGATTGCTTTTGTTTTAAACTTTTTTAAGTTTTTTCGGAAAAATCATGATGGTTGGTATGGATTTTGACAAAGCTTATGTTTTTGTGAAATTTCTCGGGCAATTTTAATTATTTTTGAAAAAGGTCTTCGGTAATGAACTGGAAATTAAATTTCGAACACGTAGATACCAAATATGTGGGGATTGCTTTTGTTTTAAACTTTTTTAATTTTTTTCGGAAAAATCATGATGGTTGGTATGGATTTTGACAAAGCTTATGTTTTTGTGAAATTTCTCGGGCAATTTTAATTATTTTTGAAAAAGGTCTTCGGTAATGAACTGGAAATTAAATTTCGAACACGTAGATACCAAATATGTGGGGATTGCTTTTGTTTTAAACTTTTTTAATTTTTTTCGGAAAAATCATGATGGTTGGTATGGATTTTGACAAAGCTTATGTTTTTGTGAAATTGCTTTTGTTTTAAACTTTTTTAATTTTTTCGGAAAAATCATGATGGTTATTATGGATTTTGACAAAACTTATGTTTTTGTGAAATTTCTCGGGCAATTTTAATTATTTTTGAAAAAGGTCTTCGGTAATGAACTGGAAATTAAATTTCGAACACGTAGATACCAAATATGTGGGGATTGCTTTTGTTTTAAACTTTTTTAATTTTTTTCGGAAAAATCATGATGGTTGGTATGGATTTTGACAAAGCTTATGTTTTTGTGAAATTTCTCGGGCAATTTTAATAATTTTTGAAAAAGGTCTTCGGTAATGAACTGGAAATTAAATTTCGAACACGTAGATACCAAATATGTGTGGATTGCTTTTGTTTTAAACTTTTTTAATTTTTTTCGGAAAAATCATGATGGTTGGTATGGATTTTGACAAAGCTTATGTTTTTGTGAAATATCTCGGGCAATTTTAATTATTTTTGAAAAAGGTCTTCGGTAATGAACTGGTAATTAAATTTCAAACACGTAGATACCAAATATGTGGGGATTACTTTTGTTTTAAACTTTTTTAATTTTTTTCGGAAAAATCATGATGGTTGGTATGGATTTTGACAAAGCTTATGTTTTTGTGAAATTTCTCGGGCAATTTTAATTATTTTTGAAAAAGGTCTTCGGTAATGAACTGGAAATTAAATTTCGAACACGTAGATACCAAATATGTGGGGATTGCTTTTGTTTTAAACTTTTTTAATTTTTTTCGGAAAAATCATGATGGTTGGTATGGATTTTGACAAAGCTTATGTTTTTGTGAAATATCTCGGGCAATTTTAATTATTTTTAAAAAAGGTCTTCGGTAATGAACTGGAAATTAAATTTCAAACACGTAGATACCAAATATGTGGGGATTGCTTTTGTTTTAAACTTTTTTATTTTTTTCGGAAAAATCAGGATGGTTGGTATGGATTTTGACAAAGCTTATATTTTTGTGAAATTTCTCGGGCAATTTTAATTATTTTTGAAAAAGGTCTTCGGCAATGAACTGGAAATTAAATTTCGAACACGTAGATACCAAATATGTGGGGATTGCTTTTGTTTTAAACTTTTTTAATTTTTTTCGGAAAAATCATGATGGTTGGTATCAATTTTGACAAAGCTTATGTTTTTGTGAAATATCTCGGGCAATTTTAATTATTTTTAAAAAAGGTCTTCGGTAATGAACTTGAAATTAAATTTCAAACACGTAGATACCAAATATGTGGGGATTGCTTTTGTTTTAAACTTTTTTATTTTTTTCGGAAAAATCATGATGGTTGGTATGGATTTTGACAAAGCTTATGTTTTTGTGAAATATCTCGGGCAATTTTAATTATTTTTGAAAAAGGTCTTCGGCAATGAACTGGAAATTAAATTTCGAACACGTAGATACCAAATATGTGGGGATTGCTTTTGTTTTAAACTTTTTTAATTTTTTTCGGAAAAATCATGATGGTTGGTATGGATTTTGACAAAGCTTATGTTTTTGTGAAATATCTCGGGCAATTTTAATTATTTTTGAAAAAGGTCTTCGGTAATGAAAAATTAAATTTCGAACACGTAGATACCAAATATGTGGGGATTGCTTTTGTTTTAAACTTTTTTAATTTTTTTTCGGAAAAATCATGATGGTTGGTATGGATTTTGACAAAGCTTATGTTTTTGTGAAATATCTCGGGCAATTTTAATTATTTTTAAAAAAGGTCTTCGGTAATGAACTTGAAATTAAATTTCAAACACGTAGATACCAAATATGTGGGGATTGCTTTTGTTTTAAACTTTTTTTATTATTCTCGGAAAAATCATGATGGTTGGTATGGATTTTGACAAAGCTTATATTTTTGTGAAATTTCTCGGGCAATTTTAATTATTTTTGAAAAAGTTCTTCGGTAATGAACTGGAAATTAAATTTCGAACACGTAGATACCAAATATGTGGGGATTGCTTTTGTTTTAAACTTCTTTAATTTTTTTCGGAAAAATCATGATGGTTTGGTATGGATTTTGACAAAGCTTATGTTTTTGTGAAATTTCTCGGGCAATTTTAATTATTTTTGAAAAAGGTCTTCGGTAATGAACTGGAAATTAAATTTCGAACACGTAGATACCAAATATGTGGGGATTGCTTTTGTTTTAAACTTTTTTAATTTTTTTCGGAAAAATCATAATGGTTGGTATGGATTTTGACAAAGCTTATGTTTTTGTGAAATTTCTCGGGCAATTTTAATTATTTTTGAAAAAGGTCTTCGGTAATGAACTGGAAATTAAATTTCGAACACGTAGATACCAAATATGTGGGGATTGCTTTTGTTTTAAACTTTTTTAATTTTTTTCGGAAAAATCATGATGGTTGGTATGGATTTTGACAAAGCTTCTGTTTTTGTGAAATATCTCGGGAATTTTAATTTGAAAAAGGTCTTCGGTAATGAACTCGAAATTAAATTTCGAACACGTAGATACCAAATATGTGGGGATTGCTTTTGTTTTACACTTTTTTAATTTTTTTCGGAAAAATCATGATGGTTGGTATGGATTTTGACAAAGCTTATGTTTTTGTGAAATATCTCGGGCAATTTTAATTATTTTTAAAAAAGATCTTCGGTAATGAACTTGAAATTAAATTTCAAACACGTAGATACCAAATATGTGGGGATTGCTTTTGTTTTAAACTTTTTTATTTTTTTCGGAAAAATCATGATGGTTGGTATGGATTTTGACAAAGCTTATATTTTTGTGAAATTTCTCGGGCAATTTTAATTATTTTTGAAAAATGTCTTCGGCAATGAACTGGAAATTAAATTTCGAACACGTAGATACCAAATATGTGGGGATTGCTTTTGTTTTAAACTTTTTTAATTTTTTTCGGAAAAATCATGATGGTTGGTATGGATTTTGACAAAGCTTATGTTTTTGTGAAATATCTCGGGCAATTTTAATTATTTTTGAAAAAGGTCTTCGGTAATGAAAAATTAAATTTCGAACACGTAGATACCAAATATGTGGGGATTGCTTTTGTTTTAAACTTTTTTAATTTTTTTTCGGAAAAATCATGATGGTTGGTATGGATTTTGACAAAGCTTATGTTTTTGTGAAATATCTCGGGCAATTTTAATTATTTTTGATAAAGGTCTTCGGTAATGAACTGGTAATTAAATTTCAAACACGTAGATACCAAATATGTGGGGATTGCTTTTGTTTTAAACTTTTTTTATTGTTCTCGGAAAAATCATGATGGTTGGTATGGATTTTGACAAAGCTTATGTTTTTGTGAAATTTCTCGGCAATTTTAATTATTTTTGAAAAAGGTCTTCGGTAATGATCTGGAAATTAAATTTCGAATACGTAGATACCAAATATGTGGGGATTGCTTTTGTTTTAAACTTTTTTAATTTTTTTCGGAAAAATCATGATGGTTGGTATGGATTTTGACAAAGCTTATATTTTTGTGAAATTTCTCGGGCAATTTTAATTATTTTTGAAAAAGGTCTTCGGCAATGAACTGGAAATTAAATTACGAACACGTAGATACCAAATATGTGGGGATTGCTTTTGTTTTAAACTTTTTTAATTTTTTTCGGAAAAATCATGATGGTTGGTATGGATTTTGACAAAGCTTATGTTTTTGTGAAATATCTCGGGCAATTTTAATTATTTTTGAAAAAGGTCTTCGGTAATGAACTGGAAATTAAATTTCGAACACGTAGATACCAAATATGTGGGGATTGCTTTTGTTTTAAACTTTTTTAATTTTTTTCGGAAAAATCATGATGGTTGGTATGGATTTTGACAAAGCTTATGTTTTTGTGAAATTTCTCGGGCAATTTTAATTATTTTTGAAAAAGGTCTTCGGTAATGAACTGGAAATTAAATTTCGAACACGTAGATACCAAATATGTGGTGATTGCTTTTGTTTTAAACTTTTTTAATTTTTTTCGGAAAAATCATGATGGTTGGTATGGATTTTGACAAAGCTTATGTTTTTGTGAATATCTCGGGAATTTTAATTTGAAAAAGGTCTTCGGTAATGAACTGGAAATTAAATTTCGAACACGTAGATACCAAATATGTGGGTATTGCTTTTGTTTTAAACTTTTTTAATTTTTTTCGGAAAAATCTTGATGGTTGGTATGGATTTTGACAAAGCTTATGTTTTTGTGAAATATCTCGGGCAATTTTAATTATTTTTGATAAAGCTCTTCGGTAATGAACTGGTAATTAAATTTCAAACACGTAGATACCAAATATGTGGGGATTGCTTTTGTTTTAAACTTTTTTTATTATTCTCGGAAAAATCATGATGGTTGGTATGGATTTTGACAAAGCTTATATTTTTGTGAAATTTCTCGGGCAATTTTAATTATTTTTGAAAAAGGTCTTCGGCAATGAACTGGAAATTAAATTTCGAACACGTAGATACCAAATATGTGGGGATTGCTTTTGTTTTAAACTTTTTTAATTTTTTTCGGAAAAATCATGATGGTTGGTATGGATTTTGACAAAGCTTATATTTTTGTGAAATTTCTCGGGCAATTTTAATTATTTTTGAAAAAGGTCTTCGGTAATGAACTGGAAATTAAATTTCGAACACGTAGATACCAAATATGTGGGGATTGCTTTTGTTTTAAACTTCTTTAATTTTTTTCGGAAAAATCATGATGGTTGGTATGGATTTTGACAAAGCTTATGTTTTTGTGAAATTTCTCGGGCAATTTTAATTATTTTTGAAAAAGGTCTTCGGTAATGAACTGGAAATTAAATTTCGAACACGTAGATACCAAATATGTGGGGATTGCTTTTGTTTTAAACTTTTTTAATTTTTTTCGGAAAAATCATGATGGTTGGTATGGATTTTGACAAAGCTTATGTTTTTGTGAAATTTCTCGGGCAATTTTAATTATTTTTGAAAAAGGTCTTCGGTAATGAACTGGAAATTAAATTTCGAACACGTAGATACCAAATATGTGGGGATTGCTTTTGTTTTAAACTTTTTTAATTTTTTTCGGAAAAATCATGATGGTTGGTATGGATTTTGACAAAGCTTCTGTTTTTGTGAAATATCTCGGGAATTTTAATTTGAAAAAGGTCTTCGGTAATGAACTGGAAATTAAATTTCGATCACGTAGATACCAAATATGTGGGTATTGCTTTTGTTTTAAACTTTTTTAATTTTTTTCGGAAAAATCTTGATGGTTGGTATGGATTTTGACAAAGCTTATGTTTTTGTGAAATATCTCGGGCAATTTTAATTATTTTTGATAAAGGTCTTCGGTAATGAACTGGTAATTAAATTTCAAACACGTAGATACCAAATATGTAGGGATTGCTTTTGTTTTAAACTTTTTTTATTATACTCGGAAAAATCATGATGGTTGGTATGGATTTTGACAAAGCTTATATTTTTGTAAAATTTCTCGGGCAATTTTAATTATTTTTGAAAAAGGTCTTTGGCAATGAACTGGAAATTAAATTTCGAACACGTAGATACCAAATATGTGGGGATTGCTTTTGTTTTAAACTTTTTTAATTTTTTTCGGAAAAGTCATGATGGTTGGTATGGATTTTGACAAAGCTTATATTTTTGTGAAATTTCTCGGGCAATTTTAATTATGTTTGAAAAAGGTCTTCGGTAATGAACTGGAAATTAAATTTCGAACACGTAGATACCAAATATGTGGGGATTGCTTTTGTTTTAAACTTCTTTAATTTTTTTCGGAAAAATCATGATGGTTGGTATGGATTTTGACAAAGCTTATGTTTTTGTGAAATTTCTCGGGCAATTTTAATTATTTTTGAAAAAGGTCTTCGGTAATGAACTGGAAATTAAATTTCGAACACGTAGATACCAAATATGTGGGGATTGGTTTTGTTTTAAACTTTTTTAATTTTTTTCGGAAAAATCATGATGGTTGGTATGGATTTTGACAAAGCTTATGTTTTTGTGACATTTCTCGGGCAATTTTAATTATTTTTGAAAAAGGTCTTCGGTAATGAACTGGAAATTAAATTTCGAACACGTAGATACCAAATATGTGGGGATTGCTTTTGTTTTAAACTTTTTTAATTTTTTTGGGAAAAATCATGATGGTTGGTATGGATTTTGACAAAGCTTCTGTTTTTGTGAAATATCTCGGGCAATTTTAATTATTTTTGAAAAAGGTCTTCGATAATGAACTGGAAATTAAATTTCGAACACGTAGATACCAAATATGTGGGGATTGCTTTTGTTTTAAACTTTTTTAATTTTTTTCGGAAAAATCATGATGGTTGGTATGGATTTTGACAAAGCTTATGTTTTTGTGAAATATCTCGGGCAATTTTAATTATTTTTGAAAAAGGTCTTCGGTAATGATCTGGAAATTAAATTTCGAACACGTAGATACCAAATATGTGGGGATTGCTTTTGTTTTAAACTTTTTTAATTTTTTTCGGAAAAATCATGATGGTTGGTATGGATTTTGACAAAGCTTATGTTTTTGTGAAATTTCTCGGGCAATTTTAATTATTTTTGAAAAAGGTCTTCGGTAATGAACTGGAAATTAAATTTCAAACACGTAGATACCAAATATGTGGGGATTACTTTTGTTTTAAACTTTTTAATTTTTTTCGGAAAAATCATGATGGTTGGTATGGATTTTGACAAAGCTTATGTTTTTGTGAAATTTCTCGGGCAATTTTAATTATTTTTGAAAAAGATCTTCGGTAATGATCTGGAAATTAAATTTCGAATACGTAGATACCAAATATGTGGGGATTGCTTTTGTTTTAAACTTTTTTAATTTTTTTCGGAAAAATCATGACGGTTGGTATGGATTTTGACAAAGCTTATGGTTTTGTGAAATTTCTCGGGCAATTTTAATTATTTTTGAAAAAGGTCTTCGGTAATGATCTGGAAATTACATTTCGAATACGTAGATACCAAATATGTGGGGATTGCTTTTGTTTTAAACTTTTTTAATTTTTTTCGGAAAAATCATGATGGTTGGTATGGATTTTGACAAAGCTTATGTTTTTGTGAAATTTCTCGGGCAATTTTAATTATTTTTGAAAAAGGTCTTCGGTAATGAACTGGAAATTAAATTTCAAACACGTAGATACCAAATATGTGGGGATTGCTTTTGTTTTAAACTTTTTTAATTTTTTTCGGAAAAATCATGATGGTTGGTATGGATTTTGACAAAGCTTATGTTTTTGTGAAATTTCTCGGGCAATTTTAATTATTTTTGAAAAAGGTCTTCGGTAATGAACTGGAAATTAAATTTCGAACACGTAGATACCAAATATGTGGGGATTGCTTTTGTTTTAAACTTTTTTAATTTTTTTCGGAAAAATCATGATGGTTGGTATGGATTTTGACAAAGCTTATGTTTTTGTAAAATATCTCGGGCAATTTTAATTAATTTTGCAAAAGGTCTTCGGTAATGAACTGGAAATTAAATTTCGAACACGTAGATACCAAATATGTGGGGATTGCTTTTGTTTTAAACTTTTTTAATTTTTTTCGGAAAAATCATGATGGTTAGTATGGATTTTGACAAAGCTTATGTTTTTGTGAAATTTCTCGGGCAATTTTAATTATTTTTGAAAAAGGTCTTCGGTAATGAACTGGAAATTAAATTTCGAACACGTAGATACCAAATATATGGGGATTACTTTTGTTTTAAACTTTTTTAATTTTTTTCGGAAAAATCATGATGGTTGGTATGGATTTTGACAAAGCTTATATTTTTGTGCAATTTCTCGGGCAATTTTAATTATTTTTGAAAAAGGTCTTCGGTAATGAACTGGTAATTAAATTTCAAACACGTAGATACCAAATATGTGGGGATTGCTTTTGTTTTAAACTTTTTTTATTATTTTCGGAAAAATCATGATGGTTGGTATGGATTTTTACAAAGCTTATGTTTTCGTGAAATTTCTCGGCAATTTTAATTATTTTTGAAAAAGGTCTTCGGTAATGATCTGGAAATTAAATTTCGAATACGTAGATACCAAATATGTGGGGATTGCTTTTGTTTTCAACTTTTTTAATTTTTTTCGGAAAAATCATGATGGTTGGTATGGATTTTGACAAAGCTTATATTTTTGTGAAATTTCTCGGGCAATTTTAATTATTTTTGAAAAAGGTCTTCGGCAATGAACTGGAAATTAAATTTCGAACACGTAGATACCAAATATGTGGGGATTGCTTTTGTTTTAAACTTTTTTAATTTTTTTCGGAAAAATCATGATGGTTGGTATGGATTTTGACAAAGCTTATATTTTTGTGAAATATCTCGGGCAATTTTAATTATTTTTGAAAAAGGTCTTTGGTAATGTACTGGAAATTAAATTTCGAACACGTAGATACCAAATATGTGGGGATTGCTTTTGTTTTAAACTTTTTTAATTTTTTTCGGAAAAATCATGATGGTTGGTATGGATTTTGACAAAGCTTATGTTTTTGTGAAATTTCTCGGGCAATTTTAATTATTTTTGAAAAAGGTCTTCGGCAATGAACTGGAAATTAAATTTCGAACACGTAGATACCAAATATGTGGGGATTGCTTTTGTTTTAAACTTTTTTAATTTTTTTCGGAAAAATCATGATGGTTGGTATGGATTTTGACAAAGCTTATGTTTTTGTGAAATATCTCGGGCAATTTTAATTATTTTTGAAAAAGGTCTTCGGTAATGAACTGGAAATTAAATTTCGAACACGTAGATACCAAATATGTGGGGATTGCTTTTGTTTTAAACTTTTTTAATCATGATGGTTGGTACGGATTTTGACAAAGCTTATGTTTTTGTGAAATATCTCGGGAATTTTAATTTGAAAAAGGTCTTCGGTAATGAACTGGAAATTAAATTTCGAACACGTAGATACCAAATATGTGGGGATTGCTTTTGTTTTAAACTTCTTTAATTTTTGTCGGAAAAATCATGATGGTTGGTATGGATTTTGACAAAGCTTATGTTTTTGTGAAATTTCTCGGGCAATTTTAATTATTTTTGAAAAAGGTTTTCGGTAATGAACTGGAAATTAAATTTCGAACACGTAGATACCAAATATGTGGGGATTGCTTTTGTTTTAAACTTTTTTAATTTTTTTCGGAAAAATCATGATGGTTGGTATGGATTTTGACAAAGCTTATGTTTTTGTGAAATTTGTCGGGCAATTTTAATTATTTTTGAAAAAGGTCTTCGGTAATGAACTGGAAATTAAATTTCGAACACGTAGATACCAAATATGTGGGGATTGCTTTTGTTTTAAACTTTTTTAATTTTTTTCGGAAAAATCATGATGGTTGGTATGGATTTTGACAAAGCTTATGTTTTTGTAAAATATCTCGGGCAATTTTAATTATTTTTGAAAAAGGTCTTCGATAATGAACTGGAAATTAAATTTCGAACACGTAGATACCAAATATGTGGGGATTGCTTTTGTTTTAAACTTTTTTAATTTTTTTCGGAAAAATCATGATGGTTGGTATGGATTTTGACAAAGCTTATGTTTTTGTGAAATTTCTCGGGCAATTTTAATTATTTTTGAAAAAGGTCTTCGGTAATGAACTGGAAATTAAATTTCGAACACGTAGATACCAAATATGTGGGGATTGCTTTTGTTTTAAAGTTTTTTAATTTTTTTCGGAAAAATCATGATGGTTGGTATGGATTTTGACAAAGCTTATGTTTTTGTGAAATTTCTCGGGCAATTTTAATTATTTTTGAAAAAGGTCTTCGGTAATGAACTGGAAATTAAATTTCGAACACGTAGATACCAAATATGTGGGGATTGCTTTTGTTTTAAACTTTTTTAATTTTTTTCGGAAAAATCATGATGGTTGGTATGGATTTTGACAAAGCTTATGTTTTTGTAAAATATCTCAGGCAATTTTAATTATTTTTGAAAAAGGTCTTCGATAATGAACTGGAAATTAAATTTCGAACACGTAGATACCAAATATGTGGGGATTGCTTTTGTTTTAAACTTTTTTAATTTTTTTCGGAAAAATCATGATGGTTGGTATGGATTTTGATAAAGCTTATGTTTTTGTGAAATTTCTCGGGCAATTTTAATTATTTTTGAAAAAGGTCTTCGGTAATGATCTGGAAATGAAATTTCGAACACGTAGATACCAAATATGTGGGGATTGCTGTTGTTTTAAACTTTTTTAATTTTTTTCGGAAAAATCATGATGGTTGGTATGGATTTTGACAAAGCTTATGTTTTTGTGAAATTTCTCGGGCAATTTTAATTATTTTTGAAAAAGGTCTTCGGTAATGAACTGGAAATAAAATTTCGAACACGTAGATACCAAATATGTGTGGATTGCTTTTGTTTTAAACTTTTTTAATTTTTTTCGGAAAAATCATGATGGTTGGTATGGATTTTGACAAAGCTTATGTTTTTATGAAATATCTCGGGCAATGTTAATTATTTTTGAAAAAAGTCTTCGGTAATGAACTGGTAATTAAATTTCGAATACGTAGATACCAAATATGTGGGGATTGCTTTTGTTTTAAACTTTTTTATTTTTTTCGGAAAAATCAGGATGGTTGGTATGGATTTTGACAAAGCTTATGTTTTTGTGAAATTTCTCGGGCAATTTTAATTATTTTTGAAAAAGGTCTTCGGGAATGAATTGGAAATTAAATTTCGAACACGTAGATACCAAATATGTGGGGATTGCTTTTGTTTTAAACTTTTTTAATTTTTTTCGGAAAAATCATGATGGTTGGTATGGATTTTGACAAAGCTTATGTTTTTGTGAAATTTCTCGGGCAATTTTAATTATTTTTGAAAAAGGTCTTCGGTAATGAACTGGAAATTAAATTTCGAACACGTAGATACCAAATATGTGGGGATTGCTTTTGTTTTAAACTTTTTTAATTTTTTTCGGAAAAATCATGATGGTTGGTATGAATTTTGACAAAGCTTATGTTTTTGTGAAATTTCTCGGGCAATTTTAATTATTTTTGAAAAAGGTCTTCGGTAATGAACTGGAAATTAAATTTCGAACACGTAGATACCAAATATGTGGGAATTGCTTTTGTTTTAAACTTTTTTAATTTTTTCCGGAAAAATCATGATGGTTGGTATGGATTTTGACAAAGCTTATGTTTTTGTGAAATTTCTCGGGCAATTTTAATTATTTTTGAAAAAGGTCTTCGGTAATGAACTGGAAATTAAATTTCGAACACGTAGATACCAAATATGTGGGGATTGCTTTTGTTTTAAACATTTTTTATTTTTTTCGGAAAAATCATGATGGTTGGTATGGATTTTGACAAAGCTTATGTTTTTGTGAAATATCTCGGGCAATTTTAATTATTTTTTAAAAAGGTCTTCGGTAATGAACTGGAAATTAAATTTCAAACACGTAGATACCAAATATGTGGGGATTGCTTTTGTTTTAAACTTTTTTAATTTTTTTCGGAAAAATCATGATGGTTGGTATGGATATTGACAAACCTTATGTTTTTGTGAAATTTCTCGGGCAATTTTAATTATTTTGAAAAAGGTCTTCGGTAATGAACTGGAAATTAAATTTCGAACACGTAGATACCAAATATGTAGGGATTGCTTTTGTTTTAAACTTTTTTAATTTTTTTCGGAAAAATCATTATGGTTGGTATGGATTTTGACAAAGCTTATGTTTTGTGAAATTTCTCGGGCAATTTTTATTTTTTTTGAAAAAGGTCTTCGGTAATGAACTGGAAATTAAATTTCGAACACGTATATACCAAATATGTGGGGATTGCTTTTGTTTTACACTTTTTTAATTTTTTTCGGAAAAATCATGATGGTTGGTATGGATTTTGACAAAGCTTATGTTTTTGTGAAATATCTCGGGCAATTTTAACTATTTTTGAAAAAGGTCTTCGGTAATGAACTGGAAATTAAATTTCAAACACGTAGATACCAAATATATGGGGATTGCTTTTGTTTTAAACTTTTTTAATTTTTTTCGGAAAAATCATGATGGTTGGTACGGATTTTGACAAAGCTTATGTTTTTGTGAAATTTCTCGGGCAATTTTAATTATTTTTGAAAAAGGTCTTCGGTAATGAACTGGAAATTAAATTTCGAACACGTAGATACCAAATATGTGGGGATTGCTTATGTTTTAAACTTTTTTAATTTTTTTCGGAAAAATCATGATGTTTGGTATGGATTTTGACAAAGCTTATGTTTTTCTGAAATATCTCGGGCAATTTTAATTATTTTTTAAAAAGGTCTTCGGTAATGAACTGGAAATTAAATTTCGAACACGTAGATACCAAATATGTGGGGATTGCTTTTGTTTTAAACTTTTTTAATTTTTTTCGGAAAAATCATGATGGTTGGTATGGATTTTGACAAAGCTTATGTTTTTGTGAAATATCTCGGGCAATTTTAATTATTTTTGAAAAAGGTCTGCGGTAATGAACTGGAAATTAAATTTCAAACACGTAGATACCAAATATGTGGGGATTGCTTTTGTTTTAAAGTTTTTTAATTTTTTTCGGAAAAATCATGATTGTTGGTATGGATTTTGACAAAGCTTATGTTTTTGTGAAATTTCTCGGGCAATTTTAATTATTTTTGAAAAAGGTCTTCGGTAATGAACTGGAAATTAAATTTCGAACACGTAGATACCAAATATGTAGGGATTGCTTTTGTTTTAAACTTTTTTAATTTTTTTCGGAAAAATTATGATGGTTGGTATGGATTTTGACAAAGCTTATGTTCTTGTGAAATTTCTCGGGCAATTTTAATTATTTTTGAAAAAGGTCTTCGGTAATGAACTGGAAATTAAATTTCGAACACGTAGATACCAAATATGTGGGGATTGCTTTTGTTTTAAACTTTTTTAATTTTTTTCGGAAAAATCATGATGGTTGGTATGGATTTTGACAAAGCTTATGTTTTTGTGAAATATCTCGGGCAATTTTAATTATTTTTGAAAAAGGTCTGCGGTAATGAACTGGAAATTAAATTTCAAACACGTAGATACCAAATATGTGGGGATTGCTTTTGTTTTAAACTTTTTTAATTTTTTTCGGAAAAATCATGATGGTTGGTATGGATTTTGACAAAGCTTATGTTTTTGTGAAATATCTCGGGCAATTTTAATTATTTTTGAAAAAGGTCTTCGGTAATGAACTGGAAATTAAATTTCGAACAAGTAGATACCAAATATGTGGGGATTGCTTTTGTTTTAAACTTTTTTAATTTTTTTCGGAAAAATCATGGATGGTTGGTATGGATTTTGACAAAGCTTATGTTTTTGTGAAATTTCTCGGGCAATTTTAATTATTTTTGAAAAAGGTCTTCGGTAATGAACTGGAAATTAAATGTCGAACACGTAGATACCAAATATGTGGGGATTGCTTTTGTTTTAAACTTTTTTAATTTTTTTCGGAAAAATCATGATGGTTGGTATGGATTTTGACAAAGCTTATGTTTTTGTGAAATTTCTCGGGCAATTTTAATTATTTTTGAAAAAGGTCTTCGGGAATGAACTGGAAATTAAATTTCGAACACGTAGATACCAAATATGTGGGGATTGCTATTGTTTTAAACTTTTTTAATTTTTTTCGGAAAAATCATGATGGTTGGTATAGATTTTGACAAAGCTTATGTTTTTGTGAAATTTCTCGAGCAATTTTAATTATTTTTGAAAAAGGTCTTCGGTAATGAACTGGAAATTAAATTTCGAACACGTAGATACCAAATATGTGGGGATTGCTTTTGTTTTAAACTTTTTTAATTTTTTTCGGAAAAATCATGATGGTTGGTATGGATTTTGACAAAGCTTATGTTTTTGTGAAATATCTCGGGCAATTTTAATTATTTTTGAAAAAGGTCTTCGGTAATGAACTGGAAATTAAATTTCGAACACGTAGATACCAAATATGTGGGGATTGCTTTTGTTTTAAACTTTTTTAATTTTTTTCGGAAAAATCATGATGGTTGGTATGGATTTTGACAAAGCTTATGTTTTTGTGAAATTTCTCGGGCAATTTTAATTATTTTTGAAAAAGGTCTTCGGTAATGAACTGGAAATTAAATTTCGAACACGTAGATACCAAATATGTGGGGATTGCTTATGTTTTAAACTTTTTTAATTTTTTTCGGAAAAATCATGATGTTTGGTATGGATTTTGACAAAGCTTATGTTTTTCTGAAATATCTCGGGCAATTTTAATTATTTTTTAAAAAGGTCTTCGGTAATGAACTGGAAATTAAATTTCGAACACGTAGATACCAAATATGTGGGGATTGCTTTTGTTTTAAACTTTTTTAATTTTTTTCGGAAAAATCATGATGGTTGGTATGGATTTTGACAAAGCTTATGTTTTTGTGAAATATCTCGGGCAATTTTAATTATTTTTGAAAAAGGTCTGCGGTAATGAACTGGAAATTAAATTTCAAACACGTAGATACCAAATATGTGGGGATTGCTTTTGTTTTAAAGTTTTTTTATTTTTTTCGGAAAAATCATGATGGTTGGTATGGATTTTGACAAAGCTTATGTTTTTGTGAAATTTCTCGGGCAATTTTAATTATTTTTGAAAAAGGTCTTCGGTAATGAACTGGAAATTAAATTTCGAACACGTAGATACCAAATATGTAGGGATTGCTTTTGTTTTAAACTTTTTTAATTTTTTTCGGAAAAATTATGATGGTTGGTATGGATTTTGACAAAGCTTATGTTCTTGTGAAATTTCTCGGGCAATTTTAATTATTTTTGAAAAAGGTCTTCGGTAATGAACTGGAAATTAAATTTCGAACACGTAGATACCAAATATGTGGGGATTGCTTTTGTTTTAAACTTTTTTAATTTTTTTCGGAAAAATCATGATGGTTGGTATGGATTTTGACAAAGCTTATGTTTTTGTGAAATATCTCGGGCAATTTTAATTATTTTTGAAAAAGGTCTGCGGTAATGAACTGGAAATTAAATTTCAAACACGTAGATACCAAATATGTGGGGATTGCTTTTGTTTTAAACTTTTTTAATTTTTTTCGGAAAAATCATGATGGTTGGTATGGATTTTGACAAAGCTTATGTTTTTGTGAAATATCTCGGGCAATTTTAATTATTTTTGAAAAAGGTCTTCGGTAATGAACTAGAAATTAAATTTCGAACAAGTAGATACCA
This sequence comes from Empis livida, assembly GCA_963932195.1. Taxonomy (NCBI): domain Eukaryota; kingdom Metazoa; phylum Arthropoda; class Insecta; order Diptera; family Empididae; genus Empis; species Empis livida. The sequence continues at coordinate 16,648,253 of OZ010648.1, forward strand.
AATATGTGGGGATTGCTTTTGTTTTAAACTTTTTTAATTTTTTTCGGAAAAATCATGGATGGTTGGTATGGATTTTGACAAAGCTTATGTTTTTGTGAAATTTCTCGGGCAATTTTAATTATTTTTGAAAAAGGTCTTCGGTAATGAACTGGAAATTAAATGTCGAACACGTAGATACCAAATATGTGGGGATTGCTTTTGTTTTAAACTTTTTTAATTTTTTTCGGAAAAATCATGATGGTTGGTATGGATTTTGACAAAGCTTATGTTTTTGTGAAATTTCTCGGGCAATTTTAATTATTTTTGAAAAAGGTCTTCGGTAATGAACTGGAAATTAAATTTCGAACACGTAGATACCAAATATGTGGGGATTGCTTTTGTTTTAAACTTTTTTAATTTTTTTCGGAAAAATCATGATGGTTGGTATAGATTTTGACAAAGCTTATGTTTTTGTGAAATTTCTCGAGCAATTTTAATTATTTTTGAAAAAGGTCTTCGGTAATGAACTGGAAATTAAATTTCGAACACGTAGATACCAAATATGTGGGGATTGCTTTTGTTTTAAACTTTTTTAATTTTTTTCGGAAAAATCATGATGGTTGGTATGGATTTTGACAAAGCTTATGTTTTTGTGAAATATCTCGGGCAATTTTAATTATTTTTGAAAAAGGTCTTCGGTAATGAACTGGAAATTAAATTTCGAACACGTAGATACCAAATATGTGGGGATTGCTTTTGTTTTAAACTTTTTTAATTTTTTTCGGAAAAATCATGATGGTTGGTATGGATTTTGACAAAGCTTATGTTTTTGTGAAATTTCTCGGGCAATTTTAATTATTTTTGAAAAAGGTCTTCGGTAATGAACTGGAAATTAAATTTCGAACACGTAGATACCAAATATGTGGGGATTGCTTTTGTTTTAAACTTTTTTAATTTTTTTCGGAAAAATCATGATGGTTGGTATGGATTTTGACAAAGCTTATGTTTTTGTGAAATTTCTCGGGCAATTTTAATTATTTTTGAAAAAGGTCTTCGGTAATGAACTGGAAATTAAATTTCGAACACGTAGATACCAAATATGTGGGGATTGCTTTTGTTTTAAACTTTTTTAATTTTTTTCGGAAAAATCATGATGGTTGGTATAGATTTTGACAAAGCTTATGTTTTTGTGAAATTTCTCGGGCAATTTTTAATATTTTTGAAAAAGGTCTTCGGTAATGATCTGGAAATTAAATTTCGAACACGTAGATACCAAATATGTGGGGATTGCTTTTGTTTTAAACTTTTTAATTTTTTTCGGAAAAATCATGATGGTTGGTATGGATTTTGACAAAGCTTATGTTTTTGTGAAATTTCTCGGGCAATTTGAATTATTTTTGAAAAAGGTCTTCGGTAATGAACTGGAAATTATATTTCAAACACGTAGATACCAAATATGTGGGGATTGCTTTTGTTTTAAACTTTTTTAATTCTTTTCGGAAAAATCATGATGGTTGGTATGGATTTTGAGAAAGCTTATGTTTTTGTGAAATTTCTCGGGCAATTTTAATTATTTTTGAAAAAGGTCTTCGATAATGAACTGGAAATTAAATTTCGAACACGTAGATACCAAATATGTGGGGATTACTTTTGTTTTAAACTTTTTTAATTTTTTTCGGTAAAATCATGATGGTTGGTATGGATTTTGACAAAGCTTATGTTTTTGTGAAATTTCTCGGGCTATTTTAATTATTTTTGAAAAAGGTCTTCGGTAATGAACTGGAAATTAAATTTCGAACACGTAGATACCAAATATGTGGGGATTGCTTTTGTTTTAAACTTTTTTAATTTTTTTCGGAAAAATCATGATGGTTGGTATGGATTTTGACAAAGCTTATGTTTTTGTGAAATTTGTCGGGCAATTTTAATTATTTTTGAAAAAGGTCTTCAGTAATGTACTGGAAATTAAATTTCGAACATCTAGATACCAAATATGTGGGGATTGCTTTTGTTTTAAACTTTTTTAATTTTTTTCGGAAAAATCATGATGGTTGGTATGGATTTTGACAAAGCTTATGTTTTGTGAAATTTCTCGGGCAATTTTAATTATTTTTGAAAAAGGTCTTCGGTAATGAACTGAAAATTAAATTTCGAACACGTAGATACCAAATATGTGGGGATTGCATTTGTTTTAAAGTTTTTTAATTTTTTTCGGAAAAATCATGATGGTTGGTATGGATTTTGACAAAGCTTATGTTTTTGTAAAATTTCTCGGGCAATTTGAATTATTTTTGAAAAAGGTCTTCGGTAATGAACTGGAAATTAAATTTCGAACACGTAGATACCAAATATGTGGGGATTGCTTTTGTTTTAAACTTTTTTAATTTTTTTCGGAAAAATCGTGATGGTTGGTATGGATTTTGACAAAGCTTATGTTTTTGTGAAATTTCTCGGGCAACTTTAATTATTTTTGAAAAAGGTCTTCGGTAATGAACTGGAAATTAAATTTCGAACACGTAGATACCAAATATGTGGGGATTGCTTTTGTTTTAAACTTTTTTAATTTTTTTCGGAAAAATCATGATGGTTGGTATGGATTTTGACAAAGCTTATGTTTTTGTGAAATTTCTCGGGCAATTTTAATTATTTTTGAAAAAGGTCTTCGGTAATGAACTGGAAATTAAATTTCGAACACGTAGATACCAAATATGTGGGGATTGCTTTTGTTTTAAACTTTTTTAATTTTTTTCGGAAAAATCATGATGGTTGGTATAGATTTTGACAAAGCTTATGTTTTTGTGAAATTTCTCGGGCAATTTTTAATATTTTTGAAAAAGGTCTTCGGTAATGATCTGGAAATTAAATTTCGAACACGTAGATACCAAATATGTGGGGATTGCTGTTGTTTTAAACTTTTTAATTTTTTTCGGAAAAATCATGATGGTTGGTATGGATTTTGACAAAGCTTATGTTTTTGTGAAATTTCTCGGGCAATTTTAATTATTTTTGAAAAAGGTCTTCGGTAATGAACTGGAAATTAAATTTCGAACACGTAGATACCAAATATGTGGGGATTGCTTTTGTTTTAAACTTTTTTAATTTTTTTCGGAAAAATCATGATGGTTGGTATGGATTTTGACAAAGCTTATGTTTTTGTGAAATTTCTCGGGCAATTTTAATTATTTTTGAAAAAGGTCTTCGGTAATGAACTGGAAATTAAATTTCGAACACGTAGATACCAAATATGTGGGGATTGCTTTTGTTTTAAACTTTTTTAATTTTTTTCGGAAAAGTCATGATGGTTGGTATGGATTTTGACAAAGCTTATGTTTTTGTAAAATATCTCGGGCAATTTTAATTATTTTTGAAAAAGGTCTTCGGTAATGAACTGGAAATTAAATTTCGAACACGTAGATACCAAATATGTGGGGATTACTTTTGTTTTAAACTTTTTTAATTTTTTTCGGAAAAATCATGATGGTTGGTATGGATTTTGACAAAGCTTATGTTTTTGTGAAATTTCTCGGGCTATTTTAATTATTTTTGAAAAAGGTCTTCGGTAATGAACTGGAAATTAAATTTCGAACACGTAGATACCAAATATGTGGGGATTGCTTTTGTTTTAAACTTTTTTAATTTTTTTCGGAAAAATCATGATGGTTGGTATGGATTTTGACAAAGCTTATGTTTTTGTGAAATTTGTCGGGCAATTTTAATTATTTTTGAAAAAGGTCTTCAATAATGAACTGGAAATTAAATTTCGAACATCTAGATACCAAATATGTGGGGATTGCTTTTGTTTTAAACTTTTTTAATTTTTTTCGGAAAAATCATGATGGTTGGTATGGATTTTGACAAAGCTTATGTTTTGTGAAATTTCTCGGGCAATTTTAATTATTTTTGAAAAAGGTCTTCGGTAATGAACTGAAAATTAAATTTCGAACACGTAGATACCAAATATGTGGGGATTGCATTTGTTTTAAAGTTTTTTAATTTTTTTCGGAAAAATCATGATGGTTGGTATGGATTTTGACAAAGCTTATGTTTTTGTGAAATTTCTCGGGCAATTTGAATTATTTTTGAAAAAGGTCTTCGGTAATGAACTGGAAATTAAATTTCGAACACGTAGATACCAAATATGTGGGTATTGCTTTTGTTTTAAACTTTTTTAATTTTTTTCGGAAAAATCATGATGGTTGGTATGGATTTTGACAAAGCTTATGTTTTTGTGAAATTTCTCGGGCAATTTTAATTATTTTTGAAAAAGGTCTTCGGTAATGAACTGGAAATTAAATTTCGAACACGTAGATACCAAATATGTGGGTATTGCTTTTGTTTTAAACTTTTTTAATTTTTTTCGGAAAAATCATGATGGTTGGTATGGATTTTGACAAAGCTTATGTTTTTGTGAAATATCTCGGGCAATTTTAATTATTTTTGAAAAAGGTCTTCGGTAATGAACTGGAAATTAAATGTCGAACACGTAGATACCAAATATGTGGGGATTGCTTTTGTTTTAAACTTTTTTAATTTTTTTCGGAAAAATCATGATGGTTGGTATGGATTTTGACAAAGCTTATGTTTTTGTGAAATTTCTCGGGCAATTTTAATTATTTTTGAAAAAGGTCTTCGGTAATGAACTGGAAATTAAATTTCGAACACGTAGATACCAAATATGTGGGGATTGCTTTTGTTTTAAACTTTTTTAATTTTTTTCGGAAAAATCATGATGGTTGGTATGGATTTTGACAAAGCTTATGTTTTTTCGAAATTTGTCGGGCCATTTTAATTATTTTTGAAAAAGGTCTTCAGTAATGAACTGGAAATTAAATTTCGAACATCTAGATACCAAATATGTGGGGATTACTTTTGTTTTAAACTTTTTTAATTTTTTTCGGAAAAATCATGATGGTTGGTATGGATTTTGACAAAGCTTATGTTTTTGTGAAATATCTCGGGCAATTTTAATTATTTTTGAAAAAGGTCTTCGGTAATGAACTGGAAATTAAATGTCGAACACGTAGATACCAAATATGTGGGGATTGCTTTTGTTTTAAACTTTTTTAATTTTTTTCGGAAAAATCATGATGGTTGGTATGGATTTTGACAAAGCTTATGTTTTTGTGAAATTTCTCGGGCAATTTTAATTATTTTTGAAAAAGGTCTTCGGTAATGAACTGGAAATTAAATTTCGAACACGTAGATACCAAATATGTGGGGATTGCTTTTGTTTTAAACTTTTTTAATTTTTTTCGGAAAAATCATGATGGTTGGTATGGATTTTGACAAAGCTTATGTTTTTTCGAAATTTGTCGGGCCATTTTAATTATTTTTGAAAAAGGTCTTCAGTAATGAACTGGAAATTAAATTTCGAACATCTAGATACCAAATATGTGGGGATTACTTTTGTTTTAAACTTTTTTAATTTTTTTCGGAAAAATCATGATGGTTGGTATGGATTTTGACAAAGCTTATGTTTTTGTGAAATTTCTCGGGCTATTTTAAATATTTTTGAAAAAGGTCTTCGGTAATGAACTGGAAATTAAATTTCGAACACGTAGATACCAAATATGTGGGGATTGCTTTTGTTTTAAACTTTTTTAATTTTTTTCGGAAAAATCATGATGGTTGGTATGGATTTTGACAAAGCTTATGTTTTTGTGAAATTTGTCGGGCAATTTTAATTATTTTTGAAAAAGGTCTTCAGTAATGAACTGGAAATTAAATTTCGAACATCTAGATACCAAATATGTGGGGATTGCTTTTGTTTTAAACTTTTTTAATTTTTTTCGGAAAAATCATGATGGTTGGTATGGATTTTGACAAAGCTTATGTTTTGTGAAATTTCTCGGGCAATTTTAATTATTTTTGAAAAAGGTCTTCGGTAATGAACTGAAAATTAAATTTCGAACACGTAGATACCAAATATGTGGGGATTGCATTTGTTTTAAAGTTTTTTAATTTTTTTCGGAAAAATCATGATGGTTGGTATGGATTTTGACAAAGCTTATGTTTTTGTGAAATTTCTCGGGCAATTTGAATTATTTTTGAAAAAGGTCTTCGGTAATGAACTGGAAATTAAATTTCGAACACGTAGATACCAAATATGTGGGGATTGCTTTTGTTTTAAACTTTTTTAATTTTTTTCGGAAAAATCATGATGGTTGGTATGGATTTTGACAAAGCTTATGTTTTTGTGAAATTTCTCGGGCAATTTTAATTATTTTTGAAAAAGGTCTTCGGTAATGAACTGGAAATTAAATTTCGAACACGTAGATACCAAATATGTGGGTATTGCTTTTGTTTTAAACTTTTTTAATTTTTTTCGGAAAAATCATGATGGTTGGTATGGATTTTGACAAAGCTTATGTTTTTGTGAAATATCTCGGGCAATTTTAATTATTTTTGAAAAAGGTCTTCGGTAATGAGCTGGAAATTAAATTTCGAACACGTAGATACCAAATATGTGGGGATTGCTTTTGTTTTAAACTTTTTTAATTTTTTTCGGAAAAATCATGATGGTTGGTATGGATTTTGACAAAGCTTATGTTTTTGTGAAATTTCTCGGGCAATTTTAATTATTTTTGAAAAAGGTCTTCGGTAATGAACTGGAAATTAAATTTCGAACACGTAGATACCAAATATGTGGGTATTGCTTTTGTTTTAAACTTTTTTAATTTTTTTCGGAAAAATCATGATGGTTGGTATGGATTTTGACAAAGCTTATGTTTTGTGAAATTTCTCGGGCAATTTTAATTATTTTTGAAAAAGGTCTTCAGTAATGAACTGGAAATTAAATTTCGAACACGTAGATACCAAATATGTGGGGATTGCTTTTGTTTTAAACTTTTTTAATTTTTTTCGGAAAAATCATGATGGTTGGTATGGATTTTGACAAAGCTTATGTTTTTGTGAAATTTCTCGAGCAATTTTAATTATTTTTGAAAAAGGTCTTCGGTAATGAACTGGAAATTAAATTTCGAACATGTAGATACCAAATATGTGGGGATTGCTTTTGTTTTAAACTTTTTTAATTTTTTTCGGAAAAATCATGATGGTTGGTATGGATTTTGACAAAGCTTATGTTTTTGTGAAATTTCTCGGGCAATTTGAATTATTTTTGAAAAAGGTCTTCGGTAATGAACTGGAAATTAAATTTCGAACACGTAGATACCAAATATGTGGGGATTGCTTTTGTTTTAAACTTTTTTAATTTTTTTCGGAAAAATCATGATGGTTGGTATGGATTTTGACAAAGCTTATGTTTTTGTGAAATTTCTCGGGCAATTTTAATTATTTTTGAAAAAGGTCTTCGGTAATGAACTGGAAATTAAATTTCGAACACGTAGATACCAAATATGTGGGTATTGCTTTTGTTTTAAACTTTTTTAATTTTTTTCGGAAAAATCATGATGGTTGGTATGGATTTTGACAAAGCTTATGTTTTTGTGAAATATCTCGGGCAATTTTAATTATTTTTGAAAAAGGTCTTCGGTAATGAACTGGAAATTAAATTTCGAACACGTAGATACCAAATATGTGGGGATTGCTTTTGTTTTAAACTTTTTTAATTTTTTTCGGAAAAATCATGATGGTTGGTATGGATTTTGACAAAGCTTATGTTTTTGTGAAATTTCTCGGGCAATTTTAATTATTTTTGAAAAAGGTCTTCGGTAATGAACTGGAAATTAAATTTCGAACACGTAGATACCAAATATGTGGGGATTGCTTTTGTTTTAAACTTTTTTAATTTTTTTCGGAAAAATCATGATGGTTGGTATGGATTTTGACAAAGCTTATGTTTTTTCGAAATTTGTCGGGCCATTTTAATTATTTTTGAAAAAGGTCTTCAGTAATGAACTGGAAATTAAATTTCGAACATCTAGATACCAAATATGTGGGGATTACTTTTGTTTTAAACTTTTTTAATTTTTTTCGGAAAAATCATGATGGTTGGTATGGATTTTGACAAAGCTTATGTTTTTGTGAAATTTCTCGGGCTATTTTAATTATTTTTGAAAAAGGTCTTCGGTAATGAACTGGAAATTAAATTTCGAACACGTAGATACCAAATATGTGGGGATTGCTTTTGTTTTAAACTTTTTTAATTTTTTTCGGAAAAATCATGATGGTTGGTATGGATTTTGACAAAGCTTATGTTTTTGTGAAATTTGTCGGGCAATTTTAATTATTTTTGAAAAAGGTCTTCAGTAATGAACTGGAAATTAAATTTCGAACATCTAGATACCAAATATGTGGGGATTGCTTTTGTTTTAAACTTTTTTAATTTTTTTCGGAAAAATCATGATGGTTGGTATGGATTTTGACAAAGCTTATGTTTTGTGAAATTTCTCGGGCAATTTTAATTATTTTTGAAAAAGGTCTTCGGTAATGAACTGAAAATTAAATTTCGAACACGTAGATACCAAATATGTGGGGATTGCATTTGTTTTAAAGTTTTTTAATTTTTTTCGGAAAAATCATGATGGTTGGTATGGATTTTGACAAAGCTTATGTTTTTGTGAAATTTCTCGGGCAATTTGAATTATTTTTGAAAAAGGTCTTCGGTAATGAACTGGAAATTAAATTTCGAACACGTAGATACCAAATATGTGGGGATTGCTTTTGTTTTAAACTTTTTTAATTTTTTTCGGAAAAATCATGATGGTTGGTATGGATTTTGACAAAGCTTATGTTTTTGTGAAATTTCTCGGGCAATTTTAATTATTTTTGAAAAAGGTCTTCGGTAATGAACTGGAAATTAAATTTCGAACACGTAGATACCAAATATGTGGGTATTGCTTTTGTTTTAAACTTTTTTAATTTTTTTCGGAAAAATCATGATGGTTGGTATGGATTTTGACAAAGCTTATGTTTTTGTGAAATATCTCGGGCAATTTTAATTATTTTTGAAAAAGGTCTTCGGTAATGAGCTGGAAATTAAATTTCGAACACGTAGATACCAAATATGTGGGGATTGCTTTTGTTTTAAACTTTTTTAATTTTTTTCGGAAAAATCATGATGGTTGGTATGGATTTTGACAAAGCTTATGTTTTTGTGAAATTTCTCGGGCAATTTTAATTATTTTTGAAAAAGGTCTTCGGTAATGAACTGGAAATTAAATTTCGAACACGTAGATACCAAATATGTGGGTATTGCTTTTGTTTTAAACTTTTTTAATTTTTTTCGGAAAAATCATGATGGTTGGTATGGATTTTGACAAAGCTTATGTTTTGTGAAATTTCTCGGGCAATTTTAATTATTTTTGAAAAAGGTCTTCAGTAATGAACTGGAAATTAAATTTCGAACACGTAGATACCAAATATGTGGCGATTGCTTTTGTTTTAAACTTTTTTAATTTTTTTCGGAAAAATCATGATGGTTGGTATGGATTTTGACAAAGCTTATGTTTTTGTGAAATTTCTCGGGCAATTTTAATTATTTTTGAAAAAGGTCTTCGGTAATGAACTGGAAATTAAATTTCGAACATGTAGATACCAAATATGTGGGGATTGCTTTTGTTTTAAACTTTTTTAATTTTTTTCGGAAAAATCATGATGGTTGGTATGGATTTTGACAAAGCTTATGTTTTGTGAAATTTCTCGGGCAATTTTAATTATTTTTGGAAAAGGTCTTCGGTAATGAACTGGAAATTAAATTTCGAACACGTGATATCAAATATGTGGGGATTGCATTTGTTTTAAACTTTTTTTATTTTTTTCGGAAAAATCATGATGGTTGGTATGGATTTTAACAAAGCTTATGTTTTTGTGAAATTTCTCGGGCAATTTTAATTATTTTTGAAGAAGGTCTTCGGTAATGAACTGGAAATTAAATTTCGAACACGTAGATACCAAATATGTGGGGATTGCTTTTGTTTTAAACTTTTTTAATTTTTTTCGGAAAAATCATGATGGTTGGTATGGATTTTGACAAAGCTTATGTTTTTGTGAAATATCTCGGGCAATTTTAATTATTTTTGAAAAAGGTCTTCGGTAATGAACTGAAAATTAAATTTCGAACACGTAGATACCAAATATGTGGGGATTGCTTTTGTTTTAAACTTTTTTAATTTTTTTCGGAAAAATCATGATGGTTGGTATGGATTTTGACAAAGCTTATGTTTTTGTGAAATTTCTCGGGCAATTTGAATTATTTTTGAAAAAGCTCTTCGGTAATGAACTGGAAATTAAATTTCGAACACGTAGATACCAAATATGTGGGGATTGCTTTTGTTTTTAACTTTTTAATTTTTTTCGGAAAATTCATGATGGTTGGTATGGATTTTGACAAAGCTTATGTTTTTGTGAAATTTCTCGGGCAATTTTAATTATTTTTGAAAAAGGTCTTCGGTAATGAACTGGAAATTAAATTTCGAACACGTAGATACCAAATATGTGGGGATTGCTTTTGTTTTAAACTTTTTTAATTTTTTTCGGAAAAATCATGATGTTTGGTATGGATTTTGACAAAGCTTATATTTTTGTGAAATATCTCGGGCAATTTTAATTATTTTTGAAAAAGGTCTTCGGCAATGAACTGGAAATTAAATTTCAAACACGTAGATACCAAATATGTGGGGATTGCTTTTGTTTTAAACTTTTTTAATTTTTTTCGGAAAAATCATGATGGTTGGTATGGATTTTGACAAAGCTTATGTTTTTGTGAAATTTCTCGAGCAATTTGAATTATTTTTGAAAAAGGTCTTCAGTAATGAACTGGAAATTAAATTTCGAACATCTAGATACCAAATATGTGGGGATTGCTTTTGTTTTAAACTTTTTTAATTTTTTTCGGAAAAATCATGATGGTTGGTATGGATTTTGACAAAGCTTATGTTTTGTGAAATTTCTCGGGCAATTTTAATTATTTTTGAAAAAGGTCTTCGGTAATGAACTGGAAATTAAATTTCGAACACGTGATATCAAATATGTGGGGATTGCATTTGTTTTAAACTTTTTTAATTTTTTTCGGAAAAATCATGATGGTTGGTATGGATTTTGACAAAGCTTATGTTTTTGTGAAATTTCTCGGGCAATTTTAATTATTTTTGAAGAAGGTGTTCGGTAATGAACTGGAAATTAAATTTCGAACACGTAGATACCAAATATGTGGGGATTGCTTTTGTTTTAAACTTTTTTAATTTTTTTCGGAAAAATCATGATGGTTGGTATGGATTTTGACAAAGCTTATGTTTTTGTGAAATTTCTCGAGCAATTTTAATTATTTTTGAAAAAGGTCTTCGGTAATGAACTGGAAATTAAATTTCGAACATGTAGATACCAAATATGTGGGGATTGCTTTTGTTTTAAACTTTTTTAATTTTTTTCGGAAAAATCATGATGGTTGGTATGGATTTTGACAAAGCTTATGTTTTGTGAAATTTCTCGGGCAATTTTAATTATTTTTGAAAAAGGTCTTCGGTAATGAACTGGAAATTAAATTTCGAACACGTAGATACCAAATATGTGGGGATTGCTTTTGTTTTAAACTTTTTTAATTTTTTTCGGAAAAATTATGATGGTTGGTATGGATTTTGACAAAGCTTATGTTTTTGTGAAATATCTCGGGCAATTTTAATTATTTTTGAAAAAGGTCTTCGGTAATGAACTGGAAATTAAATTTCGAACACGTAGATACCAAATATGTGGGGATTGCTTTTGTTTTAAACTTTTTTAATTTTTTTCGGAAAAATCATGATGGTTGGTATGGATTTTGACAAAGCTTATGTTTTTGTGAAATTTCTCGGGCAATTTAAATTATTTTTGAAAAAGGTCTTCGGTAATGAACTGGAAATTAAATTTCGAACACGTAGATACCAAATATGTGGGGATTGCTTTTGTTTTTAACTTTTTAATTTTTTTCGGAAAAATCATGATGGTTGGTATGGATTTTGACAAAGCTTATGTTTTTGTGAAATTTCTCGGGCAATTTTAATTATTTTTGAAAAAGGTTTTCGGTAATGAACTGGAAATTAAATTTCGAACATCTAGATACCAAATATGTGGGGATTGCTTTTGTTTTAAACTTTTTTAATTTTTTTCGGAAAAATCATGATGGTTGGTATGGATTTTGACAAAGCTTATATTTTTGTGAAATATCTCGGGCAATTTTAATTATTTTTGAAAAAGGTCTTCGGCAATGAACTGGAAATTAAATTTCAAACACGTAGATACCAAATATGTGGGGATTGCTTTTGTTTTAAACTTTTTTAATTTTTTTCGGAAAAATCATGATGGTTGGTATGGATTTTGACAAAGCTTATGTTTTTGTGAAATTTCTCGGGCAATTTGAATTATTTTTGAAAAAGGTCTTCGGTAATGAACTGGAAATTAAATTTCGAACACGTAGATACCAAATATGTGGGGATTGCTTTTGTTTTAAACTTTTTTAATTTTTTTTGGAAAAATCATGATGGTTGGTATGGATTTTGACAAAGCTTATGTTTTTGTGAAATTTCTCGGGCAATTTTAATTATTTTTGAAAAAGGTCTTCGGTAATGATCTGGAAATTAAAGTTCGAACACGTAGATACCAAATATGTGGGGATTGCTTTTGTTTTAAACTTTTTTAATTTTTTCGGAAAAATCATGATGGTTGGTATGGATTTTGACAAAGCTTATGTTTTTGTGAAATATCTCGGGCAATTTTAATTATTTTTGAAAAAGGTCTTCGGTAATGAACTGGAAATTAAATTTCGAACACGTAGATACCAAATATGTGGGGATTGCTTTTGTTTTAAACTTTTTTAATTTTTTTCGGAAAAATCATGATGGTTGGTATGGATTTTGACAAAGCTTATGTTTTGTGAAATTTCTCGGGCAATTTTAATTATTTTTGAAAAAGGTCTTCGGTAATGAACTGGAAATTAAATTTCGAACACGTAGATACCAAATATGTAGGGATTGCTTTTGTTTTAAACTTTTTTAATTTTTTTCGGAAAAATTATGATGGTTGGTATGGATTTTGACAAAGCTTATGTTTTTGTGAAATATCTCGGGCAATTTTAATTATTTTTGAAAAAGGTCTTCGGTAATGAACTGGAAATTAAATTTCGAACACGTAGATACCAAATATGTGGGGATTGCTTTTGTTTTAAACTTTTTTAATTTTTTTCGGAAAAATCATGATGGTTGGTATGGATTTTGACAAAGCTTATGTTTTTGTGAAATTTCTCGGGCAATTTAAATTATTTTTGAAAAAGGTCTTCGGTAATGAACTGGAAATTAAATTTCGAACACGTAGATACCAAATATGTGGGGATTGCTTTTGTTTTTAACTTTTTAATTTTTTTCGGAAAAGTCATGATGGTTGGTATGGATTTTGACAAAGCTTATGTTTTTGTGAAATTTCTCGGGCAATTTTAATTATTTTTGAAAAAGGTTTTCGGTAATGAACTGGAAATTAAATTTCGAACATCTAGATACCAAATATGTGGGGATTGCTTTTGTTTTAAACTTTTTTAATTTTTTTCGGAAAAATCATGATGGTTGGTATGGATTTTGACAAAGCTTATATTTTTGTGAAATATCTCGGGCAATTTTAATTATTTTTGAAAAAGGTCTTCGGCAATGAACTGGAAATTAAATTTCAAACACGTAGATACCAAATATGTGGGGATTGCTTTTGTTTTAAACTTTTTTAATTTTTTTCGGAAAAATCATGATGGTTGGTATGGATTTTGACAAAGCTTATGTTTTTGTGAAATTTCTCGGGCAATTTGAATTATTTTTGAAAAAGGTCTTCGGTAATGAACTGGAAATTAAATTTCGAACACGTAGATACCAAATATGTGGGGATTGCTTTTGTTTTAAACTTTTTTAATTTTTTTTGGAAAAATCATGATGGTTGGTATGGATTTTGACAAAGCTTATGTTTTTGTGAAATTTCTCGGGCAATTTTAATTATTTTTGAAAAAGGTCTTCGGTAATGATCTGGAAATTAAAGTTCGAACACGTAGATACCAAATATGTGGGGATTGCTTTTGTTTTAAACTTTTTTAATTTTTTTCGGAAAAATCATGATGGTTGGTATGGATTTTGACAAAGCTTATGTTTTTGTGAAATTTCTCGGGCAATTTTAATTATTTTTGAAAAAAGTCTTCGGTAATGAACTGGAAATTAAATTTCGAACACCTAGATACTAAATATGTGGGGATTGCTTTTGTTTTAAACTTTTTTAATTTTTTTCGGAAAAATCATGATGGTTGGCATGGATTTTGACAAAGCTAATGGTTTTGTGAAATTTCTCGGGCAATTTTAATTATTTTTGAAAAAGGTCTTCGGCAATGAACTGGAAATTAAATTTCAAACACGTAGATACCAAATATGTGGGGATTGCTTTTGTTTTAAACTTTTTTAATTTTTTTCGGAAAAATCATGATGGTTGGTATGGATTTTGACAAAGCTTATGTTTTTGAGAAATTTCTCGGGCAATTTTAATTATTTTTGAAAAAGGTCTTCGGTAATGAACTGGAAATTAAATGTCGAACACGTAGATACCAAATATGTGGGGATTGCTTTTGTTTTAAACTTTTTTAATTTTTTTCGGAAAAATCATGATGGTTGGTATGGATTTTGACAAAGCTTATGTTTTTGTGAAATTTCTCGGGCAATTTTAATTATTTTTGAAAAAAGTCTTCGGTAATGAACTGGAAATTAAATTCGGACACCTAGATACTAAATATGTGGGGATTGCTTTTGTTTTAAACTTTTTTAATTTTTTTCGGAAAAATCATGATGGTTGGTATGGATTTTGACAAAGCTTATGTTTTTGTGAAATTTCTCGGGCAATTTTAATTATTTTTGAAAAAGGTCTTCGGTAATGAACTGGAAATTAAATGTCGAACACGTAGATACCAAATATGTGGGGATTGCTTTTGTTTTAAACTTTTTTAATTTTTTTCGGAAAAATCATGATGGTTGGTATGGATTTTGACAAAGCTTATGTTTTTGTGAAATTTCTCGGGCAATTTTAATTATTTTTGAAAAAGGTCTTCGGTAATGATCTGGAAATTAAATTTCGAATACGTAGATACCAAATATGTGGGGATTGCTTTTGTTTTAAAGTTTTTTAATTTTTTTCGGAAAAATCATGATGGTTGGTATGGATTTTGACAAAGCTTATGTTTTTGTAAAATATCTCGGGCAATTTTAATTATTTTTGAAGAAGGTCTTCGGTAATGAACTGGAAATTAAATTTCGAACACATAGATACCAAATATGTGGGGATTACTTTTGTTTTAAACTTTTTTAATTTTTTTCGGAAAAATCATGATGGTTGGTATGGATTTTGAGAAAGCTTATGTTTTTGTGAAATTTCTCGGGCAATTTTAATTATTTTTGAAAAAGGTCTTCGGTAATGAACTGGAAATTAAATTTCGAACACGTAGATACCAAATATGTGGGGATTACTTTTGTTTTAAACTTTTTAATTTTTTTCGGAAAAATCATGATGGTTGGTATGGATTTTGACAAAGCTTATGTTTTTGTGAAATTTCTCGGGCAATTTTAATTATTTTTGAAAAAGGTCTTCGGTAATGAACTGGAAATTAAATTTCGAACACATAGATACCAAATATGTGGGGATTACTTTTGTTTTAAACTTTTTTAATTTTTTTCGGAAAAATCATGATGGTTGGTATGGATTTTGAGAAAGCTTATGTTTTTGTGAAATTTCTCGGGCAATTTTAATTATTTTTGAAAAAGGTCTTCGGTAATGAACTGGAAATTAAATTTCGAACACGTAGATACCAAATATGTGGGTATTGCTTTTGTTTTAAACTTTTTAATTTTTTTCGGAAAAATCATGATGGTTGGTATGGATTTTGACAAAGCTTATGTTTTTGTGAAATTTCTCGGGCAATTTTAATTATTTTTGAAAAAGGTCTTCGGTAATGAACTGGAAATTAAATGTCGAACACATAGATACCAAATATGTGGGGATTACTTTTGTTTTAAACTTTTTTAATTTTTTTCGGAAAAATCATGATGGTTGGTATGGATTTTGAGAAAGCTTATGTTTTTGTGAAATTTCTCGGGCAATTTTAATTATTTTTGAAAAAGGTCTTCGGTAATGAACTGGAAATTAAATTTCGAACACGTAGATACCAAATATGTGGGTATTGCTTTTGTTTTAAACTTTTTTAATTTTTTTCGGAAAAATCATGATGGTTGGTATGGATTTTGACAAAGCTTATGTTTTTGTGAAATATCTCGGGCAATTTTAATTATTTTTGAAAAAGGTCTTCGGTAATGAACTGGAAATTAAATTTCGAACACGTAGATACCAAATATGTGGGGATTGCTTTTGTTTTAAACTTTTTTAATTTTTTTCGGAAAAATCATGATGGTTGGTATGGATTTTGACAAAGCTTATGTTTTTGTGAAATTTCTCGGGCAATTTTAATTATTTTTGAAAAAGGTCTTCGGTAATGAACTGGAAATTAAATTTCGAACACGTAGATACCAAATATGCGGGGATTGCTTTTGTTTTAAACTTTTTTAATTTTTTTCGGAAAAATCATGATGGTTGGTATGGATTTTGACAAAGCTTATGTTTTTTCGAAATTTGTCGGGCCATTTTAATTATTTTTAAAGAAGGTCTTCGGTAATGAACTGGAAATTAAATTTCGAACACGTAGATACCAAATATGTGGGGATTGCTTTTGTTTTAAACTTTTTTAATTTTTTTCGGAAAAATCATGATGGTTGGTATGGATTTTGACAAAGCTTATGTTTTTGTGAAATTTCTCGAGCAATTTTAATTATTTTTGAAAAAGGTCTTCGGTAATGAACTGGAAATTAAATTTCGAACATGTAGATACCAAATATGTGGGGATTGCTTTTGTTTTAAACTTTTTTAATTTTTTTCGGAAAAATCATGATGGTTGGTATGGATTTTGACAAAGCTTATGTTTTGTGAAATTTCTCGGGCAATTTTAATTATTTTTGAAAAAGGTCTTCGGTAATGAACTGGAAATTAAATTTCGAACACGTGATATCAAATATGTGGGGATTGCATTTGTTTTAAACTTTTTTTATTTTTTTCGGAAAAATCATGATGGTTGGTATGGATTTTAACAAAGCTTATGTTTTTGTGAAATTTCTCGGGCAATTTTAATTACTTTTGAAGAAGGTCTTCGGTAATGAACTGGAAATTAAATTTCGAACACGTAGATACCAAATATGTGGGGATTGCTTTTGTTTTAAACTTTTTTAATTTTTTTCGGAAAAATCATGATGGTTGGTATGGATTTTGACAAAGCTTATGTTTTTGTGAAATATCTCGGGCAATTTTAATTATTTTTGAAAAAGGTCTTCGGTAATGAACTGAAAATTAAATTTCGTACACGTAGATACCAAATATGTGGGGATTGCTTTTGTTTTAAACTTTTTTAATTTTTTTCGGAAAAATCATGATGGTTGGTATGGATTTTGACAAAGCTTATGTTTTTGTGAAATTTCTCGGGCAATTTGAATTATTTTTGAAAAAGGTCTTCGGTAATGAACTGGAAATTAAATTTCGAACACGTAGATACCAAATATGTGGGGATTGCTTTTGTTTTTAACTTTTTAATTTTTTTCGGAAAATTCATGATGGTTGGTATGGATTTTGACAAAGCTTATGTTTTTGTGAAATTTCTCGGGCAATTTTAATTATTTTTGAAAAAGGTCTTCGGTAATGAACTGGAAATTAAATTTCGAACACGTAGATACCAAATATGTGGGGATTGCTTTTGTTTTAAACTTTTTTAATTTTTTTCGGAAAAATCATGATGGTTGGTATGGATTTTGACAAAGCTTATATTTTTGTAAAATATCTCGGGCAATTTTAATTATTTTTGAAAAAGGTCTTCGGCAATGAACTGGAAATTAAATTTCAAACACGTAGATACCAAATATGTGGGGATTGCTTTTGTTTTAAACTTTTTTAATTTTTTTCGGAAAAATCATGATGGTTGGTATGGATTTTGACAAAGCTTATGTTTTTGTGAAATTTCTCGAGCAATTTGAATTATTTTTGAAAAAGGTCTTCAGTAATGAACTGGAAATTAAATTTCGAACATCTAGATACCAAATATGTGGGGATTGCTTTTGTTTTAAACTTTTTTAATTTTTTTCGGAAAAATCATGATGGTTGGTATGGATTTTGACAAAGCTTATGTTTTGTGAAATTTCTCGGGCAATTTTAATTATTTTTGAAAAAGGTCTTCGGTAATGAACTGGAAATTAAATTTCGAACACGTGATATCAAATATGTGGGGATTGCATTTGTTTTAAACTTTTTTAATTTTTTTCGGAAAAATCATGATGGTTGGTATGGATTTTGACAAAGCTTATGTTTTTGTGAAATTTCTCGGGCAATTTTAATTATTTTTGAA
The DNA here is from genome assembly GCA_963932195.1 of Empis livida. Taxonomy (NCBI): domain Eukaryota; kingdom Metazoa; phylum Arthropoda; class Insecta; order Diptera; family Empididae; genus Empis; species Empis livida. The sequence goes on from OZ010648.1 coordinate 16,666,614, forward strand.
GAAGGTCTTCGGTAATGAACTGGAAATTAAATTTCGAACACGTAGATACCAAATATGTGGGGATTGCTTTTGTTTTAAACTTTTTTAATTTTTTTCGGAAAAATCATGATGGTTGGTATGGATTTTGACAAAGCTTATGTTTTTGTGAAATTTCTCGAGCAATTTTAATTATTTTTGAAAAAGGTCTTCGGTAATGAACTGGAAATTAAATTTCGAACATGTAGATACCAAATATGTGGGGATTGCTTTTGTTTTAAACTTTTTTAATTTTTTTCGGAAAAATCATGATGGTTGGTATGGATTTTGACAAAGCTTATGTTTTGTGAAATTTCTCGGGCAATTTTAATTATTTTTGAAAAAGGTCTTCGGTAATGAACTGGAAATTAAATTTCGAACACGTAGATACCAAATATGTAGGGATTGCTTTTGTTTTAAACTTTTTTAATTTTTTTCGGAAAAATTATGATGGTTGGTATGGATTTTGACAAAGCTTATGTTTTTGTGAAATATCTCGGGCAATTTTAATTATTTTTGAAAAAGGTCTTCGGTAATGAACTGGAAATTAAATTTCGAACACGTAGATACCAAATATGTGGGGATTGCTTTTGTTTTAAACTTTTTTAATTTTTTTCGGAAAAATCATGATGGTTGGTATGGATTTTGACAAAGCTTATGTTTTTGTGAAATTTCTCGGGCAATTTAAATTATTTTTGAAAAAGGTCTTCGGTAATGAACTGGAAATTAAATTTCGAACACGTAGATACCAAATATGTGGGGATTGCTTTTGTTTTTAACTTTTTAATTTTTTTCGGAAAAATCATGATGGTTGGTATGGATTTTGACAAAGCTTATGTTTTTGTGAAATTTCTCGGGCAATTTTAATTATTTTTGAAAAAGGTCTTCGGTAATGAACTGGAAATTAAATTTCGAACACGTAGATACCAAATATGTGGGGATTGCTTTTGTTTTAAACTTTTTTAATTTTTTTCGGAAAAATCATGATGGTTGGTATGGATTTTGACAAAGCTTATAATTTTGTGAAATATCTCGGGCAATTTTAATTATTTTTGAAAAAGGTCTTCGGCAATTAACTGGAAATTAAATTTCAAATACGTAGATACCAAATATGTGGGGATTGCTTTTGTTTTAAACTTTTTTAATTTTTTTCGGAAAAATCATGATGGTTGGTATGGATTTTGACAAAGCTTATGTTTTTGTGAAATTTCTCGGGCAATTTGAATTATTTTTGAAAAAGGTCTTCGGAAATGAACTGGAAATTAAATTTCGAACACGTAGATACCAAATATGTGGGGATTGCTTTTGTTTTAAACTTTTTTAATTTTTTTTGGAAAAATCATGATGGTTGGTATGGATTTTGACAAAGCTTATGTTTTTGTGAAATTTCTCGGGCAATTTTAATTATTTTTGAAAAAGGTCTTCGGTAATGATCTGGAAATTAAAGTTCGAACATGTAGATACCAAATATGTGGGGATTGCTTTTGTTTTAAACTTTTTTAATTTTTTTCGGAAAAATCATGATGGTTGGTATGGATTTTGACAAAGCTTATGTTTTTGTGAAATTTCTCGGGCAATTTTAATTATTTTTGAAAAAAGTCTTCGGTAATGAACTGGAAATTAAATTTCGAACACCTAGATACTAAATATGTGGGGATTGCTTTTGTTTTAAACTTTTTTAATTTTTTTCGGAAAAATCATGATGGTTGGCATGGATTTTGACAAAGCTAATGGTTTTGTGAAATTTCTCGGGCAATTTTAATTATTTTTGAAAAAGGTCTTCGGCAATGAACTGGAAATTAAATTTCAAACACGTAGATACCAAATATGTGGGGATTGCTTTTGTTTTAAACTTTTTTAATTTTTTTCGGAAAAATCATGATGGTTGGTATGGATTTTGACAAAGCTTATGTTTTTGTGAAATTTCTCGGGCAATTTTAATTATTTTTGAAAAAGGTCTTCGGTAATGAACTGGAAATTAAATGTCGAACACGTAGATACCAAATATGTGGGGATTGCTTTTGTTTTAAACTTTTTTAATTTTTTTCGGAAAAATCATGATGGTTGGTATGGATTTTGACAAAGCTTATGTTTTTGTGAAATTTCTCGGGCAATTTTAATTATTTTTGAAAAAAGTCTTCGGTAATGAACTGGAAATTAAATTTCGAACACCTAGATACTAAATATGTGGGGATTGCTTTTGTTTTAAACTTTTTTAATTTTTTTCGGAAAAATCATGATGGTTGGTATGGATTTTGACAAAGCTTATGTTTTTGTGAAATTTCTCGGGCAATTTTAATTATTTTTGAAAAAGGTCTTCGGTAATGAACTGGAAATTAAATGTCGAACACGTAGATACCAAATATGTGGGGATTGCTTTTGTTTTAAACTTTTTTAATTTTTTTCGGAAAAATCATGATGGTTGGTATGGATTTTGACAAAGCTTATGTTTTTGTGAAATTTCTCGGGCAATTTTAATTATTTTTGAAAAAGGTCTTCGGTAATGATCTGGAAATTAAATTTCGAATACGTAGATACCAAATATGTGGGGATTGCTTTTGTTTTAAAGTTTTTTAATTTTTTTCGGAAAAATCATGATGGTTGGTATGGATTTTGACAAAGCTTATGTTTTTGTGAAATATCTCGGGCAATTTTAATTATTTTTGGAGAAGGTCTTCGGTAATGAACTGGAAATTAAATTTCGAACACGTAGATACCAAATATGTGGGGATTGCTTTTGTTTTAAACTTTTTTAATTTTTTTCGGAAAAATCATGATGGTTGGTATGGATTTTGACAAAGCTTATGTTTTTGTGAAATATCTCGGGCAATTTTAATTATTTTTGAAAAAGGTCTTCGGTAATGAACGGGAAATTAAATTTCGAACACGTAGATACCAAATATGTGGGGATTGCTTTTGTTTTAAACTTTTTTAATTTTTTTCGGAAAAATCATGATGGTTGGTATGGATTTTGACAAAGCTTATGTTTTTGTGAAATTTCTCGGGCAATTTTAATTATTTTTGAAAAAGGTCTTCGGTAATGATCTGGAAATTAAATTTCGAATACGTAGATACCAAATATGTGGGGATTGCTTTTGTTTTAAAGTTTTTTAATTTTTTTCGGAAAAATCATGATGGTTGGTATGGATTTTGACAAAGCTTATGTTTTTGTGAAATGTCTCGGGCAATTTTAATTATTTTTGAAAAATGTCTTCAGTAATGAACTGGAAATTAAATTTCGAACACATAGATACCAAATATGTGGGGATTGCTTTTGTTTTAAACTTTTTTAATTTTTCTCGGAAAAATCATGATGGTTGGTATGGATTTTGACAAAGCTTATGTTTTTGTGAAATATCTCGGGCAATTTTAATTATTTTTGAAAAATGTCTTCAGTAATGAACTGGAAATTAAATTTCGGACACGTAGATACCAAATATGTGGGGATTGCTTTTGTTTTAAAGTTTTTTAATTTTTTTCGGAAAAATCATGATGGTTGGTATGGATTTTGACAAAGCTTATGTTTTTGTGAAATTTCTCGGGCAATTTTAATTATTTTTGAAAAAGGTCTTCGGTAATGAACTGGAAATTAAATTTCGAACACGTAGATAGCAAATATGTGGGGATTGCTTTTGTTTTAAACTTTTATTTTTTTTCGGAAAAATCATGATGGTTGGTATGGATTTTGACAAAGCTTATGTTTTTGTGAAATATCTCGGGCAATTTTAATTATTTTTGAAAAAGGTCTTCGGTAATGAACTAGAAATTAAATTTCGAACAAGTAGATACCAAATATGTGGGGATTGCTTTTGTTTTAAACTTTTTTAATTTTTTTCGGAAAAATCATGGATGGTTGGTATGGATTTTGACAAAGCTTATGTTTTTGTGAAATTTCTAGGGCAATTTTAATTATTTTTGAAAAAGGTCTTCGGTAATGAACTGGAAATTAAATTTCGAACACGTAGATACCAAATATGTGGGGATTGCTTTTGTTTTAAACTTTTTTAATTTTTTTCGGAAAAATCATGATGGTTGGTATAGATTTTGACAAAGCTTATGTTTTTGTGAAATTTCTCGGGCAATTTTAATTATTTTTGAAAAAGGTCTTCGGTAATGAACTGGAAATTAAATTTCGAACACGTAGATACCAAATATGTGGGGATTGCTTTTGTTTTAAACTTTTTTAATTTTTTTCGGAAAAATCATGATGGTTGGTATGGATTTTGACAAAGCTTATGTTTTTGTGAAATATCTCGGGCAATTTTAATTATTTTTGAAAAAGGTCTTCGGTAATGAACTGGAAATTAAATTTCGAACACGTAGATACCAAATATGTGGGGATTGCTTTTGTTTTAAACTTTTTTAATTTTTTTCGGAAAAATCATGATGGTTGGTATGGATTTTGACAAAGCTTATGTTTTTGTGAAATTTCTCGGGCTATTTTAATTATTTTTGAAAAAGGTCTTCGGTAATGAACTGGAAATTAAATTTCGAACACGTAGATACCAAATATGTGGGGATTGCTTTTGTTTTAAACTTTTTTAATTTTTTTCGGAAAAATCATGATGGTTGGTATGGATTTTGACAAAGCTTATGTTTTTGTGAAATTTGTCGGGCAATTTTAATTATTTTTGAAAAAGGTCTTCAGTTATGAACTGGAAATTAAATTTCGAACATCTAGATACCAAATATGTGGGGATTGCTTTTGTTTTAAACTTTTTTAATTTTTTTCGGAAAAATCATGATGGTTGGTATGGATTTTGACAAAGCTTATGTTTTGTGAAATTTCTCGGGCAATTTCAATTATTTTTGAAAAAGGTCTTCGGTAATGAACTGAAAATTAAATTTCGAACACGTAGATACCAAATATGTGGGGATTGCATTTGTTTTAAAGTTTTTTAATTTTTTTCGGAAAAATCATGATGGTTGGTATGGATTTTGACAAAGCTTATGTTTTTGTGAAATTTCTCGGGCAATTTGAATTATTTTTGAAAAAGGTCTTCGGTAATGAACTGGAAATTAAATTTCGAACACGTAGATACCAAATATGTGGGGATTGCTTTTGTTTTAAACTTTTTTAATTTTTTTCGGAAAAATCATGATGGTTGGTATGGATTTTGACAAAGCTTATGTTTTTGTGAAATTTCTCGGGCAATTTTAATTATTTTTGAAAAAGGTCTTCGGTAATGAACTGGAAATTAAATTTCGAACACGTAGATACCAAATATGTGGGGATTGCTTTTGTTTTAAACTTTTTTAATTTTTTTCGGAAAAATCATGATGGTTGGTATGGATTTTGACAAAGCTTATGTTTTTGTGAAATTTCTCGGGCAATTTTAATTATTTTTGAAAAAGGTCTTCGGTAATGAACTGGAAATTAAATTTCGAACACGTAGATACCAAATATGTGGGGATTGCTTTTGTTTTAAACTTTTTTAATTTTTTTCGGAAAAATCATGATGGTTGGTATAGATTTTGACAAAGCTTATGTTTTTGTGAAATTTCTCGGGCAATTTTTAATATTTTTGAAAAAGGTCTTCGGTAATGATCTGGAAATTAAATTTCGAACACGTAGATACCAAATATGTGGGGATTGCTTTTGTTTTAAACTTTTTAATTTTTTTCGGAAAAATCATGATGGTTGGTATGGATTTTGACAAAGCTTATGTTTTTGTGAAATTTCTCGGGCAATTTTAATTATTTTTGAAAAAGGTCTTCGGTAATGAACTGGAAATTAAATTTCGAACACGTAGATACCAAATATGTGGGTATTGCTTTTATTTTAAACTTTTTTAATTTTTTTCGGAAAAATCATGATGGTTGGTATGGATTTTGACAAAGCTTATGTTTTTGTGAAATATCTCGGGCAATTTTAATTATTTTTGAAAAAGGTCTTCGGTAATGAACTGGAAATTAAATTTCGAACACGTAGATACCAAATATGTGGGGATTGCTTTTGTTTTAAATTTTTTTAATTTTTTTCGGAAAAATCATGATGGTTGGTATGGATTTTGACAAAGCTTATGTTTTTGTGAAATTTCTCGGGCAATTTTAATTATTTTTGAAAAAGGTCTTCGGTAATGAACTGGAAATTAAATTTCGAACACGTAGATACCAAATATGTGGGGATTGCTTTTGTTTTAAACTTTTTTAATTTTTTTCGGAAAAATCATGATGGTTGGTATGGATTTTGACAAAGCTTATGTTTTTTCGAAATTTGTCGGGCCATTTTAATTATTTTTGAAAAAGGTCTTCAGTAATGAACTGGAAATTAAATTTCGAACATCTAGATACCAAATATGTGGGGATTGCTTTTGTTTTAAACTTTTTTAATTTTTTTCGGAAAAATCATGATGGTTGGTATGGATTTTGACAAAGCTTATGTTTTGTGAAATTTCTCGGGCAATTTTAATTATTTTTGAAAAAGGTCTTCGGTAATGAACTGGAAATTAAATTTCGAACACGTGATATCAAATATGTGGGGATTGCATTTGTTTTAAACTTTTTTAATTTTTTTCGGAAAAATCATGATGGTTGGTATGGATTTTGACAAAGCTTATGTTTTTGTGAAATTTCTCGGGCAATTTTAATTATTTTTAAAGAAGGTCTTCGGTAATGAACTGGAAATTAAATTTCGAACACGTAGATACCAAATATGTGGGGATTGCTTTTGTTTTAAACTTTTTTAATTTTTTTCGGAAAAATCATGATGGTTGGTATGGATTTTGACAAAGCTTATGTTTTTGTGAAATTTCTCGAGCAATTTTAATTATTTTTGAAAAAGGTCTTCGGTAATGAACTGGAAATTAAATTTCGAACATGTAGATACCAAATATGTGGGGATTGCTTTTGTTTTAAACTTTTTTAATTTTTTTCGGAAAAATCATGATGGTTGGTATGGATTTTGACAAAGCTTATGTTTTGTGAAATTTCTCGGGCAATTTTAATTATTTTTGAAAAAGGTCTTCGGTAATGAACTGGAAATTAAATTTCGAACACGTGATATCAAATATGTGGGGATTGCATTTGTTTTAAACTTTTTTTATTTTTTTCGGAAAAATCATGATGGTTGGTATGGATTTTAACAAAGCTTATGTTTTTGTGAAATTTCTCGGGCAATTTTAATTATTTTTGAAGAAGGTCTTCGGTAATGAACTGGAAATTAAATTTCGAACACGTAGATACCAAATATGTGGGGATTGCTTTTGTTTTAAACTTTTTTAATTTTTTTCGGAAAAATCATGATGGTTGGTATGGATTTTGGCAAAGCTTATGTTTTTGTGAAATATCTCGGGCAATTTTAATTATTTTTGAAAAAGGTCTTCGGTAATGAACTGAAAATTAAATTTCGAACACGTAGATACCAAATATGTGGGGATTGCTTTTGTTTTAAACTTTTTTAATTTTTTTCGGAAAAATCATGATGGTTGGTATGGATTTTGACAAAGCTTATGTTTTTGTGAAATTTCTCGGGCAATTTTAATTATTTTTGAAAAAGGTCTTCGGTAATGAACTGAAAATCAAATTTCGAACACGTAGATACCAAATATGTGGGGATTGCTTTTGTTTTTAACTTTTTAATTTTTTTCGGAAAATTCATGATGGTTGGTATGGATTTTGACAAAGCTTATGTTTTTGTGAAATTTCTCGGGCAATTTTAATTATTTTTGAAAAAGGTCTTCGGTAATGAACTGGAAATTAAATTTCGAACACGTAGATACCAAATATGTGGGGATTGCTTTTGTTTTAAACTTTTTTAATTTTTTTCGGAAAAATCATGATGGTTGGTATGGATTTTGACAAAGCTTATATTTTTGTGAAATATCTCGGGCAATTTTAATTATTTTTGAAAAAGGTCTTCGGCAATGAACTGGAAATTAAATTTCAAACACGTAGATACCAAATATGTGGGGATTGCTTTTGTTTTAAACTTTTTTAATTTTTTTCGGAAAAATCATGATGGTTGGTATGGATTTTGACAAAGCTTATGTTTTTGTGAAATTTCTCGGGCAATTTGAATTATTTTTGAAAAAGGTCTTCAGTAATGAACTGGAAATTAAATTTCGAACATCTAGATACCAAATATGTGGGGATTGCTATTATTTTAAACTTTTTTAATTTTTTTCGGAAAAATCATGATGGTTGGTATGGATTTTGACAAAGCTTATGTTTTGTGAAATTTCTCGGGCAATTTTAATTATTTTTGAAAAAGGTCTTCGGTAATGAACTGGAAATTAAATTTCGAACACGTGATATCAAATATGTGGGGATTGCATTTGTTTTAAACTTTTTTAATTTTTTTCGGAAAAATCATGATGGTTGGTATGGATTTTGACAAAGCTTATGTTTTTGTGAAATTTCTCGGGCAATTTTAATTATTTTTGAAGAAGGTCTTCGGTAATGAACTGAAAATTAAATTTCGAACACGTAGATACCAAATATGTGGGGATTGCTTTTGTTTTAAACTTTTTTAATTTTTTTCGGAAAAATCATGATGGTTGGTATGGATTTTGGCAAAGCTTATGTTTTTGTGAAATATCTCGGGCAATTTTAATTATTTTTGAAAAAGGTCTTCGGTAATGAACTGGAAATTAAATTTCGAACACGTGATATCAAATATGTGGGGATTGCATTTGTTTTAAACTTTTTTTATTTTTTTCGGAAAAATCATGATGGTTGGTATGGATTTTAACAAAGCTTATGTTTTTGTGAAATTTCTCGGGCAATTTTAATTATTTTTGAAGAAGGTCTTCGGTAATGAACTGAAAATTAAATTTCGAACACGTAGATACCAAATATGTGGGGATTGCTTTTGTTTTAAACTTTTTTAATTTTTTTCGGAAAAATCATGATGGTTGGTATGGATTTTGGCAAAGCTTATGTTTTTGTGAAATATCTCGGGCAATTTTAATTATTTTTGAAAAAGGTCTTCGGTAATGAACTGAAAATTAAATTTCGAACACGTAGATACCAAATATGTGGGGATTGCTTTTGTTTTAAACTTTTTTAATTTTTTTCGGAAAAATCATGATGGTTGGTATGGATTTTGACAAAGCTTATGTTTTTGTGAAATTTCTCGGGCAATTTTAATTATTTTTGAAAAAGGTCTTCGGTAATGAACTGGAAATCAAATTTCGAACACGTAGATACCAAATATGTGGGGATTGCTTTTGTTTTTAACTTTTTAATTTTTTTCGGAAAATTCATGATGGTTGGTATGGATTTTGACAAAGCTTATGTTTTTGTGAAATTTCTCGGGCAATTTTAATTATTTTTGAAAAAGGTCTTCGGTAATGAACTGGAAATTAAATTTCGAACACGTAGATACCAAATATGTGGGGATTGCTTTTGTTTTAAACTTTTTTAATTTTTTTCGGAAAAATCATGATGGTTGGTATGGATTTTGACAAAGCTTATATTTTTGTGAAATATCTCGGGCAATTTTAATTATTTTTGAAAAAGGTCTTCGGCAATGAACTGGAAATTAAATTTCAAACACGTAGATACCAAATATGTGGGGATTGCTTTTGTTTTAAACTTTTTTAATTTTTTTCGGAAAAATCATGATGGTTGGTATGGATTTTGACAAAGCTTATGTTTTTGTGAAATTTCTCGGGCAATTTGAATTATTTTTGAAAAAGGTCTTCAGTAATGAACTGGAAATTAAATTTCGAACATCTAGATACCAAATATGTGGGGATTGCTATTATTTTAAACTTTTTTAATTTTTTTCGGAAAAATCATGATGGTTGGTATGGATTTTGACAAAGCTTATGTTTTATGAAATTTCTCGGGCAATTTTAATTATTTTTGAAAAAGGTCTTCGGTAATGAACTGGAAATTAAATTTCGAACACGTGATATCAAATATGTGGGGATTGCATTTGTTTTAAACTTTTTTAATTTTTTTCGGAAAAATCATGATGGTTGGTATGGATTTTGACAAAGCTTATGTTTTTGTGAAATTTCTCGGGCAATTTTAATTATTTTTGAAGAAGGTCTTCGGTAATGAACTGGAAATTAAATTTCGAACACGTAGATACCAAATATGTGGGGATTGCTTTTGTTTTAAACTTTTTTAATTTTTTTCGGAAAAATCATGATGGTTGGTATGGATTTTGACAAAGCTTATGTTTTTGTGAAATTTCTCGAGCAATTTTAATTATTTTTGAAAAAGGTCTTCGGTAATGAACTGGAAATTAATTTTCGAACACGTAGATACCAAATATGTGGGGATTGCTTTTGTTTTAAACTTTTTTAATTTTTTTCGGAAAAATCATGATGGTTGGTATGGATTTTGACAAAGTTTATGTTTTGTGAAATTTCTCGGGCAATTTTAATTATTTTTGAAAAAGGTCTTCGGTAATGAACTGGAAATTAAATTTCGAACACGTAGATACCAAATATGTAGGGATTGCTTTTGTTTTAAACTTTTTTAATTTTTTTCGGAAAAATTATGATGGTTGGTATGGATTTTGACAAAGCTTATGTTTTTGTGAAATATCTCGGGCAATTTTAATTATTTTTGAAAAAGGTCTTCGGTAATGAACTGGAAATTAAATTTCGAACACGTAGATACCAAATATGTGGGGATTGCTTTTGTTTTAAACTTTTTTAATTTTTTTCGGAAAAATCATGATGGTTGGTATGGATTTTGACAAAGCTTATGTTTTTGTGAAATTTCTCGGGCAATTTAAATTATTTTTGAAAAAGGTCTTCGGTAATGAACTGGAAATTAAATTTCGAACACGTAGATACCAAATATGTGGGGATTGCTTTTGTTTTTAACTTTTTAATTTTTTTCGGAAAAATCATGATGGTTGGTATGGATTTTGACAAAGCTTATGTTTTTGTGAAATTTCTCGGGCAATTTTAATTATTTTTGAAAAAGGTCTTCGGTAATGAACTGGAAATTAAATTTCGAACACGTAGATACCAAATATGTTGGGATTGCTTTTGTTTTAAACTTTTTTAATTTTTTTCGGAAAAATCATGATGGTTGGTATGGATTTTGACAAAGCTTATATTTTTGTGAAATATCTCGGGCAATTTTAATTATTTTTGAAAAAGGTCTTCGGCAATGAACTGGAAATTAAATTTCAAACACGTAGATACCAAATATGTGGGGATTGCTTTTGTTTTAAACTTTTTTAATTTTTTTCGGAAAAATCATGATGGTTGGTATGGATTTTGACAAAGCTTATGTTTTTGTGAAATTTCTCGGGCAATTTGAATTATTTTTGAAAAAGGTCTTCGGTAATGAACTGGAAATTAAATTTCGAACACGTAGATACCAAATATGTGGGGATTGCTTTTGTTTTAAAGTTTTTTAATTTTTTTTGGAAAAATCATGATGGTTGGTATGGATTTTGACAAAGCTTATGTTTTTGTGAAATTTCTCGGGCAATTTTAATTATTTTTGAAAAAGGTCTTCGGTAATGATCTGGAAATTAAAGTTCGAACACGTAGATACCAAATATGTGGGGATTGCTTTTGTTTTAAACTTTTTTAATTTTTTTCGGAAAAATCATGATGGTTGCTATGGATTTTGACAAAGCTTATGTTTTTGTGAAATTTCTCGGGCAATTTTAATTATTTTTGAAAAAAGTTTTCGGTAATGAACTGGAAATTAAATTTCGAACACCTAGATACTAAATATGTGGGGATTGCTTTTGTTTTAAACTTTTTTAATTTTTTTCGGAAAAATCATGATGGTTGGCATGGATTTTGACAAAGCTAATGGTTTTGTGAAATTTCTCGGGCAATTTTAATTATTTTTGAAAAAGGTCTTCGGCAATGAACTGGAAATTAAATTTCAAACACGTAGATACCAAATATGTGGGGATTGCTTTTGTTTTAAACTTTTTTAATTTTTTTCGGAAAAATCATGATGGTTGCTATGGATTTTGACAAAGCTTATGTTTTTGTGAAATTTCTCGGGCAATTTGAATTATTTTTGAAAAAGGTCTTCGGTAATGAACTGGAAATTAAATTTCGAACACGTAGATACCAAATATGTGGGGATTGCTTTTGTTTTAAACTTTTTTAATTTTTTTTGGAAAAATCATGATGGTTGGTATGGATTTTGACAAAGCTTATGTTTTTGTGAAATTTCTCGGGCAATTTTAATTATTTTTGAAAAAGGTCTTCGGTAATGATCTGGAAATTAAAGTTCGAACACGTAGATACCAAATATGTGGGGATTGCTTTTGTTTTAAACTTTTTTAATTTTTTTCGGAAAAATCATGATGGTTGCTATGGATTTTGACAAAGCTTATGTTTTTGTGAAATTTCTCGGGCAATTTTAATTATTTTTGAAAAAAGTTTTCGGTAATGAACTGGAAATTAAATTTCGAACACCTAGATACTAAATATGTGGGGATTGCTTTTGTTTTAAACTTTTTTAATTTTTTTCGGAAAAATCATGATGGTTGGCATGGATTTTGACAAAGCTAATGGTTTTGTGAAATTTCTCGGGCAATTTTAATTATTTTTGAAAAAGGTCTTCGGCAATGAACTGGAAATTAAATTTCAAACACGTAGATACCAAATATGTGGGGATTGCTTTTGTTTTAAACTTTTTTAATTTTTTTCGGAAAAATCATGATGGTTGGTATGGATTTTGACAAAGCTTATGTTTTTGTGAAATTTCTCGGGCAATTTTAATTATTTTTGAAAAAGGTCTTCGGTAATGAACTGGAAATTAAATTTCGAACACGTAGATACCAAATATGTGGGGATTGCTTTTGTTTTAAACTTTTTTAATTTTTTTTGCAAAAATCATGATGGTTGGTATAGATTTTGACAAAGCTTATGTTTTTGTGAAATTTCTCGGGCAATTTTAATTATTTTTGAAAAAGGTCTTCGGTAATGATCTGGAAATTAAAGTTCGAACACGTAGATACCAAATATGTGGGGATTGCTTTTGTTTTAAACTTTTTTAATTTTTTTCGGAAAAATCATGATGGTTGGTATGGATTTTAACAAAGCTTATGTTTTTGTGAAATTTCTCGGGCAATTTTAATTATTTTTGAAAAAAGTCTTCGGTAATGAACTGGAAATTAAATTGCAAACACGTAGATACCAAATATGTGGGGATTGGTTTTGTTTTAAACTTTTTTAATTTTTTTCGGAAAAATCATGATGGTTGGTATGGATTTTGACAAAGCTTATGTTTTTGTGAAATTTCTCGGGCAATTTTAATTATTTTTGAAAAAGGTCTTCGGTAATGAACTGGAAATTAAATTTCGAACACGTAGATACCAAATATGTGGGGATTGCTTTTGTTTTAAACTTTTTTAATTTTTTTCGGAAAAATCATGATGGTTGGTATGGATTTTGACAAAGCTTATATTTTTGTGAAATATCTCGGGCAATTTTAATTATTTTTGAAAAAGGTCTTCGGCAATGAACTGGAAATTAAATTTCAAACACGTAGATACCAAATATGTGGGGATTGCTTTTGTTTTAAACTTTTTTAATTTTTTTCGGAAAAATCATGATGGTTGGTATGGATTTTGACAAAGCTTATGTTTTTGTGAAATTTCTCGGGCAATTTGAATTATTTTTGAAAAAGGTCTTCGGTAATGAACTGGAAATTAAATTTCGAACACGTAGATACCAAATATGTGGGGATTGCTTTTGTTTTAAACTTTTTTAATTTTTTTTGGAAAAATCATGATGGTTGGTATGGATTTTGACAAAGCTTATGTTTTTGTGAAATTTCTCGGGCAATTTTAATTATTTTTGAAAAAGGTCTTCGGTAATGATCTGGAAATTAAAGTTCGAACACGTAGATACCAAATATGTGGGGATTGCTTTTGTTTTAAACTTTTTTAATTTTTTTCGGAAAAATCATGATGGTTGCTATGGATTTTGACAAAGCTTATGTTTTTGTGAAATTTCTCGGGCAATTTTAATTATTTTTGAAAAAAGTTTTCGGTAATGAACTGGAAATTAAATTTCGAACACCTAGATACTAAATATGTGGGGATTGCTTTTGTTTTAAACTTTTTTAATTTTTTTCGGAAAAATCATGATGGTTGGCATGGATTTTGACAAAGCTAATGGTTTTGTGAAATTTCTCGGGCAATTTTAATTATTTTTGAAAAAGGTCTTCGGCAATGAACTGGAAATTAAATTTCAAACACGTAGATACCAAATATGTGGGGATTGCTTTTGTTTTAAACTTTTTTAATTTTTTTCGGAAAAATCATGATGGTTGGTATGGATTTTGACAAAGCTTATGTTTTTGTGAAATTTCTCGGGCAATTTTAATTATTTTTGAAAAAGGTCTTCGGTAATGAACTGGAAATTAAATTTCGAACACGTAGATACCAAATATGTGGGGATTGCTTTTGTTTTAAACTTTTTTAATTTTTTTTGGAAAAATCATGATGGTTGGTATGGATTTTGACAAAGCTTATGTTTTTGTGAAATTTCTCGGGCAATTTTAATTATTTTTGAAAAAGGTCTTCGGTAATGATCTGGAAATTAAAGTTCGAACACGTAGATACCAAATATGTGGGGATTGCTTTTGTTTTAAACTTTTTTAATTTTTTTCGGAAAAATCATGATGGTTGGTATGGATTTTAACAAAGCTTATGTTTTTGTGAAATTTCTCGGGCAATTTTAATTATTTTTGAAAAAAGTCTTCGGTAATGAACTGGAAATTAAATTTCGAACACCTATATACAAAATATGTGGGGATTGCTTTTGTTTTAAGCTTTTTTAATTTTTTTCGGAAAAATCATGATGGTTGGCATGGATTTTGACAAAGCTAATGGTTTTGTGAAATTTCTCGGGAAATTTTAATTATTTTTGAAAAAGGTCTTCGGTAATGAACTGGAAATTAAATTTCGAACACGTGATATCAAATATGTGGGGATTGCATTTGTTTTAAAAATTTTTAATTTTTTTCGGAAAAATCATGATGGTTGGTATGGATTTTGACAAAGCTTATGTTTTTGTGAAATTTCTCCGGCAATTTTAATTATTTTTGAAAAAGTTCTTCGGTAATGAACTGGAAATTAATTTTCGAACACGTAGATACCAAATATGTGGGGATTGCTTTTGTTTTAAACTTTTTTAATTTTTTTCGGAAAAATAATGATGGTTGGTATGGATTTTGACAAAGCTTATGTTTTTGTGAAATTTCTCGGGCAATTTTAATTATTTTTGAAAAAGGTCTTCGGTAATGAACTGGAAATTAAATTTCGAACACGTAGATACCAAATATGTGGGGATTGCTTTTGTTTTAAACTTTTTTAATTTTTTTCGGAAAAATCATGATGGTTGGTATGGATTTTGACAAAGCTATGTTTTTGTGAAAGTTCTCCGGCAATTTTAATTATTTTTGAAAAAGGTCTTCGGTAATGAGCTGGAAATTAAATTTCGAACACGTAGATACCAAATATGTGCGGATTGCTTTTATTTTAAACTTTTTTAATTTTGTTCGGAAAAATCATGATGGTTGGTATGGATTTTGACAAAGCTTATGTTTTTGTGAAATTTCTCCGGCAATTTTAATTATTTTGAAAAAGGTCTTCGGTAATGATCTGGTAATTAAAGTTCGAACACGTAGATACCAAATATGTGGGGATTGCTTTTGTTTTAAACTTTTTTAATTTTGTTCGGAAAAATCATGATGGTTGGTATGGATTTTGACAAAGCTTATATTTTTGTGAAATATCTCGGGCAATTTTAATTATTTTTGAAAAAGGTCTTCGGTAATGAACTGGAAATTAAATTTCGAACACGTAGATACCAAATATGTGGGGATTGCTATTATTTTAAACTTTTTTAATTTTGTTCGGAAAAATCATGATGGTTAGTATGGATTTTGACAAAGCTTATGTTTTTGTGAAATTTCTCCGGCAATTTTAATTATTTTTGAAAAAGGTCTTCGGTAATGAACTGGAAATTAAATTTCGAACACGTAGATACCAAATATGTGCGGATTGCTTTTATTTTAAACTTTTTTAATTTTGTTCGGAAAAATCATGATGGTTGGTATGGATTTTGACAAAGCTTATGTTTTTGTGAAATTTCTCCGGCAATTTTAATTATTTTGAAAAAGGTCTTCGGTAATGATCTGGTAATCAAAGTTCGAACACGTAGATACCAAATATGTGGGGATTGCTTTTGTTTTAAACTTTTTTAATTTTTTTCGGAAAAATCATGATGGTTGGTATGGATTTTGACAAAGCTTATGTTTTGGTGAAATTTCTCGGGCAATTTTAATTATTTTTGAAAAAGGTGTTCGGTAATGAACTGGAAATTAAATTTCGAACACGTAGATACCAAATATGTGGGGATTGCTTTTATTTTAAACTTTTTTAATTTTTTTCCGAAAAATCATGATGGTTGGTATGGATTTTGACAAAGCTTATGTTTTTGTGAAATTTCTCCGGCAATTTTAATTATTTTGAAAAATGTCTTCGGTAATGATCTGGTAATTAAAGTTCGAACACGTAGATACCAAATATGTGGGGATTGCTTTTATTTTAAACTTTTTTAATTTTGTTCGGAAAAATCATGATGGTTGGTATGGATTTTGACAAAGCTTATATTTTTGTGAAATAGCTCGGGCAATTTTAATTATTTTTGAAAAAGGTCTTCGGTAATGAACTGAAAATTAAATTTCGAACACGTAGATACCAAATATGTGGGGATTGCTTTTGTTTTAAAATTTTTTTAATTTTTTCGGAAAAATCATGATGGTTGGTATGGATTTTGACAAAGCTTATGTTTTTGTGAAATTTCTCGGGCAATTTTAATTATTTTTGAAAAAAGTCTTCGGTAATGAACTGGAAATTAAATTTCGAACACGTAGATACCGAATATGTGGGGATTGCTTTTGTTTTAAACTTTTTTAATTTCTTTCGGAAAAATCATGATGGTTGGTATGGATTTTGACAAAGCTTATGTTTTGGTGAAATTTCTCGGGCAATTTTAATTATTTTTGAAAAAGGTCTTCGGTAATGAACTGGAAATTAAATTTCGAACACGTAGATACCAAATATGTGGGGATTGCTTTTATTTTAAACTTTTTTAATTTTGTTCGGAAAAATCATGATGGTTGGTATGGATTTTGACAAAGCTTATGTTTTTGTGAAATTTCTCCGGCAATTTTAATTATTTTGAAAAAGGTCTTCGGTAATGATCTGGTAATTAAAGCTCGAACACGTAGATACCAAATATGTGGGGATTGCTTTTATTTTAAACTTTTTTAATTTTGTTCGGAAAAATCATGATGGTTGGTATGGATTTTGACAAAGCTTATATTTTTGTGAAATATCTCGGGCAATTTTAATTATTTTTGAAAAAGGTCTTCGGTAATGAACTGGAAATTAAATTTCGAACACGTAGATACCAAATATGTGGGGATTGCTTTTGTTTTAAACTTTTTTTATTTTTTTCGGAAAAATCATGATGGTTGGTATGGATTTTGACAAAGCTTATGTTTTTGTGAAATTTCTCGGGAAATTTTAATTATTTTTGAAAAAGGTCTTCGGTAATGAACTGGAAATTAAATTTCGAACACGTAGATACCAAATATGTGGGGATTGCTTTTGTTTTAAACTTTTTTAATTTTTTTCGGAAAAATCATGATGGTAGGTATGGATTTTGACAAAGCTTATATTTTGGTGAAATTTCTCGGGCAATTTTAATTATTTTTGAAAAAGGTCTTCGGTAATGAACTGGAAATTAAATTTCGAAAACGTAGATACCAAATATGTGGGGATTGCTTTTCTTTTAAACTTTTTTAATTTTTTTTGGAAAAATCATGATGGTTGGTATGGATTTTGACAAAGCTTATGTTTTTGTGAAATTTCTCGGGCAATTTTAATTATTTTTGAAAAAGGTCTTCGGTAATGAACTGGAAATTAAATTTCGAACACGTAGATACTAAATATGTGAGAATTGCTTTTGTTTTAAACTTTTTTAATTTTTTTTGGAAAAATCATGATGGTTGGTATGGATTTTGACAAAGCTTATGTTTTTGTGAAATATCTCCGGCAATTTTAATTATTTTTGAAAAAGGTCTTCGGTAATGAACTGGAAATTAAATTTCGAACACGTAGATACCAAATATGTGGGGATTGCTTTTGTTTTAAACTTTTTCAATTTTTTTCGGAAAAATCATGATGGTTGGTATGGATTTTGACAAAGCTTATGTGTTTGTGAAATTTCTCAGGCAATTTTAATTATTTTTGAAAAAGGTCTTCGGTAATGAACTGGAAATTAAATTTCGAACACGTAGATACCAAATATGTGGGGATTGCTTTTGTTTTAAACTTTTTTAATTTTTTTCGGAAAAATCATGATGGTTGGTATGGATTTTGACAAAGCTTATGTTTTGGTGAAATTTCTCGGGCAATTTTAATTATTTTTGAAAAAGGTCTTCGGTAATGAACTGGAAATTAAATTTCGAAAACGTAGATACCAAATATGTGGGGATTGCTTTTGTTTTAAACTTTTTTAATTTTTTTCGGAAAAATCATGATGGTTGGTATGGATTTTGACAAAGCTTATGTTTTTGTGAAATTTCTCCGGCAATTTTAATTATTTTTGAAAAAGGTCTTCGGTAATGAACTGGAAATTAAATTTCGAACACGTAGATACCAAATATGTGGGGATTGCTTTTATTTTAAACTTTTTTAATTTTGTTCGGAAAAATCATGATGGTTGGTATGGATTTTGACAAAGCTTATATTTTTGTGAAATATCTCGGGCAATTTTAATTATTTTTGAAAATAGTCTTCGGTAATGAACTGGAAATTAAATTTCGAACACGTAGATACCAAATATGTGGGGATTGCTTTTGTTTTAAACTTTTTTAATTTTTTTCGGAAAAATCATGATGGTTGGTATGGATTTTGACAAAGCTTATGTTTTTGTGAAATTTCTCGGGCAATTTTAATTATTTTTGAAAAAGTTCTTCGGTAATGAACTGGAAATTAATTTTCGAACACGTAGATACCAAATATGTGGGGATTGCTTCTGTTTTAAACTTTTTTAATTTTTTTCGGAAAAATCATGATGGTTGGTATGGATTTTGACAAAGCTTATATTTTTGTGAAATATCTCGGGCAATTTTAATTATTTTTGAAAAAGGTCTTCGGTAATGAACTGGAAATTAAATTTCGAACACGTAGATACCAAATATGTGGGGATTGCTTTTGTTTTAAACTTTTTTAATTCTTTTCGGAAAAATCATGATGGTAGGTATGGATTTTGACAAAGCTTATGTTTTGGTGAAATTTCTCGGGCAATTTTAATTATTTTTGAAAAAGGTCTTCGGTAATGAACTGGAAATTAAACTTCGAAAACGTAGATACCAAATATGTGGGGATTGCTTTTGTTTTAAACTTTTTTAATTTTTTTTGGAAAAATCATGATGGTTGGTATAGATTTTGACAAAGCTTATGTTTTTGTGAAATATCTCGGGGAATTTTAATTATTTTTGAAAAAGGTCTTCGGTAATGAACTGGAAATTAAATTTTGAACACGTAGATACCAAATATGTGGGGATTGCTTTTGTTTTAAACTTTTTCAATTTTTTTCGGAAAAATCATGATGGTTGGTATGGATTTTGACAAAGCTTATGTTTTTGTGAAATTTCTCGGGCAATTTTAATTATTTTTGAAAAAGATCTTCGGTAATGAACTGGAAATTAAATTTCGAACACGTAGATACTAAATATGTGGGGATTGCTTTTGTTTTAAACTTTTTTATTTTTTTCGGAAAAATCATGATGGTTGGTATGGATTTTGACAAAGCTTATGTTTTGGTGAAATTTCTCGGGCAATTTTAATTATTTTTGAAAAAGGTCTTCGGTAATGAACTGGAAATTAAATTTCGAAAACGTAGATACCAAATATGTGGGGATTGCTTTTGTTTTACACTTTTTTAATTTTTTTCGGAAAAATCATGATGGTTGGTATGGATTTTGACAAAGCTTATGTTTTTGTGAAATTTCTCCGGCAATTTTAATTATTTTTGAAAAAGGTCTTCGGTAATGAACTGGAAATTAAATTTCGAACACGTAGATACCAAATATGTGGGGATTGCTTTTATTTTAAACTTTTTTAATTTTGTTCGGAAAAATCATGATGGTTGGTATGGATTTTGACAAAGCTTATATTTTTGTGAAATATCTCGGGCAATTTTAATTATTTTTGAAAAAGGTCTTCGGTAATGAACTGGAAATTAAATTTCGAACGCCTAGATACCAAATATGTGGGGATTGCTTTTGTTTTAAACTTTTTTAATTTTTGTCGGAAAAATCATGATGGTTGGCATGGATTTTGACAAAGCTAATGGTTCTGTGAAATTTCTCGGGCAATTTTAATTATTTTTGAAAAAGGTCTTCGGTAATGAACTGGAAATTAAATTTCGAACACGTGATATCAAATATGTGGGGATTGCATTTGTTTTAAACTTTTTTAATTCTTTTTCGGAAAAATCATGATGGTTGGTATGGATTTTGACAAAGCTTATGTTTTTGTGAAATTTCTCGGGCAATTTTAATTATTTTTGAAAAAGTTCTTCGGTAATGAACGGGAAATTAATTTTCGAACACGTAGATACCAAATATGTGGGGATTGCTTCTGTTTTAAACTTTTTTAATTTTTTTCGGAAAAATCATGATGGTTGGTATGGATTTTGACAAAGCTTATGTTTTTGTGAAATTTCTTGGTAATGAACTGGAAATTAAATTTCGAACACGTAGATACCAAATATGTGGGGATGGCTTTTGTTTTAAACTTTTTTAATTTTTTTCGGAAAAATCATGATGGATGGTATGGATTTTGACAAAGCTTATATTTTGGTGAAATTTCTCGGGCAATTTTAATTATTTTTGAAAAAGGTCTTCGGTAATGAACTGGAAATTAAATTTCGAAAACGTAGATACCAAATATGTGGGGATTGCTTTTGTTTTAAACTTTTTTAATTTTTTTCGGAAAAATCATGATGGTTGGTATGGACTTTAACAAAGCTTATGTTTTGTGAAATTTCTCCGGCAATTTTAATTATTTTTGAAAAAGGTCTTCGGTAATGAACTGGAAATTAAATTTCGAACACGTAGATACCAAATATGTGGGGATTGCTTTTATTTTAAACTTTTTTTATTTTGTTCGGAAAAATCATGATGGTTGGTATGGATTTTGACAAAGCTTATGTTTTTGTGCAATTTCTCGGGCAATTTTAATTATTTTGAAAAAGGTCTTCGGTAATGAACTGGAAATTAAATTTCGAAAACGTAGATACCAAATATGTGGGGATTGGTTTTGTTTTAAACTTTTTTAATTTTTTTCGGAAAAATCATGATGGTTGGTATGGATTTTGACAAAGCTTATGTTTTTGTGAAATTTCTCGGGCAATTTTAATTATTTTTGGAAAAGGTCTTCGGTAATGAACTGGAAATTAAATTTCGAACACCTAGATACCAAATATGTGGGGATTGCTTTTGTTTTAAACTTTTTTAATTTTTGTCGGAAAAATCATGATGGTTGGCATGGATTTTGACAAAGCTAATGGTTTTGTGAAATTTCTCGGGCAATTTTAATTATTTTTGAAAAAGGTCTTCGGTAATGAACTGGAAATTAAATTTCGAACACGTGATATCAAATATGTGGGGATTGCATTTGTTTTAAACTTTTACAATTTTTTTCGGAAAAATCATGATGGTTGGTATGGATTTTGACAAAGCTTATGTTTTTGTGAAATTTCTCGGGCAATTTTAATTATTTTTGAAAAAGTTCTTCGGTAATGAACTGGAAATTAATTTTCGAACACGTAGATACCAAATATGTGGGGATTGCTTTTGTTTTAAACTTTTTTAATTTTTTTCGGAAAAATCATGATGGTTGGTATGGGATTGCTTTTGTTTTAAACTTTTTTAATTTGTTTCGGAAAAATCATGATGGTTGGTATGGATTTTGACAAAGCTTATGTTTTTGTGAAATTTCTCGGGCAATTTTAATTATTTTTGAAAAAGGTCTTCGGTAATGATCTGGAAATTAAATTTCGAATACGTAGATACCAAATATGTGGGGATTGCTTTTGTTTTAAACTTTTTTAATTTTTTTTGGAAAAATCATGATGGTTGGTATGGATTTTGACAAAGCTTATGTTTTTGTGAAATTTCGCGGGCAATTTTAATTATTTTTGAAAAAGGTCTTCGGTAATGAACTGGAAATTAAATTTCGAACACGTAGATACCAGATATGTGGGGATTGCTTTTGTTTTAAACTTTTTTAATTTTTTTCGGAAAAATCATTGGTATGGATTTTGACAAAGCTTATATTTTTGTGAAATATCTCGGGCAATTTTAATTATTTTTGAAAAAGGTGTTCGGTAATGAACTGGAAATTAAATTTCGAACACGTAGATACCAAATATGTGGGGATTGCTTTTGTTTTAAACTTTTTTAATTTTTTTCGGAAAAATCATGATGGTTGGTATGGATTTTGACAAAGCTTATGTTTTTGTGAAATTTCTCCGGCAATTTTAATTACTTTTGAAAAAGGTCTTCGGTAATGAACTGGAAATTAAATTTCGAACACGTAGATACCAAATATGTGGGGATGGCTTTTGTTTTAAACTTTTTTAATTTTTTTCGGAAAAATCATGATGGTTGGTATGGATTTTGACAAAGCTTATGTTTTTGTGAAATTTCTCCGGCAATTTTAATTACTTTTGAAAAAGGTCTTCGGTAATGATCTGGAAATTAAAGTTCGAACACGTAGATACCAAATATGTGGGGATTGCTTTTGTTTTAAACTTTTTTAATTTTTTTCGGAAAAATTATTATGGTTGGTATGGATTTTGGCAAAGCTTATGTTTTTGTGAAATATCTCGGGCAATTTTAATTATTTTTGAAAAAGGTCTTCGGTAATGAACTGGAAATTAAATTTCGAACACGTAGATACCAAATATGTGGGGATTGCTTTTGTTTTAAACTTTTTTTATTTTTTTGGAAAAATGATGATGGTTGGTATGGATTTTGACAAAGCTTATATTTTTGTGAAATTTCTCGGGCAATTTTAATTATTTTGGAAAAAGGTCTTCGGTAATGAACTGGAAATTAAATTTCGAACACGTAGATACCAAATATGTGGGGATTGCTGTTGTTGTAAAAAATTTTTAATTTTTTCGGCAAAATCGTGATGGTTGGTATGGATTTTGGCAAAGCTTATGTTTTTGTGAAATTTCTCTGGCAATTTTAATTATTTTTGAAAAAGGTCTTCGGTAATGAACTGGAAATTAAATTTCGAACACGTAGATACCAAATATGTGGGGATTGCTTTTGTTTTAAACTTTTTTAATTTTTTTTCGGAAAAATCATGATGGTTGGTATGGATTTTGACAAAGCTTATGTTTTTGTGAAATTTCTCGGGCAATTTTAATTATTTTTGAAAAAGGTCTTCGGTAATGAACTGGAAATTAAATTTCGAACACGTAGATACCAAATATGTGGGGATTGCTTTTGTTTTAAACTTTTTTAATTTTGTTCGGAAAAATCATGATGGTTGGTATGGATTTTGACAAAGCTTATATTTTTGTGAAATAGCTCGGGCAATTTTAATTATTTTTGAAAAAGGTCTTCGGTAATGAACTGGAAATTAAATTTCGAACACGTAGACACCAAATATGTGGGGATTGCTTTTGTTTTAAACTTTTTTAATTTCTTTCGGAAAAATCATGATGGTTGGTATGGATTTTGACAAAGCTTATGTTTTTGTGAAATTTCTGGGGCAATTTTAATTATTTTTGAAAAAGGTCTTCGGTAATGATCTGGAAATTAAATTTCTAACACGTAGACACCAAATATGTGGGGATTGCTTTTGTTTTAAACTTTTTGAATTTTTTTCGGAAAAATCATGATGGTTGGTATGGATTTTGACAAAGCTTATGTTTTTGTGAAATTTCTCGGGCAATTTTAATTATTTTTGAAAAAGGTCTTCGGTAATGATCTGGAAATTAAATTTCGAACACGTAGATACCAAATATGTGGGGATTGCTTTTGTTTTAAACTTTTTTAATTTTTTTCGGAAAAATCATGATGGTTGGTATGGATTTTGACAAAGCTTATGTTTTTGTGAAATTTCTCGGGCAATTTTAATTATTTTTGAAAAAGGTCTTCGGTAATGAACTGGAAATTAAATTTCGAACACGGAGATACCAAATATGTGGGGATTGCTTTTGTTTTAAACTTTTTTAATTTTTTTCGGAAAAATCATGATGGTTGGTATGGATTTTGACAAAGCTTATGTTTTTGTGAAATTTCTCGGCCAATTTTAATTATTTTTGAAAAAGGTCTTCGGTAATGAACTGGAAATTAAATTTCGAACACGTAGATACCAAATATGTGGGGATTGCTTTTGTTTTAAACTTTTTTAATTTTTTTCGGAAAAATCATGATGGTTGGTATGGATTTTGACAAAGCTTATATTTTTGTGAAAAATCTCGGGCAATTTTAATTATTTTTGAAAAAGGTGTTCGGTAATGAACTGGAATTTAAATTTCGAACACGTAGATACCAAATATGTGGGGATTGCTTTTGTTTTAAACTTTTTTTATTTTTTTCGGAAAAATCATGATGGTTGGTATGGATTTTGACAAAGCTTATGTTTTTGTGAAATTTCTCGGGCAATTTTAATTATTTTTGAAAAAGGTCTTCGTTAATGAACTGGAAATTAAATTTCGAATACGTAGATACCAAATATGTGGGGATTGCTTTTGTTTTAAACTTTTTTTATTTTTTTCAGAAAAATGATGATGGTTGGTATGGATTTTGACAAAGCTTATGTTTTTGTGAAAATTCTCGGGCAATTTAAATTATTTTTGAAAAAGGTCTTCGGTAATGAACTGGAAATTAAATTTCGAACACGTAGATACCAAATATGTGGGGATTGCTTTTGTTTTAAACTTTTTTAATTTTTTTCGGAAAAATCATGATGGTTGGTATGGATTTTGACAAGGCTTATGTTTTTGTGAAATTTCTCGGGCAATTTTAATTATTTTTGAAAAAGGTCTTCGGTAATGAACTGGAAATTAAATTTCGAACACGTAGATATCAAATATGTGGGGATTGCTTTTGTTTTAAACTTTTTTTATTTTTTTCGGAAAAATCATGATGGTTGGTATGGATTTTGACAAAGCTTATGTTTTTGTGAAATTTCTCGGGCAATTTTAATTATTTTTGAAAAAGGTCTTCGGTAATGAACTGGAAATTAAATTTCGAACACGTAGATATCAAATATGTGGGGATTGCTTTTGTTTTAAACTTTTTTAATTTTTTCCGGGTTGGTATGGATTTTGACAAAGCTTATATTTTTGTGAAATATCTCGGGCAATTTTAATTATTTTTGAAAAAGGTCTTCGGTAATGAACTGGAAATTAAATTTCGAACACGTAGATATCAAATATGTGGGGATTGCTTTTGTTTTAAACTTTTTTAATTTTTTTCGGAAAAATCATGATGGTTGGTATGGATTTTGACAAAGCTTATATTTTTGTGAAATATCTCGGGCAATTTTAATTATTTTTGAAAAAGATGTTCGGTAATGAACTGGAAATTAAATTTCGAACACGTAGATACCAAATATGTGGGGATTGCTTTTGTTTTAAACTTTTTTAATTTTTTTCGGCAAAATCATGATGGTTGGTATGGATTTTGACAAAGCTTATGTTTTTGTGAAATTTCTTGGGCAATTTTAATTATTTTTGAAAAAGGTCTTCGGTAATGAACTGGAAATTAAATTTCGAACACGTAGATACCAAATATGTGGGGATTGCTTTTGTTTTAAACTTTTTTAATTTTTTTCGGAAAAATCATGATGGTTGGTATGGATTTTGACAAAGCTTATGTTTTTGTGAAATTTCTCGGGCAATTTTAATTATTTTTGAAAAAGGTCTTCGGTAATGAACTGCAAATTAAATTTCGAAAACGTAGATACCAAATATGTGGGGATTGCTTTTGTTTTAAACTTTTTTAATTTTTTTCGGAAAAATCATGATGGTTGGTATGGATTTTGACAAAGCTTATGTTTTTGTGAAATTTCTCGGGCAATTTTAATTATTTTTGAAAAAGGTCCTCGGTATTGATCTGGAAATTAAATTTCGAACACGTAGATACCAAATATGTGGGGATTGCTTTTGTTTTAAACTTTTTAAATTTTTTTCGGAAAAATCATGATGGTTGGTATGGATTTTGACAAAGCTTATGTTTTTGTGAAATTTCTCGAGCAATTTTAATTATTTTTGAAAAAGGTCTTCGGTAATGATCTGGAAATTAAATTTCGAACACGTAGATCCAAATATGTGGGGATTGCTTTTGTTTTAAACTTTTTTAATTTTTTTCGGAAAAATCATGATGGTTGGTAAGGATTTTGACAAAGCTTATGTTTTTGTGAAACTTCTCGGGCAATTTTAATTATTTTTCAAAAAGGTCTTCGGTAATGAACTGGAAATTAAATTTCGAACACGTAGATACCAAATATGTGGGGATTGCTTTTGTTTTAAACTTTTTTAATTTTTTTCGGAAAAATCATGATGGTTGGTATGGATTTTGACAAAGCTTATGTTTTTGTGAAATTTCTCGGGCAATTTTAATTATTTTTGAAAAAGGTCTTCGGTAATGAACTGGAAATTAAATTTCGAACACGTAGATACCAAATATGTGGGGATTGCTTTTGTTTTAAACTTTTTTTATTTTTTTCGGAAAAATCATGATGCTTGGTATGGATTTTGACAAAGCTTATGTTTTTGTGAAATTTCTCGGGCAATTTTAATTATTTTTGAAAAAGGTCTTCGTTAATGAACTGGAAATTAAATTTCGAATACGTAGATACCAAATATGTGGGGATTGCTTTTGTTTTAAACTTTTTTTATTTTTTTCGGAAAAATGATGATGGTTGGTATGGATTTTGACAAAGCTTATGTTTTTGTGAAATTTCTCGGGCAATTTTAATTATTTTTGAAAAAGGTCTTCGGTAATGAACTGCAAATTAAATTTCGAAAACGTAGATACCAAATATGTGGGGATTGCTTTTGTTTTAAACTTTTTTAATTTTTTTCGGAAAAATCATGATGGTTGGTATGGATTTTGACAAAGCTTATGTTTTTGTGAAATTTCTCGGGCAATTTTAATTATTTTTGAAAAAGGTCCTCGGTATTGATCTGGAAATTAAATTTCGAACACGTAGATACCAAATATGTGGGGATTGCTTTTGTTTTAAACCTTTTTTCTTTTTTTCGGAAAAATCATGATGGTTGGTATGGATTTTGACAAAGCTTATGTTTTTGTGAAATTTCTCGAGCAATTTTAATTATTTTTGAAAAAGGTCTTCGGTAATGATCTGGAAATTAAATTTCGAACACGTAGATCCAAATATGTGGGGATTGCTTTTGTTTTAAACTTTTTTAATTTTTTTCGGAAAAATCATGATGGTTGGTAAGGATTTTGACAAAGCTTATGTTTTTGTAAAACTTCTCGGGCAATTTTAATTATTTTTGAAAAAGGTCTTCGGTAATGAACTGGAAATTAAATTTCGAACACGTAGATACCAAATATGTGGGGATTGCTTTTGTTTTAAACTTTTTTAATTTTTTTCGGAAAAATCATGATGGTTGGTATGGATTTTGACAAAGCTTATGTTTTTGTGAAATTTCTCGGGCAATTTTAATTATTTTTGAAAAAGGTCTTCGGTAATGAACTGGAAATTAAATTTCGAACACGTAGATACCAAATATGTGGGGATTGCTTTTGTTTTAAACTTTTTTTATTTTTTTCGGAAAAATCATGATGCTTGGTATGGATTTTGACAAAGCTTATGTTTTTGTGAAATTTCGCGGGCAATTTTAATTATTTTTGAAAAAGGTCTTCGTTAATGAACTGGAAATTAAATTTCGAATACGTAGATACCAAATATGTGGGGATTGCTTTTGTTTTAAACTTTTTTTATTTTTTTCGGAAAAATGATGATGGTTGGTATGGATTTTGACAAAGCTTATGTTTTTGTGAAATTTCTCGGGCAATTTTAATTATTTTTGAAAAAGGTCTTCGGTAATGATCTGGAAATTAAATTTCGAACACGTAGATACCAAATATGTGGGGATTGCTTTTGTTTTAAAATTTTTTAATTTTTTTCGGAAAAATCATGATGGTTGGTATGGATTTTGACAAAGCTTATGTTTTTGTGAAATTTCTCGGGCAATTTTAATTATTTTTGAAAAAGGTCTTCGGTAATGAACTGGAAATTAAATTTCGAACACGTAGATATCAAATATGTGGGGATTGCTTTTGTTTTAAACTTTTTTTCTTTTTTTCGGAAAAATCATGATGGTTGGTATGGATTTTGACAAAGCTTATGTTTTTGTGAAATTTCTCGGGCAATTTTAATTATTTTTGAAAAAGGTCTTCGGTAATGAACTGGAAATTAAATTTCGAACACGTAGATATCAAATATGTGGGGATTGCTTTTGTTTTAAACTTTTTTAATTTTTTTCGGGTTGGTATGGATTTTGACAAAGCTTATATTTTTGTGAAATATCTCGGGCATTTTTAATTATTTTTGAAAAAGGTGTTCGGTAATGAACTGGAAATTAAATTTCGAACACGTAGATACCAAATATGTGGGGATTGCTTTTGTTTTAAACTTTTTTTATTTTTTTCGGCAAAATCATGATGGTTGGTATGGATTTTGACAAAGCTTATGTTTTTGTGAAATTTCTCGGGCAATTTTAATTATTTTTGAAAAAGGTCTTCGGTAATGAACTGCAAATTAAATTTCGAAAACGTAGATACCAAATATGTGGGGATTGCTTTTGTTTTAAACTTTTTTAATTTTTTTCGGAAAAATCATGATGGTTGGTATGGATTTTGACAAAGCTTATGTTTTTGTGAAATTTCTCGGGCAATTTTAATTATTTTTGAAAAAGGTCTTCGGTATTGATCTGGAAATTAAATTTCGAACACGTAGATACCAAATATGTGGGGATTGCTTTTGTTTTAAACTTTTTAAATTTTTTTCGGAAAAATCATGATGGTTGGTATGGATTTTGACAAAGCTTATGTTTTTGTGAAATTTCTCGAGCAATTTTAATTATTTTTGAAAAAGGTCTTCGGTAATGATCTGGAAATTAAATTTCGAACACGTAGATCCAAATATGTGGGGATTGCTTTTGTTTTAAACTTTTTTAATTTTTTTCGGCAAAATCATGATGGTTGGTATGGATTTTGACAAAGCTTATGTTTTTGTGAAATTTCTCGGGCAATTTTAATTATTTTTGAAAAAGGTCTTCGGTAATGAACTGGAAATTAAATTTCGAACACGTAGATACCAAATATGTGGGGATTGCTTTTGTTTTAAACTTTTTTAATTTTTTTCGGCAAAATCATGATGGTTGGTATGGATTTTGACAAAGCTTATGTTTTTGTGAAATTTCTTGGGCAATTTTAATTATTTTTGAAAAAGGTCTTCGGTAATGAACTGGAAATTAAATTTCGAACACGTAGATACCAAATATGTGGGGATTGCTTTTGTTTTAAACTTTTTTAATTTTTTTCGGAAAAATCATGATGGTTGGTATGGATTTTGACAAAGCTTATGTTTTTGTGAAATTTCTCGGGCAATTTTAATTATTTTTGAAAAAGGCCTTCGGTAATGAACTGCAAATTAAATTTCGAAAACGTAGATACCAAATATGTGGGGATTGCTTTTGTTTTAAACTTTTTTAATTTTTTTCGGAAAAATCATGATGGTTGGTATGGATTTTGACAAAGCTTATGTTTTTGTGAAATTTCTCGGGCAATTTTAATTATTTTTGAAAAAGGTCCTCGGTATTGATCTGGAAATTAAATTTCGAACACGTAGATACCAAATATGTGGGGATTGCTTTTGTTTTAAACTTTTTAAATTTTTTTCGGAAAAATCATGATGGTTGGTATGGATTTTGACAAAGCTTATGTTTTTGTGAAATTTCTCGAGCAATTTTAATTATTTTTGAAAAAGGTCTTCGGTAATGATCTGGAAATTAAATTTCGAACACGTAGATCCAAATATGTGGGGATTGCTTTTGTTTTAAACTTTTTTAATTTTTTTCGGAAAAATCATGATGGTTGGTAAGGATTTTGACAAAGCTTATGTTTTTGTGAAACTTCTCGGGCAATTTTAATTATTTTTGAAAAAGGTCTTCGGTAATGAACTGGAAATTAAATTTCGAACACGTAGATACCAAATATGTGGGGATTGCTTTTGTTTTAAACTTTTTTAATTTTTTTCGGAAAAATCATGATGGTTGGTATGGATTTTGACAAAGCTTATGTTTTTGTGAAATTTCTCGGGCAATTTTAATTATTTTTGAAAAAGGTCTTCGGTAATGAACTGGAAATTAAATTTCGAACACGTAGATACCAAATATGTGGGGATTGCTTTTGTTTTAAACTTTTTTTATTTTTTTCGGAAAAATCATGATGCTTGGTATGGATTTTGACAAAGCTTATGTTTTTGTGAAATTTCTCGGGCAATTTTAATTATTTTTGAAAAAGGTCTTCGTTAATGAACTGGAAATTAAATTTCGAATACGTAGATACCAAATATGTGGGGATTGCTTTTGTTTTAAACTTTTTTTATTTTTTTCGGAAAAATGATGATGGTTGGTATGGATTTTGACAAAGCTTATGTTTTTGTGAAATTTCTCGGGCAATTTTAATTATTTTTGAAAAAGGTCTTCGGTAATGATCTGGAAATTAAATTTCGAACACGTAGATACCAAATATGTGGGGATTGCTTTTGTTTTAAACTTTTTTAATTTTTTTCGGAAAAATCATGATGGTTGGTATGGATTTTGACAAAGCTTATGTTTTTGTGAAATTTCTCGGGCAATTTTAATTATTTTTGAAAAAGGTCTTCGGTAATGAACTGGAAATTAAATTTCGAACACGTAGATATCAAATATGTGGGGATTGCTTTTGTTTTAAACTTTTTTTATTTTTTTCGGAAAAATCATGATGGTTGGTATGGATTTTGACAAAGCTTATGTTTTTGTGAAATTTCTCGGGCAATTTTAATTATTTTTGAAAAAGGTCTTCGGTAATGAACTGGAAATTAAATTTCGAACACGTAGATATCAAATATGTGGGGATTGCTTTTGTTTTAAACTTTTTTAATTTTTTTCGGGTTGGTATGGATTTTGACAAAGCTTATATTTTTGTGAAATATCTCGGGCAATTTTAATTATTTTTGAAAAAGGTCTTCGGTAATGAACTGGAAATTAAATTTCGAACACGTAGATATCAAATATGTGGGGATTGCTTTTGTTTTAAACTTTTTTAATTTTTTTCGGAAAAATCATGATGGTTGGTATGGATTTTGACAAAGCTTATATTTTTGTGAAATATCTCGGGCATTTTTAATTATTTTTGAAAAAGGTGTTCGGTAATGAACTGGAAATTAAATTTCGAACACGTAGATACCAAATATGTGGGGATTGCTTTTGTTTTAAACTTTTTTAATTTTTTTCGGCAAAATCATGATGGTTGGTATGGATTTTG
This sequence comes from Empis livida, assembly GCA_963932195.1. Taxonomy (NCBI): domain Eukaryota; kingdom Metazoa; phylum Arthropoda; class Insecta; order Diptera; family Empididae; genus Empis; species Empis livida. The sequence continues at coordinate 16,698,195 of OZ010648.1, forward strand.
ACAAAGCTTATGTTTTTGTGAAATTTCTCGGGCAATTTTAATTATTTTTGAAAAAGGTCTTCGGTATTGATCTGGAAATTAAATTTCGAACACGTAGATACCAAATATGTGGGGATTGCTTTTGTTTTAAACTTTTTAAATTTTTTTCGGAAAAATCATGATGGTTGGTATGGATTTTGACAAAGCTTATGTTTTTGTGAAATTTCTCGAGCAATTTTAATTATTTTTGAAAAAGGTCTTCGGTAATGATCTGGAAATTAAATTTCGAACACGTAGATCCAAATATGTGGGGATTGCTTTTGTTTTAAACTTTTTTAATTTTTTTCGGAAAAATCATGATGGTTGGTAAGGATTTTGACAAAGCTTATGTTTTTGTGAAACTTCTCGGGCAATTTTAATTATTTTTGAAAAAGGTCTTCGGTAATGAACTGGAAATTAAATTTCGAACACGTAGATACCAAATATGTGGGGATTGCTTTTGTTTTAAACTTTTTTAATTTTTTTCGGAAAAATCATGATGGTTGGTATGGATTTTGACAAAGCTTATGTTTTTGTGAAATTTCTCGGGCAATTTTAATTATTTTTGAAAAAGGTCTTCGGTAATGATCTGGAAATTAAATTTCGAACACGTAGATACCAAATATGTGGGGATTGCTTTTGTTTTAAACTTTTTCAATTTTTTTCGGAAAAATCATGATGGTTGGTATGGATTTTGACAAAGCTTATGTTTTTGTGAAATTTCTCGGGCAATTTTAATTATTTTTGAAAAAGGTCTTCGGTAATGAACTGGAAATTAAATTTCGAACACGTAGATACCAAATATGTGGGGATTGCTTTTGTTTTAAACTTTTTTTATTTTTTTCGGAAAAATCATGATGCTTGGTATGGATTTTGACAAAGCTTATGTTTTTGTGAAATTTCTCGGGCAATTTTAATTATTTTTGAAAAAGGTCTTCGTTAATGAACTGGAAATTAAATTTCGAATACGTAGATACCAAATATGTGGGGATTGCTTTTGTTTTAAACTTTTTTTATTTTTTTCGGAAAAATGATGATGGTTGGTATGGATTTTGACAAAGCTTATGTTTTTGTGAAATTTCTCGGGCAATTTTAATTATTTTTGAAAAAGGTCTTCGGTAATGAACTGGAAATTAAATTTCGAACACCTAGATACCAAATATGTGGGGATTGCTTTTGTTTTAAAGTTTTTTAATTTTTTTCGGAAAAATCATGATGGTTGGTATGGATTTTGACAAAGCTTATGTTTTTGTGAAATTTCTCGGGCAATTTTAATTATTTTTGAAAAAGGTCTTCGGTAATGATCTGGAAATTAAATTTCGAACACGTAGATACCAAATATGTGGGGATTGCTTTTGTTTTAAACTTTTTTAATTTTTTTCGGAAAAATCATGATGGTTGGTATGGATTTTGACAAAGCTTATGTTTTTGTGAAATTTCTCGGGCAATTTTAATTATTTTTGAAAAAGGTCTTCGGTAATGAACTGGAAATTAAATTTCGAACACGCAGATACCAAATATGTGGGGATTGCTTTTGTTTAAACTTTTTTAATTTTTTTCGGAAAAATCATGATGGTTGGTATGGATTTTGACAAAGCTTGAGTTTTTGTGAAATTTCTCGGGCAATTTTAATTATTTTTGAAAAAGGTCTTCGGTAATGAACTGGAAATTAAATTTCGAACACGTAGATACCAAATATGTGGGGATTGCTTTTGTTTTAAACTTTTTTAATTTTTTTCGGAAAAATCATGATGGTTGGTATGGATTTTGACAAAGCTTATGTTTTTGTGAAATTTCTCGGGCAATTTTAATTATTTTTGAAAAAGGTCTTCGGTAATGATCTGGAAATTAAATTTCGAACACGTAGATACCAAATATGTGGGGATTGCTTTTGTTTTAAACTTTTGTAATTTTTTTCGGAAAAATCATGATGGGTGGTATGGATTTTGACAAAGCTTATGTTTTTGTGAAATTTCTCGGGCAATTTTAATTATTTTTGAAAAAGGTCTTCGGTAATGAACTGGACATTAAATTTCGAACACGTAGATACCAAATATGTAGGGATTGCTTTTGTTTTAAACTTTTTTAATTTTTTTCGGGAAAATCATGATGGTTGGTATGGATTTTGACAAAGCTTATGTTTTTGTGAAATTTCTCGGGCAATTTTAATTATTTTTGAAAAAGGTCTTCGGTAATGAACTGGAAATTAAATTTCGAACACGTAGATACCAAATATGTGGGGATTGCTTTTGTTTTAAACTTTTTAATTTTTTTCGGAAAAATCATGATGGTTGGTATGGATTTTGACAAAGCTTATGTTTTTGTGAAATTTCTCGGGCAATTTTAATTATTTTTGAAAAAGGACTTCGGTAATGAACTGGAAATTAAATTTCGAACACGTAGATACCAAATATGTAGGGATTGCTTTTGTTTTAAACTTTTTTAATTTTTTTCGGAAAAATCATGATGGTTGGTATGGATTTTGACAAAGCTTATGTTTTTGTGAAATTTCTCGGGCAATTTTAATTATTTTTGAAAAAGGTCTTCGGTAATGAACTGGAAATTAAATTTCGAACACGTAGATACCAAATATGTGGGGATTGCTTTTGTTTTAAACTTTTTTAATTTTTTTCGGAAAAATCATGATGGTTGGTATGGATTTTGACAAAGCTTATATTTTTGTAAAATTTCTCGGGCAATTTTAATTATTTTTGAAAAAGGTCTTCGGTAATGATCTGGAAATTAAATTTCGAACACGTAGATACCAAATATGTGGGGATTGCTTTTGTTTTAAACTTTTTTAATTTTTTTCGGAAAAATCATGATGGTTGGTATTGATTTTGACAAAGCTTATGTTTTTGTGAAATTTCTCGGGCAATTTTAATTATTTTTGAAAAAGGTCTTCGGTAATGAACTGGAAATTAAATTTCGAACACGTAGATACCAAATATGTGGGGATTGCTTTTGTTTTAAAGTTTTTTTATTTTTTTTCGGAAAAATCATGATGGTTGGTATGGATTTTGACAAAGCTTATGTTTTTGTGAAATTTCTTGGGCAATTTTAATTATTTTTGAAAAAGGTTTTCGGTAATGAACTGGAAATTAAATTTCGAACACGTAGATACCAAATATGTGGGGATTGCTTTTGTTTTAAACTTTTTTAATTTTTTTCGGAAAAATCATTATGGTTGGTATGGATTTTGACAAAGCTTATGTTTTTGTGAAATTTCTCGGGCAATCTTAATTATTTTTCAAAAAAAACTTCGGTAATGAACTGGAAATTAAATTTCGAACACGTAGATACCAAATATGTAGGGATTGCTTTTGTTTTAAACTTTTTTAATTTTTTTCGGAAAAATCATGATGGTTGGTATGGATTTTGACAAAGCTTATGTTTTTGTGAAATTTCTCGGGCAATTTTAATTATTTTTGAAAAAGGTCTTCTGTAATGAACTGGAAATTAAATTTCGAACACATAGATACCAAATATGTGGGGATTGCTTTTGTTTTAAACTTTTTTAATTTTTTTCGGAAAAATCATGATGGTTGGTATGGATTTTGACAAAGCTTATGTTTTTGTGAAATTTCTCGGGCAATTTTAATTATTTTTGAAAAAGGTCTTCGGTAATGAACTGGAAATTAAATTTCGAAAACGTAGATACCAGATATGTGGGGATTGCTTTTGTTTTAAACTTTTTTAATTTTTTTCGGAAAAATCATGATGGTTGGTATGGATTTTGACAAAGCTTATGTTTTTGTGAAATTTCTCGGGCAATTTTAATTATTTTTGAAAAAGGTTTTCGGTAATGACCTGGAAATTAAATTTCGAATACGTAAATACCAAATATGTAGGGATTGCTTTTGTTTTAAACTTTTTTAATTTTTTTCGGAAAAATCATGATGGTTGGTATGGATTTTGACAAAGCTTATGTTTTTGTGTAATTTCTCGGGCAATTTTAATTATTTTTGAAAAAGGTCTTCGGTAATGAACTGGAAATTAAATTTCGAACACGTAGATACCAAATATGTGGAGCTTGCTTTTGTTTTAAACTTTTTTAATTTTTTTCGGAAAAATCATGATGGTTGGTATGGATTTTGACAAAGCTTATGTTTTTGTGAAATTTCTCGGGCAATTTTAATTATTTTTGAAAAAGGTTTTCGGTAATGACCTGGAAATTAAATTTCGAACACGTAGATACCAAATATGTAGGGATTGCATTTGTTTTAAACTTTTTTAATTTTTTTCGGAAAAATCATGATGGTTGGTATGGATTTTGACAAAGCTTATGTTTTTGTGAAATATCTCGGGCAATTTTAATTATTTTTGAAAAAGGTCTTCCGTAATGAACTGGAAATTAAATTTCGAACACGTAGATACCAAATATGTGGGGATTGCTTTTGTTTTAAACTTTTTTAATTTTTTTCGGAAAAATCATGATGGTTGGTATGGATTTTGACAAAGCTTATGTTTTTGTGAAATATCTCGGGCAATTTTAATTATTTTTGAAAAAGGTCTTCGGTAATGAACTGGAAATTAAATTTCGAACACGTAGATACCAAATATGTGGGGGTTGCTTTTGTTTTAAACTTTTTTAATTTTTTTCGGAAAAATCATGATGGTTGGTATGGATTTTGACAAAGCTTATGTTTTTGTAAAATTTCTCGGGCAATTTTAATTATTTTTAAAAAAGGTCTTCGGTAATGAACTGGAAATTAAATTTCGAACACGTAGATACCAAATATGTGGGGATTGCTTTTGTTTTAAACTTTTTTAATTTTTTTCGGAAAAATCATGATGATTGGTATGGATTTTGACAAAGCTTATGATTTTGTGAAATATCTCGGGCAATTTTAATTATTTTTGAAACAGGTCTTCGGTAATGAACTGGAAATTAAATTTTGAACACGTAGATACCAAATATGTGGGGATTGCTTTTGTTTTAAACTTTTTTAATTTTTTTCGGAAAAATCATGATGGTTGGTATGGATTTTGACAAAGCTTATGTTTTTGTGAAATTTCTCGGGCAATTTTAATTATTTTTGAAAAAGGTCTTCGGTAATGAACTGGAAATTAAATTTCGAACACATAGATACCAAATATGTGGGGATTGCTTTTGTTTTAAACTTTTTTAATTTTTTTCGGAACAATCATGATGGTTGGTATGGATTTTGACAAAGCTTACGTTTTGTGAAATATCTCGGGCAATTTTAATTATTTTTGAAAAAGGTCTTCCGTAATGAACTGGAAATTAAATTTCGAACACATAGATACCAAATATGTGGAGATTGCTTTTGTTTTAAGCTTTTTTAATTTTTTTCGGAACAATCATGATGGTTGGTATGGATTTTGACAAAGCTTACGTTTTGTGAAATATCTCGGGCAATTTTAATTATTTTTGAAAAAGGTCTTCCGTAATGAACTGGAAATTAAATTTCGAACACGTAGATACCAAATATGTGGGGATTGCTTTTGTTTTAAACTTTTTTAATTTTTTTCGGAACAATCATGATGGTTGGTATGGATTTTGACAAAGCTTACGTTTTTGTGAAATATCTCGGGCAATTTTAATTATTTTTGAAAAAGGTCTTCGGTAATGAACTGGAAATTAAATTTCGAACACGTAGATACCAAATATGTGGGGATTGCTTTTGTTTTAAATTTTTTTAATTTTTTTCGGAAAAATCATGATGGTTGGTATGGATTTTGACAAAGCTTATGTTTTTGTGAAATATCTCGGGCAATTTTAATTATTTTTGAAAAAGGTCTTCGGTAATGAACTGGAAATTAAATTTCGAACACGTAGATACCAAATATGTGGGGATTGCTTTTGTTTTAAACTTTTTTAATTTTTTTCGGAAAAATCATGATGGTTGGTATGGATTTTGGCAAAGCTTATGTTTTTGTGAAATATCTCGGGCAATTTTAATTATTTTTGAAAAAGGTCTTCGGTAATGAACTGGAAATTAAATTTCGAACACGTAGATACCAAATATGTGGGGATTGCTTTTGTTTTAAACTTTTTTAATTTTTTTCGGAAAAATCATGATGATTGGTATGGATTTTGACAAAGCTTATGATTTTGTGAAATATCTCGGGCAATTTTAATTATTTTTGAAACAGGTCTTCGGTAATGAACTGGAAATTAAATTTTGAACACGTAGATACCAAATATGTGGGGATTGCTTTTGTTTTAAACTTTTTTAATTTTTTTCGGAAAAATCATGATGGTTGGTATGGATTTTGACAAAGCTTATGTTTTTGTGAAATTTCTCGGGCAATTTTAATTATTTTTGAAAAAGGTCTTCGGTAATGAACTGGAAATTAAATTTCGAACACATAGATACCAAATATGTGGGGATTGCTTTTGTTTTAAACTTTTTTAATTTTTTTCGGAACAATCATGATGGTTGGTATGGATTTTGACAAAGGTTACGTTTTGTGAAATATCTCGGGCAATTTTAATTATTTTTGAAAAAGGTCTTCCGTAATGAACTGGAAATTAAATTTCGAACACATAGATACCAAATATGTGGAGATTGCTTTTGTTTTAAGCTTTTTTAATTTTTTTCGGAACAATCATGATGGTTGGTATGGATTTTGACAAAGCTTACGTTTTGTGAAATATCTCGGGCAATTTTAATTATTTTTGAAAAAGGTCTTCCGTAATGAACTGGAAATTAAATTTCGAACACGTAGATACCAAATATGTGGGGATTGCTTTTGTTTTAAACTTTTTTAATTTTTTTCGGAACAATCATGATGGTTGGTATGGATTTTGACAAAGCTTACGTTTTTGTGAAATATCTCGGGCAATTTTAATTATTTTTGAAAAAGGTCTTCGGTAATGAACTGGAAATTAAATTTCGAACACGTAGATACCAAATATGTGGGGATTGCTTTTGTTTTAAATTTTTTTAATTTTTTTCGGAAAAATCATGATGGTTGGTATGGATTTTGACAAAGCTTATGTTTTTGTGAAATATCTCGGGCAATTTTAATTATTTTTGAAAAAGGTCTTCGGTAATGAACTGGAAATTAAATTTCGAACACGTAGATACCAAATATGTGGGGATTGCTTTTGTTTTAAACTTTTTTAATTTTTTTCGGAAAAATCATGATGGTTGGTATGGATTTTGGCAAAGCTTATGTTTTTGTGAAATATCTCGGGCAATTTTAATTATTTTTGAAAAAGGTCTTCGGTAATGAACTGGAAATTAAATTTCGAACACGTAGATACCAAATATGTGGGGATTGCTTTTGTTTTAAACCTTTTTAATTTTTTTCGGAAAAATCATGATGATTGGTATGGATTTTGACAAAGCTTATGTTTTTGTGAAATATCTCAGGCAATTTTAATTATTTTTGACAAAGGTCTTCGGTAATGAACTGAAAATTAAATTTCGAACACGTAGATACCAAATATGTGGGGATTGCTTTTGTTTTAAAGTTTTTTAATTTTTTTCGGAAAAATCATGATGGTTGGTATGGATTTGGCAAAGCTTATGTTTTTGTGAAATTTCTCGGGCAATTTTAATTATTTTTGAAAAAGGTCTTCTGTAATGAACTGGAAATTAAATTTCGAACACGTAGATACCAAATATGTGGGGATTGCTTTTGTTTTAAACTTTTTTAATTTTTTTCGGAAAAATCATGATGGTTGGTATGGATTTTGACAAAGCTTATGTTTTTGTGAAATTTCTCGGGCAATTTTAATTATTTTTGAAAAAGGTCTTCGGTAATGATCTGGAAATTAAATTTCGAATACGTAGATACCAAATATGTGGGGATTGCTTTTGTATTAAACTTTTTTAATTTTGTTCGGAAAAATCATGATGGTTGGTATGGATTTTGACAAAGCTTATGTTTTTGTGAAATTTCTCGGACAATTTTAATTATTTTTGAAAAAGGTCTTCGGTAATGAACTGGAAATTAAATTTCGAATACGTAGATACCAAATATGTGGGGATTGCTTTTGTTTTAAACTTTTTTAAATTTTTTCGGAAAAATCATGATGGTTGGTATGGATTTTGACAAAGCTTATGTTTTTGTGAAATTTCTCGGGCAATTTTAATTATTTTTGAAAAAGGACTTCGGTAATGAACTGGAAATTAAATTTCGAACACGTAGATACCAAATATGTAGGGATTGCATTTGTTTTAAACTTTTTTAATTTTTTTCGGCAAAATCATGATGGTTGGTATGGATTTTGACAAAGCTTATGTTTTTGTGAAATTTCTCGGGCAATTTTAATTATTTTTGAAAAAGGTCTTCGGTAATGATCTGGAAATTAAATTTCGAATACGTAGATACCAAATATGTGGGGATTGCTTTTGTATTAAACTTTTTTAATTTTGTTCGGAAAAATCATGATGGTTGGTATGGATTTTGACAAAGCTTATGTTTTTGTGAAATTTCTCGGACAATTTTAATTATTTTTGAAAAAGGTCTTCGGTAATGAACTGGAAATTAAATTTCGAATACGTAGATACCAAATATGTGGGGATTGCTTTTGTTTTAAACTTTTTTAAATTTTTTCGGAAAAATCATGATGGTTGGTATGGATTTTGACAAAGCTTATGTTTTTGTGAAATTTCTCGGGCAATTTTAATTTTTTTTGAAAAAGGACTTCGGTAATGAACTGGAAATTAAATTTCGAACACGTAGATACCAAATATGTAGGGATTGCATTTGTTTTAAACTTTTTTAATTTTTTTCGGAAAAATCATGATGGTTGGTATGGATTTTGACAAAGCTTATGTTTTTGTGAAATTTCTCGGGCAATTTTAATTATTTTTGAAAAAGGTCTTAGGTAATGAACTGGAAATTAAATTTCGAACACGTAGATACCAAATATGTGGGGATTGCTTTTGTTTTAAACTTTTTTAATTTTTTTCGGAAAAATGATGATGGTTGGTATGGATTTTGACAAAGCTTATGTTTTTGTGAAATTTCTCGGGCAATTTTAATTATTTTTGAAAAAGGTCTTCGGTAATGAACTGGAAATTAAATTTCGAACACGTAGATACCGAATATGTGGGGATTGCTTTTGTTTTAAACTTTTTTAATTTTTTTCGGAACAATCATGATGGTTGGTATGGATTTTGACAAAGCTTACGTTTTTGTGAAATATCTCGGGCAATTTTAATTATTTTTGAAAAAGGTCTTCCGTAATGAACTGGAAATTAAATTTCGAACACGTAGATACCAAATATGTGGGGATTGCTTTTGTTTTAAACTTTTTTAATTTTTTTCGGAAAAATCATGATGGTTGGTATGGATTTTGACAAAGCTTATGTTTTTGTGAAATATCTCGGGCAATTTTAATTATTTTTGAAAAAGGTCTTCGGTAATGAACTGGAAATTAAATTTCGAACACGTAGATACCAAATATGTGGGGATTGCTTTTGTTTTAAACTTTTTTAATTTTTTTCGGAAAAATCATGATGGTTGGTATGGATTTTGACAAAGCTTATGTTTTTGTAAAATTTCTCGGGCAATTTTAATTATTTTTAAAAAAGGTCTTCGGTAATGAACTGGAAATTAAATTTCGAACACGTAGATACCAAATATGTGGGGATTGCTTTTGTTTTAAACTTTTTTAATTTTTTTCGGAAAAATCATGATGATTGGTATGGATTTTGACAAAGCTTATGATTTTGTGAAATATCTCGGGCAATTTTAATTATTTTTGAAACAGGTCTTCGGTAATGAACTGGAAATTAAATTTTGAACACGTAGATACCAAATATGTGGGGATTGCTTTTGTTTTAAACTTTTTTAATTTTTTTCGGAAAAATCATGATGGTTGGTATGGATTTTGACAAAGCTTATGTTTTTGTGAAATTTCTCGGGCAATTTTAATTATTTTTGAAAAAGGTCTTCGGTAATGAACTGGAAATTAAATTTCGAACACATAGATACCAAATATGTGGGGATTGCTTTTGTTTTAAACTTTTTTAATTTTTTTCGGAACAATCATGATGGTTGGTATGGATTTTGACAAAGCTTACGTTTTTGTGAAATATCTCGGGCAATTTTAATTATTTTTGAAAAAGGTCTTCCTTAATGAACTGGAAATTAAATTTCGAACACGTAGATACCAAATATGTGGGGATTGCTTTTGTTTTAAATTTTTTTAATTTTGTTCGGAAAAATCATGATGGTTGGTATGGATTTTGACAAAGCTTATGTTTTTGTGAAATATCTCGGGCAATTTTAATTATTTTTGAAAAAGGTCTTCGGTAATGAACTGGAAATTAAATTTCGAACACGTAGATACCAAATATGTGGGGATTGCTTTTGTTTTAAACTTTTTTAATTTTTTTCGGAAAAATCATGATGGTTGGTATGGATTTTGGCAAAGCTTATGTTTTTGTGAAATATCTCGGGCAATTTTAATTATTTTTGGAGAAGGTCTTCGGTAATGAACTGGAAATTAAATTTCGAACACGTAGATACCAAATATGTGGGGATTGCTTTTGTTTTAAACCTTTTTAATTTTTTTCGGAAAAATCATGATGATTGGTATGGATTTTGACAAAGCTTATGTTTTTGTGAAATATCTCAGGCAATTTTAATTATTTTTGAAAAAGGTCTTCGGTAATGAACTGAAAATTAAATTTCGAACACGTAGATACCAAATATGTGGGGATTGCTTTTGTTTTAAAGTTTTTTAATTTTTTTCGGAAAAATCATGATGGTTGGTATGGATTTTGACAAAGCTTATGTTTTTGTGAAATTTCTCGGGCAATTTTAATTATTTTTGAAAAAGGTCTTCGGTAATGAACTGGAAATTAAATTTCGAACACGTAGATACCAAATATGTGGGGATTGCTTTTGTTTTAAACTTTTTTAATTTTTTTCGGAAAAATCATGATGGTTGGTATGGATTTTGACAAAGCTTATGTTTTTGTGAAATTTCTCGGGCAATTTTAATTATTTTTGAAAAAGGTCTTCGGCAATGATCTGGAAATTAAATTTCGAATACGTAGATACCAAATATGTGGGGATTGCTTTAGTATTAAACTTTTTTAATTTTGTTCGGAAAAATCATGATGGTTGGTATGGATTTTGACAAAGCTTATGTTTTTGTGAAATTTCTCGGACAATTTTAATTATTTTTGAAAAAGGTCTTCGGTAATGAACTGGAAATTAAATTTCGAACACATAGATACCAAATATGTGGGGATTGCTTTTGTTTTAAACTTTTTTAATTTTTTTCGGAACAATCATGATGGTTGGTATGGATTTTGACAAAGCTTACGTTTTGTGAAATATCTCGGGCAATTTTAATTATTTTTGAAAAAGGTCTTCCGTAATGAACTGGAAATTAAATTTCGAACACATAGATACCAAATATGTGGGGATTGCTTTTGTTTTAAGCTTTTTTAATTTTTTTTCGGAACAATCATGATGGTTGGTATGGATTTTGACAAAGCTTACGTTTTGTGAAATATCTCGGGCAATTTTAATTATTTTTGAAAAAGGTCTTCCGTAATGAACTGGAAATTAAATTTCGAACACGTAGATACCAAATATGTGGGGATTGCTTTTGTTTTAAATTTTTTTAATTTTTTTCGGAAAAATCATGATGGTTGGTATGGATTTTGACAAAGCTTATGTTTTTGTGAAATATCTCGGGCAATTTTAATTATTTTTGAAAAAGGTCTTCGGTAATGAACTGGAAATTAAATTTCGAACACGTAGATACCAAATATGTGGGGATTGCTTTTGTTTTAAACTTTTTTAATTTTTTTCGGAACAATCATGATGGTTGGTATGGATTTTGACAAAGCTTACGTTTTTGTGAAATATCTCGGGCAATTTTAATTATTTTTGAAAAAGGTCTTCGGTAATGAACTGGAAATTAAATTTCGAACACGTAGATACCAAATATGTGGGGATTGCTTCTGTTTTAAAATTTTTTAATTTTTTTCGGAAAAATCATGATGGTTGGTATGGATTTTGACAAAGCTTATGTTTTTGTGAAATATCTCGGGCAATTTTAATTATTTTTGAAAAAGGTCTTCGGTAATGAACTGGAAATTAAATTTCGAACACGTAGATACCAAATATGTGGGGATTGCTTTTGTTTTAAACTTTTTTAATTTTTTTCGGAAAAATCATGATGGTTGGTATGGATTTTGGCAAAGCTTATGTTTTTGTGAAATATCTCGGGCAATTTTAATTATTTTTGAAAAAGGTCTTCCGTAATGAACTGGAAATTAAATTTCGAACACGTAGATACCAAATATGTGGGGATTGCTTTTGTTTTAAACCTTTTTAATTTTTTTCGGAAAAATCATGATGATTGGTATGGATTTTGACAAAGCTTATGTTTTTGTGAAATATCTCAGGCAATTTTAATTATTTTTGAAAAAGGTCTTCGGTAATGAACTGAAAATTAAATTTCGAACACGTAGATACCAAATATGTGGGGATTGCTTTTGTTTTAAAGTTTTTTAATTTTTTTCGGAAAAATCATGATGGTTGGTATGGATTTGGCAAAGCTTATGTTTTTGTGAAATTTCTCGGGCAATTTTAATTATTTTTGAAAAAGGTCTTCTGTAATGAACTGGAAATTAAATTTCGAACACGTAGATACCAAATATGTGGGGATTGCTTTTGTTTTAAACTTTTTTAATTTTTTTCGCAATAATCATGATGGTTGGTATGGATTTTGACAAAGCTTATGTTTTTGTGAAATTTCTCGGGCAATTTTAATTATTTTTGAAAAAGGTCTTCGGTGATGATCTGGAAATTAAATTTCGAATACGTAGATACCAAATATGTGGGGATTGCTTTTGTATTAAACTTTTTTAATTTTGTTCGGAAAAATCATGATGGTTGGTATGGATTTTGACAAAGCTTATGTTTTTGTGAAATTTCTCGGACAATTTTAATTATTTTTGAAAAAGGTCTTCGGTAATGAACTGGAAATTAAATTTCGAATACGTAGATACCAAATATGTGGGGATTGCTTTTGTTTTAAACTTTTTTAAATTTTTTCGGAAAAATCATGATGGTTGGTATGGATTTTGACAAAGCTTATGTTTTTGTGAAATTTCTCGGGCAATTTTAATTATTTTTGAAAAAGGACTTCGGTAATGAACTGGAAATTAAATTTCGAACACGTAGATACCAAATATGTAGGGATTGCATTTATTTTAAACTTTTTTAATTTTTTTCGGAAAAATCATGATGGTTGGTATGGATTTTGACAAAGCTTATGTTTTTGTGAAATTTCTCGGGCAATTTTAATTATTTTTGAAAAAGGTCTTCGGTAATGATCTGGAAATTAAATTTCGAATACGTAGATACCAAATATGTGGGGATTGCTTTTGTATTAAACTTTTTTAATTTTGTTCGGAAAAATCATGATGGTTGGTATGGATTTTGACAAAGCTTATGTTTTTGTGAAATTTCTCGGACAATTTTAATTATTTTTGAAAAAGGTCTTCGGTAATGAACTGGAAATTAAATTTCGAATACGTAGATACCAAATATGTGGGGATTGCTTTTGTTTTAAACTTTTTTAAATTTTTTCGGAAAAATCATGATGGTTGGTATGGATTTTGACAAAGCTTATGTTTTTGTGAAATTTCTCGGGCAATTTTAATTATTTTTGAAAAAGGACTTCGGTAATGAACTGGAAATTAAATTTCGAACACGTAGATACCAAATATGTAGGGATTGCATTTGTTTTAAACTTTTTTAATTTTTTTCGGAAAAATCATGATGGTTGGTATGGATTTTGACAAAGCTTATGTTTTTGTGAAATTTCTCGGGCAATTTTAATTATTTTTGAAAAAGGTCTTAGGTAATGAACTGGAAATTAAATTTCGAACACGTAGATACCAAATATGTGGGGATTGCTTTTGTTTTAAACTTTTTTAATTTTTTTCGGAAAAATGATGATGGTTGGTATGGATTTTGACAAAGCTTATGTTTTTGTGAAATTTCTCGGGCAATTTTAATTATTTTTAAAAAGGTCTTCGGTAATGAACTGGAAATTAAATTTCGAACACGTAGATACCGAATATGTGGGGATTGCTTTTGTTTTAAACTTTTTTAATTTTTTTCGGAACAATCATGATGGTTGGTATGGATTTTGACAAAGCTTACGTTTTTGTGAAATATCTCGGGCAATTTTAATTATTTTTAAAAAAGGTCTTCGGTAATGAACTGGAAATTAAATTTCGAACACGTAGATACCAAATATGTGGGGATTGCTTTTGTTTTAAACTTTTTTAATTTTTTTCGGAAAAATCATGATGATTGGTATGGATTTTGACAAAGCTTATGATTTTGTGAAATATCTCGGGCAATTTTAATTATTTTTGAAACAGGTCTTCGGTAATGAACTGGAAATTAAATTTTGAACACGTAGATACCAAATATGTGGGGATTGCTTTTGTTTTAAACTTTTTTAATTTTTTTCGGAAAAATCATGATGGTTGGTATGGATTTTGACAAAGCTTATGTTTTTGTGAAATTTCTCGGGCAATTTTAATTATTTTTGAAAAAGGTCTTCGGTAATGAACTGGAAATTAAATTTCGAACACATAGATACCAAATATGTGGGGATTGCTTTTGTTTTAAACTTTTTTAATTTTTTTCGGAACAATCATGATGGTTGGTATGGATTTTGACAAAGCTTACGTTTTTGTGAAATATCTCGGGCAATTTTAATTATTTTTGAAAAAGGTCTTCCGTAATGAACTGGAAATTAAATTTCGAACACGTAGATACCAAATATGTGGGGATTGCTTTTGTTTTAAATTTTTTTAATTTTTTTCGGAAAAATCATGATGGTTGGTATGGATTTTGACAAAGCTTATGTTTTTGTGAAATATCTCGGGCAATTTTAATTATTTTTGAAAAAGGTCTTCGGTAATGAACTGGAAATTAAATTTCGAACACGTAGATACTGAATATGTGGGGATTGCTTTTGTTTTAAACTTTTTTAATTTTTTTCGGGACAATCATGATGGTTGGTATGGATTTTGACAAAGCTTACGTTTTTGTGAAATATCTCGGGCAATTTTAATTATTTTTGAAAAAGGTCTTCCTTAATGAACTGGAAATTAAATTTCGAACACGTAGATACCAAATATGTGGGGATTGCTTTTGTTTTAAATTTTTTTAATTTTGTTCGGAAAAATCATGATGGTTGGTATGGATTTTGACAAAGCTTATGTTTTTGTGAAATATCTCGGGCAATTTTAATTATTTTTGAAAAAGGTCTTCGGTAATGAACTGGAAATTAAATTTCGAACACGTAGATACCAAATATGTGGGGATTGCTTTTGTTTTAAACTTTTTTAATTTTTTTCGGAAAAATCATGATGGTTGGTATGGATTTTGGCAAAGCTTATGTTTTTGTGAAATATCTCGGGCAATTTTAATTATTTTTGAAAAAGGTCTTCGGTAATGAACTGGAAATTAAATTTCGAACACGTAGATACCAAATATGTGGGGATTGCTTTTGTTTTAAACCTTTTTAATTTTTTTCGGAAAAATCATGATGATTGGTATGGATTTTGACAAAGCTTATGTTTTTGTGAAATATCTCAGGCAATTTTAATTATTTTTGAAAAAGGTCTTCGGTAATGAACTGAAAATTAAATTTCGAACACGTAGATACCAAATATGTGGGGATTGCTTTTGTTTTAAAGTTTTTTAATTTTTTTCGGAAAAATCATGATGGTTGGTATGGATTTTGACAAAGCTTATGTTTTTGTGAAATTTCTCGGGCAATTTTAATTATTTTTGAAAAAGGTCTTCGGTAATGAACTGGAAATTAAATTTCGAACACGTAGATACCAAATATGTGGGGATTGCTTTTGTTTTAAACTTTTTTAATTTTTTTCGGAAAAATCATGATGGTTGGTATGGATTTTGACAAAGCTTATGTTTTTGTGAAATTTCTCGGGCAATTTTAATTATTTTTGAAAAAGGTCTTCGGTAATGATCTGGAAATTAAATTTCGAATACGTAGATACTAAATATGTGGGGATTGCTTTTGTATTAAACTTTTTTAATTTTGTTCGGAAAAATCATGATGGTTGGTATGGATTTTGACAAAGCTTATGTTTTTGTGAAATTTCTCGGACAATTTTAATTATTTTTGAAAAAGGTCTTCGGTAATGAACTGGAAATTAAATTTCGAATACGTAGATACCAAATATGTGGGGATTGCTTTTGTTTTAAACTTTTTTAAATTTTTTCGGAAAAATCATGATGGTTGGTATGGATTTTGACAAAGCTTATGTTTTTGTGAAATTTCTCGGGCAATATTAATTATTTTTGAAAAAGGTCTTCGGTAATGAACTGGAAATTAAATTTCGAACACGTAGATACCGAATATGTGGGGATTGCTTTTGTTTTAAACTTTTTTAATTTTTTTCGGAAAAATCATGATGGTTGGTATGGATTTTGACAAAGCTTATGTTTTTGTGAAATTTCTCGGGCAATTTTAATTATTTTTGAAAAAGGTCTTCGGTAATGAACTGGAAATTAAATTTCGAACACATAGATACCAAATATGTGGGGATTGCTTTTGTTTTAAACTTTTTTAATTTTTTTCGGAAAAATCATGATGGTTGGTATGAATTTTGACAAAGCTTATGTTTTTGTGAAATTTCTCGGGCAATTTTAATTATTTTTGAAAAAGGTCTTCGGTAATGAACTGGAAATTAAATTTCGAACACATAGATACCAAATATGTGGGGATTGCTTTTGTTTTAAACTTTTTTAATTTTTTTCGGAACAATCATGATGGTTGGTATGGATTTTGACAAAGCTTACGTTTTTGTGAAATATCTCGGGCAATTTTAATTATTTTTGAAAAAGGTCTTCGGTAATGAACTGGAAATTAAATTTCGAACACGTAGGTACCAAATATGTGGGGATTGCTTTTGTTTTAAACTTTTTTAATTTTTTTCGGAAAAATCATGATGGTTGGTATGGATTTTGGCAAAGCTTATGTTTTTGTGAAATATCTCAGGCAATTTTAATTATTTTTGAAAAAGGTCTTCGGTAATGAACTGGAAATTAAATTTCGAACACGTAGATACCAAATATGTGGGGATTGCTTTTGTTTTAAACTTTTTTAATTTTTTTCGGAAAAATCATGCTGATTGGTATGGATTTTGACAAAGCTTATGTTTTTGTGAAATATCTCAGGCAATTTTAATTATTTTTGAAAAAGGTCTTCGGTAATGAACTGAAAATTAAATTTCGAACACGTAGATACCAAATATGTGGGGATTGCTTTTGTTTTAAACTTTTTTAATTTTTTTCGGAAAAATCATGATGGTTGGTATGGATTTTGACAAAGCTTATGTTTTTGTGAAATTTCTCGGGCAATTTTAATTATTTTTGAAAAAGGTCTTCGGTAATGAACTGGAAATTAAATTTCGAACACGTAGATACCAAATATGTGGGGATTGCTTTTGTTTTAAACTTTTTTAATTTTTTTCGGAAAAATCATGATGGTTGGTATGGATTTTGACAAAGCTTATGTTTTTGTGAAATTTCTCGGGCAATTTTAATTATTTTTGAAAAAGGTCTTCGGTAATGATCTGGAAATTAAATTTCGAATACGTAGATACCAAATATGTGGGGATTGCTTTTGTTTTAAACTTTTTTAATTTTGTTCGGAAAAATCATGATGGTTGGTATGGATTTTGACAAAGCTTATGTTTTTGTGAAATTTCTCGGGCAATTTTAATTATTTTTGAAAAAGGTCTTCGGTAATGATCTGGAAATTAAATTTCGAATACGTAGATACCAAATATGTGGGGATTGCTTTTGTTTTAAACTTTTTTAATTTTTTTCGGAAAAATCATGATGGTTGGTATGGATTTTGGCAAAGCTTATGTTTTTGTGAAATATCTCGGGCAATTTTAATTATTTTTGAAAAAGGTCTTCGGTAATGAACTGGAAATTAAATTTCGAACACGTAGATACCAAATATGTGGGGATTGCTTTTGTTTTAAACTTTTTTAATTTTTTTCGGAAAAATCATGCTGATTGGTATGGATTTTGACAAAGCTTATGTTTTTGTGAAATATCTCAGGCAATTTTAATTATTTTTGAAAAAGGTCTTCGGTAATGAACTGAAAATTAAATTTCGAACACGTAGATACCAAATATGTGGGGATTGCTTTTGTTTTAAACTTTTTTAATTTTTTTCGGAAAAATCATGATGGTTGGTATGGATTTTGACAAAGCTTATGTTTTTGTGAAATTTCTCGGGCAATTTTAATTATTTTTGAAAAAGGTCTTCGGTAATGAACTGGAAATTAAATTTCGAACACGTAGATACCAAATATGTGGGGATTGCTTTTGTTTTAAACTTTTTTAATTTTTTTCGGAAAAATCATGATGGTTGGTATGGATTTTGACAAAGCTTATGTTTTTGTGAAATATCTCAGGCAATTTTAATTATTTTTGAAAAAGGTCTTCGGTAATGAACTGAAAATTAAATTTCGAACACGTAGATACCAAATATGTGGGGATTGCTTTTGTTTTAAACTTTTTTAATTTTTTTCGGAAAAATCATGATGGTTGGTATGGATTTTGACAAAGCTTATGTTTTTGTGAAATTTCTCGGGCAATTTTAATTATTTTTGAAAAAGGTCTTCGGTAATGAACTGGAAATTAAATTTCGAATACGTAGATACCAAATATGTGGGGATTGCTTTTGTTTTAAACTTTTTTAATTTTTTTCGGAAAAATCATGATGGTTGGTATGGATTTTGACAAAGCTTATGTTTTTGTGAAATTTCTCGGGCAATTTTAATTATTTTTGAAAAAGGTCTTCGGTAATGAACTGGAAATTAAATTTCGAACACATAGATACCAAATATGTGGGGATTGCTTTTGTTTTAAACTTTTTTAATTTTTTTCGGAAAAATCATGATGGTTGGTATGGATTTTGACAAAGCTTATGTTTTTGTGAAATTTCTCGGGCAATTTTAATTATTTTTGAACACATAGGTCTTCGGTAATGAACTGGAAATTAAATTTCGAACACATAGATACCAAATATGTGGGGATTGCTTTTGTTTTAAACATTTTTAATTTTTTTGGAACAATCATGATGGTTGGTATGAATTTTGACAAAGCTTACGTTTTTGTGAAATATCTCGGGCAATTTTAATTATTTTTGAAAAAGGTCTTCGGTAATGAACTGGAAATTAAATTTCGAACACGTAGATCCAAATATGGGGGATAGCTTTTGTTTTAAACTTTTTTAATTTTTTTCGGAAAAATCATCATGGTTGGTATGGATTTTGACAAAGCTTATGTTTTTGTAAAATTTCTCGGGCAATTTTAATTATTTTTAAAAAAGGTCTTCGGTAATGAACTGGAAATTAAATTTCGAACACGTAGATACCAAATATGTGGAGATTGCTTTTGTTTTAAACTTTTTTAATTTTTTTCGGAAAAATCATGATGATTGGTATGGATTTTGACAAAGCTTCTGTTTTTGTGAAATATCTCGGGCAATTTTAATTATTTTTGAAACAGGTCTTCGGTAATGAACTGGAAATTAAATTTTGAACACGTAGATACCAAATATGTGGGGATTGCTTTTGTTTTAAACTTTTTTAATTTTTTTCGGAAAAATCATGATGGTTGGTATGGATTTTGACAAAGCTTATGTTTTTGTGAAATCTCTGGGGCAATTTTAATTATTTTTGAAACAGGTCTTCGGTAATGAACTGGAAATTAAATTTTGAACACGTAGATACCAAATATGTGGGGATTGCTTTTGTTTTAAACTTTTTTAATTTTTTTCGGAAAAATCATGATGGTTGGTATGGATTTTGACAAAGCTTATGTTTTTGTGAAATCTCTGGGGCAATTTTAATTATTTTTGAAAAAGGTCTTCGGTAATGAACTGAAAATTAAATTTCGAACACGTAGATACCAAATATGTGGGGATTGCTTTTGTTTTAAACTTTTTTAATTTTTTTCGGAAAAATCATGATGGTTGGTATGGATTTTGACAAAGCTTATGTTTTTGTGAAATTTCTCGGGCAATTTTAATTATTTTTGAAAAAGGTCTTCGGTAATGAACTGGAAATTAAATTTCGAACACGTAGATACCAAATATGTGGAGATTGCTTTTGTTTTAAACTTTTTTAATTTTTTTCGGAAAAATCATGATGATTGGTATGGATTTTGACAAAGCTTCTGTTTTTGTGAAATATCTCGGGCAATTTTAATTATTTTTGAAACAGGTCTTCGGTAATGAACTGGAAATTAAATTTTGAACACGTAGATACCAAATATGTGGGGATTGCTTTTGTTTTAAACTTTTTTAATTTTTTTCGGAAAAATCATGATGGTTGGTATGGATTTTGACAAAGCTTATGTTTTTTGTGAAATCTCTGGGGCAATTTTAATTATTTTTGAAACAGGTCTTCGGTAATGAACTGGAAATTAAATTTTGAACACGTAGATACCAAATATGTGGGGATTGCTTTTGTTTTAAACTTTTTTAATTTTTTTCGGAAAAATCATGATGGTTGGTATGGATTTTGACAAAGCTTATGTTTTTGTGAAATCTCTGGGGCAATTTTAATTATTTTTGAAAAAGGTCTTCGGTAATGAACTGAAAATTAAATTTCGAACACGTAGATACCAAATATGTGGGGATTGCTTTTGTTTTAAACTTTTTTAATTTTTTTCGGAAAAATCATGATGGTTGGTATGGATTTTGACAAAGCTTATGTTTTTGTGAAATTTCTCGGGCAATTTTAATTATTTTTGAAAAAGGTCTTCGGTAATGATCTGGAAATTAAATTTCGAATACGTAGATACCAAATATGTTGGGATTGCTTTTGTTTTAAACTTTTTTAATTTTGTTCGGAAAAATCATGATGGTTGGTATGGATTTTGACAAAGCTTATGTTTTGTGAAATTTCTCGGACAATTTTAATTATTTTTGAAAAAGGTCTTCGGTAATGAACTGGAAATTAAATTTCGAATACGTAGATACCAAATATGTGGGGATTGCTTTTGTTTTAAACTTTTTTTAATTTTTTCGGAAAAATCATGGTGGTTGGTATGGATTTTGACAAAGCTTATGATTTTGTGAAATTTCTCGGGCAATATTAATTATTTTTGAAAAAGGTCTTCGGTAATGAACTGGAAATTAAATTTCGAACACGTAGATACCGAATATGTGGGGATTGCTTTTGTTTTAAACTTTTTTAATTTTTTTCGGAAAAATCATGATGGTTGGTATGGATTTTGACAAAGCTTATGTTTTTGTGAAATTTCTCGGGCAATTTTAATTATTTTTGAAAAAGGTCTTCGGTAATGAACTGGAAATTAAATTTCGAACACATAGATACCAAATATGTGGGGATTGCTTTTGTTTTAAACTTTTTTAATTTTTTTCGGAAAAATCATGATGGTTGGTATGGATTTTGGCAAAGCTTATGTTTTTGTGAAATATCTCGGGCCATTTTAATTATTTTTGAAAAAGGTCTTCGGTAATGAACTGGAAATTCAATTTCGAACACGTAGATCCAAATATGGGGGGATTGCTTTTGTTTTAAACTTTTTTAATTTTTTTCGGAAAAATCATGATGGTTGGTATGGATTTTGACAAAGCTTATGTTTTTGTAAAATTTCTCGGGCAATTTTAATTATTTTTAAAAAAGGTCTTCGGTAATGAACTGGAAATTAAATTTCGAACACGTAGATACCAAATATGTGGAGATTGCTTTTGTTTTAAACTTTTTTAATTTTTTTCGGAAAAATCATGATGATTGGTATGGATTTTGACAAAGCTTCTGTTTTTGTGAAATATCTCGGGCAATTTTAATTATTTTTGAAACAGGTCTTCGGTAATGAACTGGAAATTAAATTTTGAACACGTAGATACCAAATATGTGGGGATTGCTTTTGTTTTAAACTTTTTTAATTTTTTTCGGAAAAATCATGATGGTTGGTATGGATTTTGACAAAGCTTATGTTTTTGTGAAATCTCTGGGGCAATTTTAATTATTTTTGAAAAAAATCTTCTGTAATGAACTGGAAATTAAATTTTGAACACGTAGATACCAAATATGTGGGGATTGCTTTTGTTTTAAACTTTTTTAATTTTTTTCGGAAAAATCATGATGGTTGGTATGGATTTTGACAAAGCTTATGTTTTTGTGAAATTTCTCGGGCAATTTTAATTATTTTTGAAAAAGGTCTTCGGTAATGATCTGGAAATTAAATTTCGAATACGTAGATACCAAATATGTGGGGATGGCTTTTGTTTTAAACTTTTTTAATTTTTTTCGGAAAAATCATGATGGTTGGTATGGATTTTGACAAAGCTTATGTTTTTGTGAAATTTCTCGGGCAATTTTAATTATTTTTGAAAAAGGTCTTCGGTAATGAACTGGAAATTAAATTTCGAACACGGAGATACCAAATATGTGGGAATTGCTTTTGTTTTAAACTTTTTTAATTTTTTCGGAAAAATCATAATGATTGGTATGGATTTTGACAAAGCTTCTGTTTTTGTGAAATATCTCGGGCAATTTTAATTATTTTTGAAACAGGTCTTCGGTAATGAACTGGAAATTAAATTTCGAACACGTAGATACCGAATATGTGGGGATTGCTTTTGTTTTAAACTTTTTTAATTTTTTTCGGAAAAATCATGATGGTTGGTATGGATTTTGACAAAGCTTATGTTTTTGTGAAATTTCTCGGGCAATTTTAATTATTTTTGAAAAAGGTCTTCTGTAATGAACTGGAAATTAAATTTCGAACACGTAGATACCAAATATGTGGGAATTGCTTTTGTTTTAAACTTTTTTAATTTTTTTCGGAAAAATCATGATGGTTGGTATGGATTTTGACAAAGCTTATGTTTTTGTGAACCTTCTCGGGCAATTTTAATTATTTTTGAAAAAGGTCTTCGGTAATGAACTGGAAATTAAATTTCGAACACGTAGATACCGAATATGTGGGGATTGCTTTTGTTTTAAACTTTTTTAATTTTTTTCGGAAAAATCATGATGGTTGGTATGGATTTTGACAAAGCTTATGTTTTTGTGAAATTTCTCGGGTAATTTTAATTATTTTTGAAAAAGGTCTTCGGTAATGAACTGGAAATTAAATTTCGAACACGTAGATACCAAATATGTGGGGACTGCTTTTGTTTTAAACTTTTTTAATTTTTTTCGGAAAAATCATGATGGTTGGTATGGATTTTGACAAAGCTTATGTTTTTGTGAAATTTCTCGGGCAATTTTAATTATTTTTGAAAAAGGTCTTCGGTAATGAACTGGAAATTAAATTTCGAACACGTAGATACCGAATATGTGGGGATTGCTTTTGTTTTAAACTTTTTTAATTTTTTTCGGAAAAATCATGATGGTTGGTATGGATTTTGACAAAGCTTATGTTGTTGTGAAATATCTCGGGCAATTTTAATTATTTTTGAAAAAGGTCTTCGGTAATGAACTTGAAATTAAATTTCGAACACGTAGATACCAAATATGTGGGGATTGCTTTTGTTTTAAACTTTTTTAATTTTTTTCGGAAAAATCATGATGGTTGGTATGGATTTTGACAAAGCTTATGTTTTTGTGAAATTTCTCGGGCAATTTTAATTATTTTTGAAAAAGGTCTTCGGTAATGAACTGGAAATTAAATTTCGAACACGTAGATACCGAATATGTGGGGATTGCTTTTGTTTTAAACTTTTTTAATTTTTTTCGGAAAAATCATGATGGTTGGTATGGATTTTGACAAAGCTTATGTTTTTGTGAAATTTCTCGGGCAATTTTAATTATTTTTTTTGGAAAAAGGTCTTCGGTAATGAACTGGAAATTAAATTTCGAACACGTAGATACCAAATATGTGGGGATTGCTGTTGTTTTAAACTTTTTAATTTTTTTCGGAAAAATCATGATGGTTGGTATGGATTTTGACAAAGCTTATGTTTTTGTGAAATTTCTCGGGCAATTTTAATTATTTTTGAAAAAGGTCTTCGGTAATGAACTGGAAATTAAATTTCGAACACGTAGATACCAAATATGTGGGAATTGCTTTTGTTTTAAACTTTTTTAATTTTTTTCGGAAAAATCATGATGGTTGGTATGGATTTTGACAAAGCTTATATTTTTGTGAAATTTCTCGAGCAATTTTAATTATTTTTGAAAAAGGTCTTCGGTAATGAACTGGAAATTAAATTTCGAACACGTAGATACCAAATATGTGGGGATGGCTTTTGTTTTAAACTTTTTTAATTTTTTTCGGAAAAATCATGATGGTTGGTATGGATTTTGACAAAGCTTATGTTTTTGTGAAATTTCTCGGGCAATTTTAATTATTTTTGAAAAAGGTCTTCGGTAATGAACTGGAAATTAAATTTCGAACACGTAGATACCAAATATGTGGGAATTGCTTTTGTTTTAAACTTTTTTAATTTTTTTCGGAAAAATCATGATGGTTGGTATGGATTTTGACAAAGCTTATGTTTTTGTGAACCTTCTCGGGCAATTTTAATTATTTTTGAAAAAGGTCTTCGGTAATGAACTGGAAATTAAATTTCGAACACGTAGATACCGAATATGTGGGGATTGCTTTTGTTTTAAACTTTTTTAATTTTTTTCGGAAAAATCATGATGGTTGGTATGGATTTTGACAAAGCTTATGTTTTTGTGAAATTTCTCGGGCAATTTTAATTATTTTTGAAAAAGGTCTTCGGTAATGAACTGGAAATTAAATTTCGAACACGTAGATACCAAATATGTGGGGACTGCTTTTGTTTTAAACTTTTTTAATTTTTTTCGGAAAAATCATGATGGTTGGTATGGATTTTGACAAAGCTTATGTTTTTGTGAAATTTCTCGGGCAATTTTAATTATTTTTGAAAAAGGTCTTCGGTAATGAACTGGAAATTAAATTTCGAACACGTAGATACCGAATATGTGGGGATTGCTTTTGTTTTAAACTTTTTTAATTTTTTTCGGAAAAATCATGATGGTTGGTATGGATTTTGACAAAGCTTATGTTGTTGTGAAATATCTCGGGCAATTTTAATTATTTTTGAAAAAGGTCTTCGGTAATGAACTTGAAATTAAATTTCGAACACGTAGATACCAAATATGTGGGGATTGCTTTTGTTTTAAACTTTTTTAATTTTTTTCGGAAAAATCATGATGGTTGGATTTTGACAAAGCTTATGTTTTTGTGAAATTTCTCGGGCAATTTTAATTATTTTTGAAAAAGGTCTTCGGTAATGAACTGGAAATTAAATTTCGAACACGTAGATACCGAATATGTGGGGATTGCTTTTGTTTTAAACTTTTTTAATTTTTTTCGGAAAAATCATGATGGTTGGTATGGATTTTGACAAAGCTTATGTTTTTGTGAAATTTCTCGGGCAATTTTAATTATTTTTTTTGGAAAAAGGTCTTCGGTAATGAACTGGAAATTAAATTTCGAACACGTAGATACCAAATATGTGGGGATTGCTGTTGTTTTAAACTTTTTTAATTTTTTTCGGAAAAATCATGATGGTTGGTATGGATTTTGACAAAGTTTATGTTTTTGTGAAATTTCTCGGGCAATTTTAATTATTTATGAAAAAGGTCTTCGGTAATGAACTGGAAATTAAATTTTGAACACCTAGATACCAAATATGTGGGGATTGCTTTTGTTTTGAACTTTTTTAATTTTTTTCTGAAAAATCCTGATGGTTGGTATGGATTTTGACAAAGCTTATGTTTTTGTGAAATTTCTCGGGCAATTTTAATTATTTTTGAAAAAGGTCTTCGGTAATGAACTGGAAATTAAATTTCGAACACCTAGATACCAAATATGTGGGGATTGCTTTTGTTTTAAACTTTTTTAATTTTTTTCGGAAAAATCATGATGGTTGGTATGAATTTTGACAAAGCTTATGTTTTTGTGAAATTTCTCGGGCAATTTTAATTAGTTTTGATAAAGGTCTTCGGTAATGAACTGGAAATTAAATTTCGAACACGTAGATACCAAATATATGGAGATTGATTTTGTTTTAAACTTGTTTAATTTTTTTCGGAAAAATCATGATGGTTGGTATGGATTTTGACACAGCTTGTTTTTGTGAAATTTCTCGGCAATTTTAATTATTTTTGAAAAAGGTCTTCGGTAATGAACTGGAAATTAAATTTCGAACACGTAGATACCAAATATGTGGGGATTGCTTTTGTTTTAAACTTTTTTAATTTTTTTCGGAAAAATCATGATGGTTGGTATGGATTTTGACAAAGCTTATGTTTTTGTGAAATTTCTCGGACAATTTTAATTATTTTTGAAGAAGGTCTTCGGTAATGAACTGGAAATTAAATTTCGAACACGTAGATACGAAATATGTGGGGATTGCTTTTGTTTTAAACTTTTTTAATTTTTTTCGGAAAAATCATGATGGTTGGTATGGATTTTGACACAGCTTATGTTTTTGTGAAATTTCTCGGGCAATTTTAATTATTTTTAAAAAATGTATTCGGTAATGAACTGGAAATTAAATTTCGAACACCTAGATACTAAATATGTGGGGATTGCTGTTGTTTTAAACTTTTTTAATTTTTTTCGGAAAAATCATGATGGTTGGTATGGATTTTGACAAAGCTTATGTTTTTGTGAAATTTCTCGGGCAATTTTAATTATTTTTGAAAAAGGTCTTCGGTAATGAACTGGAAATTAAATTTCGAACACCTAGATACCAAATATGAGGGTATTGCTTTTGTTTTAAACATTTTTTATTTTTTTCGGAAAAATCATTATGGTTGGTATTGATTTTGACAAAGCTTATGTTTTTGTAAAATTTCTCGGGCAGTATTAAATATTTGTGAAAAACGTCTTAGATATTGAACTGGAAATTACATT
This sequence comes from Empis livida, assembly GCA_963932195.1. Classification (NCBI taxonomy): domain Eukaryota; kingdom Metazoa; phylum Arthropoda; class Insecta; order Diptera; family Empididae; genus Empis; species Empis livida. Next base: position 16,725,117 of record OZ010648.1, read on the forward strand.
TCCAACACATAGATACCAAATATGTGGGGATTGCTTTTGTTTTAAACTTTTGTTATTTTTTTTTGGGAAAAATCATGATGGTTGGTATAAATTTTGACAAAGCTTATGTTTTTGTGAAATTTCTCGGGCAGTTTTAAATATTTTTGAAAAAGGTCTTCGATATTGAACTGGAAATTAAATTTCCAACACGTAGATACCCAATCGTTTTAAAAATGTTGTAATTTCTTTGAATACATTTTTCAAAACTTTTACAACGTTTTTCAAAACAATTAGTACGTTATTTTGAAAAACATTGTAATTTCTTTGGAAACATTTTCAAATCTTTTACAACGTTTTTCAAAACAATTACAACGTTGTACTGGTTTTAAAACCGTTGTAGTTCCTTTGGAAAAAATTGTCAAAACTTTTACAACGTTTTTCAAACCTATACAAAGCTGGCATGTTTGAAAAACATTGTAAATTCTTTGGAAATGTTTTCAAAATTTTTAAAACAATTTTCAAAACATTTAAAACATTGTAGTGCGTTGAAAAACGTTGTTATTTCTTTTTAAACATTTTCCAAAAATTTTACAAAACAATTACAACGTTGTAATCGTTTTAAAAATGTTGTAATTTCTTTGGAGACATTTTTCAAAACTTTTACATAGTTTTTCAAAACAATTACTACGTTGGTTTGAAAAACATTGTAATTTCTTTGGAAACATTTTTCAAAGCTTTTACAACGTTTTTCAAAACAATTACTACGTTGGTTTGAAAAACGTTGTAATTTATTTGGAAACATTTTTCAAAACTTTGAGAAGGTTTTTTAAAACAACTACATCGTTGTAATAGTTTGAAAAACGTTCTAATTTCTTTTTAGACATTTTACGAAGCTTTTACAACATTTTTCAAAACAACTACATTATTTTAATAATTTGGAAAACGTTGTAATTTCTTTTTAAACATTTTCCGAAACTTTTACAACGTTTTCCAAAACCCTTACAACGTTGTAATGGTTTGAAATATGTTGGAATTTCTTTGGGAAGACTTTTCAAAACTTTTACAACGTTTTTCAAAACAATTAGAACGTTGTAATGGTTTGAAATACGTTGTAGTTCTTTTGGAAAAATTTGTCATAACTATTACAACGTTTTTCAAAACAATTACAACGTTGTAATGGTTTAAACAACATTGTAATTTCTGTGGAGACGTTTTTCAAAACTTTTACAACGTTTTTCAAAACAATACAACCCTGACATGTTTGAAAAACATTGTAATTTCTTTGGAAATCTTTTTCAAAATGTTTACAACATTTTTCAAAACATTTAAAACATTGTAGTGGTTTGACAAACGTTGTTATTCCTTTTTAAACATTTTACAAAACTTCTACAACGGTTTTCAAAACAATTACAACAATATAATAGTTTGAAAAACGTTGTAATTTCTGTGAAAACATTTATCAAAACTTTTACACCGTTTTTTAAAACATTTTCAACGTTGTAATGGTTTGCGGAAGGTTGTAATATCTTTGAAAACATTTTTGTAAACTTTTACAACGTTTTTCAAACCAATACAACGTTGTATTGTAATGGTTTGAAAAACGTTGCAATTTTTTTGGAAACTCTTTTCAAAACTTTTACTATATTTTTCAAAACATTACAATGTTGTAATGTTTTGAAAAATGTTGGTCGTTCTTTGGGAAGACTTTTGAAAACTTTTACAACATTTTTCAAACCAATACATCGCTGATATGTTTGAAAAACGTTTTTATTTCTTTGGAAATGTTTTTCTAAACTTTTACAACGTTTTTCAAACCAATACAACGTTGTAATGGTTTGAAAAACGTAATTTTTTTGGAAACACTTTTCAAAATTTTTACAATATTTTTCAAAACATTTAAAAAATTGTAGTGCTTTAAAAAACGATGTTATTTCTTTGGAAACATTTTCAAAACTTTTACAATGCTTTTAATAACAATTACAACGTTGTAATTTATTTAGAAACATTTTTCAAAACTGTTACAACATTTTTAAAAAGAATTGCAACGTTGTAATGGATTTAAAAACATTGTAATTTCTTTGGAAAGATTTTTTAAAACTTTTACAACGTTATAAAAGTTTTGAAAAATCTTTCCAAATAAATAACAACGTTTTTCAAACCATTTCAACACTGTAAATGTTTCGAAAAACGTTGTAAAAGTTTTAAAAAATGTTTTCCACGAAATTAGAACATTTTTAAAACCATTACAACGTTGTAATTGTTTTGAAAACGTTATAAAAGTTTTGGAAAATGTTTAAAAAGAAATTACAACATTTTTAAAACCATTTCAACGTGTTTAAAACCATTTCAAACCATTACAAATTACAACGTTTTTCTTTTTTTTGAAAAAGATTGTAAAAGTTTTGGAAAAAGTTTCCAAAGAAATTACAACGTTTTTCAAAAAATTACAACGTTGTAAAAGTTTTGAAAGGTGTTTTTTCACCGTTTTTAAAAAAATTACAACGTTGCAATTATTTTGAAAAACGGTTTAAAAGTTTTTTCTAAACAACTACATTGTTATAATGGTTTTAAAAATATTGCAATTTCTTTGGAAACGTATTTCAAAAACTTTCACAACGTTTTTCAAAACAATTAAAACATTGTAATTATTTATAAAACGTTGTAATTTCTTTGGAAACTTTTTCCAAAACTTTTACAACGTTTTGTAAAACAATTTCAACGTTGTAAAAAGTAATAAAATGAATTTTTATCCAACAGTCGAATCTTCATGACATCTACTACAACAGAATTGCCTCTATGGACAAAAAGAATTGCCTCTTCATGACATCTACTACAATAGAATTGCCTCTATTGCAAAAACAAACCTAAACGTATCCTCAGTGATTTAAAAAGATTTAGCTAATTTTTTTTGCATATATCATTATATGCAAAAAAAATTAGCTATATCATTGAATCCTCCTTATATGCAGGAGGATTCAATGATATGTTTCAAGAGAATATTCATGAATTAATCAATGACGGACTAGAATTAAATGAGGGAGGATGAACACAAGCTAATTCAGTGAAAGGTTTTACCATAAAGACTTTATGGGCAGAATTACACTTAGCTAACAACTTGAAACTTATATTGAAAATAATGATCCATCAGTTGAACGTTCTGGAAAATTTAATAGGAAGTTGGAAATTTGTCTATCTCCTTATTATGAGCTGCAAAAGGAATTGCCAAAAAAACAAAAGGCAATGTCCTATAACTGACTTTTTAACAATAACTAAAGAAGCTGAAACTGGTATTTTATTAAGCGACGAAAGTTATATCGCAGAAATTGCAAGTGATGAAGATATCCGACCAATACTAAATAAGAAAAATTTTGTTTTAGACGACAGCAATAGCAGTGAAAATTAAAAATGAAATTTTTTATTGATTAGGAATAAATAATATTTATTGCCGTTAATTTTTTTTGTCACTTTTTTATATAATTTATATTTTTGGATTGAATTTACTGAAGAAATAAAAGTACTTTTTGTTTGTATCGTTTAAATAAAACCATATAAAAAAGTTTATTTTATTTAAAAAAATCCTTTGGAACGTAACCCGTGTATATGGACCAGAACTTAGTATATTATACAGGGCCGGCTGTGGCTTTTTCGGGGCCTCGGGATAATATTATATGCGGGGCCCCTTCCCAAAAAGGAAAAAATGATACATGAATATAATTTATGTCATTTTATTTAATGATATATTTATTTCTTCAATTTATTCAATAACATACAAACTTAAACATAATATTTTTTATTCCTATTGTGTAGAAACTTTTTTTTATTGCTAATTCCTCGATAATATCATCAAAATTTATCTGTTTGGTTACTTCCTGCTCTATTGACAACATAGCCACCCCCTCTAACCTATCTTGTTGCACGGTTGATCTTAGATAATTTTTTATTAATTTTAATTTTGAAAAACTGCGTTCGGCGGAAGCTACTGAAACAGGAGTTTCAGTAGCTTCCGCCGAACGCATAATTCTCAATGCTATATATGTATTGGGATATACATCGCCTATATTATCTTTGCAAATTTGTTTCAGGCAATCTAATGGAGTTGTATTCTCTTTTTTAATTCATATTTTTTTAATTCATCATCGTTTTAATTTTTTAAATTTCCAAAGTTGTGTAAAAACCCAAATACATCATTATAACGAGTATACTGTTCAAATCTTTCATCCAGAGCACAATCTACAATTTTTAAAAAATAGTCCACTTTAAATAACTGCTTTGCATCGTTTCCAATGTCTTCATTGTTTTCATAGGTATAGATTTTTAGTTTTTTGGAAATACGTTTCGTTTTAAATTCTGGTGATATATTTACACTACTACATATTTCACCACTATTAATTATCGCATCTTCAAATCCAGAATTTCTGTAACTTTTAAAAAAATTTAAAAGTTGTGTTAGGTGCTCTAAAACTACAGAAATTTGTATACCACGTTTTTGAGAAATTTTGCTTGTAATATTGACTTTATTTAGTATTTCATACCAAATCACCAAACTCAATACGAATTCCAATGACAAATGTGTTTAATTATTGACAAAACTTCTACTTTTAAAACACTGGCAACGACAGTAGATACTTCTGCCAATGCAGCTATTACACCGGGGAATTGCAAACGAATTGCCTTGTTGCTTTCAAACCGGCATTCCCATGTGTTTCCGATAATGGTTTAGGCGTTAAAAGGGGTGCATGTTTTTTAAAAATAGTCCACCTACCTACTGACTGACCCACTAAACGTTGTAAAGATTTTTTGTATTAACGAAAAGAAATTAATGGCTCATTCAGACGACTTGCAACAATCCCCAAGAATTAAATTTAAATTATGAGAAGTGCACGGCAAATAAAAAGCACGAGGATTTTCTTCCCTAATTTACGCTTGGACACCCCGATTTTTTCCTTTCATGTTGCTACCATTATCATAAGATTGACCTTGGCAATTTGACAACAATATATCCTGTTTCGTAAATTCATTCTTAATAGACTCGTTTAACCGTTATCAGTTGTATCATTGACAACTACGAAATTAATAATATGTTCGACAATTTCAACATTTTCATCTTGTCTATCTACGATACGAATTCTTATAACGCGGATTTGCGTAACGCGCAATTTCTGAGCATTCTAACCTCCGCGTTATACGAGAGTCAGGTGTATATAAAGAAAAATTAATTCTATTTAATTTTCAATTTCAAATAAAAAATTTCAACTTTGCTTCAACGCAATAAAATAATATAAATTGTGAAAAACTATTAAATACAGTGTATATAAAAAAGTTGCTACTAATTAGAAAATAGTAAACAAAAAGCTAAAAAAGTATCCATAGGGTAGATAGGATAGATTTACCAGATAAGACTTAAATGCATATTTTATCTGTATGAAATAAGTAAAAAAATATAAATCAAAAACAAGTAGTAATTTAGCTATATTTAAATTTATTCATTTTATTATTACATATTACTAAGTAATATTAGTAAATAATAATACAAAAATTAAATGATTTAGTGCGCATGAAAACAAAATTTTTCTATAAACTGCAATTTTTAATTTCATTTCTATGAAAACTATTTAACTGCAATCAAAACGTAATTAAAATCTCTACTTTGTCGTTAATTATTGACAATAGTTTCCAACAATAAAAAATCATTTAACTATACTGCTAACAAAATCTATAAAAACTTTACCAAATAAACCGAAGTATAGAGTTAGAAGCAAAATAATTCAAATACATATTTCAAAAAAAAAAAAATTTTCATAATAATTTATATTATTTGCTATAATTAATCAATTTTTTGAGTATATGTTCAGGGTAATAAATTAATTTTTCACATTTTAATAGTAAATAAAGTTATGGATGACTCCAATAGTTAAATTTATCTGTAAGTAAACACATTCGTGGTTGTAATTTTTTAGTAAATAAAATGTATTATAATAATTATTAGATACTTTGTCAATTGAAATTACTAAAGTTTTTAGAAATACAAAAAATAAATTAAAGTTTTTAGAAATACAAAATATATATATATTTTTCTAAAGCATAAATGACAGTTAATTTGATATTTTTTTATTATTTTTATTAACTTTTAATTAAATTTTAATATTAAACTACTTAATTTATTTTATTCTTGATTTTCTACTGAAAATATAACCATATTGTTGGTTTTCTACTGAAATCAATCTTTGATGTATATAAGTACATATTATATTTTAGTTTTGACTGTATTATTTAACATATGTTCTCGATTGAATTACATTGATTTTAACGCGGAATACAATACTGTATTGGAAACGATAATAACGCATTGAATTGCGAAGGTTTCTGTCTACGTTGATGTCACATAAAAGAAATGATACCAAATAAAAAATTCAAAGTGCAAGATGTCCACTCGCAAACACATAAAATATTTAAAGTAATAAACGGTTTCCAACAAGGAACTGTTAACGCACCATTGTTGTTTAATATATATATTAGTGAATTAATAGAAAAATTTAAAAAAAAACTAATTACTGATAGCCGCGTAGCCTTGGCAGATGATCTTATTATTTATAGTAATGTAAATAAAAATGCAGCATTTGCCCAACAAAAATTGCAAAATAAAACTTTAAAGAAGTATAAAGTATAATTATGAATTATGATCATCAATAAAATCTTGGACAAAATTAAAGTTTATTGAGGCATTAGAGAGGATCATCGGAACACCGGGTTTCGCACCGTCCCAGCTTGCTTACTGTAAAGGTAAATCAGTTGAATCCGCACTGCATCAGGCGGTGCACGCGATCGAAAAAAGTCTCGGTAACAAAAACATGACCTTAGGTATGTTTATTGACATCGAGGGGGCCTTCAATAATGTCAAAGTTGATTCAATTATCATTTTGAAAAATAAGGAAACATCTTTGTAAGTACTTTCTAATCAAAATGAAGGTACAAATAATATTAAAATAGGAATGATGATATTAGCGGATAAATCGAAATCAATGGCACTTGCATAGTTATTGAAGTCAAAACTGTTTAATAATGAATTGTGTTGATAATTAGTGCGACTGGAATTAGTCACAAAGAATCTTCTATGAAAAAGAAATAGCCTAGCCACATAAAATGGGAGTTCTCTTAATATATCAGAGGAGACATGTAAAGCTTTATATCATCAGCAAACAATAGTGTGAAATTGGCAATGTCATTAACCATAATTCTATAATAATTTAATTAAAATTAGAATACTGCAATGACTTTTTAACAGACCCAAACGTTAACATAAATAAATTGAATTATAAAATTAGTAATTGGGAAAAATTTCAAAAAATATCGGACGACAAAATAAGAGAAATTACAGCAATTAAAAATATAGAAATACTAAATGACAAAAATTTAGAAAACATTGAGATAGCTGATAATTTTAATAAAATGCAAGTAGCAATAAAGCGTATGCAATAAGGGTTTCTGAAAACTCGGGTTTTTAAGACTCGACGAGTCCGAGTCCAAAATTAAAAAAACTCGTCGAGTCCGAGTCGAGTCCGAGTCCGGTGTCTTTAACAAAAAATATTACAAGAATCTGATAAAATAATATTATATGTTAAAAAGAAATGTACTCAAATTTATCAATTAATTAATTTATTTTCAAAACTTAATAAGCTTTCAAACTATATAATTGTTTTTAATTACTTTTTTCATTTTTTGGTTTAACGTACAAATATTTCAAAAAAACTAATGAATTGAGAGATTTGTCAGCAAGTCTTGATCTGATTTTAGTGCAGAAGTTGCCACTAATTGAAAACGTTCTTTCATTTCAAAATCAAAACACATTAGTATACCTCACCAAGGGTTTTTCCCTTGGTGAGGTATACTAATGTGTTTTGATTTTTAATTTCATTCATTATTGAGTTTTACAGTTTTCTGATCGTTTTTTTTTTACGTTGCAAAATAAAAGTGCAATTGTTCTGCGAATTCGTACAAAGAAATTTCTCGCTAAACCAACATTGTAGAATGAATATTAATATAGGCCTGGGTTTCTACCTTGGTGTGGTATACTAATGTGTTAGGGGAGGTATGAGATTTTGTTTATTTTTATTATGTTTTTTTTAAAATTAACAATTAAAAATAATTTACAAAACAAAAATAAAATTTAAAAAAAATTCTTCTGAATAAATTATGCTGGAGGTAGGCGTAAGCGACAATGAAATTTAATAAATTGATTGACCTTTTTTTTTTTTCAATTTTAAAAATTTGGACTCGGGACTCGTCGAGTATTAGAGTCGAGTCCCGAGTCCGCGAAACTACCCAAATACTCGACGAGTCCGAGTCGAGTCGAGTCGAGTCCAGAAACCCTAGCAATATAGACAAATGCGTCCCAAAAATTCAAATTCAAAATAGTATTTATAAATATATAAACTTTAAAGTGAAAAAACTGCAAAAATATAAAAGTACAATTCTGACTTCAATTAAAAACACTTATATTAGATAGTACGTTAATTGGTCTGAAATTTCTAGGACTATTTTGGTCTGTTCCCGGTTTTGCTATCGGTTACTTTCGCCATTTTCCTTGTTTGTGGAAAGTAGTAATTGTTTAATAAGTTATTAAATAGAATGCAATGGGTTACTTTACAAGTAAATTCTCTAAAATAGTAATTAATAGAACAATTATACAAATCGTAAATACTTATAATCCCAAAAAATCAATTCGTTTTTAGAGCCAAACATTCAGCGACACATGCGGTAAATAATTAACGTCTGATATATCTTGGGGAATAAATAAAAAGCAATGTGTCGGGGCATGTTTTATTGACCTAAAAGAAGCATTTAATTCGATTTGGATCAATGGATTACTTTACTGTACAAATTATTAAAATATAACCAGATAAAAAATTCATAGTGCAACAAATAAAATGTAGTAATAAACGGTTTACAACAAAAAACTGTTAACGCACCATTGTGAATTATTAGAAAAATTTAATAAAAAACTAATCACTGATAGCTGCCTAGCCTATGCAGATGATATCATTATTTATAATGTAAATAGAAAGCATAATTTGCCCAACGAAAATTGCAAAATAAAATTTTAAAGAAGTATAAAGTATAATTAATTGGATTCTCATTTTGGATACAGATAGAGTCTCTCCCGGGAATTCTCGAGAAAACTAATTTATTTGTTTTTCGCTTTTCCGGAGATTTTTTTAAAATATATTTCGGGTTTCTCGAGAAATATTATTTTTCTCGAGAAAAAAAAATATTTTATGTTCAAAAATCAAAATTTAAGCAGAATCGTGTACTTTCCAAAGAAATAAGTATTTATGAAGCAACTGGCAATATAACCGAAAATTAAAAAAAATTAAAGGAAGCAATAATGACTATAAAACCTACTTCAACAGAAAATGAGAGAAACTTTTCAGTTTCAAATAACTTTGCATCCAAACTAAGAGGACGTATGACAGATAAACATTTAAATTGTCTTTGTTTTTTGAAAAATTATTTTCAAAAACATGAAAACTAATAATCTGTTTTATTGAAATTATTAGTCCCTTTATTGTATTAGTTGGGACCAGTAGGTGGTATGGTTATTATTGCTTCCTTTATTTTTCATTTTTATTTTTTTCATTAAATTGTATTTGTAAAACATAAAAAATATATGGGTATACATATATGTATGAATATTTTTTATTTAATTATTTCTAATGAATTATTTAATGTATAATTTTTGTTTTCAATAAAAGCAATACCAAAATACCATTTATTTGTTCAAATTTGTCTTATTTCGTGTAGTTTTTATATAGAATTTTTATTCGAGAAATCCCGAGAATTCTCGGGAATTTTAAAAATCATCCCGATTCTCGAGAAATATATTTTTATCAAAAATGAGAATTCCCGAATCCCGAACATTAAAAAAAGTCGGGTAACCAGAAACTCTAGATACAGATATTGTGAATAGTGAGTGTGATGAATATTAATATTTTTACTAAAAAAAATGTATTTCCTCTAGCGAGTTTTGAACGTTGAAAATGAAAAGTGATGTTTATACTTTTAAAAGCAAGTATATATACATAATTTGTTAATTTATTTAACAAAACTTTTCTAACTTATATTTTGTGTGTTAATTATTTTTGGCGCTGTTTACTTATTGAAAATAGAAAACTTGAATTTTGGCTCATGTTAATAAAGTAATTTAAAAGTTTTCATAAAGCATAATTTTTTATTTCAGCAGAGGTTGAAATTCCGGATAAAAGAAAAATACGAAAAACTATACCATTTTAAAATTAATTTAAACATTTGTCATAAATTGTTAATCACTTTTCGAATTGAAATGATTATTTTTCAAATAAAACATATAAAAACTGAAATCTTATAATTAGTAATTACATTTTTATTCCCTTTTTTTATTATTTCTTAATCTATTACTGCAAAACAAAATATGCATATATTTATAACAAAAGTAAAATGATATCCAGTTTATATATTTTGTTATTGTTTATATTTATCTGTAAAAAAAGTATCTTAGAAATAAGATATTTATAAAAATGAGAATAAAAACATACTGTAGAACATGGCTTTCACTAGCAAGTCCTAGTGTTTTAATCATGTTAATAACATAGTTTATGCAATTATAATTTTAGAAAAAGTTATTTGAAAAATACCTAAAAATTCCTATATTTAAAAGTGATTAAAAATGTTTGCAAAATTATCACTTCAATTTATAATTTGAAAAATATGAAAAATGCTTATTTCAATTTGTAAAACGACAATAATATTTATTTGGAGATATAAATCCTAAACCGACTAAAGTGATTTTAAACCAACGCAGCGATTACTGTCTGAAACTGACTACTAATAAAAATATTATCCTTAAATACCATTTTTATATTCAAATACGTAATTTTTTAAATTGAATTTTTATGTGTAAGACGTCTTCTTTCATTTAAAAACTGCATAATGTGTTTGTTTTACCAAATTATTAATTTTTGTAAGCCTTTTGAAGTTGTCGAAACAATCCAATATTTTTCTATTTATGTATGTCTTTTTTACACCCTTTTTTACACGATATTCTCTGGAAAGTATGTACCGTGTAAAAACAGGATTTGTTTAACATTTTGAATAATATTTTGGTTGAATTGAACTGAAAAAATAATTATTTATCTAGACTTAATAAATCAATTTAATAAATCTGAAAAGTTAATAAATCTGAAAATTAATTTCCAATTTAATCATAATACGGTTTATGGAGATAGAATTTTTAGTTTTTTTAAAAAAATCTATATTTCTTGTTTTTTTAATTAATTATATTCTATCTATATATGAATAAATTTTTAAAAATTTATTTAAATTATTTTTACAATCAATTTTAAATACATTTTATTTAAACTTCTCATTTTTATAATAAATTAAAAAACAATAATAATAATAATTACTTATTAACAGTCTTAAAAAACTAGTAATATCACTTTTTTTTTTCAATTTACAAATTAAATAAATATAAATACTTTGTTACTAAATAATGTAAACTAAGTTTTCAACAACCATCCCTTGGTGGAAAGAATACATTTGTTTCAATTAAAATTTGTAATACAATAAATATTGCATAAACAGAAAATAATGCAATACCAACAGTTCGTCTTAATCTAAATCCAGCAGTTAGCATTATTAAAAATAATGCTAATGTTGCAACTAATAATATTGCTAATGTATATTCAATTCCTTGTGATCGAAGTATAATTGAATTATTATCACCCTCTTTATTATAATTCATACAGTTTTTAATAAACCATGGTACACCTAAAGATAATAAAATTGCTAATGAATTGGCACCAAGTGCATTTGAAACACCAATTCCACTTTCACCTATTATAATAATGAAAAACATAATTAAATAAATTATTATTTTGAATTTTGAAAGAATTAGTTACCTTTACGAACAGATATTATACTGGAAAGTGCTTCGGGCATTGTTGAACCGGCAGCTAAAAATGTTAAACCCATAACAATATCAGGTACACCAATACTAACACCTATAATTAACAATAAAATAAATTTAATTATTAACTATACGATTAAAAATTATATTTTTTAAATTATACAAATATGGAATATAATATTCAACTCACCAAATATTGTTAACATCCATACAATCATATATGAATTAAGTCCAATTAATGCAATACATACTAAAAATGTTGCTGGATAATATCGTCTATTAGCTAATGGATCTGGACAACAACATTTTAAAAATGCTTTAATTGGCCATGAGTAGAAGAACCATAGTTTCATGAAGATACTATTTTTTGGTATTTCAAATAAACTACTTCTTCCTTCAATTGAATCATCATCAGTTGGAATTACTAAAAAGATATGAATATAATTTTTAGTTTCTTTAAATTATGAATAACTTGGTATTAGATAAATGAGCCCCTAAAATATTGAATAAACCCTTAATTTTGGATAGTAAACCCAATGATTTCTAATATTTTTATATGTATTTTGACTATTTTTATTTGTACATATTCTAATTTTCGAGTGAAATAGGAATTATTTAATGTCCAATTTGTCTGACTAGAATCTATGCTATTAATGGATATTCTGAAAATGAATTTTTTATAATTAATTCTATCTCTTCATTATCTTCTGTCTTCTGGCTATGAATTCTGTCATATTATTTTTATTGTACATTAAAAGAATGTATTCTATCTTTAAAGTTTATTTTGTTTCAAACGTAATTTTTTAATAGAACACTGTTTATATATCTTTATTAAATTAAAATTTGGGCAAAATTGCAAATTATTAAACCTTCTGCGGAATGAATAAAATAAAACACCTAATAAATTAATAATTTTAAAAAATGTGTTTTTTACTTATTCAAAGTTTTATTTACACAAATTTTTAAAAAAAAATTGTGACTATAATAAAAACATTTTAAATAAACAGCTGAATTTGAAATATATTTCTTATAAAAATACGATTTCGAAAATTTTATTAGATTGGTAAAATAATTAATTCAATTCGAGGGAAAATAACAAAAATTTGACTCGAACAAAATTTCCATCGAAAATTTAATATGGCAGTTGATTTTAAGAAAAAAACTAATTTATCTATAATATAAATATACTATACATACTTTTCTCTCTTGATACTGAATATGCATTTGATGTCAAATCCTTTTGACTAATTACAAATATGCCATGATGATGAGCTTCTTCTTTACCAGTTTTACCTATTGGTAATTTAGCTTTAGCACTTCTTTCAGCTGGCTGTGTTAAATCTACAATTAAAAAAATATTAATATATATATTTAATTTAATTAAATATATTAATTTATTACCATATCTTGTTGAATAACAACAATTCATTTCATCCTCAATAAATACTCTCATCCATTTCATAACTGGTTTATTTAAAAACATAATTGTATAATATGTAAATAATAATGATACCATTACTAATGATTCTGTAAATGTTATTTTACCACCCCATGCAACAACAATTAATACCATAATATTAAAGCTATAAAATATACAATCTCGAGCTACTGGCCACCAATCCAATTGCATTGACTATAAAAATTATTAAAAATTTTAAATTAAAAATTTATACAAATTAAGAATATATATATATATATTTAATTAATTAACTTACTTTACTAATTGCTACACCAGATAATGCTGCAACACCTAATGTATTAAACATTAATGAACCAATTATTGTACCTAAACCCAAATCAGATTCGGTAATTAATGTGCTTATTGTATTTGTAAAAAATTCTGGCATTGATGTTGCTGTTGCCATAAATGTTGCTGCAGCAACATCTTTAGATATATTCAAATCAACACAAATACATTCAACACATGGTAAAAAATAATCATTACAAACAACACCAAGTAATGTAAAAAAATATATTCCAGCTATTAAATGTAATATCACAGCACCTTGATTACGCTGTTCACCTAAAAAGAAATTTTTAATTAAATTATGGTTTAATCTAAATTTCAAGGGGTAAAAAAAAAAACTATAATGACATTTGACCTATTAACTAAATTAAACCAGTTTATATTAATTTCCCAAAAAGTTTCATCTTTATAAAATAAAATTTACTACCAATTAATACATAATTTACCGGCAATTTCTGTTTACTACCAAAACACAAAAACAAATTTACCGTCAATTCTAGTTTTGGATTATGAGATGACTGACGTCGATATCGTTATACAAATTTAGTCACATATTTTTAGCATAACAAAATTTGAAACTTTTTTTTTTTATATAACAGAATAAATTAATATTTGTATATATTTTTTTTTATGAAATTTTACTAACGTCATTGAAATTATTTGCAAATTTTTTTTTATTAAAACTGGAAAAAATTTTATTAAGAAAAGTAAAATCTAAAAGATATTTTGTATTTCTGCAAAATATTTTATATTTTGTTTACATATTACTTAAAATCATAATAATCCACGTGTTTAGTTAGTTTACAAGTATAGCTGTATAGTGAAACTTGTTTTAAGAGCTTTTAGTTAATTGATGAAAAAAAAAAATTTTCTAAATAAACTCGTTTTTGTAATCAATATTTTCATTAATTAAAATTTGTATTTTGATTGGAATTGGAAATTAAATACATATTATATTCTTAATCACTAAAAAGATTTAAATTGAACTGAAATCATGATTAGATTTCCTAATTTTTTAGAATAATATAAATAAAAATCCCACAAAAATAAACATAAATTTTTTTTAAATGATTCATATTTTTCAATTTAAATCATTAATAGATACACAAAATTGTAAATCATATTTATTTATTTTTTTTTAATTTATTATCAAAAACTATGCGTAAAAACAAAAAAAAAATATAATTTTTTTTAACCTCATTTGATATAAAATCAGAATATAAAATTTAAACCACAATAACATATTTATATTAAAAAAAAAAATAATCAAATCATAAAAATTAATAAATTTTAAATTCACAACAATAATTTTTTTTTTATCTATAAAAAAAAGTTTTGTAATATTTTTTTAGTTTTTATGCGAGCAATTAATTATTTCACGAAAAAAAAAATGGTAATTCACCACTTGTCAGAAAATAAATCATATAATTTATTTTTATCATTTTATAATAAAATTATTGTGATAATAAATTCTTAAAAAGTGCGACCAATTTATTATAAAATTTTTGTATTAAGTAAAAAAAAAACATACTTGTAAATAAATCTGGTGGTAAATCATCTAGCGGTGAACCAGTATCATCTAAACAATGATTTGGCGGTGTAGTTTCTGAACTATTTAATATTTCATTTCTAGTTGAATTTATTAGTTGTATTGTAACATCACTATGACTATTCACTGAAAACATAACAACAACAAAATGATTAATATATTGAAATGTTTAATCTAGTTAGATTATTTAGAATTTGATTAAAAATAACATTATTATCATTACTTATTATGACTTATTATTTTAAAAAAAAAAAAGTATTATATTAAACTCTGATATATCCTCAAATTGTAAAATAATAAATTTATTTCCTGTAGTCCAAAGCGTATAACTCAATTTGTATAAATTTTGAGTACAGCTTGTTTTTAAAAAAAAAGAGTATTTTTAAAAGCTTTAGTTAATGTCTCAAATATTTGAGTGGTCTGCTTGCGAATTAACTGATAAAATTCAATTTCGGCTAAAAGAAACTTTATGTACCTGCACAAGTTACATAGAAATTACTTCAAATTTAATCGAAAGCTTGGCAAATTATAGGATTTTCGATCGGTCGCTGGACGGGCGGAAAAACGGCGTACTTTGGGTTTCTCATAATAGTCCTTTGTCAGTGTAGAAGTCACAGTAGAACATTTGATTGCGGATGCGTCAGCTGAGCGCGATCCAGATATTTGTCCAATGATTATTCTTGACAATCTATTGGCATTAGCCGATATACCAGTATACCTCTATCAAACACTTCATGGAAAAAAAGGAATTTTCAAACACTTCATGAAAGTTTTTGTCGAAGCCTACGACGCCACCAAAATAAATCTGTCAAGATTTCTCGTTGTAATCACTTGTCACACCCCTTTTAAACCTAATCTAACTAAAAACTTTAAGTCTAAACTTTAAGTTTAACGATGGCAACAAACTTTCTTTTCTTTTTTTATTATCCAGAGATAAAGGAAACATCAAAATTTATTGACATTTGTCAAACTCGACAAGTGTTTTTTTGTCATAACAATTAAAGTGATTATTGTATTACTATTTAAATAAAATTACATATATTTTAAACAGTTAAGTATCATTGACAATAATAAATTTGCAGATAATCTTATCTAATAAATCTAAAATTAGTATTACATATTTTTGTTTTAAAACTGTTTAAACGTGCAATTTCAAACAATCAATTTTCTTAGCAAATAATGAAGTTTTAATTTTTTTGTTTTCGTATTAATTATTTCTAATCTTTGTTATTAAATCCTGACAGTATTAATAATTAAACTACTTTAAAATTAATTTATGATTCTGATTATAATTAGTGAAGTTTGTTTTATGGAAAATTTGAAATTTCTACTAAAATTTTAACTTTAGATTTAATGTCGTATTCAAATTTCATTGATCAATTTTTGTCCGCCCTTAATAGTAAATAATTATTCTAATTTAAAATTACTTTTAATCGCAAATTTTCATTAAATTTATTACTATGTAGGTAAAAACAATTTTTATACTTAAATTCTTTTAATTTTAATTCAAGGAAACTTATTGGACTTAAATAAATCTGATCGAATGAACAAACTTAAAGTCAAAAGGTTTATGTTTAAAAACTTTTTTATTTTAATTACATATATATTTATAAAAAATAAATGGTTTTATCAAATGAAGTGGTTTTTAATTTGTTTACCAATTAAATAAGTTTTAAAACTGTTTCATATTTAGCAGTATTGATAACCTCTTTTCAGTTTTTTTTTTTCAAGTTCATAATTATTTATTTAAATACATAAAATATTGTAAATAAATAAGAAATATAATTAATATTTTATAAAATCTAGTAGCAAAAGCATATAAATTAATTTTTACATTTTTTCAGGAAAGTCACAATTTTCACAAATTTTCAGGAAAGTTGATTTCAGGAAAATTAAATATACAATTGTGGATAAAAACTCTTAACTTTGTTAGATTCTAATAGTACATAATTAGAAAAAGTCTATTATTGATATTGGTTTTTCTAAATAATATGACTTATATGGTTTTTCCAAGACAACGTATAAAGTTTTATTTAGAGATTATGGATTAAAAGTAATAAGCTTTTTTAAAAAAAACATTTAATGAGTTTAATACATATTACAATAATATTTTTTTTTAGAAATTGAAAATAATTGAAATTAAAAAGTATTTAAGTCGGTATACTTAACAAAATAACAACTGTAGAAATAGTAAAGAAAACTAAATAAACATAGAGTAAAAATAATTGATTATAGAAATATTTATTTATAATTAATTAATTATGTTTTAAAATAAGAAAATTATTAATTAATATTATTTTACAGGTATCAATTGTTTAAAGAATTTCAATATATTACTTTAATAACAATATTTATGTTATAATTAAATCAATTTATTTCATAATTAATTAATTATTTATAATTATTATTATGGAAAATGACTAATCTACAAATAATTTACTATTTCTGCAAGAATTTTTTATTTCTCAAACATAAATTTTAAAAAATAAACATAATATTTTTATAGAAATTTTAAAGCATATATACTAAAAATTTTCTGAAGTAAATTTAAATGTTGTTGAATTTAATTTTATAAAAATAAACATTCATCCAAGTTCAGTAAGATAATTCGGAATTCCTTATAATTTGCTAATATAGTATTTTTTTAATTACAAAACTATTAGTTAATTACTTGAATTACATGATTCTATAATATAATTTTCGTTAAAAACACATGTAATCTTATATCTAATTTTGATTTTTTTAAACATATAATAATGTCAGTAATAGAATTATTAAATAACCCATAAATAAAGTGATTATTATTTGAAATATTTATCAAATTCAAATGAAATATTTCACATTTAAGATAATAAAAATGAAATTTATAAAAAATTATATCTTATGTTCTCCAACTAAAAATTCTCCAAACAAAATATAATATTAAAATTATTTAAATAAACCTGTATAAATGTATAATTCCCTAAAATATTTTTTAAACATGTTTATAAATATTTTTCACTTATTTATGTACATATTTTAATAAGGGTTAATTTTAAATATTGCCTCATCAAAATTGTTTTTAAAAATATTGATTTAAAATTTTAACAATTTTAAATAAATTGGGTGTAAAATTGGGGTAACTTTTAAATTAAATTTAAAATAAGTAAAAAATAAAATAATTAATTACCATTTTTTAATGTTAATCCACTAGAAAAATGTATTAATAAAATAATGCAAAAAGCATAAAAAATACTTTTTGTGAACAACATTTAAATTAAAAATTATTTATTAAAAATATTAAAAAATTAATTTTATTTTTAATATTACAAAAAAAAAAACAATAAATTAAATTTAATTAATTTTTTTAATTTTTAGTAGAAATAAAATTAGTTCTTTTAAAAATCACTGCACTTTATTTAATAAGTTAATTTTATTAAATTTTTATTTTTATAATATTTAACATAAAAACTTTTATACATAATTTTAAATATATTTAATTTTTTTTTTTTAATATAAAATTATATTTTTATATATTTCCGAGAATTATTAAAAAAAAAAAAAAATTTATTAATGTTTTGATCGTTTTGAAGACTAAATAAGAACTAATTTAAAATAAGTCGCACACGTTATTTTTATAATAATTTTTTTTTTATATACAATTTACATAGACAGGTAAAACTGTTCAAAGATAGACTACAAAAAAAAAAAAAAATATATACTGTAGTTAAGTGAAATATAGAAGTGTTGTTATAGATTTTTCAGATTATATATAAAATATTATAGCTTATCAACACACTACACTTGACTAATGTAGAAAATGATCGACACACTACACTTGAATAGAAATAGAGTTATTTTTTTTTTTGTTAGTTAGTTATTTGGTCAGAAATGTTATTAACCATAAAGTGCGCCAAGATAAAATAATTAAATGTCCGATAATGAAAATATAAATTATTATCGGATAATAATTCAATTATATTTCATATTCATTTAAAATGCTGCCGATGCCGAATAAGTTAGAATTTATGTAAATATATATTATCATAATAAGAATATCTAATAAAATTTCCAATCATCTGTTACATTTATAATTTAAGAATTTAATGAAAATATTGAAAGTAAATATTGACAAAATGTTATTCAATATATATATACATATACATATATATTTAAAAAATAAATATTGACAGGTGCGTGGCTTATAATATGCCAACATTTTAATTCTATTAAATAAATATAATATAAAAATTTTTTCATAATTTCAAATACCATCTGTTTATGTTTTCATTATTCTGAGCGCCATCTATCAATAACAATTTTTTTTTTTTTATTAAAATATTACTCCTACAATGTATGTAAATTTGTAATAAATTTTTTTTGACTACACATACGATTTTTTACAATTCATTATAAATTTCCAACATCAAATTTAACTACATTATTAATTTTATGAAAAGCGACAACTCTACAATTACATTAAAAGCGATAACTCTAATCACTAATGATGCATTTTATAAGTGATTATGAATTAATTGATTAGTGCACGTTGTAAGTATACAAATAAAAAGAAAATATTGGGATTTACAGTAAATCATTTACTTAAATTCTTTAACAACTTTTCAATATTTTATAATAATTTTTTGAAATTATAATTTTTTTTATTTTAAATAAATTAATAATTACTAATTACCTGGGGAAAAAAAATATGATTTTATTATTTTTTAGTATTTTTGAAAAACCAAATTTATAATTTTGGGATTTTTTTTTCTACGAATTAAAATACGAAAATATTTTTAAACATAAAAACTTTTTACGTGCAAATTAAAATTTATAATAATTTTAATCAGATATGAAAAAAAAAAAAGTATAATCAATCTTAAATCTTATCCTTATCTAAAGACTATTATACAAGTTAGGCTAATTTTATTAAGCTTAGCTTAATTTTATAATAAACGTGAAATTTATTTTAAGAAACAACTCTTTATTGCTACAAACTAGACTAATATAAAATTGAATACACAAAACTTTTAAACTAAATTAAGTACAAATTGAAAACAAAAATAAAATTTTTAGATACTTATCAACAAAAAAGTCACAAATATTTTATGTAATATATATTATAATATTTGTAAATTATTTTTTTTTGTAAATTTTTATTATCACTAAGCGCGGTTCATTGTTCTTTTGAGGAAGCATAATATAATATAAGCTTAAGATTTAGATAAAAATGAGCTTCCAAAATTTTATAATCTATTAAATTCAATTATTTATTATAAAAATTCAATTATTAAAATGCCGCTTCCAAAAATTTTATAATCTAAAAAAAATCAATTATTTATTATAATGCAAAAAAAAAATGGCGCTCAGCATAAATATTGGTTAGCGGGTTTATAGCACAAATCTAAAATAAATGGTAGTGTCAAATTTGAAATTATATTGTATGTTGCATCTTTTATAATGTGCAGAACTCTGTAATCTACACTTAATTACGTTTTCAATTTGAAAACTATTTTATTAATTTTCCAGAATATTAATTCTAATAAAAATAAATTTTTTCCACTATAAAAATAACGCGTTTTGAGCAAAAAAATATACTTTTTAATTTATATTTACAATTCATAATTAAATATTTTTCAAAGAATATAAATAGTAATATTCTTATTAAATAGTTTCAAAATTTATGAATATACATATTTATAAAAAAAAACACATATTTATTCTCAATTAATGATGTAATTAAAGAGACACGATTCATAATAACAGGTGCAACCCCCACACTAATTATTACCATAGCTAAACTGCACAATACTATATAACTTGTAAATCTTCATAATAATTTTAAATATTTTAAATTATTACATATGTCGTTTAAGCGTGCTTTGAAAATCTACTACAGAAAAACTGATTAAGCGGGAAAAATAATATAGTACAGTGATCGTTCGATATGGTCACTTAAGCTGAATTGCAATTACAAAAAAAGTTGCCTTTGTTAAATGGTTGCTTATATTGAATTAAGCAGTCAAAAATAATTAATTTGAAATAATTAGACAAATACTTATTAATAATTTTTTTTTAAATTCAAAGTTTAATAGCAATGGTTAAAGTTTTAATTCGAATTTTGCTTAAATTTTTCCAACACAGTCTTTACTTCGACTTCTTCATTCTCATTACTTTTTTCGGATTTGGTATGATGATGACACGTAATTTTCTAAATTATCCTTATTCTTCTTTATTTTCGAAACTGTGGATTTGTCTATTTCGTATTTTACACTCAGCCCTTTTATTTGTAAACCATTTTGAACTTCTTTCAAGATTGCCAACTTCTCCTGTATCGTCAGAAATTTTCTCATAATTTTATACATTACAAAGCGAGATTACGAAAAATTTCTTATAACGAACATTTTAATATTAAAAATGATGAATATATCAGGGATTGCTTAATCAAAAGTTTCTAATATCGAATGTGACTATATCGCGCGATTACTGTATATGATTTTCAGCAGGGCTTGAAAGATTCTAAAACATGTAGCTAATTATTATGTAATATTTGGAAGAAATATTCGTTACATGTAAATTTTTAAAAATATTTATTTTAGTTATATACATACTTATTTAAATTAATTATTTTGAATCATATTGTGGTGCATAGGGCCACCAGTGCAGAATTTTCTGTAATTGAAGTTTGTTAACGTTTTTATTACAATTTGGACATACTAACTTTTCTGTGGATTTCGAATTATATTTCCTGTATAGTGAACCTTTTAATTGCGACAAGCTTTTGTTAAATTCATTGATTTACTAGATATTTTCCTTAAATATTTACAAGAAATTCCTTTAGTTATTTACTAAACTATATCCTTTACTTAAAAATATTCTTATTATACATATTTAAAATAAGAAAATTTAGTTGATTAAAAAATGTATTTGATAGATGGCTAAGAAAAATCGTTTTAGTTCTATGGAGGAAACACCTGAATACCAATGAAAACTTTGTAAAATTTCATTTTGTAAAATAATATATTTTTACAAACAAGTTTTAAAAGGATACTGAAATATGTGCGGTGTTTTCTGCTTTAGGAAGAATATATTCTGATCTTTTCATAAATATTTAATACTTGGAACCTTAAGAGTGATTTACTGAAAATGAAAATTTCATTTCCTGCTTTTTATATTGATAATATGACAATATAGTTAATTTAAATTCTGTTGACCAGTTAACTGCGGAATTTAGTTCTTAAAATTTCTCATGATGATGATGGGGTGCATAATTAAAATCAGGCAACGTAGGGCAAAACCAGCTATTTTCGAAAAAAATAAAGTAATATGAGAGAAGATTGTTCCATTTGCATATGAAAAAATTAACAACTCATGGTTGAAAAGTTATAGTGTCCTAAACTTCCCACTAAGTGGTTTTTTACCATTCCATTAAAATTTGGAGCTACTAATTTTTATATGGATTCCGAACCATTCATAAATTTCTAGTGAAGAAACTTTAATTGCTAATAATTTATAAAAATGGGTATAATTTCTTTTTTTTAAAAAAAGTATGTTTTTTACTGGCGTCCTAAAAAGTAATAAATCAGTGAGCTATATTTGGAAAAATATATTTTTACGTTTAAACAGCATATTCTAGTTTAGAGATTATTTGTTCGAGTGATTATAGTTTGATTTTCAGAACTGCCTCAATTTTTTACATAAATATTATACAAATTTTGTATAATATGTGAATTACATAAGTTGATTTGATTGTTGTGCCTTTGGAGCTGCAGGACAATACAAATGGAAATAATTTAGCTGCAGTACAATACATAATTAAAAATTGTTTTTGACAAAACGAGTAAACTCGAATGCTACAAAAATTATATTACAAAAACTAATTTTACACATTTGAGAAACTTAGTTGCGTTAATTTTATGTTCATTTAAAACTACAAAACAACTATACGAATCATTTTTTTAATTTCAAAATTAAATTTTCCAATAATTAACATCAAATTTGAATTTACAAAACCTGCTAGGAAAACGAAAAATTTTCAAAAATTTCCATTAATGTACATGTATAATTTTTTTCTTATAAATTAAGTATCTTAAAAATATGTAATATACATAATTTAACAAAATAAAAATTCTTCTAATAATTTTGTTAAAACATTTCTAAAATCATTAAATTTGCTGAGATTTTATTTACTTATTTATTAAGTAAGTGTTTTTTTTGTTTCACACAGTGAAAATTAAGTTAGAAAATAGATTTTATTATTATTTCCAATGATAAATTCACTGAAATGATAAAAAAAAAGTATTCAAGATTTCTAGCAAATATAGCCTAATTAGTTTATTGGCATAATATAATTTGTGTAGCTCTTAATTCATAAACATATATTAATAATAAATAATTATTTCATGACTAATTTTATAGCATAAAACATTTAATAATACTTTTAATATTTAAAAAAAAAAAAAACAGTTTGTGTAAATAACACTTTAATTGTAAATACAAAAAAAATCTTTAATATTTAACGTGAAAAGAAAATATAATTTAATAATGTAATAATTTGAAAGAATTTTTCAAAATATTTTAACAGATACACAAATATTTAAAAAAAAAAAACGAATAGATATAATAATTCCACTTGTTTATATCTTATGTAATTTATTAATAATAATAATTATAAAAGCTTAAAATATTAATAAATTTTTTTTTGCAAAATATTTACTTTACCTTTAAAATAATGAAAATTAAAATTTTATTAATTATATTCATAAAAATTATTATGATTAATTTAATTAATTACATTTAAGTTTTAGATGTTCTTCGTTATTTCTATAATTTTAGTAAATACATGTAATAAATCCTAAGTTTTAATCTAATCAATAATAATAACATAAATAAACTATAAATTTTAAGTTCAGGGTATTTATCAGATTTTACGTTTATTATCATAAAACTTTATTTCTTAATAAAACTAATAATACTTCTACAATACGTATAATAAATTAAGTTTACCAAAACATAAGCAGAGGTAAATTTAACACTAGTTTTAGCCCAATTTTTTAGATTCTGAGGTCTTGTTGAGTCGTTTCTTTTGATATTGCGTCGGTCTGAATTAAGACTAATTTACGCTCTTAATCGTTGATTTTTTCGAAATTTTTCTGCTGATTTAATTTTTTTTATTATTATTTGGCGAATATTTATACGAAGTCCAAAAGTCCATTGAGGACAATTTATTAAACTTAGAAAATAATTTTACGTGAAAATTTTAAAAAGTATCCTTGGTACAAATAGTGTTAAGAATTATTGTTGGAGGTTATATTCGTATAGAACAGTTGCAGGCGGTATACGTAAAACATGGTATGACGAGACTGTAGGTAAGATCTCCATTATCCATTATTTTTAAACATTATCTTTTAAACAGAAAATATTTATTTTTTTTATACTTTGATTACAAATAACTGCAAAAAATCTAAGGATTGAAACTGATTGTTTATACCTGAAGCAGTTTTTCCATCTAAATAGTATAAAAAATGGATAATTTTTCGTCATATTTTATGTGTTTAAGAATTGTTAACAAGTGACTTGAAAATTAATAATAAAAAAACTTTATAGTAAACAAAACCGTATAAATTTTCAACTAGTTTAACTTTAAATTCGAAAAATTATACCAGAAGTTGAAAAATTTAACAACAAACTGAGAAGAGATGAAATTTTGTAACAAACATGTTGAATATAAGCAAAGTTTACAAAATGTTTAGGTAAAGTTTGGAAAATGTTATTAGTTTTGTTTTAAATTTCAAGGAGGAAAGACAAGAAAGTGAATCTTAAGAAATTAAGTATAGAATTAACGTACACAAGTACACATTTTAATGAAGAATAAATAAAAGAATGTGTTTATTTAATTGGAATATTTTAAATTGTATAAAGTAAATGCCTTGAAATTAAATATTTGGACTTTTATTTGTTTGTTTTTTGCTTATAGGATCAAAAAAATGTGTAAATATTTATAAACCTATCATAAACCTGGAAATGTTTTAATTAAAATTGAATTATTTTTAAATAATTTGTACAAAAATTGACATTTATATCTGATATTTTAAACCTTAAAACCGATTTAACTTTCTGCAGACAATTTTATATAAAAAAGTTTAAAATTCTATCTGCTATAGTATTTATTAATGTTAAAAATGTAATCATATGATAGATGAATAAGTACACTTTAAAATTCCAAAATTTAAACGTCTTCGTCGAATGGAAAATTCAACTCCATTTAGTAAGGATAATTATGCAAACATTTAAGGTTATAAATATAAACTTAAATTTCGAACCGCATAGTTTAACTATTTTAGAACTTCTGATTTAATAAGTTTTTGAAGTCCAAATCTGGAAAGAACCTTTTAAACATCCCTCAGTGTGTATTGAAAATAGTGGATTATTTCACGCAAAGAACGAAGGAATCGACTCTTCAAGAAGATTCTATAGTACACAATGGTTCAGGTGTGAAAAGACATAAAAACTGGTATACGAGCAGGGGGAGGAGGAGCGAACTGTGATTAAACTGAGAAAATAATTTTACGTTAAATATTAAAAGGTGTCTCTTAACATCGTTTGTATAAATCGTGTCAAAAAAACTGAGCTATGGTCGACAATAATGTGAAATAATTTGTGTTTTAAATTATTTATTTTTTTAGCAAAATTAAATTAAATTATACTTAACTATTTTAATTAACCTCAAATTATTAATTTGTATCTGACTATAGGTAAAATTGAAAGAAATTGAAAAAGCTCTATTAACAAATATTTGAAGCAAATATAAATAATCTGTTTTTAAAATTTCGTATTCTTGTTCAAATTTTATGTTAATCGAATAAATTTTGACTTGGGAAAGAAATTTTTGTTTATTACGAGCTTAAAAATAGAGCTTTTTCAAACAAATTCAACTATTTCGAAGAAGCATCTGTAGAGAATTCATATTTTTTTTACTAATACTTATAGCTACTAATTAGCCATAACCGATTAATCTATGAATGTATTAGAATTAGATTGTACATCAGTGATATACAATCTTCTCTAAGAGTGGGTAAATTTTAAAATTTACAGTTCTCTACTGGATGTCTGAGTAAGTAACTTAAATATTTGTATTTTTAATACTTTTAGATATCATTATTTATAATATTCAAAGAAAAGTTAGATAGTAAATAGTGACTTCCTTGAAGCTCTTTGCAAAGCTTTTTAAATTAGGGTTGTGTGTTGTTGTTTTCACTCTGACACTGTGTCAGTGACACAGGCATCAGCATTTTTCAACGTCAATCTATTCCTCACTGAACTTAAAAAAAATTTCATTTGTAAAAATACATAGTATTTAGAAATAGCTAGAACCAAATGCAGACAACAAAGAAAATTCAACTTTTTTCAAGCATGAAAATCTGGGCCAATAATTTACTACAGTTTTCTATTCTAATACATAATTCAAAGTCAATAATCTTTTGAACTATGGTTGGGTGTTACTGTTCTACGTCAGTAGATCTCTATTTTCTGCATAACAGTAGCTTCTACCATCGTATTAAAATTATATTCCGTAATAGCTGCTTTCGAAGAAATACTGCAAAGCCTTGAAATTAGTTTGACAAAGTTATCTCAATTATTCGGTTTTCGATTATAACCATTCAGCCTAGAGTCTGCACTGTCATTTCTTCATCATTCTCATTTATTCTGCACAAATCTTTCGCAGCATATTTCAAATGAATATATTAACAATTTATTTACATTAAAATCATTCAATAATTATCGTTTAGTAGACAAATATTTTTTAAAACATTTAATTCCAATAAAGAGATAATTCATTTAAACAAAATAATTATATTTATTTAAATATTTATATACGTATAAATTTTTATGCCTTAAATCTAATAAAATATATATTATTTAAAAATCTTAATGATCACATACAGGTAAATTAACATTAAAAAAATAATTTAATTCAATCAATATTGATATTACTAAAAAGCCAATATACATAATACTACATCCAATTCCAATTTTCCAATCTAATCGAAAACCGTTTATAATAAATGCAATATATAAACCAAATAATGTTATTAATAATGATATTGTTGAATACTGTAAACCATTTGAATTAAATGTAATCCAATTATTATGTGGTACAGCTGGTAACCAATATGATTTTATAAACCATGGTAAACCCAATGATAATAATATATCAAATATATTTGAACCAATTGAATTGCATATACCCATTGAACCATGACCTTGTATTGCTACAATTATACTAGATACAGCTTCAGGTATGCTCATACCAACAGCTAAAATTGTTAAACCCATTACAGAATCAGGTATATTTAATGTATCACCTAAAAAATATTGATTTAATTATGATTATCCACACACAGGAACAAAAAAAAAAAAACAAATATTATAGTTTACCTATGAGAGTAATCAAAAATGCTACTAAATATGACAGGCCACCAATCCAACAAACTGATAATAAAAATGTTAGTATACGTAATTTTGGATGTTTTCGACAATCTGGTAATGTAATCCAAAATAAAAATGTCATAGGCCATCGTAAAATATATAAAATTAATGATGAATTATTATTATTACGAGTCCAAGGTTCATAAGCGTAATCTGTAAATATTGAAATAATAATAAAAAAAAAAAACATAGAATCATAAATATATATTTTTAGTAATCAACTGCCATAAAAAAATCGGTTTGTTTGACATATTCAAAAATAATTTTTTATATTAGTATAATATAATTGTAGAAATTACCAGATGAAACACTTGAATTACTGCTTATCGAGTCTTGGCTTACATTATGTGTTGATTTCTCTAATTCTGATGCTTCTAAGATTGGGTCCATTATAAAAATTTGTTTTGACGACAAGCCGCTAGTTAATAATGGTGTTATTTCATTCACTTCACGATATGGTCGAATTTTATTTTTCCGTCGCCATTTGGATGTTTTCCTACACATTATATCACTGCAATACATTGCTAGAAAAAATTTTTTTTATTAATTAGAATAAAAGTTTATAATAATAAATTAAAGGGCCCAATAAAATGTTGGCTACCGTCCAGTGTGTCGAAAATGAACTTGATCTGTCTGTTGTCCAATATTTCGACAAAGGTCTTTGCTTGTTGATGATTTGCCCAGAGCAAAAGCAATACATTGCAGCGAACCGCAATTTCAAATGCCACAATAAACATTTATAATAGCATAATACGAAATAGGTCATTTTGATTTTTTTACCTAGTCTGTTTTGTCCCTAAACATATACTCGTACTTTCTTAATATTTTATTTTATTACAACCCTAATTCAATTTAAACAACTTATCTGTAGTTAGTATGGGTAAGTTATTCTTCTTCTCTTTGGTTAAAGCTAGTGAAGAGCCTAACCTTCCTTTAAGGGTCTCAATATTCTACCGAAATTCGGACAAACTAATTTCTTAGTCCAACTAATTTCTTAATCGCAACAAGCTACTGGCTTTAGTTAGTGATACATTTGTTATTAGCAAATGACCTCGACCGTTTCTCGCATTTTTCCGTGTCTTAAAGTACATTTTATTGCAATTTTATTACTGGTACTCATTTAAAGCTGATTAAACAGAGACTAACATCGATGTATGAGAAGTCAGTTGAACCCAATACCTATACAGCTTAGTATACTACCACTTAAGCCACAGTTGGTCTTGAAATAACTTGTAAAATAACAGTCTTAATTGTTAATAGGAAATAGGTAAATTGGTGACAGAAAGCATTTTATGCAATTTACTTGAAATAATTAAGAAATAAATAGTTATTTACCCATTATGTTTATTAGAAACTAAATTTCAATTTTGAGTTTATTAAACTCAAAATTTTGAGGCAAATTCATTTAGTGAGTTTTATCTCTTCAACAAAAATTTATATTTTTAGTATTTAACGCTAATCAAACTTAAAGTATTCCGTGAAGCTATATTTTATGTTAAGAAGTGCACCCAAATAATTTAATATTTTATGATTCTTTTTTTTTTAAAATTATTTTCTGACTTTACCCAATATATTTTAAATATAATAATAATATTTAATATTCTAATATGCAAGTAATTTAATCACTTAATTGGCTTATCTTTTATTTTCTATATTTCATTTTTAACTTACCAATTATATACATAAAATATGCTATAACTAATATTAATGCTTCGTACCACATGACTTTACCATCATATAAAGTTCCAATTAAAGCAAAAACTGCAACAGAATACATTAAGCAATCTCGACTAATTGGCCACCATTCTAGATCGATTACCTAAAATAAAAAATATTACATAAAAATTCATATTTAGTAACTTCAGTCATTTTTTTAAGGAAGTTTGACTAGATATAGCTTTGGGAATTTTCCTAAAACTTAATTCGCAGTAAGTTACGTCATTTATAAAAATTTACATAAAGATGATTCGAAAATTTAAACTCAATTCATATGATAATTTTAGTTTTTAAATGAAATTACAATTTTAGTAAAAACCAATAAATTTATTTGCAAAAAAAAAATACCAAATCGTCATTATAATTAAATATGCTGCACCCATATAATATGGAATATCATAAATAATTACATACATGAAAAGTAGAATTTTCCTACAATTTAATATAATTAAAATTTTCTATATTTTTAATTAAATTATTATTTTGTATTAATTTATAATTTAATATTTATTTTAAATATGTATTTACCCGTCTAGAAATTAATCCACAACAAGCTGGCACTGCTAATATATTAAATACTGCTGACCCAACGATTGTACCAATACCAATATCACCTTTTGTTACAAATGTACCAACACAATTGATAAAAAGTTCTGGACTTGATGATGCAGCCGCCATAAATGTTGCACCAACAACATCCTTTTTAATTTTTGAATCTTTGTTGGGGGCGGATTAAGAGGATTAATATTTATATAACTTAAATAATATTGTTTTTATTAAATTTAAATTATTTACTTTTGCATAACATTTCAATTGAAGCGAGAAAATAATCATCACAAACTGCTGCCATCATCCAAAAACAATAGCATGCCAATATTATATGAATTATAATCCAACCATGTTTACGTTGATTTCTTGTTAAACCATCATTTGGAAATTCATTAATAGCTGGTTCTGTACAATTTTTATCAGTTGAATTAAATTTATTAGTTGAATTCATCCATGTTATTAGATTATTTTTATCAAAAATTTCCGTTTGCTCATTTGTACGCAGTAATTTTCTTCCAAAATTTGAATTAATTGCTACTGAAATTTTATTGGAATTAAAATAATTATAATATTTTTTTTATTTTTTATCTTAAATTAATATTTCTAACCATTTTTATTATAATATTTTGATGAATTATATAATATTAAATATATAAAAATTATTCCCAAAAATACAGCCAATCTCAAATATAATGAAATTTTACTACGACGTTTCTGTAGTTCCACCCGTTCTAGTATTTGAACATTTATCATAATACACTTTGTCAAAATAAAATTTTAATTTCACTATTTATGTTTATTATTTAAAATCGTATTTTATTATCAATCCGTAATTTATATTTAAATAATTTTTATATCTAAACTACATAATATTTTATAAAAGAATTTCTTTAATTTTATAAAGACATAAAAATGTTTTATACTTAAATTTAATTGAAAGTCTTATTATTGAATATATAAAAATTATATCCAGGATTAAATTAATTTGAAATTTAAATAATATGTAATTTAATTGTAAAAACATAAATTTTTAAATTTACCAAAAAAAAAAAAAAAATTGATAAATTATAACGAATAAAATACCAAAAAATAAAAACTTTCTGTAAACTTTAAAATATCTTTCTATACTAAATATATTTTTAATGGAAAATATTTATATTATTGTAAAATTATAAAATTTTAGAAATAAATTCAAAATAAATAAATGCAATTTACAGAGTAAACAAATTTTGTATGATAACATATTGTAATTGTATTTAATAACTCAGTATTTAGATTATATTAATGTAAACTTATTTAATTTGGTTATATTTAATAATCGATTTGAAATAGGTCAAATTGTCGAAAATACAATATTTCGTCTGGACAAAAAACATTAAAGTCAATTTTTCAGCTAATTATTTTTATTTTAACAATTTTTCAGAAATTAAATTTTTACATTAGACTTTTAAGTAAAATAGTGATGAAATTAACAAGATATTTTTTGGGTTACAAATAACAAAATTGTTTTTTTTTTTTTGGAGAAAACAATTTTTCATTAAAATTTCCCTAATAATAAAATTATAATAGTTAACATTATAAATCAAAAATTATGATTAATTAATCAATTACATTATGTTATTTAAGTTCAATAAATCATAGCATAAAAATATAAATTAATTAAATGTTAAATCTTTTAATAAATTCCAACCAAAATTGATAAAACATTACAATAAAAAGTGGCATATTGTCGAACAATTAAAATTTATCAATTTCCTTAAAAAAATATTACTAATAAATGTTTATTATATTCTTGTAAAAATATTATTGCAATAAATTTTATGTAATTTAATTATTTTCCTATAAAAATTGTCAAATTCCAAACTCAAATGACTAATTCCTTATACAAATTTTTAAGTTAATCTTATATTTTTTCAAAAAAAAAAATACCCTCTTTAATCAAAGTGCGTACCAAAATTTCAACTAAAAAATTATTAATGAAATAATTAAAATTAATTATATATATTGTAATCAATAATACAGATCTGATTAATTTAGGTTAGGTTTATAAATATTTTTATTGCAATTATTGATTTTATTACGTGATACAAATATATTTATTATCTTATCTTAAAAATAACCTTAAAACTTTTCCTTCATTAATTTTATTTATATTTTAATAAGATTTTTAAATTCCCCGGAAATTTTTTTTTTTTTAAATTAATATTTAGTTTTTATTTATAGATTGTTAAATAAACTTTATAATCATAAACATAAAATAACATAATTATTTATAGTTTTAATATAGTTTCTTTTATAATATTTAAATACAAATTTTTAGAAATATAAATTTCAATTTAAAATTTATTTTACATTAGATTAAAAAATGATTGTCTGTTGAAAAAAAAAAAATGAAAGGTTTGATAAATAAAACTTTCACTTGACTATGTAGACAAGAATCATAAAAATTCTTAAGGTTATTGATTGATTAATTTCAATTAATTATATCAGTAGTCGGTAACGATTAATTCGATTATTTTTAAAATGAATCCAATATAAAATAAATATCTAATAAATATTTTAATTAATTAGAAAAAAAAAAATTCCATTGTGAAAATATTATTATAAGTCTGTCAAAAATTTTAAAATATGTTTCAGACAGATAGATATATGCAAGTGTTGTCAAGAGATAATCATATTGACATTTTGATAACGGTCAGTTAATAATTAATTTATAATAATGTAATATTTGTCAGGAGTAAGTAATTTGTCAGCTATAAACATTAATATAAATACAGAAACAATATTTTATTAACTGTAATTACAAGGAAAAATTAAGAAATATAGTAATAAATCTTATCTATAATTTTGTTTGAAAAAGGAAATAAATGTTAATTCTTTTTATGTAGTCAAATAAAAAACAGGACAAAATTGTACTTTATTTTCCCATGTTTTTAATAATAATAAAGAATGCAAAACATACTGCTTACAAAATAAAAAAAACATCTTAAACAGTAAAAAAACGGAAAAATATAATATTTTACAGTAACTATTTTATTTGAGTCAATTATCAAATAGTTTTTCCCCCAGAATAAAATCTAAATTACGTATAAAAAAAATATCAGGTTTTACTAATAATATTTTTAAAAGCTCAGTCAAGATATATGGACATCGAATACAAAAATCGAACCTTAGACTTAAACACACCTTAATTTAGTACACTATCAGTGCATCTATGTATATACATAGATCGTAATTTTAAAAAGTTTAACAGTTGAATTTAATGCTTGATAATAAATAAGGAAGAAATTTCGAAAAAAAAAATTTACTATATTATCTAATATAACAACATAAAATTGGATTAAATTTTTATCACTAATTTAAAATAAAATCATTTGAAAAATATTTTATCAACAAAAATTTTTTGAATTGTTGACAATTTCTTTAAAAAGATTGCCAAAAATATTGCACTTATAAGCTTGTAGCAACAATTAAATTTGAACAAATGTTAATAAAACTAAATATTTTTAAAAAACAAAAAACCCCAATAAATTTTTTTACTATATGAGATTAAATATCTTATTAAAAAAAAAAATTATTATTTATTTATTTATTGTTGCTCTGCAAAACATTACTAAGCATAATATCGATAGACGCGTCTATCACTTAAACAATTGTTATTCCTAGTAATTATATATAAATCAAATTCTTCATAATAATTTAAATCTATTGACCAGTCAGCAGCGTACTTATTGGGTTTATTAAATTAATTGAAATATACACTATAAAATACTTGAAATTTGTCGATTACCTAAAAATATGCAATTTTTAATACTAAAAAAAATTATTTATTAATTAAACATTTTTACTATTAAATAAAAAAAAACTAGATTTCTCTCTGTAGAATGATTAATGTAAATATAACTTTAAGTAAATTAAAGTAAATAATTTTTGTAAGATATTTCCTAAAGAATTTAACCAATCAATTTATTGCATAAAATTTTTGTATACCAAAATTCTAGCTTATTTATGTATATTATCACAGAAATCTTATAGTTTACACAAATTTTATTCAAATCATAAGCTATGGTGCGGTAGATACTGGGTTCAACTCACGTCCGAAACATCAACATTGCTGAGCTTAAATGAATATCAGTTATAAAATTACAATATATTGTGTATACTGTATACAACTCTAAAATGATCAGATTAATCTACGGTTTGAATAATTTTTGTTTATATTGAAAATATTATTTTCTTTTTTTGTCAGTTTTATGTGCCATAATTTAGTTATGATCAGCTTCAAAGTCCGAGTTTAAGTCTGAACTATATTAAGTTAACTAAATAAAGTTAATCTGAATGAACTGAACAATTAGTTTAAACTTTCTACTTAAATTCATTCGGTTCCACAGTTGTAAATTTTTCTCAGTTTAATTAAACTGGAAAAAGTGTATTATTGACTCCTTTATTGACTCCTTTTATTTTCCAATATATTAGGGGTAGACTTCTATTGCTTAATCAAGAATATAATCTCCATCATTATCGATAACAGTTCGCCATCTTTTTCTAAATTTTGAATTGCTTTTTTTAAAAAAAAAAAATTTTTAAGAAGCAAAATATGAGTTCAGATGAGTTTGGATTTCGGCAATAGATTTGAAGTTTGTATTTTTCAGTAAATGTTCTAAAGATCGGAATAAGTGGTGATCTGATGAATACGAGGGATATGGCAAAACTTCCCAGTAAAGCGTCTGTATTTTTTCCTGAGGTCTTCTCAGTGCATGGGGCCTAGCGTTGTCATGTTGAAGATTCACGCCTTTTCTTTTGACTAAAGCTGACCTTTTTTTTGTTTTTCTGCATAAGTTTTAAGTTGTCGACAATAAACTTCTGCTGTACCAGTACCAGGTTTTAGCAGCCCATAATAAAGAATACCTTAAGTATCCCACCAAACATACAATAATACCTTTGTCATTGACAGCTTAGGGTTTGGTGTTGGTAATGATTTTTAGCGAATCTAGATGCCTCTCACTTTTCACCAGGTAGACCTCAGACTTGTTGATAATTCTTGCATGGTTAATGCATTTTCTTGAGTTGATAGATCATATGTTTTTTTCTTTGCTGAATAAAGAATGCAAATGAATTTGGGGACAGATATAGATTTTCTTCTAATTTTGTTCATAAATCTAATGCTTGAAAATATTTAGCATAATTTTGCTTAATAATAATTTTTTTTAAAATACAGCTAACTCTGTAGCTGTACAGAGTTAGCTGTATTTTAAGTTCCCTAATATTTTTTATTGCAATTAACAGAGAAGATTACTTCCAGATTGTAATCCATGGTGTTTTTACCCATAACATTTTTTGGATTTGGTCATTTCTTATAATTATATAAGACATGCTTGTGGAACTACAGTAAATCATTAGTTACAAAACCTTTATACTAAAATATCTTAGCAGCTTTTTTCCGAGAATTTTATTACAACACAAATAAAATACTATACAGGGTATTCTTCAAACATCGCTTAGGTATTTAAATGTGTCTGCGGCCTCAATAGGATTTTGAATTATCTATAAATTAAAAAGTTTTTAGTACATGACCCAAATAACATTAAGTGTGGATCAATTTCATAGTTTCTTATCTCTTAACAGATGACCGACGGTGGCTTAAGTGGTAGCGTGCTAAGCTGTGGTGCATTAGGTACTGGGTTCAATTCCCGTCCGAGACATCGATGTTGGTCTAAGTTTACTCAGCTTTAAATAAAATTATAATAAAATGTAATTTAAGCCTGGGAAAAATGTTAACGGCCGAGAATTAGTGACTTTTATTAGTAAGACATTTGCTAACAACAAATGTCTCACTAATAAAACCATTAGCTTGTTGTAATTAATAGTTTCTTCACTATAAGTTCGGAATCCATATAAAATTAGTAGGTCCAAATTGCAATAAAATGTTAGAGGACTCTTTAAGGGAGGCCCAGGCTCTTCACAAGCTGTAGCGCCAAAGAATTAAAAATGATTATAGAAATAAGATGGCATTTATTAAATTTTGAGCTATCCCACTAATAGACAAATCGTTTAATTTGATTAAGAATAGCTTTAAAAATAATGAAAATGCGAATTTAAAAAAAAATATAGAATACAATTTTTGGATTTTTTGATGCCTATAATTTTATTTAAAATCAAAAAAAAAAAAATGTAAAATCCTTAAAATTAAATTTCATTTTTTTGATATATATATTATATTCATAATTTGAAGATTGTACAAAATAACAATTTAATTAATCTATAATAACATTTTTCTTGTTTTATTTTATTTATTTTTTTTTTTTAAATTTATTTCAAATATATTTTATTTATATAATTTTAAATCAATTTATATTATTATAAATTAATATAATTAATCTTATATAAAATTATTGAGAAAAAAAATAAATTTAATTTACATTTATTATCTGAATAAATCAATTAATTATAAATTAAATTGTGCAAATTAAAATTATAACAAGAAAAAAAAATGCTTTTATTTTCTCTAAATTATTACATTTAGAAAAATAGAAATTATCTTTAAAATATATTTTTATATTTGTATTTACAAAATTAAAATATGAGATGATTAAAAAAAACAAAGTGACTTACAAAGTGACCATTAAAATGAACATAATTTAGACATGCATATCCTACTTTTCTATTTAAAACAGAATTTAAAAAAAAAATTACCTTTGAATTATGTTAAATTTACAATTTAAAGATACAAGCAACAGATTAATATTTTAATACCAATAATTTAGTTACCAAATACAATTTTATATTTAATAATGAAAGAAATATACGTTTTTATCAAGGATATCAGATAATTGTTTTTAAGAAAATCTATATTTAGATTTTGGCGGTGAAATTACGAAATTATGAAGAAATAGATACTGTCACTTTGATACTTAATCGTCTTATATAATTGTATCTTCTATAATAATTAAAATAATATTTTTAATATGATAAAAAAAACACTTTTTTTTTTTTTTTAATTTTACAGAATTTCATTTTTGATTATTTTAATATACTTTTAATTAATTTGTATATTTTACAAAAACTTAATTTTTCACATTTTTTTTTTTTTTTAATAATTAACATTAAAATAAAATAATAATAAAATAAAATAAAAAAAAAAACCAACAAAATTTTCAGATAATAAAAAGTCAGAAAAAAAAAAAAGAAGAACATTTAAACATAAAAAATTATAAAACATTATTTTTATAATTTTCATGATCGCCCACATGTTGGTAAATTAA
The DNA here is from genome assembly GCA_963932195.1 of Empis livida. NCBI lineage: Eukaryota > Metazoa > Arthropoda > Insecta > Diptera > Empididae > Empis > Empis livida. The sequence goes on from OZ010648.1 coordinate 16,762,328, forward strand.
CTCTGAAGAATACATTTAATTCAATTAATGTTGCAAATATTAAAAATACCAAATACATTAATAAACATGCATATCCTACTTTTCTATCCAATTTAAATTTATTTAATGAAAATGTTATATATAATAAAAATAATGTTGATAATAATGTTATTGCTGAATATTCTAAACCAGCTGAATTAATACCAACATAATGTTGTCCAGGTTGTATTGGATAAAATGCACCTTTTATTAGCCATGGCACACCTAAACATAATAATATATCAAATGTATTTGATCCAATTGAATTACATATTCCCATTGATCCATGTCCTGTAAAATCGAAATAAATATTAATATCATTTTTTTTTTTTTTTTGCAAATTATTGTATTTAAATTAAACACACAATAGCAGGTAAAAATTTTCTTCATGATATGTTATAGCATATACATAGTATATAATCTTACAAATTATATTCAAGTAATTTTAAGCCAATGTTTTAAGAACTCTGTTTAAATTCGCCATGGGAAAATTGTATTAAGCTTTACTTATTATTAGTTCCTTCATATCAGAGAAATTAGCCTCCAGTGGAGGTTATGCAATTTAGTCGATTTCGGAAATTACAAAAAAATCCCTAACATCAGCTAAAGATAAATCCATATCAAGCAAATATTGGCTGAGATATATGTTGATAAACTTTACCAAAATTTAACAACTTCTAGTCATTAGGATATTGAAAATCCGCTTTTCAAGACTGTTAAAATGTAATGAAAAGGTAATTAAGACTAGAAAAAGACCAAAAGAAGCAATAAGTATGAAACTAACGTAGTAGCTCTCCAGCTTTGTTTAAAATTATAAATTTAGTTCCTTATTTATTATTAATTCATGAGCCTTTTTATACTAAATCTATAATTAGAATTATAAATACAAAAAGAAATATTACCTCTCTTTGCTACAATAACACTTGATACAGCTTCCGGAACACTTGTACCTGCTGCCAAAAATGTTATACCCATAACTGAATCAGGTATTTTTAATGTATCACCTAAAAAAATATATATTTAAGTAATATCAAGTTTTTATAATAAAATTATATTTTCACATACCAATAATTGTTATCATCCATGCTACAACATATGATAATGAACCAATCCATATTATACACATAATAAATGTTAAAGGAAATAATTTTTTAAAACGTTTTCTTTTACAATCTGGTATACCAAAACGGAATAATAAATGAATTGGCCAAATAATTAACCATGTTGTTTGTGCAAAACAACTTTTTCCTTTTGGATATCTTGTTAATGAATAACTTTCATCATCTTCAAGTATTTGTTCTGGTACTGCTACTGTATTTGATGGTTGATTTGTTGTTGTATTTATACCACCATTTTGTTGTGGTGGATCATTTTTTTCAGTTTTTTCAGCTATATCAAGTGGAATTTCTGCAACTTCTACAAAATTATACTATTAAATTTTATAGAATTAATAACAAATTTAATTACCTTTTTCATTTTTTTCTTTTTTACTACCAAAATGAGTTTCCACAAATTCTATAAAATTAAGAAAATATATATAATAAGTTTAAATTAATATTTTATAGTTATTTTAACAAGGTAATTTAGTTATATCAATTAATATCAGTTTAATTTTAAACTTTGTAATCGTAAAGATCAATTTAGTAGTAAGTATGTAATAGAATATTTAATATTGCATAAATTTAAGCAAATATTTGCATAAATATTAACAGAATATCAAATAAATTTTAGCAGTTAATCAAATATTTGTATAAATTTTTGCAGTTAATCAAATATTTGTGTAAATTTTCTCAGTTTTCAATTTCGATACATCAAAATTTTTAACTTAATATGAATTATAATCCGATTTCAATTAATGCATTCATTTCAAAGACAGATTTTATAGATGATTTTAGTCAACAAAATATATCATTTACCAGGATGCAAAAAGTTTACTTAATATAGTGTAGAATATATAAATTAAGAAAATTCTTTGACTTAAATTAATCATGCTTATAGTAATTGTTAGAATATTAATTCAAAAATATTAAACGTGATTCAAATTAGTGCAAGCATTTAATATATTAAAAAAAAATATCACTCCAGTCTTATAGTGCATGCTATATATATATATATCGACAAGCTTTATTAGAAATCAATTATTATTGATTTTAGAATTTTAACCTTGATCCTGTCGATTTTTTGTTTTATCACAAGCACTATCAGAGGATCGGCTACGTGATCTAGCATGTTTAACTCCCCCTGTAATACACATATTTATTTTTTTTCCATATCAAATTTAAATATTCGATTTTTTTTTTAATAAATATTAAATAAAATTTAAATTAATTTTATTGGCTTACCTTTAGCGCATTTCTGGAATGCTTTATCAAAATACATAACAGCTATGTAAACAATATATAATGATACCAAAATTAAAGCTTCATACCATTCAACACGTTCATCATGCATTACACAAATTAATATTGATACTGTAACACCATAAGCAACACTATCTCTTGTTAAGGGCCACCAATCCAGTGGTATTGTCTAAATTAATAGAATTTTTTTAAAACAATAAATATATAATAATTTCAGGATAAATTCTAAAAATCTACCATTCCTGCACCAATGCCACAACATGCTGCAACAGCTAATATATTAAATACTGCTGATCCAACGATTGTACCAACACCTATATCACCCTCTGTAATAAATGTACCTATAACATTAACAAAAAGTTCAGGTGCTGATGTTGCTGCTGCCATAAATGTTGCACCCGCTACATCATTTGACATATTTAAAGCTAACAAAAAAAAAAACATTATTTTAAGGATTTGAAAATAAATTAATTTATGTACTTACCTGCACATATTTTCTCTACTGCCGGTACAAAATATTCATCACATACTACTGCTAACGCTACAAATAAATATAAACTTGCTATCACATGAAGTACAACAGCACCTGACTGTCTTTGAGCTTCGGTAAATAAATCTTTTGGGAAATCATCTATAGCAGGTAAGGTGCAATTTAATTCTGAAAAGATAAAAAAAAATATAAATTAGTTATGTAAAATTTCACAAAATTTAGTGTTAAATTAATTTTAATGAACCATTAATAAGTTGTTATTAACAGTATTTAAATAATGCTTAATGAGAAATATTTTACATAAATCCGTTAAGCATTTACAGTTTAAATTGGCTAAATAAAAATATATTAATAAAAAAAACTGTAGATTTACACGTCACCCTATATCTATTACTTTAATTATCTATCAGGCGAGTCTCCATTCCTTGAGTACGGAGCTTGCGTGTAATTCTGATGGGCATTAGATACTCAATTACTACTTAGTTCTATGCAGTCGTATGTAACACTCTTGCAGTTAGAATTCTAAAAATTTTAATATATGTTTTGCACTGGAAATTGGAAGTAAGGCCTCAAATTTTCTCTACAAATTTCTGTAGGACCCTATTACATCTGGCTTGCATGAAAACTGATACTGATTTAAGTAAACAGTTTTTTAATAAATTGTACAAATAGCAATTAAATCCTACTGAAATTATATGTGAAATGTAAAGAGGTAAATTTGGGAGGTAAATTTGGGAGGTAAATTTCTATGGGAATTGTTACATTGAAAATTAAAGATGTAAAAAAATTACGAACTAAAGAATTTAGTAATGTAATTGTTGCACCCATGTTATTAATATGAAAACATAATTTCCTGCAAATTAATGATTTTGGGGTAGTTTTACAGAAAATTTAAAATGTGATGATAAATCAGATTCAGAAGTCAGTGAATTTCATAGAACTCTTTAGCACAGTAGTCTTTTTTGTTTTATGATGGTAATAATTATAAAAAATTAATGAAATAAATATATGAAAGTAATTTGCGAATTTTAAATTATTTTTCAGTATAGTCTTTTCAAATTAATTCTACATATTCTATGGTAAACCCTATGGAAAAATATAGTTTCATTTTCCTAAAAACTATCGAAAAATTAAGTTATTTCCATTATTAACAATAGCATTTACAAAAAAAATTGATAGGATCATCATGCTAATTTAATTAACAAAACAAAAAAAAAAGAGACAATTTATTTATTTATAAAAATTAAAATATCCTCTTCACGTAATTATCCCCATAATTTTCAAATTTTGTTATTGCATGTCATTCATATTCCATGTCAGTCACTACACTTAAAAATGAGTTCATTGTCAAAAAAAAAAGAAAAAAAAACCTGGTACGTCATTCGCTTTTTTTGTGATTATAAAGTGATGCGTATATCATTTGTTATTTGATTACAATTCTTTTTATGGAACATGGCATTAAAAAGCATATACATATTTTAATTTTCTTAATTTCATTTAAAAAAAAAGAACAAATCATATCTTTTTTTCATTTTTTTGAAAATAATAAATAAATGTAATTTAATTAAAAATAAATTATTTTATAGTTTTAATTTATTCAAAATATTATATATATAAATTTTTTAAATGATTAACCTTTCACATTAATTCTAAAACATTTTGATCAGCATCAACCAACATAAATAATTTAAAAAGACAATTTCATGACTTCATTATGCATCTAGAAGTTTGTATATCAGATCACCCAGCCTCCAAAAAAGTTCAATAAAAAAATACGTAAACTCATCAAAAATTAGAACATAATAATAATAATAATAATAAAAAAAATCCAATATAATAATAAATATAAGTTCATTCAATTTTTATATAAATTCGTCTCACTTCAATGAACCCTTCATTTATATATTACACACGAAATTAATCTAATTAACAATAGTAATAACAATTGACAGTTGGATGCCATCAATTTTCGTCGGTCAATTCATTTGGTCTGTACTTGTATTTTATTTTAATTGAAATTTTGCCTGATATAATAGTAGCAGTCCGTATTATAGTATCACAAATTATATTCTATAAACTAGGGATGCCCCGAATATTCGGTTGCGCCGAATATTAGGCCGATTTGGCACCATTTTTTAAGATTCGGTTAGATTCGGTATTCGGCGGTTTAATTCAGCCGAATACCGATATTTTTTAAACCTAAGGAAAATAATCAAAATACCATTGAAATGTCAATTTCAATTCCATTGTTGCCAATCAAAATACCATTTAAAGTCCATATAATGATTCGGCCGAATATTCGGTTTTCGGCAAATTTTTTTTCGATAATTCGGTATTCGACCGAATTTTCGGTATTCGGCAAATTTTTTTTCGTTGATTCGGTATTCGGCCGAATCATAAAATTAGTGATTCGCGGCATCTCTACTATAAACTGAGTGAACTGTTTTTAATAGTGCAATGAAACAATATGTAATCAGAACATGTTACTTAAATGAAATTATATTTAGTCAAAAGCACACTTATATTATATAAAAACTGATTTGGGCAAATTATAGATATGATTTAATTTCTTACTCTAATTTTACAGTACAGATTGGGTGAATAAAAAAGGTAATTTAATCTTACAAAATGTTTATATAAAATTATGTAATACTTTTTGGCGGGAAAATTAAATTGTTTCAATTGGGATAGATACAAAAAATCGTATAAAAAACTCGTAGTTACGAAATCTCGTAGAAAAAAAAAGTATTTTTATTTAAATCTCGTAATTAATAATCTTGTAATTGAAAAGCTTGTAAATCTAGTAAAATTTTGGAAAATTCGTTTTATATTTTTATTAAATTAATATCTTCTTAAAAAAACTAAAAACTATTACTCGATTTTTAAATATTTATGTTAAAATACTTACAAACATATACGTTTATTTATTACCATATATAATATGGAGAATAATAATTCTGTTTTAAAATCATTTCAACTCTACAATTGAAAATTTTTTACTAACATATACTCTCAATCTCAATCTATTAATTATTATGTTATACATACAATATATGTATATTAATATTAAAATTTTATTCAAATCCAGTATATTTGTTGAATTTTTGTAGTATGTTAGGGAATGGCCGGCCGCTTTCTGAAATTTCTACAAGTCATAAATTAGAGATTTTGATATCAATATTTTGAAATATAAGATGAAGATTATGTACACAACACGATTTAATTACAAATACAAGGTCATTTCAATTAATGTACTAATAATTCTTAGACGAAAACGATGTGAAATGAAAATAGAACTACTCTATTCTGAATTTCAGACCAAATTTCAACGAGGCTAATGGAAACATTTTAAACAAGGGGTTAAGAAGAACACATAAACGTGATATATAAAGATAATCTCGTTTCCTAAAGATCCTCTCTAAAGAAAAACTCACTTTTATCCTGGATTTGATAGCTTCCGAGTCATTATGTATACTTAGAGTAAGTAGTTCTGTGAATAAAAAAATTAAACAACGAAAAATCATCTTTGTAGCTGTAAATGTACTAATGTGAAGAATTTTAGAGACATGTAATTTGAAATAAATATCCAAATAAGCAATATACTTATAGACAGGAGACCGACGGGGACTTAAGTGGTAATGCGCTATGCTGTGATGCATTAGGTACCGGGTGTTTAGCCATCGATGTTGATCTAAGTTTACGCAGCTTTAAATGAGTACCAGTAATAAAATTATAATAAAATGTAATTTAAGCTTGGCAAATTCTAACAGTCGAGACCATTTGCTTACAACTAATGTCTCACTAATAAAACCATTCATTTCAACTCTGCAATTGAAGCAATTTTCCTCACATATGTATTGTTGCAATTAAAAGTTTCTTCACTTGTTGCAATTAAAGTTTCTAAAAAAGCTTGTTGCAATTAAAAGTTTCTTCACTATAAAGAAATTCATGATTGGTAATGCATAGAAAATTAGTAGGTCCAAATTACAATAAAAATGTTAGGAAACCCTTTAAAGGAGGCCCAGACTGTAGCGCCAATAGAAAAAAAAAAAGAATTGACCTGCCTTGAAAATCCCAAAATTTTACTTAAATGTATAATTGTTAAAACAAGAAGATTGAAATCTTATTTATTACAAGCACTTTTACAATTCAATTTAATGGAACCATAATAACAATATTTGGAAATGTCCAAGTACAGACAAGGCCGGCGCTTCCTAAGGGCAGTTGGAGCAGTTTGCCAGGGCGCCGAAATAGAAGGGCGCCAAAAATTAAATAAATTTTACAAAATATATAGAAAAAAAAAAATTTCATAAAAAAAATTTTCTTACAAAAAAATTTTTTTTTTTCATATTAAAAAAATTCTTCTGAAATAAATTCAAAAAATAAAATAATAAGTACATTTAAATAATTTCAATTGTACAAACATTTCATAGTGACCATCACAAAATATATATGCTTTCATTCATACACATAATCCAATATGAAATAATTTATTTCCCCGCCGGCATATACAAAACAAATACAATACATATAATTGTTCAATAGAACAATATATGACGGCTAAATAATTATTTCTATATGAAAATTCTATATGATGGCGCAAACTTAAAAAAGTGCACCAAACAATTGGAATTTTATATGAAACCAAAATATTTAGCTGACGTCACTTTTGTTAAATCGTATGAAAAATTATTTTGGCCTGGAGCACTTTTGTCGGATTGCCCCGTGCATATTCGTTTATTTGTTTGACTTCGTTTATTATATGAAATAATTTATTTCCCCGCCAGCTCTTTAAATTTTTTCTCATTTTACTTTATCCTTATTTTCTATATTAAAAAAATTCTTCTGAAATAAATTCGAAAATAAAATAATAAGTACATTTAAATAATTTCAATTGTACAAACATTTCATAGTGACCATCACAAAATATATATGCTTTCATTCATACACATAATCCAATATGAAATAATTTATTTCCCCGCCGGCATATACATAACAAATACAATACATATAATTGTTCAATAGCACAATATATATGACGGCAAATAATTATTTCTATATGATGGCGCAAACTTAAAAAAGTGCACCAAACAATTGGAATTTTATATGAAACCAAAATATTTAGCTGACGTCACTTTTGTTAAATCATATGAAAAATTATTTTGGCCTGGAGCACTTTTGTCGGATTGCCCCGTGCATATTCGTTTATTTGTTTGACTTCGTTTATTATATGAAATAATTTATTTCCCCCGCCAGCTCTTTAAATTTGTTCTCAATTTACTTTATCCATATTTTCTTGTTCTTATTATTTTTGTGTTTTGTGTATGGAAAGTGGAAATCCATATAAGACTCACTTTTTTTCTGTTTATTCAAATTTCTCCTCATTTTCATGTACAGTATTCAGTATAGAATATTTTTTTTGTATAGGTTGGGTTTTATAATTTCTATTCTATATGGTGCAAATATTTTGGAATGCACCAATATATTCGTTTGAAAATTTCTTTGATTTTCTTTTCGTTTACACCCATCCCTCGCTTAACGGAAACTCTTTTTACGGAATTTCGCTATGACGGAATAAAAAAATTATTCCACGGTCTCTGTTAACGTACAAAAAATTTACGAAAAAAAAAATAAAACATAGAAGTGCACACAAATTAGTTCTAGTCCACATAAATTTTTGTTTTTTGTGTACATCTCATATTTTTTATATGTAAAATATGTAATAAAGGCGAAAATTTTAAATTTCAAATAGTAGGTATTGCAACAATTTTATGTACGCATTATCTTATTGTATTTATATTCAACTATGTACATTATGTAATTATCTTATTGTCTTGAAGTAAATGAGCAAGTACACATACATAATAGAATTTTTAAATTATTTTGTTAATGGATATTTTTCCTTTTTTCATAAAATGTATAATTCATATAACTTTTAGTATACACATTACGTTATTTTTACGCATATGTACCGTATACAACATTATCTTTGTTATGTTAAAAAAAAATCGATTTACGGAATTTCAATTTACGGACAAATTTTCTGGAAAGGAACCCTTCCGTTAAGTGAGAGATGGGTGTATTAAATAAATATAGAGAAAAGAGAAAAATCTTAGTATAGAGAAAAATCTTTTTGTGCGGGATTTAGGTATTGGGTATGGAGGAGAACTTTTTTTTAATATAATTTTTTGTTTGAACAATATTGTACTTAAATTAACACGAAGGGATCCTTATAACAGTTTCGCAAACTTGTTTATTTTTTCTGAAAGTGCATAAAATAAAAGCAAAATATTTTATTTGTTAAAATATAAATATAATTTAATAAATTAAATGAATATTTTGTGTTCTTTTAGTGGGTCTTCCATGTAATAGAAGATGGTGATGTTTTATGTGCTTTTGGTGATATTAATTAATTTATTTGGATATTATTTAATCATTTAATTTTAATGTATAAACGTTTTTTTAATTTCTTAATTGTTTTCTGAACTGTTTGTTACTTTATTTGTGTTTTTTTGCATCTACTATAATATTTGCTGTAGTAAGTAATCATTTTGAATTTCGTCATTTTATTATAATATATACATTTTTCTATTTATATTTTTATATATACATATATATATAATAATTATAACATTAATATGTCGTCAAAACGGAAATTATCTGGTCATGAATATAGACAAAAAAGGAAGCAAGTATTAATTTCAGAAAGCAAGCAAAGAAATGCATTGGATTCATTTTTTACTGTAAATAACCAAAATACCGAGCCAAACACTGACAATAACAATGTTATTGTTGAGATACCACAAAATAGTTCAAATTTTCAAGAAATCATTCCTGTGGTAGGTAATCCTCCGTGTTCGGACAATAGTTTAGTTACTTTAAATTTTGAGGATCCGGGTATGTGGCCTGAGTTAAATGATAGAATTTTAACTCACTTGGTAGAGAAAGGTCCCAAACAAATCGACAATATTTGTTTTCCAATTAGTTCAGGTAGAAAATTTAATCCTAAATATTATACAAGGGTTTTATCGAATGGGGATAAAGTTCGAAGATCTTGGTTAGTTTATTCGGTTTCAAAAAACTCAATTTTCTGTTTCTGTTGTAAGTTATTTACAAAAAATTCTTCTATCGCAATTTCTAGCTCTGGCTTTAAAGGGTGGGCTCATTTAACTAGATTACTTCCAGAACATGAACAAAGTCCAGTTCATGTAGAAAATTTTAAAAAGTGGATGGAATTCGAGCAAAGACTTTCTAAAAATTCCACAATTGATTTTTGTTTTCAAAAAACACGTCTAAAGAAGTACAACATTGCAGGGATGTATTGAAAAGACTTGTACTTCTTGTGGAATTCCTTGCGGTTCAATCTTTGGCATTTAGGGGTGGGTCAAATAGATTATATGAAAAAAATAATGGTAATTTTCTTCAATTAGTTGAAGCCATAGCAAAATTTGACCCTGTACTTTCCGAACTTTTACGTCGTATTAGTAATAATGAGACTCAAAATAAATATTTAAAGCAAAGACATCCAAAATGAGCTTATTCTAATAATTTCTAATGTAATAAAAAAAAAATTATTGAAATGATAAAAGGGGCAAAATATTATTCAATAATTGTTGACTGTACTCCAGATCAGAGCCGCAAGAAACAGTTATCACTTATTATTAGAATTGTAAATAGAAATAAAGATAAATTCGAAATTAAGGAATTGTTTTTGGGTTTTCTAATAGCCTCAGACACAACAGGTAAAGGATTAACTGATTTAGTTTTAGACAGGCTTGCATTTCTGGGAATTTTAATCAGTGATTGCAGGGGGCAAGGGTATGATAATGGTTCAAATATGAAAGGAAAAAATATAGGAATGCAAGCTCAAATAAAAAACTTAGAACCAAGAGCATTTTTTGTGCCATGTGCATCTCATTCTGCTAATTTAGTCCTTTCAGATTCTGTTCAATGTTCAGCTCAAGGTGTGAAATTTTTTGATACTGTCCAAAACTTGTACGTTTTCTTTTCTAGTTCTGTATCAAGATGGGAAATTTTAAAAAGAACGTAATTACCCTGACTCTCAAGCCACTCTGTACGACAAGATGGGAAAGTCGTATAGATGCTTTAAAACCATTAATGTATAATTTAGAATATATATATGAGGCTTTAGTAGAATTGACTAACGACAAGGACTCGGTAACGAGACATACTGCAGAAGTTTTAGGAAACAAAATTTTGAAATTTGATTTTATTTGTTCTCTCCTAATTTGGTATAAGGTTTTAGATAAAATAAATATATTTAGTAAATATTTACAAAGTCCTGCAATTTGCTTAACAACCGCTATAAATATTTTACAGGGAACCAAACAATTTTTAATAGACTTACGAACTGATGAAAAATTCAAAAATATTATCTTACAGGCTAAAGAAATTGCATTAAAATTAGATGTTCCAATATCTTTCCCTCATCCTTCAATACTACGGTCTCGTCGAAAAACTCCACTTTTTTCGTACGAAGGTAGAGATGAAGTTATCTTAGACCCAGAACATAGGTTTAAAGTAGAATTTTATTTTAAAGTTCTTGATCAAGCTCTTCAATCTGTTATAGAACGTTTTGACCAAATTTCTGAACACAATAATATTTTTAAATTTTTGCATGAAATTTCTTTGGTTTCATGACCTGTACTTGATCAAGAACTTCTTTTAAACAGTTGAAAGTCTTTAGAAAAATATCTGACCTATAATACCAATTCTGATATAAGTGGATTAGAATTATTTGAGGAAATTAAAATCTTTCCTACATTAATTTCAGGGAATTTACCTTCTACTCCTATTGAGTCATTGGATTTCATTTTTCAGAAAAAACTAGAATCAATGTTACCAAATCTTGCAATTGCTTTGGGAATTTTATTGACAATACCTGTAACAGTAGCTTCCGGGGAACGTAGCTTTTCTAAATTAAAAATTATTTAAGGACTACAATGGCTCAAGACAGACTAGTAGATCCTACCTCTTGGGTGATGTGGAAACGGATTTTTTTTAGGGCGGCGTTTTTGAAAAGTGCACCAGGCGCCAAAAAGGTTAGCGCCGGCGCTGAGTACAGAATATATGTCAACTTCAACATTGACATACTACATTGACACATTGAAATTATTGTGAAATTTAGAATTAATTTTTTAATATTCAAATAAAAATAGTTTAATACTAGGAAATAGCATAGTCCTAAATACTTTTTCCATACAAATTCGGTAAATCAAGTGTCCAACCAAAACTTGTTCTATTACTCCCCGAAATCTTAATGCCAGCTTATGAAAATTAATTTAAAAATCAGATTTTTAAAAAAAAATTTCATGCCAAAGCAAGCGTTTTAAAATAATTTAGAATTATAATTTCAGCATTTCAAGTATCATCTCCGCATTTTGATATATATTGACAAATCGGGGAATAAATGAAAGGGACAAGTAGTTGAACAATTTTAGTCCCTTTGGGCGCTTCCTATTAATTTCTATAAATAGGACATTTGCAATAAACGATATTTATTAGCAGTAAGAAAACTATATTTCCAACCAATGTAAAATTATATTTGCGTGAAAATAATATTCAAGTAAATTAACAAATCATAGAACTAGACCTCAGAAACAGAGGATTTAAATAAATCTCAACAATGAATGACGAATATTGATTATCCCATTGGCTACTGTTGCGAATAGGATAATCAATATTCGTCATTCATTTACATACATCAAAAGCAAATTTATTTGGATTAAATTAAATTTATTTTGAGTTTCTGCGTTTTTTTAAGTATTTACTTAGCTTCCTCCAAAAGAAGGTTTTTACGTCAAATAAAAGTTCGACTGTTTAAAAATGCAAGGTTTTTATTTTCTCAGTGTATGAAAAAAAACTTTATGAGTAAATTATAATTAAATATTTTGTAAAAATTTACGTAAATTTTAATTTAATTAAATACAAGAATATTATTTTCCCCCAATATATACTCTGGAAAATACTATTATTATTATTTATTTATTTATAAGTATAGTAATTATAAATTTCATAAGGATTTATATTCATTCAATATTATTTATAAGTGTTTTAAATTTCTCTAAAATAAGTTTATCTTGAAATTTATTTCTGTAAGACGTTCTATACTAAATTTTATGGCTACTTTTTTTTATTCAAATTATATTTTTATATTATTTACTAGACAGTTTTTCATATTATAATAGAATATAAAAATATAATATTTATAAATTATTCTTATAAAGATTTTGTTATACCATAATGTAATTGTAGAGTATATAAGAAATAATAAATTTGAAAGTAAAAAGTATCTTCTATCATATATGTTTTTTTTTTTTTTTTTTCAATTCAATTTTAAATTTTTATGTACGAATATTCGTACAAAAAAAAAAAAAGCTATTTTATTAAGTGCCACCCTTATTTCCTAATCAACAACAATAATTTTATATATAAAAAAATAGTTTGATATTATTTACTTGTATACACATTTTCTATTCACCGACAAATCTTATTAAAGTGAAGAAAAATAATATATATTCGTAATTCAGAAAAATTATTTAAGAAAATATTATTTTTACTTAAATATTATCGTATTAACTTGTAAATAAATATTTAATTTTAAAAAAATTTGTAAGTACATGAACTCATATTTATAATGTTATTATAATATATAGAATGTAATAAATAATTTTAGATATAAATGTAAATACATATACATACTAAAAAAAATATTATGTGAAATAATAAAAAAATTAGTTTAAAAAATAAATAAGAATTTTTAAAAAAAATATTTATATTAAATTATCTTTAAATTTTTCTAGTTAAAAGATTGATTTTTTCAAATATTTATAATTTATTTTGAAAATTATTTAATTAACCTAATTCGAACTTGAAAATGATATATCTGTTCATCATACCTTTTGCAATAATTTACTAAAACATAATCTTGATCCTGATATTTGTATCGTACTTAAATTAATTATTAAAAAAAAAAAATACCACTTTACAATCAAAAACAATTAAATTGATCTGATAATTCTATAAAATATAAAAACACTGATAATTTGTAGAAAAATTAGTCAATTATATACAAGGGTCAAATTATTTAAGTAATTACTATAATCATTTAGTAAAAATACATTAATACATAAAATTTTTGAAACATGCAATAATAAAATTGTAATTTTATGTTATAGTGATAAGAAATTTTCAATTCTGACTTTGAATTTATTATAATAATAAGTTAAATTTTATCGTGTAAGTTTTTCCACACATATTAATATCATAAAATTCTGATCATAGAAATAATTAATTGGCCAGAGACATAAATTAGATGAGAAAAGTGTTAAAGACTAATCGGCATAAATGGGTATTTTTTTTTGTTGATGTAAATAAATAAATATCTTAAAGTTTTTAAGAAGCAATTGTATAGTATAACTAAATTCCATTAGGTTAATACGGCTTCTGCAGACTGGACTATTTGCAAGTCCAAATTAGAGCACAACATTATTTATTCTAATATACGGCTTTTGCCATAAAAAGATATTATTTTTTTTTTTGGATTTTCAATTAAAATGCTTTAAACTGCTTGCTTTTATGAAACAATTTCCTATTTAGTTTTTAGTGAGTTTCTCATTTGATAAGACATAATCCCTTTAATTAATAAATTGTGAATGCAAATTTATAATTAGTAATATTCGATAATCTGTGTTTCGTGAATTCTAATATGTTATATCCATATATTTTAAATAATTAATTTTCCAATTATGAAAACTTCTCAACTAACCAGTCACTAAGTAGTGCAAGTTGAATTTATTTAAAAAATATTTTAATATTCTCTAAAATTCTTTTAGCATTATTTTATATAAATATACTACAAATTCATTAAATTCACTATTTTTGATGCACAGTAAATATCTAATAGTAAATTCTAAAACTAAGTTTTTTTTTTTCACATAACTATAAGAATAAAAGTTCACACACTAAACACAAAAGAATATAATTTAAATATGTTTTATATTTCCTTTTACTAAAAATAATTAAACTTGAATTTAATTATAAATAATTAAGCAGTCGTATCATCTATTTTTTGTAATTTTTATTTAATCTTCAAGATAATATATGCTTAATAAAATTTAAATAAGTCGGCAAGTTTTTTTTTTTGTTGCAAATTTCAGCTCTAAAACAAATGATGAATTAAGTTATTTTGGAAAGGAAGTTGGCGGCAAAACTATTCTATGTACAAAAAATGCAATTTAATATTTTTTTTATGTTTAGTTTTTAACATAAAAATATGCATTTTTACTAAAATAATTAAAACAAAATAAGTTTAAATATGTTTAATTAATTTCTTGTCAAATAGTTTAGCGAATGACATGAAGAATTATTACTTACATAGACTCTAATATAGACTATTAAATAAGATAATTTACACGTATAATTAAAGGGTCGTGTGATTCTATCTTTAAATAGTATTCTTTTTTTTATAATTATTCAATTATAATAAATTTTGTCTCTGCTAAAAACGACAACGAGTAGATTTAGTTTTCCGTTTTTTCGGAAGTTTAGATTAAATAATTCATTTTTTTTTTTTAATTGTGTGAGATTTTTAATTCACAAAACAACATAAAATAGTTTTGTGAATTATTAAAATTGTTAGTTATGTACGGAAATTATAAAGAATATTCTCTTATTAATTAATTAATACTAATTAATTGAAATTTTATTTTTAAAAAAAAGTATATTTTTACTTGAATTATTAATGGGTGAATATGTAATATTAATTTTTATTGTAATAATAGGATTTGTGTAATTTATAAGCTTTATTCATTAATTTGAATTGGAAATGAAAATATTCAAATTAATAAGTTGAAGAATCTAATTTATTATTCATTGTATTGCAATATTACACTTTAAAAGTTTTTAATTAGTCCATAATTAATTTTAGAAAATTGTAATCAGTTATTAAAAACTTTGAATATTGCTTTTAATATTTAGAGAATATCTCACCAGACAATTAAATTAGATGCCGAAAGTTATAAAATTTTATCTACAAAAATTACTTAGTTATGCCGGAAAATTAATTTTAAAACGAAATAATTTATAGTGAACAGAACAATTTTTTAATCACAATTCACTATATCTAATTTTCTCACTGTTTAAATTTTGACTCGAAAGTTAAACTTTTAAAAAATTAATGTTTTTTGCAATTGTAATAAATTATTTATTAAGATATATTAATTTTAGTAATAACCTAATCACACTATACGGTAATCACTATAATCTCATAATATTAGAATTTAAGAAGTACAAAAGGACATGTTATTTGGAAAATGTATTTGTATGTGTACGACTTAGCGACACAGGCTAAGTGGCCTACACCCTAATCTGGTACAGGTAGAATAGAGGAATTCAATAATAATCTGTATTATCTTTTTACTTTACGTATTCGCATTTTACATATATTTTAGCTTTCTAGCAAAACATCATTTTTCTTTGACTATATGAACTGCTAGAACCAACTTCAGTCGTGTTCAATGACAAACTAGCGAAGTTCCTAGTAGTAATAAAACTACAAAAATTATCAAAAAACTATATGTCGTAGTGTGTTGACGTTTTTTCTGAGCTTTTGATAAATATATTTATAAAAAAATGTTCAAATTCTGTTTGTTAACCCTTTGATTCCAAAATATTTTTTCAAACAAATAATTTTAATTATAATATATTTTTTTGCATGTTTAAAGAGTCTTTAAATACTTTTCAAGACAATTAAGCATGTTAAAACATGTAATGTTAAAAACTTAGGATTTAAAATGTATGAAAAAGGAATGAACATTTATAAGAAATGTAAGAATGTTTCAAATTCCGTAAGTTTTTGAATTTAATACATAGTATCCGTCGGTTAACATTGTTACAGAAATTATTGATGCTACCAGGTTTAATTTTGGTACTACTACCCCCGCTATAATTTGTAATTTGAAATTATATTAATAAATAATTAAATCTTATCTTTCGGCTAAAATTTTTCTTATAATATTCTCGTTCAAATTTGTAACAAAAAAATGTCAAAATTCATTAATATATCATTGCTAAATCACTACAAACATATTACGAAACTATATTGGTGAATTATAAAATGTTTAGTCAATGGGTTAAATGATATATGTAATTATTTTGTCTTACTTGGTGAATATTAATGATACTTGTCACTGGTGTTTTAGTTTAGTTCTATTTCTTTTCAATATATGCGGCCTGGTATTCAACACTTTCTAGGAGCGGATGCTTGCGGCCTGGTATTCAACACTTTCTAGGAGCGGATGCTTGCACATTTTTTTCGGAGAAAAATATATACATATAACTGACAAATTTGCTAGCAGTCCATATATTATATATTCAAAATAATTTTTATTTCCCTATCTAAATTTTTTGACGTTACAAAAATTATAATGTTTTTTGTAAATTTGCAGGATAATAAATATTAAAAAGTGTAATTTATTACGAATAAAAAATTGTCAATAATATGTTATAATAAATTCAAAAATGTGTAAGATATTCAAATTCAAAAGTATAAAGTATGATTTTCATTGTGATGAATTGTGAAGATGTCGACCAGAACGAGATCCAAAATACAGTTTTATGACTTGTGAGATAGAGAGCAAAGCCTACCTACAAAATTTTTGCAGGCTCCGATTTTACGCTGAATTCGACATCTACATTCAGCGGTACGCTGCTGCATGAACACGACGATTTATAGTAAGTATCTCGGCATAGATACTTCCTATAAAAAAGATGTGAATGTCAAATTTTTAATATCTGTTAAAAAATTAAATATGCCGAATTAAATGTATAACAGTTTCAAATTACGAATATTGTATAGTTATAATTTTCTTGTTAAATAATAATTTTTTAAATCAAAACATACTGAAAAATAAATTATTTAAAACCACACTTTTTTAACATTACAAAATTAATATTTGATACTAAAATATGATTTAAATTTTTATGTAAAAAATTTTACTATAAAATTTATGGTATCTTTTTCGTACTGTCTCTTTTAACCTTATTCCTATCTCGTTTTAGTTTTCTGCCAAAGATCACACTTCATCATAACATAATTAAAATGCCCTCATCACAATAAAACTTATAGTTATGTTTAAAAATTAAGATAAAATTGCTCATAGAAACACAATCAAATGAAGATAAAATTTACTATCTGATTTATTTAAATTTATCAATTTTTCTGACAAAAATATAAAAATAGATTTGTAATTGATTAAGAAAAATTAATTTATGATATTTATGTATGTAATAAATCTCCGGTAAAGATTTCGGACTTAGTCAATATGATTTTATAACCACCTACAAATATTATAACTTTTATAATTTCAAAATTTCTCTTAAATTTTAGTACTATTTAGTAGTGACCATAAAAATTTTATTTTTTGTAAGATTTAATATTTTGGAAGGTAAATATTTATTTTGGGTTATATTGCAATTGAATGATAAGACTGGGTATAATAATATGACACATTCTGCTATAATCTAATCTACTATTACAAAGCCTAATAAACTGTCACTAGTTTAGTTACACACTACAAAAAAAGGATAATTTACTTTTGGGACAAGAATAATTATTAGTACAATAATGATCATAAGGAACAGCTAAGTGGGAGAAAAATTACTAGAAAAAACTACTGTTTAGACAATAATTATTTGAAGGTACATTCAACTGAGAGTACAGAAAACGATATATAATCTAGTGGTCAGTCAGCAATCGTGATGAGAATCATAATTACATATTATAAAATATAATCGACTGTGACAACAATTATTTGAAAACAATATCAAATCTATGTAGTTGTGGGACGACAGTAACTATTACGACAATAATAATTAGAAAGTACAGTCAATTGTGACAATAAACAACAACTGTGAAAAAATTACAACCAATTGTGAAAGAAAAGTACTTTTGGGACAATAATTATTAAAACAAACAACAAAATAGGATTGCAATTATTAATAAAAATTAAAAAAACGACTGGTTTAATGTACTGTTGGGACAATAATGATTTAAAGAAATAACGAAATTTTCTAACTATTATTAGAAACAAGATTCTTATCGTCTTTTGAGGCCCAAACATAATTATTAGGACAAGTTCTATTAGATAGAACAACCAAATTCAGACAACAATTATTAATGTAAATTTCTATATTATAAAATGATAATACTTATCCTTTAAGATTAAAACTTATTATATAATTAATATAAATTTATTTATGTATATTAAATATGTTTTAAATATAATTCATTATTATTTAAAATTAATTATAATTTTTGCAAAACATAATGAATTTTTAAATATTATTTATATTATTATATGTATTAATAAAAATTCTTAGATTATTGGTTTTATAAACACGATTAAATTACAATTTAAAAAAAAAAAAAAAAACAAAATATGTAAACAAAACAAAAAATTATTTTTAAATTCGTTGTCGCGAATTAAAAAAAAAAAAAAAACAATATTTTTTTTTTTTTATTCTCTTTTTATACATAAATTATCTACAAAGTATGTTTAATTCAACTGATAATTTAAGTTTAATAAATAAACAAACAAAAAATCACAATATGTCATTTTGTCATTCATTACTATATACATATATGTATATACAAAAACTAAAGTTTATTTTTATACTTTAATTAATTATACATTATTATGTTTTAGTAATGTGTAACTTTTAATGAAATTAATATAAAAAAAAAATAATAATAATAATAAAACAAATTATTTAAATAATAAAAATTTCCGCACAACAGCAAAATTACACACCAAAATGTTTATGATTAATATTTAAATTTTTCAGATTTGATAAAAAAAATTCTTTTCATAAATTTTTTTTTTTTTTTTTTTCTATGTACTATAATAAGTGCATAAATGATGATTGTAGATTTATATATGATTTCTCTCTCTTTTACTGAAACCATATCAATCACACAATATAAATAGTAATTCAGTTCACTTTAATTTAATAAAAATCTTTAAATCACCAAAAAAAAAAAAAAAAAAAAAATTTCTTAACTGAAGGAACAAATAATAAGTAAAAGATACTAACTAAAATCTTCTTTCACGTCTCGTGTCATTTTTGTTTTTTTTTAACAAACGTTTAAAATTATATTTTTTTTTTTATAAATTATATATATTTCTTTTACAATAAAATGTGATACAACACAAAAACATATATTCGTATCTTTATACTTTATATCGTTTATAATAAATTCATCTTTTAGCATAAATCATATCTTAAGTTTTTTTTTATTTTTTTTAGAAATTTTACTTTAAAAAAAAAAATTTTTTTTTTTTATTATTATTATTTTATATATTTATCTTTATCACACCACTTAGAAATTGAAAAGAGATAGAAAACCGCAAAAAAAATTATTTAAATATATATTAAATTGGTTTATATCTAATACTATTTTAATGAAAATTCTTATTTAATCTTTAATTAATTTAAATAAAATTTAAAAAAAAAATTATATTAATTTCAATTAATTTCAAATTCAATTAAATTAAATTTTTTATTAATTATTATTTCTTCACATTACATATATGTATCTATCTATATACATATATATCTTTTCCGTTCTAAACCTCCTTTTTAGTTTGAATCAATAAAAAATTGTTATATAAACTTTTTTTTAATTTTTTTAATTTTTTAATTAAACAATTGTTTTAATTTTTGTATTTTAAATTATAAACAAAATACCACAAAAAAAAAAACATTCACATAAAAAATATTTATAAACAAAAAAAAAACTAAAAATTATAAAAAAACATAATAAAAAAAAAACACAAAACTTTTCATGTAACCAAAAAGATATCTAATACATATTATAATTTTTTTTTTTGAATCAAAATCACTGAATCAAAATTGATTCATTTACAAAATTAATTAAATAATTATAGATTTTTTTTTCTAAAATTATAATCTGTACCATTTATACTGCTTAGACCCCAATAGTCTTCCATGTTTTTGAATCGCTAGTCTGTAGCAAACTGTCAGTATATTAAAAAAAAAAATTTCAAGTTAGTTTTTTAGTACGACTATATATAATAATAATAATAATAAGGGTACAAACATATATTTATATAAATATTTTTTTTTATTGTTAGTTGGTGGATAAATGGAAGTAAAAATATATCTATAAACATATAAATAAATATATAATCATAAAATAAAATTTGTATATTTATTTTTTATTTTTTTTTTTTTACTTATACTTGAAACAATTTTTACAGATTGAATGCAATACAAATTTGTATTAAAAATGGCTATGTTGACAATAGAATATATAAATATATGTATATGTAAATCGGTACAACATATTTTAATTAAGAGGAAACTTGATTTTATATTTTTTATTAGTATCAGTGCCGGACAAATTTAAAATATTCTTTTTAGATATATCTGGTATAAGAAACCTTAAGAAATTGTAAAATTTTAAATATATTTATAATTACTTAAAGTTGGTTGCTTAGTCAGTTTGAAAGTAAACGGAAGTCATAATCCTCGGCACTTAGAATATATGTTGGTCCGTTGTTTTCTCCTCCTGCTGTCTCAGTAATCTTTTAGCACATCGACCCATCTCACCTCCTTAATGAATTTAATTGACCAAATCTGCTAGAGTCAAATTAGATATGCAGAAAATGATTTACTCAGAATATCTGCTAAGTATGGTTACAGAGATTATTTGAAATTTGTTTTGAACTCTCTTTAGGATAATTTGAGCGCTTCCCTAGTTTCAAAAGAAAAATTTAATCAATGGGAGTAAATTACAATATGTCGATGTAGGCACATCCAATCCAATCTAACTTTTATATTAAACTATTTATAAGCGTAGTTTTCTCCTTATTATCTTGAAATTGACATTCCAAGAAATCATTTTTGTCGCAAGAAGTACAGTGCCAAAAAAGATTATTTAAGAAACATTTTCTTATTCACGTAGTGGAGTCAGCCATTGCCTTGTATCTTGCTAAGTCACCCGTTTTTTATCATTTCCCTCTATCATACTCTAACCAGGTGACCAGATATGTAGTTATAATTTCATTACAATTTGCCAGTATGTTCAGGTTCACCATTAGATGTAGTCACTTGTAATATATACGAAGTATAGGTACTTCAAATTAGACGTGCAGCAAATGATTTACTCAGAATATCTGCTGGGTATGGTTTCACAGATTATTTGAAATTTGTTATGAACTCCCTTTCGGACAATCTGAGCCCTTCAACTAAATCCCTAGTTTCAGAAGAAAAATTTAATCGATGGGAGTAAATTACAATATGTCGATGAATGGACATCCAATCTAAGGCAGATCTAATCTATATATACAACTTTTAGTAAAACATATTAAATTATTTATAGTTTTTAAACTATTATTGTCAGGAAATTTGCTTTTAAAAGCATCTAAATACACCACTGAAGCTAAACTTATATCAAGTTGAAAGATAAATACATAAATTCAAATATTCATATACAGTAAATTCATCTCAAGTCTCAGTTTCTGGAAAATAAAATAAGTACTAGTTTTTTTATTTTTTTTTTGCTGTATAGGGGATGAAGTATAAAGTATAAGACTTTATAACATTATATATCACTCTTGTGATTGGATGACATTGTTAAAAATACGTGCAGGATTAAAAACTGAGCTACTCTATTAGTGTACAGTCATAATATTAATTATTTATAATACCAGAAACCTAGAGTAATACCTGTAAATTATGAATAAAAAATAATTCTAGTTAAAGATGTAAATATTTTCTTTTTGCGTTTACCCAAAAAAAAAAAAATCATATTTTTCTAAGTTTTAACTTCAAATTAAATATTATATTTTTGAAATATAAATTAAGTCAGGTGTTGTTGTCATGTGCATAGTGACTATTTATTAATATATAGATTATTTTTATTTAAATTTAATGTAGAAAAACCAACTTATTTGTTATGTACTTTTCTAGAAAACCTAAAAATTTCAAAAATATCCTTTTACAATTACATTTAAATTTTTATAAGAAATCTAATTTTTAATTGATATTTTCATTTATACAAATCATCAACAATTTAAAACATTTTCAATATTGTTACATAAATAATTTTATTAATAGAAATTAGCTTATTATTTATAAAATTTATCTTTTTTATGCATAAAATATTGTAAATTTAATATACTTTTAAGAACTAATTCTCAGTACAAATCTAACCGATACAAACGAATAATTTTTATTTTATAGTGAAACTGACATAGAGCCCCATTGATTTGTAAATTTTTATAAAATTTATTAATATTTAGCTACTTTTTTTGGCAATATCATATATAAAACTCCTAAAAATTAATAGATTTAATTAAAAAAAAATTATTAAATTAATTTTATTATTCAAGTAGTTTTGATTACCGATCCATAATATTTTAAACAACGCGTAAAATGTTCATTTTTGGTTAGTCCATATAATTTAGTAATTATATAATTTTTTATATTTCGCTAAATTATTTTTTTTTTTGTATTAATTATATCTAATTTATTAAATTCGTGTTTACTTTACTATGCATTTTGTTATAATTTATATTTTTTTCTAATAATTATTACTGAAATATCAATCAGATTCTGTGTAATTGTCAAAATAGTAAAATTAATACAATTATAAATAATAAATGATGTCGCAGAAATCTTACAAAAATATGTACATATATATAGATATTTAATTAGTTTTAAAAATCAATGATTTTAGTTAGAGCAACATAATATTTATAAACTAGTTTTATTAATTACACAACAAATGAAAATGTTCTCCAAAAACAAAACCATCGAATTTTTAAATTAACAGTCTTAATTTTAAAGTTACGGAAGGAAAACGGATGAGGCTATGAAGGAATAGAGTGAATATTTCAAAAAAAGCGCATTGGAACTATTGAATAGTAAGTAGTTCATAGTAAGTACACTACACTTATGTAGTAAACTTCTGCAGTAAAAAATTTTTAGGCTTTTTCGGCGGCAACAGTTATCTAGTACAACACGCATAAAGGAATATAGTTCAAAAAAGAAGTAAAAGATTTTATTTTATTTCCTTATTCTATTTATTGAAAATGATTATTTACACTCCTTACTTTAGGACTATTTGTCGGAACTCGTATTAAATGTTCTAGTAAATAAAGTTGTAAGAGAAAAAATCAAAAATAATTTTCAAAATGTTTTAAGAGATTTATTAAATCGTTTTAAGAGATTTCCTATAGATAGAATAACTAATCATCATATATTTGCTAGTTTTTTACGAATCCGTGGTAACCGATATGTCCGATTCTAAGATTACTCTAAGAATATTTATTGATCAGGATTTTCGTTTTGATTTTCATAAGACGTGTTGTCTCATGAAATTCGGAGCCCTGTGCGAAGAATAAAGCCGCCTTAAAATGTATTCATATATTTTAATTACATTCGAAAAGAAATATTTAATTCAAAAGCAAAAATGGATAATGGAAATAAATAATTCATCTCAAATAGTTGCATTATATATAATTTTTCTTAAAATTTCATATAATTTTATATATTTTTCTAATTCAAATGAAAGAGAAAATTAGAAAAGGAATGAATATAGGGGAAACTCGGTTTATCCGAGACGCGGGTTATTCCGTGATAGTCAATAAAAAAACAATAACAAAGATAACAAAGAAAACGATCTATAGCCGCTTGCTGTTACTTATGCAGAAAGAGCATTTGGAATTTTCGCTTGGATTATACCTGTATTAGTGTCCTTTCAACATTTGGTTCTGTAAATTGAATACTTTAAACATAAACATCATCAAGACTTTTTTCGCTGGTGCATGTGAACGACGAATGCCTGATATTTTAGCAATGATTCAAATACAACGATTTACACCTACACCAACTGTTTTAGTAATGGCATTATTATCAATGCTTTATCTGATATTCAGTTTAATTAATTATGTTGGTTTTGCTACTTGTTGAGTATTGGTGTATCAGTTCTATGTTTACCATTGGTCAAGATGGGCTCAACCAAGACCAATTCGTGTAAATGTAATTTTTCCCATTATTTATTTATTAGCAACAATTTTTGATACAACAATTACAAAAAGTCCTATCGAAACTGGATATGGTATATTAATGATTTTATCTAGTATACCTGTATATTATATTTTTATTGCATGGAAAAACAAACCAAAATGGTTCCAACATTTTATGGGAGGATTAACATATAATCTACAAAAAAAACTATGATGGTTGTGCGACCAAAAACAGCGTCAAAATGAGCGTTACTATATTTCTATAAAAAATTCTCATAGTTTTAGGTAAAACAAAACTAGCTCAAGTTTAAATTTAAAAGAAAGTAAAATGTAAATTCATTTCAACGATGACGATTAAAGGCAACATTGTGGCTGTTTAATATATTTAGAAAAATTCAATTATGTAATTTAAAAAAATATGTATAATTTTTATTTGCAATTCAAAATATTTCCAATTTTATATTTTTTTAATGATTTAGTTGTGAAAAATAATAATTAATTCAATTTATAAATCAATAAATTTTTTTAATTGTAATTTTAATACTCCTGTTAAATATAATGAGAAAAACTAGGTTTTTTTATTTGTTTTAAATTTTAAATATTTAAATATGTACTTTTTTTAGCTTTTCATAATATGTAAATTACAGTAATTAGAGATGTAAACATAGTTTTATATTAAAACATTTAATTTATATGTATATTATATTAATTGATAAATAATATTTTTTTGTATTATTTTAATTTTATCTCAATATTTGAGATAAAATGACCAGATTTGTTTTGGTTTCAAAGAAAAAGTAAACAAAAATAAAAACAAATTAGGAATATTTTTCCGATAGACATCTGAAAAATATTCCTAATTTGTTAAACAGTTAACAGATTAATTTTATCGCAGATAATTTTTTTGAAAGAGAAATATTGCAAATTTTATCTATGATAATTTTTTGGAATACCGGGAAGTAAGACGAAGAAATTGATTTTTACTTTAATTTAATATCTTTATTATTATCCTGAATTTTAATAAATTTACCATTAATAATTTACAAACGATTAGTATTACAAACTGCGCAAACTACCAAAAAGATTCAATATATTATTTTCAACAAAATATTCTGACGTCACTTCCCGAAAAAAATATCCAAATATTATTTCAAAAAGTTACGATAGTGAAGAGGACTTGGACCTATATAAATCAAAGCTATTGAAATGAAATTTAATTAATATAAACATTAATAATTTGTAATAACAACAATAATGCAATTTTAATTTAAAATGTGTATTCATAGTGTGACGTTTGAAAAATTCCCATATGATTTTCGACATATGATATATTTCCCTGCCAAAAACATAAAATTTCCCGACAGCAGTAGTCTTTTTTCTATTTAACATCTCTATACTATATTTTTCCTGCATTGTGAAATAAACGACATGTTTTGTCTGGGCAAAATCAGAACCCAGCTTATAACGTCAATTTTACTTTTTATATACGAAAAAAATATAATTTATATTAATACTTGGAAATATCATAAGTTTCAATAAAAAAATTGTTTAAAATTCATAAATTTCCTGCTAAAATAGAAATTTGCCAAAAATTTACATCACTGTCAAAACAAAAAAAAACAAAGTTTTCAAACCCAAATCATACTTGTTGTTGTTGTTTTGTGTTCAAGTGTTGTTTGAAGTTTTTCTATAGAAAAAAAAGTTCGGCAGGAAATAAAAAGCCAGACATAGTAAAATCTATAAATTTCTTCCAAAAGTTTATTCAATTTTGGGATATAATTACACCCAGACTTCAATAAAAATAATAATATTATCAATTTCTTATTAATTTCATAATAATTTAGTACCTTCTACAAAAGCGCCGACAAGCATTAAAATTTTTCCAAATGTTGGTCATGGAGAACGCCGAAGAAGTAATGCAAATTCTTGAAAGATTTACAAAATTAAAACAAAAAGATATACCAAAAGAATTAGAAGATTATTTAAGTTATGTTGCTAAAACTGGTGATACAGTTTATACATGGTCAAATATTAAGTATTTATTTCGTGAGAAATTAATGCATGTCATTAAAGATTTTCATGATACGACATCAAGTGTTGATGGTAAATTAAACTAAATTATTAATATATTATATTTTTTGAAATTTCACATATAATTTTAAAAGATTTACCACAATATCCTAACGTAGACCCATTCAATTATGAGACAATGAAATCATCGCTACTCGAACGGTTAGAATTATTCAGTTCAGCACCATTTACTGTACAAAGACTATGTGAATTATTAACAGATCCAAAAAAACAATACAGCCGAATCGATAAATATATGAGAGCACTGGAAAAAAATATTTTAGGTAGATTTTTTTCTTAAATTAAAATAATAAATATATTTATGATAATTTTTTTTTATATATTTTATTAGTTGTGAGTACCATTGAGCCTGGCCGTAAACAACCGGAAAGTGAAAATGGTGATTCATTAGATTCTGTTGTAAATGGTGATTTGTCATTAGATGTGAATATTGATGTTGAAATTGATATGGCTAATGAGGCATTCTTCAGTATGCAACAACAATTAAGAAATAATGCAACATCATCTGCAAATAATACTACTACAATTACAAGTCCAAATAATAAACCAGCAACTACTACTGATGATGATATTGATGCAGTTGCTGGCCAATTACTAAATTCAAAAAAAATGAAATTAGAACTAGAGAAAACAAGTACAACTGCAACTACAGTTGAAAGTACTGTAACCACAACATCAGCAACCATTCCGAACAATCAGACTTCCACCATTCTTAAAGAACAAAAAACTGATAATGCTGAATCTAGTAGTGATGATTCTGATAGTCAAGAAAGTAGAGAAGAAATAAATAAAAATTGTGAATCAACATCAAAAATAATTGAACAAAATAACCATGCAAATGACAAAACAGAGGAAAATAAAACAGAAAAGCTTGAGGAACAAATAATTGAAAGTAAAAGTAATGAACACGATAATGAAAATAAAGATATTGTGAAAAATGACTCAATGACCCCTAGGGATATTGTTAGAGAGGACGAAATATTATCAGGAGATATAAATGAGAATAAAGAAAATGAAAAATTGACTGAAGATAACGATGAGCCACTGAGTGCTGAAGAAGAAGACAAATTATTAAATGTTGATGATGATTTAGATAATAAACCATCAGAAATTGAAAATAGGCCAATTACTGAGGAAGTAAATAAAAGTGTTATCGAGGATGATTCATCAATAGCACTGAAAGGCTCAGGTGCAGGTGACGACAATATTGAAAAAGAATTTGAAAAAAATGAATCAGAAAAAGCAAATCAATCAATAGTTGTTGAAGAAAAATCTGAAAAGCCAACCGAAATTGAAACACAAATACAAGAAACTGATGTAAAATCTCGAGAATCTAATAAAGAAACTATACCAAGTCAAACTGGTGAAAATATTGAGAATACAAAAATTCTTGAAAAAATGTCTGTAGAGGATGTGGCAATTAGTGCCGCAAATGTATCTAATCTACCTGTTACTTTAGTTGAAAATGTTACAACTTCTGCAACTGTCATAGATGTACCAACTCAAATTGTAGCAGATTCTATACCACTAGAAGTCGATGTTCAAACTGCTCATACAGATGGACAAATTGATCAACCTATGGAAGATAGTGTTACAGATGAGATTGTTATGCAAATATCTGAAACAGAAATGGCAACAGATGTTGAACTTTCACATAAATTAAATGATAAACCAGATTTAACTGGAATGGATGTTGATGATACAAGCCAAGAAGAGGCAATGGATCAATAGGTACACAAAAAAAAAGCAAAGAAAAATAATATAGAAAAAATTCTCAATATATATTGACCTTTAATTCAAAAATAAATTGCAATTAGATTATTGAAAAGGTTTAATAATATTATTTTTTGTAAGAATTCACCTTTATTTTATTTTTTACATTTTGTGACTGTATTTGTGCTATTAAAAGTATTAAATGTTTAGAGTTACACAAAATTTATAAATGAATTTAATTTTTTTATTTATTTTAATATTATGAACTCACTTTAAAAAAAAGTTAGTTGGGAGCAGTACAAAATTTAGATAAAATCCAAAAGGGACATTTTTCAAAAAATTCAGAAAACTAAATCCAAAAAGGCAAGAGTCCAGAAAATACTAAGAACATTCAGAGAAAAAGATTTAATATCTTTTTCTCCGAATCTTCAGATTTTTTTCTGGATATTTTATTAGGATTTACTATTTTCTGGAATTAGTCATATTTACTGTTTTCTGGGTTTTGTCTTTCTAGATTATGTATTTTTGGGGTTTGTCTTCTGGATTTCATGTTCATCCTAAGTTAGTTCTAAAAACGAAGATTTTGAAATTTTAATAAATTGTCATGAGATTTTTCTTAATTATAAGAACATAAAGAGAACGCTCTAAAATGACATAAACATAAAGCGTTCTCTTGTCCGAATGAATAAAAGAAAACACCCTATATCCGAATCAAAATAAAACTTAATTAAGTTGCCACATTCGTTCAATAAATGTTGGTATGTGTCAACATGACAATGACAACCTCTATATAGTATATATAAATATAATTACAAATTGCATATATATACCGCATCTTTTACCTTACCACTAAAAATGTAATCATAAACTAGAAAAAGACAAAAATCAAATTTGTAATATTATTTAATTCACAAAAAAGTATATTAAAAACGTGTATGGTAGATTATAAACAAATATAAATCACCAAAAATATAAAGTATTTGCAAGAACAAACTAATTAATTTAACAGTATAAGCAATTATTTCGACTAACAGTAACATGACTCCTTTTGACGATTTTGCTTATTTAATAAATCACGTTTTGTTAGGCGAGGAACCGGTAAATATAAAAATAATTTTCAATATTACTTAGTTTTAATTCGTAAAAAATGTTTCAGACAGTCGAAGATTTTATTTTACTAGTTGGAACACTAGTAGCATTTGTAGCTTTTATTTTATGGTGTTGTTTTCCAGTTCAAATTCAACCAAAGGTAAATTTTCTTTATTTTCAAAGTTATTTTTTTTAATATTCTCCAATTTTATAATATAATTCATTAAAAATTTATAATTTTCTTTAACGCTAAACAAATTTTAAACTTTAGGAAAATATTACTCATCGACAACTAGCTTGTAGATCCACACAACATGGACAAATTCATCATAATTATAGTAAGCACAATTCCTCGGGTTATAATTATAAAAATAGTCATTCATATCATTGTTCTTAATAATTAATAAATTTTTATTTAAAATTTATAATTAATAACTAAGTAAAAAAAAATCTTGTAAGTTAAAAAAAAAGATATCTTAACGAAATTTAATAACAATAAACTATTTTTATTCAGATCTATATTATGATAACTCAATAATAAATCATAATATTTTCTAAAAAACCAAAGTTGTCAAATATAATAATATATCGTAATATTTTTAAACTTATAAAATAAATCTATTTAAATTATTGCAACTCCTTGATATTTAAAAAAAGCAAAAACTAAATTTTAGAAAATCTCTCAATAACATGTTAGTGTTCTATTTAATTATCAGCTTTTTACACTAATAAAACATTTTAATAAAATCAATAAATCTTTACTTCCCGATATAATTTTAGTTTCCATAATTTTAGTTTTTAGTTAAAATCGCACAATAAACGAGATTTTGTGGATAACTTTAGTTTTATTTTACTTAAAAATAATTTAAATATAAGTTGAACAAATTATATTTTTTTAACAAGTTTTTATGAAATTACTTTTAAAAGCTTAACTTTACTGACTGATTATAGTATAAATAAAAATAAAAAAGTAAAAATATAAATAATAGTAAACCAAAAAAAAATGTTATTTCTTAACTTTTAAATATACATATTTATATATTAATAAAAGTAAAAAAATTATATGAAAAATCAGAAAAAAAAACATTAATTTTGCAAATAATTAAAATAACAATAATATTTTTGTACTTTATAAATAAAACTTATTGAAAAAAAAAACTATTTAAAGCAAAATAAAAATATCTAAATTCCTGATTACTTAAATTATGCATATAAATTTTATAGAAAATATGTAGCTTTTTTAAAAATAATTCTATTCAAATATTCCATTTTCATAAATTATTTTTTAAGATTAACCAGTAACATTTATTTAATTAAAATTATACTTATAAATTTAGATAGATCTTTAAAACTTTACACTTAAGAATCAATTGTATGCAAAATAATTAATTGATCTCAATATAGGAATAACAAGTTAAATTTTAATTTAAAAAAAAAAATTTTTACAAACACGAATTGTTTTATAAAAAATGCCAGGTTTATGTATATTTGTGAAAACATTTTTTAAAAAATGTCCCTTCAAAAAATTGTACGAAATAACAAAATCATCAAAAAATGAAAAGCCAGAAATAATTCACCTAGCTACATATGCTCGTGATTTTAATTTTTTAAAGGTACTTAAAAAAAATTTTGTTACCCAAAAAAAGTATAATATATATGAAATAAATAGTATAATCACAAAGAAAAATAAATAATTATACCATATATCTTATTCAAAAGAAAAATGTTTTATTTATTAACTGAAAACTAGGCTAATGCAATTTCGAATTTACTTACTATTTTAATGATTTCTTCTTTCATTTGCTGATAAAAAATATCCCTGAAAAAATACTTTACATCATAACTGATACGCTGCAAACGTAAATTATAAACAAAAACATTTCCAGATTTATATATATCATCTTATTTGTTAATCCAATAATCATCAAATGTTACAAATAATTAAATAAAATTATTAATATAGAGTAGTCAAAAACAGTTTCTTATTTATTCAAAATTCTTAAAATTCAAACAAAAAAATGCAAACATTCAAGTTAAATTAGATAATTTCGTTTTGATTCGTAAGTAAACTAAAATTATAAATATAAATAATATTTTAGTTAAAACTAAAAATTACAAAAAAAAAAATTATACATGAAAAATTTATCTTTTTCAGTCTTTTATCTAGAAAAAAATATATATATATATATTTTATTATATGTATTCCAAAAGCCAAAAATGTTTTTAATAATATTAATTTCTTTCTAATTTACTTAAAATATTTTTAACCTTTAATAATTTCTTTATTAATACCCGAAAATATTTATACAAAAAAAAAAGAAAGAAAATAAACACTTCGGTATAAAATGCTACACTCTGAGGTAGATTTTTATTTGTTTTTTTTTTGTGATAAATGTTAAAATTTAGGCATTTTTTTTTTAGGTTTAGCAAATTTTGTTTCATTTTGTCTTTTTTATTACAACTAAAATTTATATGTAAGTATTAAAATTTTAATGATTTTGCAATTAATGCGGCAATTGCTTGAGTTTTATTACCATTAAATTTTCTTAATTGCAGAATTGCATCTTCTCTTTTATAACCAAGTTTAATAATTTCAGCAACATCATTTTCTGTAAATTTATCAGTTAATAAAACTATTGTATTATTATTTTGTTGTGATTGAGCAGCTGAAGGTATTGGATTACCAGATCTACCTCTAGTTGTTCTATTATTACTATTACCAGCTATAACATAAATTATTTTTATTTTCAAAATAATAATAAAAGATTTTATATGATTTTTTACCTGAATCTCTTCTGCTTGCATCCAGAGCTCGTTGTATTTCTGTTTCTTCTGCTGTTCTAACTGAATCATTAACTGCTTTCATTTCTTCTTCGGGACTACCTGTTAAACGTGCACATTCAGGTAATTCACTTTCTGATAAAAACTTTGTTTCTGTACCGGTTGTACCAATTGTAAGTACGGAACGTTGTAAATCAATATTACACTATAATGGGGGAAAAAAAATATTATAAATACGGTATGTACATTTACTTTCAAAAAATTAATTATTAATTTATTTTTAATTATGAAAAAGCAGAATATATATGTATTACAGAGTAAATTTACCTGATGTCTTTTTAGCATATCCAAACCTAATAACATATCCATTGGTTGTTCTTGTAATACTGAAAAGCTTGTAGTTAAAAAATCGTTTTCAATTTGCATTTGTACCATATGTATTCTGCCAATTATTCGTTGCGTACCAACACCTTTAGCAATACCATTCCATCTAAACGGCAATATTGAACAAAAAAATTAATACTTGAGTCGTTTATTTTGAAAGTGGTTTAAGTCATTTATCTTTAGATTGAGATATTTAATTTGCACTGATTGGAAATATTCGTAGTTGATAATATCGTGGTATTATGGTTTATTTTTGGGTTATAAACAATTGAAAATTTCCAAAATAAAAAGCTCATGAAATGAGTTGTCACTTTTGTTTTTATTCTGGGAAAGACATAAATCCACTTTATATGATTAGTAAAACAGTATTATTAATTACATTTTATAAGAAAAATTACTCAAGAACATTAATAACCTAACACCGTATATAATTTTTGATGTTATTCTTTTAATCAGTAGTTTTGATTAGGCTACAAAAATTAAATGACAGAAATGGTAAAAAAAATATATAATTTGCAAAAATTTGTGTTGCAAATTATATATTTTTGCTTTGATAATAAAAAAAAATAAACATCAAAATATTAATTTTATTACTCTGTTATTGTTGAACACTTTATTGTGCTGTTATAAATATTTTTAGT
Source organism: Empis livida (assembly GCA_963932195.1). Lineage (NCBI taxonomy): Eukaryota > Metazoa > Arthropoda > Insecta > Diptera > Empididae > Empis > Empis livida. Next base: position 16,795,971 of record OZ010648.1, read on the forward strand.
TACCAAGGAAATCCATAAATTAAAATTTGTGAGCTTTTCTATACTCACAAACTATTTTTATAGTAATGAAATAAAGTAATGTCAACCTATTCTAGTAGTAAGGTAGTAATGTGCATCTGATACGTACCTAGTATGTATATTGAAGAATGCCCTTAAACCACTTTTAAAAATATAAATTTATTGCATTACGTATACTATTTAATTATCTCTAAACATAGCGGTTTAAAAGATATTGACTGCAAATTGTTTAAACACAATGTTTAAACACATATATACCACCACAGACTAATCGTCAATCAATTATGTCACAAAATATAGAAACAAATTCTAGCGTTAAACATTCTAAATTTATTTGAAGTTTTTTTTTATCTACTTTAGTCTTTGTGAATTCATGACACTTATTTGTGCCGTAATAGTTTCTGTCTAGGACACTTTTAACTGACAAATTTTTCAAAATTCAGTTGTAACCGAAATTTTTAAAAAATTGTTAGGGAGTTCTTGAAATTTTGTTAGATTAGTGTTAGATGATAACGAGAAAAACACCTTTAATATTGAACGTATTAAAAATAAAAGATTACATAGAATTAATTATTCAGTTTTATAATAAGTTCTAATCATTAATGGTAAATTTTATAGGTTTGACTACAAATAGAAACCACTTTCAAAAGCAACGGCTCTTCATTTCACTAAAAAATTATTTACCTTGTATCAACTAATCTCATAATATTACAGCGTTCAGCACAATTTGAACTCATAATTGTTGTTTGAGCACCAGAATCAATAAATGCTTTTACTGGTACACCATTTACTTTACAATCTATATAACTGAAACGTAAAAATATATATTAAAGGAGAATAATTATTTTTTTAAAATTAATTTAATTACAGCATAATAACAGTTCCAAATATTTCGGGATTATATTCAATAGCTGCTGCCATATTATCTTGTATATTTTTTTGTTTAATTTCTTCAGCAATCATTCTTTGTGCTTCTGTATCAAAAGGATCAGCTTGTAACATACGAATTCGTTGCATACTACGTTCTTTACGTTCATTAATTTGTTCACGCAACACTTTTGAAAATGTCTCCAAATTACCCGACAATAATGCATCAGCCAGTCGTGAATTATTTTGTTTTAATAATGCTAAATGATCTGGGTTTGATAAAAACATTTCACGTACAGCAGCTGGATCATCTTCTGGGCCAACCGTTATTTGATTACTAATATTATCATTTTGTTCCATTGGACGTGTATTACTTGAACCAGCAATAACACTTCTACCTAATGTATGTACTCCACCGGTTGTATTATTACTGGTACCACTTGGTATAGAAATGCCACTAAAGTCAAGACCTTGAACTGTTGCCAAAAGTAAATGAAAACAAGTATAAAATTAGTGTAAAGAAAAAATGCAATTTTATATATATTTTGAAATGCAAGTCATTTTAAAAACATAACCTCAGCAATGTATAATGTATATATAGTACAATGAACGATAATTTACTTACATAGGCCACCTTGAGCAGCACCTAATTGTCCCTGTGAAGTATGATTCATACGTTGTATTATAAGGCAGTCTCCGTCTTTAATATTGTAATTTTTAAGTGATTTTTGATTATCATATAATGGTTGACCATTTGCAACAATAACAATTTCATGACTTGGCCAACCCGATTCAATTTCACAAAACGCTTTAAAATTTTCTAATTCTAAATCTTCGCTAACATCTAAAACAAAAATTTGATCATCTAAAGATGCTACGGTAATCTTCATTTTCGTAAAAATTGTTAAAATTTTATTTAATTATAATATAATTTAATTCTTGAATTTCAAAAAGAAACTATTTAATGATACTTTTTATAATATTCAAATATTTTCAAAGAAATTATTTTTACTTTTTTGTTAATTTTATTTTAAATATATATATATCGCAACAATAAAACTTAAATTTTCTTTGTTTCAAATGAAGAGCGCACTAATTGTTATTAAATGAATTTTAAATTTATTAATAGATAAAAAATTAGATACGAATTCCTCGACTTAAAGACCGCTTTTAATTTTACTTTACTTTTTTATATACTTTTACACGTAAACACAGTCGTTGAATTAATTTTAGTACCTGTGAAAAATTTGTCAACAAAGTGGTTGGTTTTGGTTGTCACAATGTTAAATGTCACCCTACAGAAATTTTTTGAAGTGGAATATCGGAACCCAGACTTGCGAAATATTTTAAAATATACAATGTTATCTGAAATTAAGTCATTTTTAGACCATAATAACAGTTCCAAATATTTCGGGATATTTGGAACTGTTATTATGCTCGGACCATGATATTTTTGTTATTTTGTAGCATTTATATCAATTTAAAACTCACTGGTTACCAAAAAAAAATACGGAATAATTTCTCGAAATTTTTATCCTGATTTGTTGTTCCTAGTTTCCCAAAAGTATATTCCGACATGCAAGGAAGTCATTTTTAATGAAATATCATTGTAGCGTTGCAATTTTTGAGGAGAAAATTTAACTATATTTTTCACATAAAATGGAGTTCCACAACATGTTTCAATTTTTACTAAACTTTCGTAGTGTAAAAAGTACTTAAGCAAATTTTGAAATGTTTCTTATGTCAAATGTTAAACCATTGAAATTACCTTTAGTATCCGTTGATCTAAATCGATTTAGTACCGGTTCCTGTTCTATTGTGAAATTATCTTAAGGTAAGTCCAATTCGCCCGCACACATTTTCTTTTAGTAAAGATAATTGTTTTAAAAATGTTACATTATTTCATATATACTTTATATATATATCCAAGCTTTTCTGCATTTCCCACCGTCCTTCATTACTCCTCATGAAGCATAAAGATTATCTGCAAATTTCCTTCACTTGGCTTTTGTATCAATTCTATCGAAAGTGAGAAAAACATTATAATTGTTAATGCATACTGATCAGTAGCCAATTCCAAATTAGCCTCCATGGAGCACCCACTTTCTATTCCTTGATTAAAGTTTTTCCCTATGAACGAGACATTTAAACATATATGTTCAAAACTTGAAAATCATTTTTAAACTTACCCAGGATACAGCAGGTTGTGACATATTATAATTATATAAAATAACTTTTTATACTTTTCAAAAGCTGAAAATTAAAGAAACATTAGTAATTTTGTGAATAATTAGGAACATTTTTAGAACAATTAAAAATATAAAATAACTTAAAAATAATAGTACAAATAATTGTAGAATATTTCAAAGGGAGTTTCAAAATACTTGTTTCTTTACTTTTGAGAAATATAATTGTGTTTGGCTGCGAAATATATTTTTCTGAAGGTTTTGTTATTTTTTTGGAAATGACAGTTGACAGTTTGAACTGGAAGTTTTTATAAAGCCTGAGCCTGAACCTAAAGTTAACTTCTTTTAAATTTATTCAAAAATAATAGCATTTATCCCTTTAATATGGTATCTTTATCACAAAATATTAAAGTAATAACTGGATGGGTAAGAATAAGAAAATTCGATTATTTTTATTTTATTTATTATTTATTATAGAGTGAGAACGCAAATCTACATATTAAAAACATTACATCTCAATTGTCTGAAATAGAAAATTTACTGGATAAGAGCCTACCTGAAAATGATATAAATTTATTAGAAATTTTAGAATTAATAGATTATATTCAAGAACAACACAAAAGTATTATCAAAAATATAACATCCGAAAAACCCCCATTGGATGAAATGAATAACGATTTACAAAATCAGTTGAAAATTCTCAACCAAACGTTTAAATTATTGAAAATAGAGGCAGGAAATACAGTATCGTGAGCAAAATTGTCATAGGATTTTAAACTAATATTTTAAAAATTTCGTCGAAAGTTTTAATTAAAATAAAACTATTATGTTTACATAAAGATATATTTAACATAATTTTATTATATGGTAACTTAACATTTAGAAATTATTTATCAGAACAATATTTATATATTATTTTACTTAATGTCGATAAATTTTTCACAATATCATAACATAAAACAACAAAAATTAAATTTCAAATAAAAATATACTTTTCCAAGTTTTTTTGCACACCAGACTTTAGACGATAAATAGCAGCATAGGCCACAACAATTATATATTTATTTAAAAGGATTTTTTTAATTAGTGTTTTTTATTTAACAAAAGCCAAGCTAATAGCATTGTGAATGCTGGTTGCAAAAATGCTAATTTTCAAAGATCTGTATTAATACTGATAGACGATAAGTCTAAGTGTGCATCAGCAACAGCTCTTATAATTTCCAATAAAAGTTCACGACTTAGGGCAGTCATTTTTGGTAATCGTGCAACCTACGGATTTTTAAAATATAACTATTTTATTTTAAAATATGAATTTAAATTACCATTGAAAATTCTTTAACTATCAATTTAAGAGCATGTTCTTTTATGTCATAAACCTATTTTCGAATAAAAACTTTTTTAAACTAAACAATCAAATATTATTAAAATTAACAATATCTTACCTTAGTAATATCAGAGGCTTCCAATGTTTGTAAAACATTTTCATAATTTATATTATGCTCTAATGAATATTTACAAAAGGAATGCAATCGGCTATTTGATAACCCATAAAAGCATGGTGCCTGAAATAAATACAAGGAATCTTGTGGTGGTAATTTTGTTTCCCCATAATAAATATAACGTAATAATGAATTGACTGCTTCTAATGATGGAGATATTTCACCAATTTGAATCTATAAAACAAATAATTTTATTAACAATTGAAAATAAAAATTATAGTTATAAATTTACATTCACAGTATTATCAGGTGGCATAAAAGATCGAAACATTGCTTGAAAATAAGTGCAACGAGCTGATAATATTGATTTATGTGCTGGCAATATATGTCCATCTAAAACTAAATTAATATCGCAAAAATCTTTACCAGTTGATTCTAAAAATAATGCCATATCACTGTCTAATGTTGTACCAACATTTTTTTCGAATAATACTTCAGTACTTGCTTTTATTGGATTTAATCTTTTACGTATTATTTCAACTAATAATGGTTTATCTAAATCAGTAAATTCACTTGACATTACCACATCTTGAAAATTTTCATCTTTTACTATAAATGCCATACAATGATCTTTAATAATTTGAATTTTATTTTTATCAGCATTATAGAGAGCTTCCAGTACATTATTTTTCGAGATTTTAAATTCTAAATATTGTATGCAACCGGATGCTAAACGTGGCATTAAAAATAGTCCAGCTAATGTATAAATATCCGTAATCAATATAACTATATTTTTATTATATGTTTCTTTTACTGAAATATAATGTGTAAAGGAAAGTGAGATCTTATGACAACAAAAATATTTTTCTACTTACAATCGATTCGATCTGTATAAATATAATTTAAAATAATTTCAAATGCCTCTGGTGTTGCATTTAACAAGCGAACTTCAAGCATTGGTCTATCTGGAAATGGAACATCAAGTGTACCAAATAATTTTTGTAAATGTTGATTTCTTGTTTCTCGGGCAGCTCTATAAATATAAATATAATTTATTTCTTAATTAATAATGAAAAACAATAATTTACAATATTTTCGTTCTTAAATATTTTGATCTTGCTGCAACAAATGCAATATGTGCATGAATTTTAATCTCTTCTGGTCCAACAATAAAATGTATATCGCAAAATTGTTTTTCATTAAAGAATTTCCCAAAATCATCACGTAATGTACATTTTGGATAACTTGAAAACTGAAAACGATAAGTATCACCACGTCGTACACTATTATCCACAGTTCCACCAAATATAAACATTGCATCACCAATTACAGCTGATGCATGAAATACCCGACCAGATGGTACAGATGAATTTGCTTCTGGTGTTATAACAGACCATACTTGTGAATCCAAATCGTAACAATGTAAATCATTTGGTAATGATGAATCGGCTGAACCCCCAAAAACATATAAAAATCTATCATGATGAACCATAGTATGCCCGTAACGTCTAGATGGTGGTGCTGAAGCTCCCCTTATAAATTGTTCACGAGAAACTCGTCGCCAACTGTATAAACAATTATTAATACATATAACTACTATTAAATGAAAATTGTTTACTTACGTTTTAGTTTTAAAATTAAATTCAAATAATGAATTTGTTATTTGTAGTCCACTTTGTCCAGAAAATACATACATACAATCACGATCTCTTGCTACAGCTAGTGGAAAATTACAACAAGTTGGTGGTCGATCACCTTTTTGTTCAACTTCTTCCCATTGATGGGTTTCGCCCTTTTAAATTTATATATATATAAATCTCCAAATTAATATGATTAAAACAAAATTATTAAAATCATACAGTTAAATCAAGTGTCCACATATCATTTAATCTAGCATTACCATCATATCCAGCATAAATCCACATTTTCGAATCATAAACTGCAGCACCATGAGCGGATCTGGCTACTGGCATTCTTTTAAAGTATTAAATTAAATTACATAAAATATTCAATTGAAAGAAAATTAACCTTCCACTAAATTTCCATTCAACCCACAGTGCACTTTGAAATTTATATTCAAAAAGGTCATTTTTATTTGTTAAATTTGAGTTTGAATGAATGTCACCGGTATAACCACCAAAAACAAACATTGATGCACCATAAACAACAGCTGAATGATGATATCTTGGCGCTGGTGGTGTACCAGTTGCACATGCACGACCCCATGATTTATCTTTGATACCAAAACGTATCAAATCATTTAACATATTTTTCCCATTGTCACCACCAAAAACATACATAGCATCTTTGTAAGCAACTACTGTATGTTTACTTCGTCTATAATTTTAATTATAAAAATGATATCAACATTATTGATTTTTCATTATCCGAAAAAAAATATGTATTACTTAGCTCCAACAAATTCGGCACATTCTAACATTTTCGTCCATTGATGTGTTGCTGTATATGCTGAGAAATCAACATTTAAACCAAGATTAGCACTACTTGGTGATGATTTTTGTCCTTTTGTTGAACTACTTGATGAAGACATTGTTTTAGTTGATGACTTTCTGGCAAAATCACCACCACTACTGCTATTACTGTTCAACATAAGGATTTTTCTATTTTATGTTTAATTAACAAGTTTAATGCATTTCATAAAACATCAAAAATATAAACAATTTATTTATGTTAAATTATATTTTCTGTTTTGTATTTTTTGGTAGTTATTGTGCAAATGCAAAATTAGATATTCAAACAAAAAGTTTTTCTGTTTGGTTGTTTTTTTTTTGTTATAGGCCAAACTGTCATTTCATTGTCCCTATTTTTGACAACCCACATAAAGTGTCCCTATAACCTTTTCCACATAATGCAGGAATCTGCAATAAAATGACAGATCTGATAAAAATATAAGTTTTGATTAGTTTTAATAGCAAGCACAATCAAAAACTCATCGACTTAACAACCATCTTAATTTCATAAGAATTTCTGTAACTTTTGCAAAAATTAAGGAAATTATAATTTGTACATTTCTACTAAAGTTTTAATTACATACATTTTTTAGGAAAATTTGCCAAATATTTTATTGTCTCTGACGTAATAACTTGAGGTATAAAAGGGAAACACGTCCTCTCGGTTGTATAACTTTTGAATGTAAAAAATCCGGTAGTACAATTTTGCTACGGAACTGCTCCAGAACCCGAGTTGACAACGTTGTATTTTTGCAGATACTCTACCCAATAAAATTTCGAATGCATTCATCCTTGTAAAATTCTTGAAACATTTGGGATCTTCGATTCTGTATTTAATAATAATAAATAATAATCATAATGTTCCATTTTATTAGGCGTTTTAAAATTTTTTATAAAGTTTTGTTTGATTTTTAGTGATTTATGATAACTTCCTATATCGCATATTTCGTTGAACTGTGTGAACGCAAAAAGTCAAGTTGACAGAAAATTTCATTCAAAATCACACGTGATTTTTGATATCACCGATAGAATGAAAAGTTGTTTATTCAATCTGTGATTTAACATATATCCGCTGATATATTTTAAAGGGCTTTAAGAAATACTATACTTTTGCACCACCAAATATGACATTTAAAAATAATACCAACTTTCGAATTTTAAAATTACCGAGTACATATTTGCAATGTTAGATAGATATAGTTACGTATAATTTATAATAGACATTCCAAAATTTTAACTTTAATTAGACACTTCAGATTTACACAAAAATGTACTGCAATATTAAGAACCCCTGTCTTTATTGTCTAGGACTCATAATAAATTTATATAAATGCGTAAAAATTAATCCACAGGATTGTATAAATAATTTAGAAGTATTTAAAGGACGACGGTGTTAAGTGACATATTCATTTTGAGTAAATCATGTTTAAATTTATCAGTTTGCTGATAACAATTTTGAAAAACAAAATTATAAACAATCTTGCACGAATTTTGCTAAAACAATTTAATTCCTATATTTGAACATATTTTTGTTGAAGCCGAAAAACGTCTTAACTAAAAACATACATATTTTAGTATACATTTAGAACGTTATTTTATTTTACAATGGAATATCGTATTTTGGACCAATTTTGCAGACATGTCACCTTTATCATCAAACCTGATCAATTAGCAATAAATTTTGAAATTGCATTATTACATAATGTCAACGGAGCACAATTGCTAATGTCAACGGAGCACAATTGTTGTTTGTGCTCCGTTGATATTAATAATTGCAATATTACATAATGTCAACGGAATAATGTCAACGGAGCACAATTGTTCCCGAGAAGGCCAAATTATTTGTTTACAATAATATACTATTTTTTTTTTTGGGGATCCGCGAGAGAGCAGTACGACCTTTTGATCTATTGTGCGATTACTGCCCCTTTCTCCCTAGCCCATGTTAAGAGCGCAATAGAACTTTAATATAGATTCGATAGCCACATTGGCCAGTTCGTCTGCGGTCAGAATTCCCTTTCCCACATGATTGAGTCTTCTTCTTGCTGCTGCTTCGCAGTAGCATAGAAGATGTTCCGTTGTCTCTCTGTCATTATGGCAGAGGCGACAGCTGTCCTCTTGAGCAAGTCCCATTTTCTTGAGGTGGGTTAAGCCCAGTAATGAGAACTATTAAGGTTCGAATGTCCTTTTTGCTGAGGTTTATTAGTTTATCCACCTTAATCCTTTGTGGTATGATAAATTTTTGGATATCATAAATTTTGGGAGTTTACCCCAGTAGAGCCTATGCTCTTGCTCGATCCATCTATTGAGTACTAGTTTTGAGTGAACTTTTGGTTTGCTGCAAAATGGTTCTGGCCCAATTAATTTTGTTCTTGATCCATTTTGCCTCTTCGTACAATAATATACTACATTTTATTTCGTTTCAAAATAATTTATGGACATATACTGTGTTGTGACAAATTTTTCATGTTTATTTATATCGAATTAGGCTTTGTAAAGGCAACACTTGAAAAATACATCACTTCACACTTACGGTAATTGGACACCAATCCGTTGTTCAATTTAACAATTTATAATTTATTTAGTCTAAATTTGCTGAATGATATTTTTCAGGAAACGGCTATCGTTATAAAAAGAAAATATCTAAGATCTTTTTAAAACAACTTCTTTTATTTTGTATTAAAAAAACTGAAGAATAAATAAAATTAAAAGAATAAATTTATAAAAAATATTTTGTTAGTTAATAACTTCCTAGATATTTCTTTAATTTTTTCATAACAGAATATAATTTTTAAAATTTAGTAGGTCATTTTTATTTAATATTTTAGAACCACAAGCAATTCAACTCATTCATATACATACCGTATTCAAGTATAAATAATTTTTTTTTTTGTAAATATTAGAAACATTTCCTATATTTTATAAGATATCTTATGTAAAGTGGATGAGTATATATTTAATATTTTATATTATTATATAATAATAAATACGAAAGATGTTATGTAAAATAGTTATTAAGAAAAACTGTGCTGAGTTAATCCATTAAAAAATATTTTAAGCACTTAACATAATTTCAAAGAATATAAATCACAAATTAAAGAGTTTGTTCATAAAAATTATTTATTGAAATTAATTATACATATTTTTTCGATTCATTTTAAAAATTCCTTAAAACAATCATTTATATACTCAAATTTATTTTAAGTAAATTCCAATTATTTATTATCGGTACAGAAAATTGTACCTAAAGCTTATTGATGATAAACTTCCTTGTAATAAAATATTAATAAATTTTGTAACAAATATAACTTCAATGCGCATAACACACTGACCTATACAATTTTTCTTCTTTCTAAATAGAAATAATTTTTATTTTATTTTTCTTTAAACCTGTAGATACATAAATACTTAACAGATAAAAAGATGCTGCTGGCTGAAAAATGAGAGTATATACTCTTTACCAGGTTATTTACACCAAAAAAAAAAATATAACAGTATATAAGTCTTTTATATTCCTAGTATAATTTATATAGGATACAAAAAAAAAAATGCTTTTGAACGCTAATAAAAATGTAGGCGGTTTTTGAGTATACACACAGCTATTTAAAAAAAAAAAATTCGAAAAAAAAAGAGCAGCTGTTATGCTCTATAATCACAAACATTATATTTATATACCACATATTTCCTGTATAATATCCTTCTTATGGACATATATTTTTGTGTCCCACGTTATCATAAAGCACATGCCGCCCTTTTTTTTAATACAAATTGTGCACATTTTTCTCTATAAATTATTTAAAATATTATCGATTTGTTTGTTTTTCTCTTTTTTATAATATAAATGTATATATACATTTTTTTTGAAATATTCTCTCCCAAGGACTTTTTGGTCCTTAAAAGCTTAAATATTAAAGAATGTTGATTTTTACATTCATTCGTTTCTTACTGACAGTGAAGTTAAAAGTGTTTTTTTTTTTTGTGCGTAAAAAATTTAAATTAATATTACATATTTTTTATTTCGATAAAACAAAATGTTTTTAATTAAAAATACTATTATTTTTTTTAGATCATAATTTTTAATGATAAAAAAAAAGTTTTGAATAATGATTATAATAATTACAATTATTAAATTTTATAGTTAATTAAGAAAATATTAAATATAAATAATTAGTATGTAAATAAAGTAAATTTACAATAAAAAAAAAAGTAAAATTTATTTGGGTATTTCAAGACAATATGACTTCGCAGGATATTACGCATTTAGAGAAATCGGTAAGAAAATTTATTAAAACCAACAAAATAGAGATACATAATAAGTGTATGTAAATGTATAAAACTAAAGATATTAAATAGGCAATAAATAAGATTTGTGATAAACAACAAGAAAAAAAAGGATAATTTTCGGATAAATATTTAACCTCAACAAGTATTTTGTGTGTAAATTTGATATGATGTGTTATCTAAGATCAAACATTTATATATACAGTTGCTTAATTTTTTGTTGTTATTAGGATAAAATTTATCCTTTTTTTCAGCTTAATGTGAAATTTAAATAAATATTTGTAAATATTCATCAAAGGATTTAAATTGATTTATTTTTTATTATTTCAATTATTTTATTTTATATTTATTTAACTAGTTATCTTTTTAATAAAAGTTTAACAACTTTAGAAAAGTTTTTTGTAAAATTTTGTGATTATATCTCTTCACAACAATTAATATGAGAAGTATCATTCAACTATACTATATTATTTATATTGTTAGGGCACTTAACTTTCTCCCCCTTATTTTCTTTAATCTCTTAGAAGAGATTTCCAAAAATAACAATTATTATAATTTTATATTTATTAACCCTCTAGTACACCGTAATGGAAATATGAATCAAACCAAAAATATTAAATACTTTAAAAAAAACTAAAAAAAAAAAGCCACTGAAACCAATAGCCGCTACATTGTTGTCGTGATTATTTAAAATAATCTTTAAAATCCCGCGTTTTTTTGTACAAAAAACCCGAAACTTTTTAAAGAAAGTTTCGGGTTTTTTGTACAAAAAAAGACGCGGGATTTTAAAGTTCCGTGATTTTGAACTCCAGGATTTTTATTTCCGGGATTTTGAATTCTTGAATTTCTTATTGCTTCTTAACAATTTTGTTGCTTTTATACTTTTAATTTGGTTTTTATATTGTAAGATTGTCGTTTTATAGAATTTAGTATTTTTATTGCTAATTTGTAATTTACAAATATGTTTTTATACTTACATGTAACCACAAGTGTAATAAATTAATCGACATGGACATGATCTTTATTAAAGAGGATATTATTTGCATTATTCTTTGTCCTTAAAAAATATGTTAATTTTATTTTTATTTTTTCTAAAAATTAATACAAGTACAATATAAAATTTATTTAGTTCTCTACGCCCGCCGTTATGCAAACTCTTGTATGTATCAAACCTGATTATATCTTCAATAGTCAGAAAATCGCAAATCGCTGGAATAAATGATGGTAATGCTAATATAACAATTAATAACATTTGAAATTAAAAAGCTATTCTTGTGTATGAGAGAGTTAATTTTTGTAGAATTGTTCTTTAATAAATCACAAAACTTTATTGAAGTAAATGAAAAGAATGGCTTAACTTAAATTATATGCTTGCTATAAGCAAGGTTATATATAGATAAAATAGTCATGGTTAATTCATAATTTATTATATACTTTGTTTAATTACATTGCGTGACAATTTATATTAATAATAATTAAACACGAAATATATTTTCTTGTCAAAATATTTCATAAAATTTCGTCAAAATCTCAAAGAAAATTCAAATCATATTTAAGCATAAAAAATATTTTTCATAATATTTTAATATATTTAAGTTATGACCTATGCCCTATAATACCGATTTAGAAATTAAAATTATTGATTTTCTCATAATATTTTATTTATATTGCAAAATTAATAATTTTTTTAACGAGCACATGCAAATATAAAAATTGTAAAAACAAATTTTTAATAGAGTTTAATTTAAAAAATGTAAAATTCTAGAGTTTTAATTAATAAACCAAAAAGCCGCTTTTTTATTTCAGTAATCAAAATTGTATTGGTTTAGAATAAATTTGTAATCAAAATAATTTTCAAACTTATTATTATTCGAAAATCTTAAAAAGTAGATAATTTATTGCTAGTAGAAGAAAATAATTTAACTTGTCTTACTTAATGCTTAGGGCAATTCACATAAACTTTAATATCGGAATAGTTTAACAAAATTTTTGTAAAAGGGCCGATATTGTAAAATTCTTGGAAAAAAGTTTATCATATAATTATGTACTGCTTAAATCATGTTTTATTTCCAAAACAGTCCAACAAAATTTATTCGATTGTTGATTTTCTTAGAGTTACCGAAATCAATTGTTTTATTACATCGCTAAGAACCTAATAATAACAATAATTAAGAAGTACAAATTTCGGGCAAACTTTTCAAATGTTACTTAAAATTTAGCAAGTCTGTTCAGACAGAAAATTTCGTGGTAAAAACTAGATTTTGATGAGCAAGAAAATTTCAATCGGAAAAATATTTTACGGAAAAATGCAAAATTTATTCAAATTATCGATAATGTAATCGTATTCGACATTTCACTAATTAGCCTAATAATATTAAAATTGTGTACTCAAAAAATTTATTATGTTTGATTTTATTAAATTTATAACCCTAACATTTTATTAACAATTCCATCTTGGAAAAACTTTTAGTGAAAATATTTTTATTTAAACGACAAAAATAAAGTAATAATTTATATTATATTTAAAGGTTGCACAAGCTGGTACACAATTAAATACAGTTGCTATTAAATTAAGTCAATTTGAAAGAAATTTGGAAAATACACAATCATCTGTTAATGATAATGATGGTGAATTAGATGATATATGTGTATTGGAATTATTAGAAACAATGGCTGAAGTTAAAAATGATTATCAAAATTTACGTAAAGATATTAAAGAAGTACAACAATTACAAAAAGAGATGACAAGTACAATACGTTTTCAAATGAGATCAATGCATCAAACATTTAAAATGCTTAAAAAACGTATCGAATTAAATAAAGCCTCGCAAAATTAATATAAATATAATAGAAAATAAAAAAAAATTACCATAAAAAATGGATTAATATTATTAGAAATGAGATGAAACCATACAAAAATGGCTCTCAAATTGTCAATAATAATTCAAGTTTATTTTATTTTTTTTTAAATTCAATTTTTTATGTTTAAATGTATGTTTTTTTTTTCTCTAGGAAATTTTAAATATTATTTTAATAATTAGATTAAAAATAAATTTTAATGTTTTGAAGCTAATCGTAAAATTATGCGCTTACATTTTTCTTTTTTGTTAATTTTTTTTTAAAGGAAAAAGGCTTAATAATTAACAGGCTTTAATTTCTATTTAAAATTTTGATGAAATTGAAATAATTTTATAGTTTTTTTTTTATGCTTTATGTTTTTTCTTTTACATAAAAATAAATATATTGAATTTTTGTTTGGTTTTTTTAATTAAAAAATTAAATTTTTATAAATATCTTAAAACTAGTTGTGATATGTAAAAAATTATATGAAAAATTCAAATTAATATCAAAACCGATATATTAAAAATACCGAACATAATCGGTAAATTATAATAAAAAAAATAAAAATAAAAAACGGTTTATGTTTTTAAATGTATGACAGCATGTAAATTTTATAAGTATATTTTATTTTACATAATTTTTAATATATGTAATTGTAATTTTTTTATTCTTTTAAATAAGGGAAATTTCATAATGCCATTTTTCATTCAAATATTTTTTTTTTTTTAGTTAGGCTAGTTTTTTTTTCAACATTTGATGTTTACATACTGATACTTTGACTTGAAATATCAACAACTGCCGGGTAGTAAAATTTTTGCTCAAAATATGAAGACGAATATCATGTGCGTCTATACAACAAAGAAGTAAAGTTAACAAAAAAAGAACTTAATAATTGTGGAAAGACATCTTTTAATAAATCGTACCAAAAGGTTATGATATTTATGTCTTGAAATACTTAATACAACGTTTATATTTTCTAAGAGAAATTAGTTTTTCTACTTAGAAAAAGTAATTTTGTAGCAAAAATTGGAAATATCAAACATAATTCCCAATGGTATAATTTAGGAAACAGATTTCTTAAATCGTACCATTCAAAAATTTCATATTATTGTGCCGGTACAATATTGGAAAATTGTTTAATGAAACCGGTTGAATTTAGGCAACTAGAGTAAAGTAAAAAATTTACTACAATGAATATTTAAATTGACATAAACGTTAAAAATAATAGCTTAATATATTGGCCGCTGTAAAATATAAAAAAAATTAAATATTTACTTGATTGTAACTACAAAAACCTATAAAACTTAACGACAATGAAAGTGAGAGTCAAACAGTATGTAAACTCCGCGTCAATAATCGTTTTTCAAAGGATTTTTTTTTATTTATAAGTTTTTATTATTAATTATCTTTAAAATAAACTATACTTTAATGAAATATACACACACAAACCACATGTCTGATACTATGTATGTATTTTCATACGCCTTATTATAATGAAAAAAAAAATTTTTATATTTCTTTTTTTTTAAAAAACAAAATAAAAAATTATTATTAATTAAACTATAAAATATAGATATTAGAAAATATTTAGAATAATGTTTATATAGGGAAAATATTATGTAAAAAAAGGATAATATCATTAGGTAATTAAAAAAAAAAAGTACACCAAAAATTGTTAATTAATATATTTATAAATATTTAGAAAACCCCTTAAACGACGAGTTAAAATGATTTTATTTTTAAATAAATATACTTTTACTTAAAATTCCTGTCATATCAATATTTTAATTTTAGAAAATAGTTCCAATATCTTCTATAGATTACTAATAAAGGAAGAATCATTCAGAAATTTTCTGTAAAATATTCAGAAGGATAGAATAATTTAAGAGAAAATTTTTTATTGTAGGACAAATAAATTTACGTTGCTCTATCTACGTTATTCAGCTTAAGTTTTCAGGTTCAAATTATCATATAGTTTTTACAAATTAAAATGGAAACGAAACTGCCATACAATAATTAATAAGTAATATCTTACTTAGTTTCGTTACTACTATATTTTAGTGTTTCAAAAATATTCTAAATAATTTGACAACAAATGGAAGAAAATTATATAATTTTCAATACTTTCGGAAATCTTAATTAGGTTTCTTTATTTTTAAATCTAGTAAAAATTTAGCTCGCAGTAAAGTTTTTATACATAAATCCACTATTTATTAATCAAAAAATTGCAATGTTTTATTGATGCCTGTATTTTCGAAACTGAAATTAGTTCTTTTGAGAAATTTTAACATAAACAAGCACAAATGAATTTAATCAACGTTTCATTAATTTCATTTATATGAACCGGTGGTTTTGAAAGGTGAAGCAAGACAAATTTTTGTTATTCCGAGATATTTAAGATTTTGCATTTCAGTTTCAATAGAAATTGTATTGGAGGTTATCATAACTTTTCAAATATTCGGGTTTCTGAGTAAGTTTTTGCTATGGATGAATTAATAATATCAAAGATCAAATTATGTTCTATTTGTTATCATTATTTTAATTTTTTTGTAACTTACAAAATCAACGGCTCATATGTTTTTTTATATAAAATTACAATAATTTCTATATTTAACATAAAAAGTAGCACAAATTAAATATTAATTATAATAAATTTAATAGAAAATATTAATCGAGTGTTTTATATAAATTAATTTTATAAAAAAAATCACCAAAATTACATTACATACATCATTTTTATAAACATAAATTATTCTAAATCTACAAATTATTGAAATTAGGTAAAAAAAATTGTTTAAAAATAAAATTTTCATTGTAATTATTCAGATTTAAAAAAACATTGTTATATCAAAGTACGTTTCAGATTTTATTATAATAGAACTTCGACTTTAAGAAGATTTTTTTTAAATAGTAATCATATATAAAACATAAATATTCCTCTGACTAAAAAATGTTTAAATTATCACATTTTTAAACTATTTTTTTTCTAAATTTTTACATTTATATTTGATTAATAAATCGATTGTGTTTGTAATTTATATTTGAGTCGGACTAAAATAAGGCAATAAAATTATTAAAATTTAGTTATGTAAAATTTTTAATAATCTCTATACACATTAGAAATTAACATAAGAAAAAATTACATGACAAAAAAAAATATATTTATGCACATTGATTAATTAAATTAAAATTATGAATATAGTATAATTATAAAGACATTGAGTTGTTGAAAAACTCCACTTTATCTCATTTCATCATCAATTAATGTTTTTTTGGTTATTTTTTTGTGTTAAATATTTGTAATGTTTTCAAATTTTTACTATTAAATAACAATAAATTTAAAATTTAGAAAAAAAATTATTAACAAATTTGTGTTTAATTTAAATTTTCTTTGATCAAAAATTATTTTAAACATTTTCTTTTGGAAAAAAAAATAAAGGCCGTATTCAGCCAATACTTTACACCTTGAAAATGTCTAACTTATCAGTTTAACTTTACAATTTTGGTTTCACCAAATACAAGTTTGCAAAGTGGGAAAGTGTAAAGTTTTGAGCATTTGCAAATAATTAGTTCGTTTCGTTTTTGTTTTACATTCTACATCTAAAATTTTTCAAAAATTTATGAATAATTTGCAGACAATTTTTCATTTGAATAATTTACAAAGCCAATTGAAAATGTGATCTAAAATCTGCTCAAATATTATAAAAATAAATGAATCCTTTCGAATTACTTTGTGAAGATAAAGACAATAATGATATACCAAGAATAGTAAAACTAAGAATAAATTTTGCAATTTCTACAATATATCAGAAAATCCGTTTGACAAATAGGATTTATTTGATCAAAAATTGGAAAAATTGGAGAAAAACATTAATTTAGTTGTATTGGATTGGCAATTTAAATCAATACCATGGAATTACGTCAATGCACGGAATTAGTAAATGTACAGTGTGCAGAGTAGTGCATCGTTATACTCCAGCAATAATTAATGAATTCCTTGCAACTACCATTAAATGACCAGACAATTGTGCGGAAATTTTTTATTCAAGGACGATTTCGTCACAAAGATTGATGCACTCAGGAAAATTAAGGGCATTTCGTGAATAAGCATGGTAAGTAAGCACGCATTCAATAAAAGAATATATAGTTCGTAATTTCTAGTTTTTGGTTCAATGGAATAATGGTTTGTGCCATGGATGGACCGATCATTATTTGCTGTTAACGCCAATTGGGCGTGAAGTGTACATGACTCGAGAGTGTTATGAAATTCCGGTGTAACATACATTTTAATGTCGGATATAGATCATTTCCAAGCGCGATTATTTTAAGAGTATCTATCTAATTAACAAATATTTCACAGGCTTCATAAGAAGACTAGCTGGATCATTGAAAATAGTTTTGGTAAATCTGTTTATTAAATTTGTATTTTTTATATATCTTTTATTTCCTTGTTTGAACCAGCATGCAACCTGCACGAGCTGTTAAAATTGCAATAGTTTGCGGTATTCTGCATATCTGTGTCCGAAGAAAAAGATTTCTTTATACGATGAAGAAGAAAACATACACACAGAAGATTTCTCATCCTTTAAGATTTCAACCTTTAATAATTTCCTTTTTAAGGCTGTTCTTTCTGAGAGACTCGAACATTTGCATCACGTGGTGGTATAGCTATTTTACTTCTGGTAAATTCAGCCCTTCAATAGGAGGCGAATTATTTCTGATTATAAACATTGGATTTTCATTGAAATATAATTTATTACAATTTTAAAATAATGAAAAATTTAAATTTGAATATATTATATGTATATGTATTATGTAAATTGATAATTCAATGTTGACTTTTAGTAAACGGTTATTTTATTTAAATTTATTTATTTGTATTTAGTGTTCTATAATCTATATTGTTGTAACAGTGTTTGTTAATTGTAAGAGACAATATTAAAAAAAACCACACAATACTAAAAGAAAAATTTATGATTGTTACCATTCTAAATTTTCAATACAAATAATTGAAAAAATTAGCCATTTTCGCCAATTAATATCCAGAGTGGATATTATATAGTAAATTGAAAATAAATTGAGAGCAGTGTCAATTAAGATACAAAAGTAAATAATTCTGATATTTCAAAAAAGTAAATAAGTATATGTACATATAACTAAAAAATATTGTAGAAATGTTGGCTGGCTGACTCGTTCGTAAATAAAGCTCATTTTGTCAATTATCTGACATTTGGATTTCATTGCAAAAAAGAAAATAACTACTATTGTATCAGTGCAGTCAACTTGGCAACTTTTTTAATATCAGCAGTCAAAATAGTTGCATCAATTTTCGGTGCTGCCGTTTTGTATATCGTATAAACGACATAAAAATGCTTTTATGTCGTATAAACGACATAAAAGTGTCAAATGTAATTTTTATTTTATGCTCAGAAAAAATCATTATGGTTTTGTTTGATTTGAAATAATTTTTTTTTACGAATTTTACCACGGCAAGACAAAAACGTGACTTAAATCATATTTATTTGCGTTAAGTTTTATTGAAAAAAAGTTAAAAATTGAATATGAATCGGAGTTTAGACGAAGAGATAGTATCCTGTCCATACAATAGTTTGCACCAAGTATTAAGGAAACATTTTCAAAAACATATATTGAAATGTAAATTAAGCCATCCAGAGTCTGAATTAAGAAAATGTCCATTTAACGTTACACATCTAATTCCTGATTCAGAATATGAAGTAATTATTTCATCTATAATTTCTAAATTATTTCGAATTATATTTGATTTTTTAGATGCATGTTAAATTATGCTCTGATAGAGCAATTATTACAAATTACCAATATGAAACAGTTATTCCAACACAATCTCAACCAGTTTCTAAACAACCAGTAAACGATGCAGAAGAGAATTGGGACGATGATGAATATGAAACTTATGATCCCCAAAAATATGCCAGCTCTGCTCCAATAATTCGTTCAAATATAGGAAACTTACCATCTCAAAGAAAAGAATTTCGGAAAAAAGAACTTCGTCGACATGGAGAAATATTATCTGATGAAGATGATTAAACTATAGCTGTCGTATAACTATATTTAAATTTATATCATTATTTTAAGTTTCCTTTTTCGAATTTATATCATTATTTTAAGTTTACCATTTTCTGTCATGACTAATTTGTTTTTAAAATATTCGAATCATTTTTAAAATTATTTAGAAGCTTATAATTAATTTTATATTGAGAAGAAGTTGCGGCAATTTATAAAATATTTTATGTCAATAGTAGTGTAACCTTTACAAAATTAAATAAATTTTATCGAGATCTTACATGAAAACTGTTAAATGACATTTTTGTAAAATGAAATATTGCAACTATGAAAGTATGAAGGCAGACCATTTTTATTGCTATTTCGTAAAAGTATTGCCATTACGAAAAAAGTTTTGCAATAATGAAATTTTAAATTAAAATGTATTTATTTTGCAACATTCATTATACAAATTTCCATGATTTTGGACATATGATATATTTTCCTACAAAATACTTAATATCTCCCGACGACAGTGATCTATTTTTTTTCTAATGTAATATAATATAATAACTCTTTATGGTTTCACTACATGAACAACATTTTTTGCAAATTAAAACCCGGCCTAAAGCTTTGGTTATGAGCACAGAAGCAGTTTGTTATGCACTGGTTTATTATGGTTTTTCATCTTGCATTAAAAATATTAATATAAAATTTTGTTTAGTATTTAAGAACTTACCAATGATTTTTTATATTGTAAATCATTGCCCATATTGTTCGCATTTCATAGAAAGAGGGCACATTTTTGGAATATTTCTTTCACAGTTTCCAAACTATAATTTTATTATATTAGTTTCTTAAGAATTAAAATAATAATTATAAATTTTATAAAACACTTTTAAAAATTTGTTGACTAATTTCTTTTTTATGAGTATAAAACAAAGAAATATGCGCACAATTGCACAATTGACAATATCAATCAAACTAATTTGTTAATAAGTTGTTAAATTTATTTGACCACTGACCATAAAATACAAATTTCACAAAATTTATCTCACATTTCTGTCACATTTTTTTGTTACAAAATTGTGAACAAAAATATCAGAAAAAGGCCTCAAAAAAATATGATTACAATTTCTGGCTGCTGTGGCTTTTCTATATAACCTAAATAAAGTGCACAATGGGTTGTAAAATATATTTAACATTAGCGCTATCTACAAAAATTTTATACATTAAAATAATGGTACAATAAGTTGATTTTTTAACAGGTTAAACTATCGAATCTAAGGTTTTTACCTTTTTGGTTTTTTCACTTTGTTTCATACTATCGTTTTTGGTCATCGCAGTGCTGTTTTTTAAAAGTCAAATTGAAAATTTAAAGAAGAATGTAAAAACCAAGTTAGGATTTAAATATCATTAAAAAGTTAAAATCTGACTACATTATATAATTAATATTTAAATAAATAAGTATTTATTATTTCAAAAGTGTATAAAATTTTTTGGATATAACAATCTTCATTTCTTCACACTCGTTTTAGGTTATAATTTTTAAATAGTAAAAATAATATAAATATGTTTTCGACTACTACATCTTCAGTATCGTATTTTGCTAAAGAGGAGAAATTAAGAGCAAAATATAAAAAAAAATGTCTTGAAATTCGTCAAGGAGCAAACAATTTGGTAGGCCTCCACCATTTTATTTTATATATTTTTAAATAACATTTCTTTCTATTTTGAATTTTTTGCATGGAAAAGGATAATCTTTGGGATATATTTCTACAAGGATTTCAAATGCTTGAAAAATATAAATACAAATTTCCTGATACAATAGCTGAATGTGCTGTAGATTTGGTGGAAACATATAAGGTATACAATAAATATAATTATTTATCTTTTTTTACTTTTATTTTTATGTATATTTTGTATAGCTAATATTCCAAAGATGTATTACATCAAGAGATAGTGAAAAATATGAAGAAATATTTTACCAAATTACACCACACCTAGCCCAACTGTTATCAACAGAAGCACACATTATGCATTATAGATCAGAATTGTTAAATCTTTGGTCAGAAATAGTTTCAAACAGGTCAAATAAATACAAAAAAACAACATTTCTAGAACAAACTGAGAGTGTTATGTATACAATACACTAAAATTATAAATTTAAATTTTTTATATGTTTATATTTGTAGTATTGTAATTATTAATTGTATATTCTTTACGGGAAATTATTTCACACAATTAAATGGATTGGAATTAGTTTTAAAATATATAAAATCAGTAGATCGTTCAGTCCAAATTTGTGTTTTAAATGAAATTATGCCAAACAATGAATTACGCGATATTCTTCTTGATTTTCGTTTAACCAATTTTGATGAGGTAAATTGTGCATACAAAAATAATATTTCTAAAATAAATTATAATCTAGGATTCAAGAACTTTTCTTAATATTTTTAATATGAAAATATCTGATGAAGTTCCTGTATATTCTATTGTTGCTTCTTCAGGTGATTTTGGAACATTAGTTATAAGAAAACCAATGGTAAATAATAAATTCTTAATTGTTGATTATCTTAAATATATAATTGTTATTTTTTATAGCTATCTGAAAAATTTCAACAACCATTATGGATTGATTTTAATTCGTTAAAACATACAGTATCATTTTTTTGTGAAAATAAAACATTTTTCCCAGAATACAAATCACGATTTGATAATAAAAAAAAATGGGTCTTAGTTGAAATTGCAGTAGATAAAATAACATTAAAAGAGTAACTAAAATATTTAATAATTTTTTTTTGCTTTAAATAAAATTTATAATAAAATTAATTTCGAAGAGAACAATCCTTAATCCATATTAAAACTGCAGAGAAAATTCGTCTTGTACCACCTTCATTTGAAGATGATATAAGATTTAATTTAGAAGAAATTAATGAAGTTACTTTACAGTTTTCACATAAAAATCTAATTCTTATTAAAGAAGCTAAAATAATTGATTTTATGAATTCAAAAGTAAGTAATTTAAATTGAAAAACTCACAATATTTAAAACTATTTGATTTTTTTAGAAAAATATTGAAAATTCGCAAACTGAAAAAATCGGATTTAATATTTTTCATCAATTTAAGGAACAAAGTAGTTGAAGTATTTCTTTTAGCTAAATTGTCATTAAACATTAAAATATTTTCTAGAACAAGTTCAAAAACCAAAAGAAAAAGCATCTTGTAAGAGATTATGTTCAAAGCAAATTCCAGTGGAATCTGAAAAAGCAGAAATTTCTGAAAATGTTGCTGAGAATATATATAATATTCATAACAATATGACTACTCCAAATATTTTAATTAACGATAACGAAAATTTTAGTAATTTGAAATCATCAATTGTCATACCAGAAACTACAATTTCATTCAATTCAATACCAACTTCTAAAGTTATACCAGAAAATAATAATAAAAAATGTCATGAAGATGAGAAAATATGTAAAGTGAATCAAAGAAAACACATGAGTCGGCGAGAATCATTTGAAACAACATTTTCAAAATGTTTTGTCAAACTACCAATGCTTAAATCTTCGACTGTTAGAACTGCAAAAACTACGGAAATTCAAAATTCTAAAACGAAAATTAATAAAGAAGATAAAGCGGATAAAGATACTGAAGATAATACTTTAGGTTTAGAAGATACCAATTTAAAACCGTCTCGTTATCGTTTAAGAAGTTTCTCAAAACCAAGGAATAAAAGAAATGAAGAAAACCAAATTGATAATAATAAAAAAAGGTCTAAAAAAATAAATAAAATCAGGAATAAATCAATTAAAAAAATTATTAAAAATGTTGAACCGGACAAAGCGGTTAACGAAAAAACCAGAAATGGTAAATTAACACAAAACAAAGTTTATGAACATAAAATTGGCTTAGGATGCGAATTTCCTACAATTGAAATGGGTGGTGAAAAAACAGACTTTAATTCGAACAATGAATCCACAAAATTAATAGATATTCAGCAAGAAACTAATTCAAATATTAATAAGGAATATTTAGATTATCAACCCAAAGTAGCTAGTAGTTCTATTGTTTTGGAAGTAGACAAAAATAAGAACAGGAAGCGTAAACTATATTCAGTTAATCAAATTATTGAACAACCTGTTGAAATACATCAATCTCCAAAAACAAAAGATAGGCATATCGAAGATAGAGTAACAACAAAGGACTTAAAAAATAATAGCCAAACTAGAGTAGTAACAAAGAACTTAACAAATATGAGTAGTTTACGGTTAGTGAATATGGTTCGTCCACTCGCTAAAGATAAAAAAAATCCCCTTGTGGATGTCAACACTACATCGATTGTTCCATCGACTTTATTAAATGTTGATACTGAACAATTAAATGATACTGTAGAAGAATATGCAAAAAATTATGGTTACGTGGGCATTACAAATAAATTGAAACAAAAAAAGAATCGTGTCATATATACACCTGAAGAGCTTGATAATGTTTTTGATAATTTAATAGAAATTGATAGCAGTCTTCAACGAACTACAAAGAAATTTTTTAAAACATCTGGTCCAGAAAGAAATGTTTATGATGTAGAAACAATACTAAAAGGTGCACCACAGCGGCCATGCAAAAAAAAACGTGAAAATTCAACAAAAAGAAGGACAGATGATACTTCAAAACATATACCAAATTTGGTAGGTGAAAATAAAAATGTGCAGTATTCATATAAACAAAATATTGAAAAGGAATGTGAAGATATTAAAATGTATGACAGCAGACAAGATTTATCAGTACAAATGAAAAATAAAAATACTAACGACAATAATACTCAACCAATTGGAAATTCACAAGTTTACGATTTAGTAGTTGAAGATTTTACCAAGGTAAAGAAAAAATCTAAAAAGGAACTTAACAAAGAAAAATCAGATATTGAGTTTTTGGAAGTATCGAAAAAAATTAACAATCAAAGGCGTACATTGCTAGACGAAACTCTACTACATCAGCCTTCGGCCATATCTGATAAAGAAAAGTATGAAGAAAGTCCCTTATTAATCGAAAATGGCTTACATAAAAAAACTAATATTATTATTTCTAATGTAACTGCTAACACAGAACATAATTCGAAAAAAATTAAAAATGCTCAACAAAAAAGAAAAACAAAAGTAAGTTTGGATAAAACTAAGTCAGCACAACAAATGCAGAAACCTAGAATTCAAAATAAAATTGATATTCAAAAAAACGATAATAAAAATAATTTAGAAAAACCTGACCAACAAGATTTAAAATTAAAAACTTTGGTAAATAATACAGAAGAAGAGTCATTTAAAAAAACTAATTTATCATTTTCACAAAAAGTTCGCAATTTTGAAGAACTACTTGAATCTCATAAAAAATCACGTCAAGAAAATAAAAATTCTGTAAAATCACATAATATTTGTAATAAATATCAGAATATATCACCAGAATCTTTAACACAAACTGATTCTAATAAACTGATTATTAATACATCAATAGCGACACCAAATAATCTACACTCTCCAATAAATTCAAATTTCAATAAATTTGATGATTTAATGACCGAAGATGAAGATGAACCAGGTAATAACTTAATATTAAAATCGAATAAGATTGAAAACAATGATAATGAAATAACAATCACTCCAAATGAAAGATGTGATAAAACTTGGTTATATGAAAAATTCCTAAATGATATCGATAGTGAAAATAATAATACAAAACGTACACAAAATTTCAGTAGTAATGATAGTGATTTGTCTATTGAACCAACTCGTCACGCGGAACCAAAATATTCTGAATTACCAGAAATTAATTTTAATAATTTAACATTTACTAAAAAGGATACAATTATTAAAGATGATGAGGACTATCCCAATGATAGTGTTTCAGCTATTTTAGAAAAAGAAAATAATAATGATAATTTAACACCTATAGTCCCAGGACAAGGGAATAAAGAAAATATAATACAATTTTGGAATCAATCAAATAACAAAAGTATTGATAAGGAATCTTCAACTTATAACGGATTACAACATGATAGTAGTTGGCGATCTAATACTAGTACGAAATGTACAAGTATTTTACCT
The DNA here is from genome assembly GCA_963932195.1 of Empis livida. Classification (NCBI taxonomy): domain Eukaryota; kingdom Metazoa; phylum Arthropoda; class Insecta; order Diptera; family Empididae; genus Empis; species Empis livida. The sequence continues at coordinate 16,822,197 of OZ010648.1, forward strand.
AAAACTAATAAAAATATTGAAATTACTGAAACACGTACAAAAACAATTCGTATTAAAAATAACAATCGTATTGAAGAGCGAAGAGTTTCTGTAAAAAGACGTTTCGAAAATAACAGTGATCAGCTTACTGAAGAAGATGGTATAATTAATTACACATTACCCACAAATTGTCTTTATTTATTTTTTTAATTTTTTTTTTTTTTTTCTGAAGTAGTTAACGGACCGAGCAATGTATTCAAACAAGAATTATATAAAATAACAAATAACTTTTCTACAAAATATGATAAATTTTGTAAATATCCAAACGAAGTAAATTTACAAAAGGATATTGAACAGTTTTCCGAAAAATACGAACAAATAACAAGGGAATATGTCAAATCAAGTAAAAGAATGCAAAATTTACGTAAAAAATTAAAATTAGAAGAAAACAATTGCATTAATACTTTAATCAACGCAATAGACATGTAAGTCCTATTTTTAAATTTACTAACAGAATTTAATCAATACATTTTTAGGATCGACAAACATGCTCATCAATTACAACATAAAAAAGAATATTTTGATAATAATGTTGGTAAAAATAAACGTAAATTTAAGCAATTGTTGTGTAATTTCAAAGATTCCGTTTATGAAGTCCGCAATAAAATATGGAATAATCATATGGATAGTTTTGTCCAAGGTTTTGTAGAAAATATGAAAAAATTCTACACTTGTGATGAGGAGTAAAATGATATTTTGTGTAAAAACGTGAATAATTAATTTTAAAATATTTCAATTGGATTATATATATATAACTGTGAATTTCTACTTTTTTGTTTTATTTTTATTAAACCTTTCAAATAAATTTTTAAAAGTTAAAAAATATATATGTTTATTTTATTTTTTAATTAATAGTTTTAAACGAACTAGATGCTTAAACATTGTTTGCCTTAATTTTTGCTCTATGTATTAGTTAATATACATTTAAAATAAATTTTGAAACACTTCTAAGTTTATTGGGAAACTATTATATTATATATATATTTACATATATTTCTTATCGCCAATTTTCTAATTTTTTTTAAGTATTTTAATTTGCCATACATAAGAGAAACATTTTTTTTAACACATTGTCATACGAATTTCTTCATACAAAATTTATAATACTAATTACTGTACTATACCCTGCTGGAACGACAATTGCGATTGTTTATTTTTAAGTTCATCTTGCATTTCTATAGCAAGTTTTTTAAATTTTTCAGCTTTTTCTTCATTCTTTTCGGTGCCATCACCTCTGGCATACATTTGGCTTAAATTTGCGCATGCATACATATTTCTAAGTTCACAAGCCTTATAAGCAAATTCAAATGCTTTTTTCATATCCTTATGAACAATAAATTCAGTTTTTCCTGTTTTTTTTGGTTCTGGTAATGTTGTTTTAGACGGTTGTTCTAATTTAGAAGATGCTTTTATTGATTCTTTAGTTGTTGCTGGTGCAATTGATGTTGATGGCGTTGGTATGGATATTGACCCTTCTTGTTTTTGTACACCGGATATATGCATACCAGATAAATAAAAACAGGCTGTAGCATTATTCATTTCACAACTTTTTGATAGATATTCAACACCCTAAAATTATTTGTATTAATTAACTTTTAATGAGCATATTGTCAAACATATTTTATTTGTTACCTTTGGTACATTTCTTTCAACTTGTTTTGGCATTGCCCTTGAAACTAATAAAAGCCCTGAATGTAGGCAAGCTTCTGGATCATTTAATGTACATCCTTTTTCATAATATTTATATGCTAATTTTGGATCACCTTTACTACCGCTTTTACCTTTGCCAAGAAAACTATAATTACCGAATTTATAACACGATTTTGCAAAACCATAATCATCACAATTTGACTTATAAACTTTTGAAGCTTTTTCAAAATCTTTTTTAATTCCTTCCAAATAATCGCCCAGCAAATGGCAAACTGAAATATCATTAATTAGAATTTATTTTGATTACATTGTATGATAAAGATTAATTGCTTTTCACAAAAATTACCTTCTGGTTTTCTTTCTGAATAGCAACCAAAACGATATTCAGTACCAAGTTTTTCTAAATATTCTTTAACATCTGATTCTTTCTGCAAATCATATGCCATTTTTAAATAAAATAATTTTAGAAGAAAATAAAAAAATTAACCAATCACATTTATTTTATTATAAAGTTATTGTTGTTGTGTAATTGACATTATTATGTTCATCACGGTGTGTTCACCTTATAGTATATAATATCAGGAGATACTATAGTTTAATTTTGCCCCTACAAACTCAATCTCAACATCAAATATTTTTTTTGAACTGTCAGACATTCGTTTGAAATGCCACAGATTTCTTTCAAACAATTAAAAATATCGAAAATATGTATAAAAAAAATTTTTAAATCAAAGATTTAATTAAATTTATAATTGAAATATAAAAATAAATAGGAAAAATCATTCTTAGTGTTAAATGTTCAAAAGGTATGTTTGATTCCATCAGGAGTTTTTAAGTAATTGCTATGCAACAAGTTGGCATATCACAAAAATTCACAATTGAAAAATTTTATATGGGAAAAATTCACAATATCGATAAATATTCACCTCTGTTTCTTAAAATTTCTATTCAGTGTGTTAAGTTGGTTGTTAAGTTGTTAAATTCATATTTTGAAACACGTTAAATAACAACCAGGTTTTCAGTAATTATTATTTAACATAATCAAAAGTACTCATAAAAATGGGAAAAAGATTTTTGAAAAAATAAAAATTTTCAAACGAGTGCTTTTTTTTCTGCATGTAAAGATATGTTTACACTTTTTTAAGTTTCCAATTATTGGGTTGATGCAAAGGTTTCAGTGCTGTATGGTATTGGATTGCAAAACTGAAATGTTATCTTCAAAATTTTGATGTTATTTGACAAATGGATTTTCAACGAATTTTGACTTTCGAAAAGGCAAGAATGCTTCAGAGACGTAAAAAATATATGTGCTGCATACAGTGACGATGTCGTTGACGATTCCACATGCCGCAAATGTTCCGAAATCTTCGTAAAAACGGATGAAACGGATGGCATCCAAATATTGGCGTTAGCGGAAAGGTATCGGCACAGAACGAGAGATTGAAGAAATTCTTGGAATCAACCATTCAACAGTGATTACGTTAGGTTGGAGTGCTTATCAAGGCCGATGTATGGGTGCCCTATGAATTAAAATTTTATAGACCGAATTGATGCTTGTGATTTTTAATTGGACCCTAACGAAATCGAGTCATTCTTAAAGCGGATGGTTATAGTTAATGAAAAATGGATTGTGTATAATAATGTTAAGCTAAAGAGTTCGCTGCGGAGGTATCCTTGAGGTACATGTGCAAAAGCCAGTTTACTGGAACAGAAACACTTATTATGAGCTTTACTTGAAAACCAAACCAATAATTCGGAGAAATACTGTTCCCAATTAAGTGAGCAATCGGCAAGAAGCGATCTTAATTGTATTCAATCAAGACAATGCTAGGCCATATGTGTCTTTGGCCACCCATCACAATCTTTTAACACTTGGCTGGAATGTTTTGGTCCACCCACTGTTCTCTCCTGATCATGCGCCGTCCGATTATTATTTATTGAGGTTGCTTCTAAAACAGCCTAGACAGTAAAAATTTTACGCTTGGAAAACTCTCATTTTCGCCAGAAAACACAGAACTACTTTGAGCACGGGATTATGCAGCTACTAGAGAGATAGACACAGGTCATAGTACAGAATGGCACATACTATATTGATTAAATGTAATTTTTATTCAATTTTTGTTAAAAAATGGGACGAACTTTATATCAACCCTATATAATAACAAAATATATTCGGCATACAAAAAAAACGGTAAATTTATAACGGTTAATTATACAAATTAAATTATAAAATTCATATTTTTATAAAAAAAATAATCCTACAATCAAAATTCATGTTTTCAAATGACAAAAGTTTCAACTGACTGACAAAAATAATTAAATTAAAATTTAAAATTTAACAAATACAAAAATGATAATAAAATCAGTACCCACACTCACGTAACCATTCAAATAATAATTAAACATTGTCAAATTAGATAACAAATAGGCGGATCAAACTCTTAAATTCAACAATCCTATTGCTAAGAGCAGATAAACAAATTTATAAAATGACACATCTTAATTTCAAAAATATTGCTTTCAAAGTACTATGGGATTATTTGATAATTTGTAATTTTCGTAGAAAAAATCATAACTTCTGTCCCTGATCCTGGATACTTCAAAAATTTACAAAAAATATTCTATTTTGTACGCCCCATTTATTCCTAGGCACTGATACCTTTAACATCATTATGTAGCCATAGAGGCTTTAAATAACACGTCCTCAGCGCAACATGCACAAGAGCTTAATGAATTAATAGTAATTTTTCTTTAATTAATATAGTTATTATTTCAGAATGAATAACTAAATACTGTTCTCCAATAATCTTAAAATGAAATAGACAAAAAATAAATTTTAATTCACTTCAACCATATAATTATTATTAAATTTTATTTCACTAATAATATAAATATATTATTACCACTTTCCATAGATTTATAATTGATTTTTTTTTTTTTTTTTGTTTTAATTGTTTAATTTTGCTAAATTATTTAGCAATAATATCTGAGAACTTAACGAATTACAATACAATTATATTTTATACTAACTTTTAATTATTGTCGCTAGGTTGCGATAATAGAACTCATCATGTATTTGTTTTAACTTTAATTTTTTTTTATCATTTAGCTATTTACTAATTTTTTTTTTAATTAAATAAGCGCATTGATCTAGAAAAGTGCTACGAAATTAACATTGCGATTTATTTATTTCGGTGTAAGTAAAAAAATTACTATTGACTATAAATAAATGAATTATTTGGATAATAAAAGTTAGCTTTTATTTGGTAAGCTAAAAATAATATACATTATTAATTACTAATATATTTTAAAATTAGCCATAAAATATGAAAAGAATATAAAAAACAGAACAACACAAAACATAAAATAAAAAGACTAGGTAAAATTTCATTTTTTTTGTCACTCTATTATATTTTTTTTTTTAAATTATCTTTTAAAATTAATTTAAATAAATCCTTTTTTTAATTAATTTAATACAATTTTTCATTAATTTTAAACCAAAATTTGAGTGTTTTTAATATTGTGGAAATAATAATAATATATAGTTTTGAACAAACTAATTTCAAATACATTTTATAACATGTTCTTAGGTTATATTCCGCCATTTACAATATGACACAATATGAGATAAATCGACATGTTGTATAAATTGTGGCATGTTTATAATTAATATATAAACTTAGATATGATCAATTATAATAAATTTTTCTTATTAGTTCGTTTAAATTTAAAAATAAATTAAATAATAATTAAGTATGACTTATTAAAGCGTTCGATGTTATACATTTTTTTGTTGGTTTTCTAGTTTTTAGTTTACATATCTACGAGTGTGTTTTATTAATTATATTTTTATTTCAAATTAAATTTTAGTTTTAAATATTTGACTTCGATATTTTTATTGTAAAACTTTTTTCCCTTATAAATATTATGTTAAAATAATATTTCTTTTTAAATTAAAAAAAAATTGTAGTGTAAACCTTGTCCATAAAAAGAAATAATAAAGTTTAACCAATTTTCAAAAAAATATATAAATTATAAGTAATTTTTCTATTAAAATTTAAACTTAAATCAAAAAATATGCAAATACATAAAATAAAAACTTTAATTATTCCGTTTTTTTAGTTTTTCTCATTTGTTTTTTTTTTTTTTGTTTTGTAACTTAAATTAACGACGAAATTGATGGGTTTTGTTGTTTATATGTTTGTTTAGGGTATGCGTGTGGGTGTATGTATTTGATTTCCAAAAAAGTAAAAACAAAAAGTACATTTCACGTTATAAGACTTTTGTTGTGGGATTAATTTTTATTTACTTTTTAACGGCCTTCATTAGCGCATCAGTAGATAATGATTTTGGTCGTTCAATTGGTAAACCTAATGCTCGATCCCAGATTAATGAAGCCAATACACCAAGGGCACGTGATACACCAAACAACACGGTATAATAATTCATTTCTTTCATGCCATAATATTGTAATAATACACCTGAATGAGCATCTACATTTGGCCATGGGTTTTTAACTTTACCAAGTTCAGTTAAAATTGGTGGTACAACTTTGTATACAGCTGACACAACTTTGAATAATGCATCATCAGGCAAATGTTTAAGGGCAAATTCACGTTGACAGGTATAACGAGGATCGGTTTTACGAAGAACAGCATGGCCATAACCAGGAACAACCTAACATTTATATATATTAGTCAAATTAATGTTCATATATGTTTTAAATTAGATTAAATATTAATCACATAAATTAACAAACTTACTTGACCAGATTTCAATGTTTTCCAAATAAAGTCTTTCATTTCCTGTTCAGTAGGATTATTACCAACTTGATCCTTTAATTTCATTAACCATACAAGTACTTCTTGATTAGCTAATCCATGGAGTGGTCCAGCCAAACCATTCATGCCAGCAGCAAATGATAAATATGGATCACTCAATGCTGAGCCAACTAAATGTACAGTATGAGCAGATACATTACCACCTTCATGATCACTGTTTATAATATAAACTTATAATTTAAAAAAAAATATTTTAATGAAAATATATGAACGTTTTATATACCTATGAATAGTCAAGTATAATCGCATAAGTTCTGTAAATTGAGCATTATCATAACCCAACATTTTAACGAAATTTGCTGACCAATCTAAATTTGGATCAATCGATTTAGATCCTTTACCACCCTTATATGTATTACAATAAATTGTAGCAGCAACAACAGGTAATTTAGCTATCAAATCCATACTATCTTCATAAACATATTCCCAATATTTGGATTTGTGAACACCCTAGAAATAAATCGTTATAAAAACTTAAAAAGTAAAATTTTTCCACTAAATTTAATTTTACCTGAGAGTAAGCTTTGGCATATTTACTATCGTGATTTAATGCAGTTACAGCAGCTGAGAATTGTGACATTGGATGTAATGTTGATGGGAAATTATTCAACATAGATGCAACATGATTTGGTAAAGCTGCACGATCAGCCCATTCTTTTGATAATGCTTTTACTTGAGCATCAGTTGGTACATCACCAGTACATAATAACCAAAATAGACCTTCTGGTAATGGTTCATCACCACCTTTTGCTTTTGGCAAAACCTTTTGACATTCGGGAATTGATAGACCACGGAAACGAATACCCTCATCAGCATCTAAAACAGATGTTTCGCAGACTAGACCTTTAATACCACGCATACCACCATACATCTAAAAAAAAAACATAATTAAAATGATATTACTAATAGTTGTAAAGATAATGCTCTCTTGATAAGCTGAATAAAAGTTGTTAGCATCAAAATTTAAAATACTAAAAATTGGTAATTCGTTCATATTAACTGGGGAAAACGAAAATAGAAAATATAGAAAAAATAAAGAATCTGACACTGTTATAGAATATAATGTCGAAAATACAATTGGAACAGGCTAGAGCGGCATTCAATAACATGAGTACCAACTCGTAAACACAACATAAAATTAAAAATTATTGTTATGTATAGCCAATATTATTGTACTGCACTGAAACGTGGACGCTAAAGAAAAATGATGAAAGACTGGCTCAGCATATAGAAGACTGGCTCAGCATATCTACTGCTGTTAAGACCTGTAACGTCCAAAGAACAAACACATTTGGAGATAACCACCAGCACAAGCGGGTTCGTCTTGTAAGAAAAATTAATCATTATTTGCCTAGCGATCATAATTTCGAATTTTTTCACTTTATTTGTTCCCAAAATATTTAAGAAAAATGTTTTATTTCTAACCAAAAATTTCTATTTTTAAAAATATATTATGTTATTCAATCGTTGGCAATTTGCCACTTTCGCTATTTTTGAAATTGAGTTAATTACAAAAACAATAAACTCTTCAGTGCATATGACTTTTGACAACAAGCTATGTTTAATTTATTTATTTGCATTGTGATTGCGTGTGTTTTATTTTGTTGAAGAGGTCATCAAGTTGAATTAAATAATTTAATTTAAATATAGAAAATGTTAATATCATTATTCTAAAATTGAAGACCAATTTTAGTATAAAATTCCAAATCATAGCAGTTAACAAAATACATTAATAACTTTGAAACTAATTTAATTGATTAAAAATAATAATTTAATTGATTTGTAAGCAGATTTATAAATATTAATTGTAATTTAACTGTTTTGTAAGCATACATAATCTTTTCAACACCAAAAGTAGCGGAAAAATGGCGCGTAAAGTTTCAAAAAATGGAATTTACTTATATTTAATAATTTATTTATTACCTAATTTTAATTAAATTACTCACCATATCAATGGTAACTTCACCCACTTTAGTGTTTCCATGTTGCTTTCTAAAATTTTTAACACGCTCTTGTTCTTTTGGAATTTTAGCGGCGAGTACATCACGCAAATTTGTTGAATCAGCTGATATAAAACGAGCATACGAAGCAAGGACAGCATTTAATTTCTAAAAAAAAAATTTTTGGAAAAATAATTCATAAATCATATCACAGTCACGTGTTAGTTGTATGGAAATTTAATCATTATGCTTCTTAAAATTAGAACGTGTATTTTAAATTATATTTATTATCAAGAATATAATTAAAATATTAAATTTTACAATTAAATTTAATTGATAATTCATTTACTAACCTTGTAAAATAAAACAAAAAAATCTTATGATTTGTATTTCATTATTATTAATGTTTGATAACGAGAAATCATCAGAGTGTTGTATTTACAGAAGCCAAAATTGATAATTCAAATTTAATTCAATGGTATTAATAGTACACATATTTTATCTTGGAAGATAATCATAATATGTATTTGAACTACGTGATAAATAACTTTACTTTAAAGATATGGTATTAATGTCATGGACAAATTATTTACTAGACCACAACTTATTAAGTATGGATTGTAGCTTAGTTAACAAGAAAAATCTTTTTAAAAATATTTCTTATAGTAAATAAAAAGTATTGTATATTATTGTAAATTTAATTATTCATGTCAATTTCGCGTAAAACATTTAAATTTTCAAAAATTCCATTATTTCACAATAAATTACCTGAGCTTTAAAATAAAACAAATTAATTTTACAGCAGATAAATTAAATTGTTTTATTAATTCAGAAATAGTAAGCAACATTACTTTTATATTTATAGATGATTCACTTTTTATTTAACTATCACTAAATATATTATTTTATTAAATATTTAATAATTTTGGAACAAGTATTTTGCATACGATGGCATATTGCATATAGGCATGTTTTCATTTAGATGTTTTTGCTGTCAGTATATAGTATTAAATTTGTATTGTGGTACTATGTAAAGTAGACCAGTTAAGCCGGAGATAGACGGAATAATTTATTTTTAAATAATTAAATGAATATTTTGTAATAATCTTGTAATCAATAAAAACATTTATTTTTATTAATTAAAGTCAATTTTATTTATATATACACAATTTGCATTTTTAATTCCGTTTAATAATAGTAAAAAATTAAGAAGTGTTCAATTGTGAAGCATTAACTAGTGATGAACTTAAAATTTATAACCAATATGAATAATTAATGAATATAAATACGGAAAAAATTAATTATATTTATAAAATACGGTAGTATATAGTTTGTAGTAAGATTATATTCTCACGGATAAACCTAGTTTATATATCGAAAATCTAATCGTGGGGGGTCGCTTAAAAAATATTGAGACAAACACGGGTAAGAATTTGAAAACAATTATTTATATATATGTCCAAAGTAATCTCTTCCTGCAACAATACATTAATGCAATTTCATTTTCGACAATTCAAAAACATCGAATTATTTTCTTTTAATAAGTCCAAAAAAAATGCCATATTACAGCGTGTGTCTCCTGTTAAAGAAGGTAAGCGATATACACGAGTATTTTTCGAGCTCCAAAAATCTTATATAGCTAAATCAGCCAAATAAGGGGAATATTAATTTAACCGTTTTTTCTTAAGCTATTCAGCAGTTGGGATCCATAAACAAGGTTCGGAATGTCTTAAAAAGGCAAATTCGCAACTATTATGATTGTAGAAATAATACGAAGATCACCATGGTTTAGCCTTTTCAGTTTTTTTTTGGAAGTTTTTAATGAATGTTTACGTCTTTTAAATTCTCCTTACCAGCAAAATGCCGTAATACGAGATGGAGGATCTTCACCATATACAAATCGCTGACATTCAATACAATTTTCTTAATTTAAACAAACGTTAAAATCATAGTAAATATTAGCGCGAAATTAATGTCAAAATAATTATTATATTAATAAAGTTAATGCAATTAGAAAACTTTTTATAAAATTTCTCATACGTTTTGTATCTTTTAAAAATGTACTAATATGGTTTATTAATATCTCAATAATTTTTAGTACCGACGTTTAATACCGACGTTTTTATCTATAATTTCCATATAGGTACTAAAAAAATTTGAGATAATCACAAAATTCATATTAATAAGACAATATTAGATTTTTGCCATTGTTTTTTTTACATATTGCTATATTTTTTTATAAATTTAATTAGGACTGTGTTTCTCTATCAAGGTTAATTTTTTCAACAATAAAATTATAAAATTTTCTTTTTAAACTAAAAACTTTTGAAGAAAAAAAAAATCTCATTAACTTTATATAAAAATAGATATTTAGGTTTATTTTTAAAACATATATAATTTTTCATTTAACCTTGTTGATAATATTTGTATTTTATTATTGTAACAAAATAATATTTGAAAAAATGAAAAAGTTGTTGTATATGGTAGATTTCAAAATAAACAATTTTCTTGAGCAATAATTTCATTTTGTGAATTTTTGATAAAACTTGTTTTCTTCACATACAAAAACTATGACATTAATTGGAAATTTGCATAGCTATAAAAAATATTTTGAATTTAAATTTTTTTTGTATAAGGTGGTTGACCATTTTAAATGTAAAAAATTAAATATTTTAAACTTAATCTTGATTATTTTCTTGTGTTCAAAAACTTTAAATAATTTGCAAAATTTTAAAATGTGCAGATTTATATTTTGGATTATCCCATCGCTAATGACACTTAATACAAATAATATTTAAAGTATAAATTTAAAACTGCAATAAAATAAATAGAATTTTTGTGACCCATATAAAGTTAAATTAAAATATTTTATAAATTTAAAATATTTAATGTCATTAGTTTTCATTGTTTAGTAACAATTCTAGTATTTACAGACTTATAGCAAAAAGTTTGATGCATAATTCATGCATCAACATTTTTTTATATTTTTATCACGTTTAATAAAAATTATAATTAATAAAAATTACTTCTAAATGATAAAATAAATAACATGAGAAAATTAATTAAATATTGCTGATTACATATTTTTTCTAATGATATTGAGAAGCACTGTAATTTTTTCCAAGGTATTTCATTAAAAAATATTTACAACCAGTGCTTCTGAGCACTACTATCTGTAGGGTTTCTGAACACTACTAGTACTAACAAATATACTTGTTATCGAATAATAAGAGTTTTTTGAAAGCTCATTGCAAAACCTTAAATACAAACTAATCCAAATATATTTTTAGTGGTTATTAAGCCTGTAATTATTTGGCCAGGAATGGCGAATATTTGTTTTTGAAAGTGTGTTTTTCCTTTACCTGGTGAATAAACATAACAATTACTAAAACCAACAATTGTCAACATCACAAATAAAATGAATGTGTGTCAATGTTACGACAAATTATGCTCGGAATCGGATAGTAAAGTGAGTTAGACCATTGGTAGCATTGCCAGGGGTCTAGTTAGCGTAATTAAAACTATATTTTTAATTCCTAGTTCAATGCTACCAGCGGTGGTATCAGATAAAAGATAGTTTAAATTCGCCCTAAAATATTTAATTCAACAAAATTTCATTTATATTATTTTGAATTATTTGAAAAATAAACTTAATTATGCAATACACTAATAAACTGGTAAACAAATTATTTAAATACATACATTTACAAAAAAAAGAGCATTAGTTACAGATTAATATTTTTAAACATGTATTATAATTTTTCATAGTGTTTAAATTTTAATAAAATTAAGTCAAGTTCAACAACTAAATTTGAATTGTAATTTTTTTTATTGTAGTTGTATTTCCATAAAAATGTGGAAGTTTATCATTAATATGATTAATAATGTTTACGATTTTTCAAAAACACGTTAAAAAATTACATCATTAAGGAAAACTATTTCTGTTAATATAAACAAATAGAAAATGTTAATTTTTGTTAAATTGTTTTCTAAATTGCTTGTCAAAAAATTATTTATTCTTTAAATTATAATGATTTTTGTTACAATTTATAATAAATCTGCACACTTATAATAATAATAAATATGATGTAACATGAGAAAATTGTATGCCATCGTGTCAATTAATTATTGTCTTATGCTGTATTTGCATAAAATTTACACGTTTTCAATAAATTTATTCGTTTTTATTTAGATATTATTTATTGTTGTATAACTGTATGAAGAGAAGATATCAAGTGACTTAAGATACTAAAATGATTTTCATATTATATATGAAAGAATTATAAACAATTCTTACTAATACAAAAATTTTGCTCTCTGATGACAAAATACATGAACTTCAAACACTCAAGTTCAATTATAAATCGAGATTTATTCATTGTTGTTTGTTTAGGAAACAAATAGTGATTTTTATCTTGATTGTGAGAAATACACCGTAAAATTATTTATATTATTTAATTGGCGGAATAAAATATATAACAAGATGAATTTAGATAATTTTAAAATCAGAGTAGCTCAACATAAATTTTGTCACTTTTAACTTACAACTTTTAACTTATTATAAATAAATTGAATTCTATTAAACAGAGTTAATATTACAATTCTACCTATAATTTGAGAATTAATACCTTGGCCTTACTATATATTTCTTTTTTTGTTGTGAAAATACAATACTATATGTTGGGATATATCCTGAACCTACCGCTAGTATATACTAATCAGATATGATTTATATGGAACAGACTAATAGCGTGCCCTCTTCCGAGTCGGAATATAGTTATCAAACATTTATGTTAATGTTAATTTTCCCCAATTGATAAGAAAAACCAAAAACTAAAATTATTTATTAATATTGTTTGGCGTCCCTGAAATAGACTAGAAAATTAAAAATGGAAAATAAAAACAATTGGATTAACTGAATAAAAAAATTATAATGTTTGCCGGTTGCCGGCCACACTTTATTATGGTAATTTATAGTCCAGAATAACGTATTAGTAATTTCTTTGTAACAATTATTATTTAATAGTAATTATTAGTTGAAAAGTAATTGTGTTATCATTTGCCACAAAATAAATTAAGTTTTTAATCTGTAATTATTAATTATGTTGCGGTGTATATATAATTAATAGAAAAATACAATTAAATATTAAAAATAACTGAATAAATACGCAATATTAATATTATCATTTATTAATATTAATATTATCATTATTAATTAATAAAATGTAATTAATTAATAAAAAGTCCATTTAATAAGAATTACCGGTCTTAAATTGTTTTCAACATGATTTCGAATTTTATGTAATCTTGCAATTGTCACTGTTATCTGTTTCACGATTAAAAAATTTATAATTCATATTAACATCAGATGAGTACATATTCTAAAAACATCATGTGGTTAAATATAAATTCATTAAAAACCCCGAACTAAAGGTAATTTGCTAATTATACGAGGGCAGATTGATAATTACGTAGCATACCTGTGATGCAGGTAATGCACAGGTATTTTTTATCTCTAAAATCAATCTCAGTGAATTTTTAAAAATGGATAAAAACTTCGTGTGTTGATAGAACTATGTTAAAAATAATAATAAAAAAACCCGAAAATACTGTGTTTTCTGTGTCAGTCCACGTAATTATCAATCTGCCCTCGTAAATTTAATAAACATTGAAAATATTACTCTTCGCATAAATTTTTTACTTGAAGTAATATTTTCAATATTCATGTCATGTAACATATTTATCAAATTCTTTTTTTGTCAGCCCAATTTTTTTTTACTGATAAATGGAGACTACGTTTTGAAATTTCATTTCAAGAGTTTGTGTTAAAAAAAATTAACTATAATATAAAATATAATAGTTGTTACAAATTATTATAAAAATTTATTCCAGTTACACTGATATATTCAAAAATGAATAATTATTTATTTTTCTCGTTGTATTAAATTTTCATTTAAAAAATATTATTTTCTTGAAATATTTTTCCAAAAATTTCTACTTTATACAAGTATGTTATTTACTGTTTAATTTTAATTATTATCACCTTTTTCTTCAAATTAAATTATCATCGTCAAAAGAAAACTTGAAAGCTTAACAACAAATAAATAGTGATAATTAAATAAATATTTTTGTTTACTTGAACTGACAATGTAGAATCCAAAATTGTGTTAAATTTAATTTTATCTATATAAAGTAAGAGAAGATGTCATATATAAAATTATTAAAATTTAATATTTTTTCAAACTTTATGAAATAAATAAATTGAAATAAAACGTGTATTTTACCTGTACAGATAAGAATAAAGTTTGTTGCAAAAATGTTGTAAATTGATAAAAAAAAATTTTCGTATTTTTTTAATAATTTTATAGAGATTAACTAATATAATATAGAATTTCTTTATCTTTATAATTATTTAATAATGTCAACATACAATAAATGAATTTTCAATTTTGCGATAAATATAATTATTAAATAGATTTTCTTATCATTTATGCTAAGTATTTATAGGTCTACCGATGCTAAAAAGAAGATATGATAACAAAAAAATGTCAATAATTTCTATTTATATTACTATAACATATTTTTAAAATTTTGCTACTATATACTATACATATACTGTTTCTCTTTACAACTCGATCTAAAGTATTTCTTATCAAACCTTGATTACAATATTAAAAAAATTCTTCACATTGAAAGTGTATATATATATTAAAAAATTGAATAAATTGACCTGTAAATATATAATAATGAGTTTAAATTATACTATAATTATTTAATAACAATACATTAAATAAATTTAATTTTCCACAGCAAAAACTATTTTAAAATCACTTTTCTGAGTTTTTAAAAGTTACAATAACGTAGAAATTTACGTGTTAAACCAATTAATATAAGCGCTCCAAAAATTATAAAAAATATATGTACATTAATTTTTTAATTTGTTGTCAGGGGAAATATTAAAATTAAATAGATATTAAATAAATAAATTCGAAAATTACAAATTGCATTTTATTTATAGCAAAACTAGAAAAAAGATATGTTATATAATTTTTTTTACATCAGAAAAAGTGAAAATTGTAAATGAAATTTTTGAAACCCGGTGCGTAAAATTACAGATGTTTTATAATAGAAAATAAATATAATTATCACTACTTTTTATTAATTATTATTTTTTTTGCAACATAGAAACACATCTAAGTATTTCTTTATTTTGCTGGTTTGTACGCAAATTTAGCTCACGCTATTTTATTACACTCTCTACTCTACTATCTCCACATGGTTACGTAACAAAATGAAAAGATGATTTACAAAATATTATTTAATGGAAAAATCAATATTTTTCTTCATCTTGATTAATTTCTAATACATGTGCATACTTCAATAAAACTAACTTTTATTTTGCCGAAAACTTCACTTTAGATTTTTTTTGTATAAGATCATACGACTGCCAAAAAAAGCCCACCAAAAAGATGATTAGTAACAATTTATATAAAATGACAATTAATTTACTAAATAAGCAGCTATTTTTCTAATCTCAGTTACTAGAATTCTTTACTATACAAATTTTAAAACAAATTGTTCACCACGCATAGCAAAAATATAATAATTTCAGTAATTCTATTATGTATGATTGATTGAAGAAGGCTTCACCTTTACTTTTGTTGTTTATGTAACCTATTCACCTACTTTACAAAAAACTGATCCATTATTATGCAATCGAATTTCCTTCTAATTTTTCAAAGTAGAAAATTTTTTTTTACATAACTTAGATGAGAATTTTCTTTCTTGCTTTTTTATATTATTAGTGTATTTTCGTATAAGATTCTTGTTCGGAAAACCACGTTCACATTTTTTAAGTCTCAAAACACTATACAACACGCCTCATGTTTTTATTGTTCATTTTATCATTTTATGGGATTTTTATTTTTATTTAAGAGAATCAGTATTTTTCCATTAAAAATAAAATTAAGTAAATGAAATAAAAATTACACGAACCTGAGCTTCAGACAATTTGTTTGAAGTTAGACGAAACAGTGCCATTGTCACAACAAAAAAAAATCAAATTTACTTAATATAATTTTAAAAAATATATATATTTATAAAACTGAGAACTTTATTTCACTGGTGATGTTAAAGTCAAAAAACGTATTCACACGCCGCCAAAACCAACAGATGTGCTGACAGTTTTGAGTTTGCTCACCAACTATA
Source organism: Empis livida (assembly GCA_963932195.1). Classification (NCBI taxonomy): domain Eukaryota; kingdom Metazoa; phylum Arthropoda; class Insecta; order Diptera; family Empididae; genus Empis; species Empis livida. The sequence goes on from OZ010648.1 coordinate 16,838,875, forward strand.
TATGAAATGAAGTGTCTTCTTTCAAACTTTTTTTTAAATAAAAAAAAACATGGCGGTTGACGGACAAAAAAAAAACCTCAAAAAAGCTTAAGAACGTAAAAGTCATTTTTGAGTCTTTTTTTAAAAAAAGTCATCTGTTTTCCATATTCTCGAGAATTTTGAGGCCAAAATGCTGAAAAAAATTGAAATACAAAAAACTGACTATAGTTTTATAAATTTTCAGTTTAAAAAATAAAAAAAATATGTATATTTTTAAGAGTGTTTTCTTTTATTAATTCGGAATATTCTGAAAATGACTATTCCGAACATATTCTTTTTATTCTACTTTTTTTTAATAATAAATATTCACCACAAAGTTTAATAACAAAATAAATTTTAAAATAACTTTAAAAATTGACATTGCAACGATTGACAGAAATATTAAAAAACTTTTTCAAAACATACTAACCTGAATTTATCATTTTTTTCAAAGAATCAGAACTACTTGCGATATTTTTGATAAAAAATATCAAAAATATTATTTCAAAATGTCAGTCGTAAATAGAAAAATTTTACATAAATTTTTCCTTTAAACAATTGAATATGCGGAAAGGGCTCCAATGTAAAATCAACTCAAGAAATGTCATAATTTGAGCCAAAAATAGTCTCAAAACTCATTTGTAAAAAAAAATAGTCTCAAAAATCATTTGTAAAAAAGTATTGGTCAGCTGAACCTAATAAATAGGTACATGTCAAAAAAATATCACTTGTTTCTTTTTCTGTAATATTTGTTATTGAATTTTATTTTCTTTGATGTAGAATTTTTATAATTTATTTTATTTAAAAAGTAAAAATCACGTCAGTATATTATTTTATTATATGAAAACTTTTATAGAATATAATACATACTTTATTTTACAGCCAGATTATTGATAAATGCAAACAAGTCCATTTTTTGTGATGAATTTTGAGGAGAATTTAGAATACAAAGAAAACTTTGTAGAAAAATGTGTGAAAGTACTAATTATGACCTTTTCTTTTTAGTGAAAAACAAAAATTACACCCATTTATTTATTTTTTAGATACTAAACAAATGTCCAACTCGGACGAACAGAACAACTGGAATTTCATATATAAATTTTTAATTGTCTGATGAACAACGGGAAATTACCAATTAGATAGAGAATTTCGTGGAGAAGAAATTATAACTGTCATCACGTACATGATAAAACTAGCAAATATCTTTGGATGATTGCTTAAATTATGAGGGTATATTAGTGAAATGGGATTAAATGTAATCACTACATATGTTATCGCACTAAAAACGGTGACTGATTATGAGTGCACTGTGATTATGAAGACGGCATGAGAAGTTTGTTTCGTGGTAAATAGATAGAATTATAATTATCTATTAGATAATCTGTACTTTAGATAACACATCTTTAGCAATGGATACTTTCGTTTAAATAAAATGCGTACTTTAGATAACCGCTAAATCAATGTGTTATCTATTAGCAATGAATACTTTAGATAAGCTTAAAGATGACTCTAGACTAGAGTTTAGATGAAGCATTTAGATATTCAATGAAACGTTTTGGTATACCAAATTGCTTCTTCATGAAGCTGATTCTTCTTGAAATTTTTTTTTAGGGAAAAATAAAAATAAAATTGGTAACAAAGTGTTTTTTAGGTCCCCTCAATAAGTTTTACTTTCAATAGCAAATAGTGCTGATGTGGCTACCAAAATTGCTTCTAATGCTGTAAAATATTTGGGGTAAATGGATTTAATTCTGCATATTCTACGTTCTGGAGGAATATAAGCGAGCACAAATGCACAGGGCGAAGAAGAGACGTTTATACACTTGGATATCACCAAGAATCCCCAGTAATTATATGATCAAGATATTCATGATCTTAAAAAAATAAAAAAAAATTTTATATATAATTAAAAAAAAATTAAAAACATTTAAAACATTCTTAACAACTAATATTGGTTAAAATAAAGTTAACACATTGATTTCTATTCGACAAACGAATCATTATAATTTTGCTCAGATCTTGCTCAGTATGCAAAACTAATTTGTAGCGACATATCTACCAAATTGCTCAGAAGTTAGCTCTATCTAATGTTATTACCAATTCTTAAGCAAAATGCCAAAGCTTCTACTTTCGATGAGGATATCAGAAAAGTAGAAAAAATGTTGTGATCATGTGAGAAAGAATATCGTCCAAAATTTAATGAAATGCATCAGAAATAGGTTAGAGAATGTAGCCGAGCGATTGAAAAAAAAAACAATTTGGTGAAATTAATAAATAAGATTCCTTATTTAATAATTTTTTTATTTCAATTTTTATAAGGAGAAAAAACAGTCTTTTAAACGAGTCAATCTCAGTGAATTTTTAAAAATGGATAAAAACCAATTTCTTGTGTTGATAAAACTATGTTGATAATAAAAAACCCGATAATACTGTTTTTTCTGTGTCAGTCCATGTAATTATCAATCAGCCCTCGAAATTCGTTTTTATCCACACGAAATTCGTTTTATCGTCTTTTGAAACTAAATATTTTTAAATTTTTTTTTGCCTCTAGTACACTTTTTTATAATTTACTATTTTATTTTCTCCTTTCTCTCAGGCAAATTATAATTTAAAACATGAAGAGCATTTTAAAAATGTGGAACTTAAAATAAATTCGGTTTTCTAAATAATTCTTCTTCCACAATTATTCTCAGGCAATTCTTCCCAGCACAATTTTTCTCAAGTTCTTACAAATTCTTCTCATTGCGTTAAAATAATGACTACGTCTGCGCAATACAAATCAATACATTTGCCATGCCAATACAATTTACCTTTAACAATGACAGGTTTGGTTCCACAAGCGTTGAATTTAACCAGAAAACGGTATGGATATAAATATAAATTTATATACATATTATATATCTAACACATATATGGATTTATTTTAATTTATATATACTGTTCATATATACCTATATATATATGTATTTGTTGTATAATCATGAATAAATTTGATTGAGAAGAAATGCATGAGAATAATTCTGGGAGAACATTTAGCTGATAAGAATTGTGGCTGAAGAATTGTTCGAGAATTGTGCGAGAAGAATCAGCCTATTATTTTCATAATGTACATAAAAACTGTACAGTACATTATGAAAATAAATTTATTGTTTAACAATATTCCAATAGATGACGCCGATAAAAATATATAATTAGGTGTACGCTACCTGGAGCTAAGGAAAAATATTATGAATAATTATTATGGAATTTTAAGATGCGATACCTGGTGAGTTTTAAATTTGATATAAATATAAAATTTAGAAAAAATTATTAAATTAACAAACTTTTTAAATTAAATTAACAAACCAGATTTATGAACTAATTTTTTATATTAATGAATTAATTTTTTTATATTCATAATTTTTTAAATTAATACACCACGAAGGTGATTTTATACTTTATTTTTATTTAGGCCAATGAAGGTATTTTTTAATTTTATTTATACTGTAAACGAAAAACTGATTTATGAATTAAAATTTTAGTTTTTTTAGTTATATTAATTTAAGAATGTAATTTATTTTAAAATTTTCATTATAATTTTTTATATGAATACACAACGAAGGTGATTGTTTTTGTTAAATTAAGTTTTCCAAATATGTAATTAAATTAATTGTAAATAAAGAAAATATTGATATAAAATGTATTATTTTTAAAAACTGTTTTTTAATGAACAAAATAAAAATATCTATACATGAACCAGAATCAGAAAGTATATGCAACGCCATCTGTTAGATATAAATATCACTGAACAAGAATTTTTCATTATCTGACATATCCTTTAAGGCATACACTTATGCTAAGCGGATATGGCTAATGCTTATATAATACCATGAGATGCTATAGTGATTTAATCCCATTTCACTAATATATCTTCGCAGAGAGAGTATGGCTTACATAAGCGTAAGGCATAACAGATGTTGGTTACAAAATATCAAATTATGTTATTTTCGAAACAATATATCTAAATATTCCTACTGAAAATTATTTGTTACCAGGGATGCAAACCCGTAAGCTTTTGAGTCAGGTCAGGTCGAGTTCAAAAGAATGGCAACTCAATTCTTCTCGCACAATTTTTCTCATCTTCTCAAATTTTATTGCATTAAAATGACGTCTGTCTCTACACGACACAAATCAAGAGATTGGAATCCAAAATATATTTTATATATATAAGTTCCCGAGAATTGTTTGAGAAGAATTGTGCAAGAAATATCAGCCTACAACAAACCGTTCAAATTTCCCTTTTCGGTATTTTTTCAAAAGATTGAATAAGCTTTTGTAAAAATACCGAAAATGTATTTTTACAAAAGCTTATTCAAGCACTCAACTCATCAATCTTATTAGTTCTGACAAAAACCTACCGTATTGTGAAGTATACAAAATGGCCAACATCAGTTAGGCCATTTTGTATACTTCCCAATACAATAGGTTTTTGCCAGAACTAATACGATTGATGAGTTGAGTACATACTTTTGGGAGCTACACAAATTTTTCCATCTAAAACCAGTGATAATATTATTTCTGATAAAACTTATTTTCGGAAAGCCTAACTATTAGGGTGCGGTGAACTCTTTGCTTCAGAGAGCACAAAATACCTATTACATATTTTCATAATGTTAATGCTTCTCCGGTGCAAATCATGGAGTGGTTTAGTTACAAAACACATCCTTCATTCTTGGAAAAGTTAATATTTATTTCCAAATTTATAATTACTATATTAGCAATAGCCTAAAAAGTATATAATTTATAAAAACCCAATAAATTAGATATTCTAAATAAATAAATAAAATAAAAACAAAAAATAGTAGGATTACTGCAGAGTAAAGAAGTTTTTACCCAAATTTCTAATTTGAGTTAATGAGTTTTGAAATCAAGCCATTCATGTATATAGTGTTATTATTTTGCAAAAAATATTTTGCATAAAACTTCTTAAATGCGCTCCTTAAAAGTAGGTATTATTTCTTCAAAATTTGGTATAAAAAAGTGGTCCAACAAAATGGACTACAAAAATGGTCCAATTTTATGGAAATACATATATAATTGGAAATTGAAAATTTTATTTCATACAAAATTCAACAAGATTACGTATTAGAAATTTTAAAACTACAGAATCAAAACTTAGAATCATGCCTCAAAACAGAATTTGTAAAAATAAAAAAAAAAACCAAAAAAAAACATGGCAAATTTTCACTTTATTTGGATTTTTCAGTACGCTCACATTCAAAATTTTTAAAATTTAATATTTCTATACCTAGAACTTTGAATTTTAAGGGTGTAATATTATTTTGTATTCAAAATTACATTTATCGATTATTGAATGATATTAATATTATGTATTGAATTTTCAATATTATTTAAACAATACTCACTACATTTTCATTTCCACTCTTCCTACATTTATGATTACAAAATTGAATTTATACAAATATAGAATATACTTAACTGCAACAACTAACTATATTTTAATTGAAATATTCTGTCTCCATTATAGAATGCGTGTATTTATGCAGCCAACCTCCTCCTCTACCTAAAACAGATTTTTACGAGACAGCTGCAGGAAAAAAACCAAAAACAAAAATATTCGTCACGTTTTTAGATTACAACATATAAATAAATATATACATATATGTATATTAATAAACTCGATTCCGGATACTTAAATATAAAATAAAACCCCTACAAAATATCATGGGGAGATTTATTTTGAAATTAAATCTATGTATTTTATATATATGTATGTATATGCAATAGCAACGCAGGACAATGCGTACATGCATACTTGTATTCTTATGATTCATCTATTGTGCGTAAAACTTTATAAAATCCTATGACAACTGAAATAAATATATACTTTACAATCAGTTCTATTCGCTTTAAGCATTTATTTATATTTTTTCCCATATAATATTCTATTATAACTATGCTTTCAAAAACATATTCATATGTATTATCCTTCCCTCTTTTCTATAAAAAAAAAAAAAATTGTCAGCACCATTACCATGAATTTTATTTTCTGGTCCAATTTTGAGAAAGAAATGGAAAAAAAAAAAAAAAACTACAATATCTGTGGGTCACATTGGTAACCCAGAAAACATACGTCTTCTATAATATTTTCTGTATTCGATTATCACAGATGGGAAAAATTATTATTGAAATAATAGTTGGTTTTTTTTTTGTTGCTGTTTGATTTTTGAAAATATTTTTATATAATAGATTGAACGACGAAACAAAATATACTCTATAGCAAAGGGTGAAAAATTATAAAAAATTGAAATCCTTACACATGGCCTTTTTTTTGAACAAAACAGTCTGATAATAAATATTCCAAAAAAAAAATTCGATTTGGGAAATTATACGGTTTTAGAATACCAAATTATATAATTTCCATTTTAACTATTTACAAGGAAAAAAAAAGGAACTAATTTCACTATTAAATTATTTTAATTATAATTTTTACAATAACGCAATTATCGATATTTTACAGATTAATTATCCTCCGATGACACAAGAGAAAAGTTTGAACTAGCTGTCGAATTTCCTTCGAATTTGAAAAAAAATTGTCGAATTTGAAAGAAATTGTACTTTGAAGATACCTATTTATTCGTAAGTTAGAATCAAAAGGAAATTCGACAGCTAGTTCAAACTTTTATTCAATATTGGCTTAACAAAAAAAGGACATATGGTAAGAGAATATTATCAAAAATTGCTCCTAATTTTAGGTTTTATATACTCAATTATTTTAAATTACTGATAATTATTTAAAATTACTGATAAAGTTGCTTGTTTAAAATATAGCTCTTAGCTCCAATCTTGGTTAAATCATCAGAATATAAATCTACTGCTGGATTGCAGTTCAGTTCTATATATGAGATATTTATAAATATATAAAACCATAACGTTGGGCTGATTGTTCCCTGGTAAAAGTTACTGTTATTTTAATACAATTTTAAACTTAATTTAAATAATTTATTAAATGTCATAATTAAAAATTTTAAGAGCTGACTAGGTAAACTAGTATTTTGAAATCTCGAAATTAAAAATCTGATAATTTAAAATCTCGTACTTAAAATTCTTGCAGTAATTTAAAATCTGTATAATGTAATTAATAGATTCACAATATACGTATAAATGCTTGAATCAGAATTGCATTTCATGTAATGAAATAAAACATGGACTCTGTTTTAAAATAGAAATATTATTCTACGACATTTTCTACCTATACCGACCTATAGTAATAGTTGGATTGGTTAATGCTCCTAAATGTAATAAGCTTAGTAAAAATCTACTAGGTGTTCAGTTTGGTTACAAATTTATATTATATACAAAAACTTTTCAATTGTTAATATCTGCATAATTACAAATATTAGGTAATTTTTTTTTATACATAAAAGAACATCATTTCAAAATAAATTCAAATTATAACGAATTTTTTAAAAAAAATTCTCATATATAAAATCCTGCCACATAAATCTAGGGAAAATAAACAACAATCTAAACGAAAAAAAAAAAAAACTAACCAATTCAAATTAAAAAATCACATCTTTTAAAAATTATAAATCTATAAAATAGACATATTTTTTTTTATTAAATCAGTATTATTTAAATTTAATAACAATTGTCCTTTTGGTACAAAAATATTCAGAAATAATTTTTATTGTTATAATTCAAAATGTCTAAGATCCTTTTTCCAAAAAAAAAAAAAAATGTTTTAAGAACCCACTAGGGCGGAAAAAAACATATACGTTCTTGTTTTTTTTTTTTTTTTGTGTAACCCAAAAAGGAATTACAAAGTTTGTGGGTACACGAAAATTATTCAATGCTAGTTTTTTTTAAAAAATATTGTGGGGTAAAGGATATAACAAGGATCTTTAGTATATAAGTGAACATATATGAGTGATGATTAAGAAGAAAAAAAATATATGTTTTATTATTTGTTTTGAAATGAATTCAATTCTATGGGTTGGGTCTTCTGGACGTTTTTTATTTTTGTATAAATTTGTAGATTGGTGGTTTTGTGTATTAATATTGAAATTGAATTAATGAGCATTTGGTAAGTTATTTTGACATACAATGGTCGAAAAAAAAACACAAAAAACCAAAAAACTGGATATTTATAGATGGGTAGATGAAAATTTATATTGTGAATATGGAACTGGGACTGAGAAAAAATATAGATTTCTAGAAATTTATCATATTTTTTTTTGAATATATAATAGAAAAATTAGAATATAATTATACAAGACGAGTTTCAAGATAAAGATTTTTTTTTTTTTTTTTAAATTCAATTGCAATTTTCAATAAACAAAAGAAAAATTCAAGTTTTATTATGAGAAAAATAGATATTATTTTTAATCTTGTTAAAGGATATTTGAAATTATCATAAATTGATGATTATTATATATGGTCCAGTTGAACAGGATATACTACTATAGTAAAATAGTCGTTGAATATATTTAAAAGAACAAAGTCTGTTTTTTGGCTGAGAAACGTTAAAAAAAATTTAAATTTTATAATTTTCAAAATTCAACCAAAAATTTCAAATTAACGTCTCTTTTCAAGAAAGATAAATGATTACGATAATTTCTTCAAATGATCTTATTGCATATTGCATTATGTTTTTTTTTTTTAAAATAAATTTTTAATTATTTCTGATTGGTTAAAAAAAAATTGCATGCATACAAAATATTCGCCATTTTCTTTTTTTTGCGAACAATAAAATGTAAACCAAAACATAAAAACATACAATTCAGTACACAGTACTATGCAATTATAGTGTAAGCAAAAATATAATTGAATATATTCCCCTCTCTTTAAATTTGTATATTTTTTTTTCAATATATTTTACTGATTTTTGAAGCAAACCATTTAATTTAAGGGTTAAATATACGAAAACGTAAAATAATGCATTCAATTTCTCTTGAGATAAAATATTTTTTTGAAAAATGCGCTCTTCAAAAATAATTTTTTATTATGGTATTAGTTTGTTAAGAGAAGAATGACATTTTGACATTTATGTGAACATAAATTGCATTTGCATTAAAAAATTATATAGGAATTCGATCAAAAGAAAAAGCTTTATGGTGGATACCGAGTTCTTTAATTACTTCTACTCATTTTAATCAGTTTCTAAAACGTTGGAAATAATTTTTGGAGTTGAGTACAGATTGCTTAGGTAGGATATTGTTCAAACTAGCCGCTTAAATTTATTCTAATTTATTATATACAGTATAGAAAAATTCTGTTTAGAAGTTTTCTGTAGATATTTAACGGTTACCTGGCGTTAATGTTTATGCAATTGTATATGTTTATATTATTATTTCCTGCACCAGAATACGGCCACCTTCTGTATTATCTTGCACAGATTTATGGTTAAAATTTAAAGCTTGTTATTTCAATTGCAAGTAAGAAAATGTAGTTTCGCATATTGGATGATTTATTTATTACTGCAATTTAGTAGAATGTTTGTTTGTTGTACGAGGAACTATTTAGAAAACCTTTTCCATCCTTTCAGGGTTATTCATCTTTAAATATAAGGATCTAATTATTCAAAAATACTATAATGTAGTCATTAGAAATATCATACATAAACACTATCTATGAAGCTACAGTTTGGGTTTCTTTGCAATTCAAATTGTTAAACCAAATTGTCAACTAATTTGAAATAAATTAATTATGACCATTTAAGGAAGACAGGAGTTGAATTTTCTGAATAGATATTGTGTAACACGGTAATCGAGTAAAAATTTAAATCACCATTATCGAGAAAAAAAGTTGATACTACGCCAGTCGATTATAATCGAATAGAAATATTAGAATATCATAATAGATTTTACTACTACTGGTAGAACCTCGATAATTCGATTCGATTTACCCCTTTAATCTAATTTTTTTATTTAAACTATTTGGCTCGGATAATTCGACTCCCTGTTAACTCGATTAAATTTTTGAGTCAGTTGAACCATCTAATTATGGAGGTTCTACCCGTATTTGAAATGTTCAATTGAAATATTGTGTAAAAATAATTATAAATATTAATAAAATTAAAATGAGTGACTAGTGACTTATTGCTGTTATTGTATGAAGATGATGAAACAAGTGTTTCTGTAGAAACAGCAGCAGTCTTTGAATAACAAATCGTAATTTTACCATTTAATTCAGGATTTTTTACCGAAAGTATAAATATAAAATTGTTCTATTAGATTTAAGAAGAACTTTATGTTCACAAATGAAGCAGTTTTTTTATATGTTGAATAAATATGACAATGTCTAAGGTTATTTACCAACATCAAAACCAATAGAATTGCAGTTGGCAATTACTTTTTCCGTTTTGGCTAATGGAAGATACCAACATTTGGTTGGATATGTTTACATGATTAGAATGGCACAGAGCACAATTTCAAAAGTTGTACAAAAATACTAAATGAAATGGAAAATTTCCTAACTCCATAATTTATTGGATGCTCGTCCTTTTACAAAATGAAATGGAAAATGTCCTAAGTCAACTCCATTGGATGCTCGTCCTTTTACACAATTTGTGCAAAATATTTTTCGTCAAATCGCAATGTTGCCCCTTAAGCTCAGCCAAAATCGTTTTTGTTTTTGGTTTATTTTATTAAAATTGGTCCTATAACTAAAATAATTATGAAATTACATTACATTGACCATAACAATCTATCTACAACTCATTTATTAACATAATATAATTTTATTAATAATAATTAATTTATCTATTTACTTACATTTTTGCCAAAAAACAAAAACTATTTTCAAAAAAAAAAAACGACCACTCTATATCAAAATATATATCGAATGAAATTATCTTTTGACAGTTCGATTTACCGAAGAACCACATCCCAAATAAATTTCGATATCATATATCGTAGAATTCGACCCCAGGTTTTTAAAGAAATTTTTCGTGCATAAAAGAAAAATATATGAAAATAATAAAAAAATTTAGAAATGGAGAAAATTATGAAATTTGTGTATATGGAAAAAAGAGTTGAAACTAAAGTTTCTTAAAGTGCATCATATTTACCTCTTGTTTTCACTATATTTTTAATATGTGCCACTTCTATTTATTTCTTTTTCTTAGGTACCGCCATAAATCAAAATATTGTACGTAGTCGTAAGCTACAATTTCAAATATCTTGTTAAATTCTTGTTAATTATTTCCTCCTTCCACCTGATATATGACCATAATCAAAGATTCTTGGTATTTATCCGATATTCCAACAGTTTATCTATACGTCTATCAGGAAATGATCACTTAAGAGAGCTGGAATATTTTATATACCATATATAATGCTCCCTAATTTCCTTAACTTTTTTAAGAGAATAATAAATTTATGTACCAAACTAATATATTTTGGATTAAAAATAAAATATAATTTTGACTTTTTGGTCCAAAAATTGTATTTGGTAACCAAAAAAATTATATGTGGTAGCCAATAATCATATTTAATGGTCATTTAGTAATATTAATTTCATGTTTGAAAAACATTTTTGTTTGGATTTATCGAAAAACAAGCCCTTTTCTAATAAGTACTGAAAATATTGTCGTAAGATTTAATTTTAACATATTAATTTCGAGATACATAAAATATTTCTTTAATTAATTGCACACAAAAATTATATATATTTGGTTTTAGAACATTGTATTAACCAAAAACAAGGCGATTCTATAGTTTTATAAACAAATTAGATCATATTTTAAAAAAAAATTTGAAATACACAAAACTTTAATAGCACTTAACTAACAGAATGCATTAACTATTAACACTTGTTTTGAACTCTTTTGGCTTAACTATAAGAAAAACAACAAAAAAAAAAAAAAAGCCAAGAAAAAAATACTAAAACTAACAAAAATGTGTAAATAGTGTCAGTACACTGACCGGAGTTAAGACATACGCTTACTTGAAACTTTTACAGTCTAATATTGCATTTGATTATGGTTGCGTCGTCGTCGTAGTCGTCGTAGTCGTGCATTTTTCTTTTACTATTTCTTTTTTTTTTTTTTTTATAGTTAAATTGTTTTTTTTTTTTTTTGTTTATTTTTGTTATTTAAATACTTGAGGAATTTCAAGAATTTCATTCTAAATAAACACGAAACAAAAATGAAAAAAATGAAAAAATAATGTAATAAAAATATAAGAATGTTGTTTTTTTTCGAAAGGAGAAAGCATAGTGTTACAACATAAAATCTATGTGTATTTATGTTGAAAAAAAAAAAGATCAGATACATTCTATGAAAATTATATGGAATGTAAGAGTTTTGAATAAAATTAGTATAGAGTATACGGTATTTTTTGAATGAAGATAGTTTTTGTTGTTATTGAAATCACCACAATTTCTCAATCCATGTCATAAATGTATGTACGAGCCACGTACAATGTAAATTGCTATATCGTATTCAGAATTTTGTTATTGGGAATTGATTTTTTAAATTCATGATTTACTAAAATAATTCATTTCAATAGCTTAGTATTTGGCAGTTTTCTACAACCAAGATCTACAAGAATTTGTATGTGGAACTTGACCAAAAGACGATATCTTATAAATTTTCAGAAGACCAAATTTAAGAAAATTAGATAGTAATTTGTTGTAACGCCATGATTAAAAGGCTTATGAAATGCTGAAATAATTAATTAAAAATATTTTCTTAGTACTTCGGGTTTTATTGTTGACGCGTAAAACAAAATTTGAGGAGGGCATTCAGTTATCACGTTTTGGAAAAGCCAATCACCGCAGAAATATAATTATCGGTTTTAGAATTTTTCTCTAGTTTATATTAAATAAAAATTTGCCATTTATTGGTAATTTGAAGATTAAATGTTCAGTAATCTAAAGCAGAACTCATCACAAAATGAAGATATTGCGTTTTGGCAAAGTTCCACAGAATTTATTACCTAAATTGCAGGAAAGTGTAACAAATTATTTTTATAAAAATTGCAGTTCCAGGAAATGTGCTCAAAACGAAAGTAGGTAAAAATCTAAACATTTTACTGATATGATTGATTATGCTAAAATGAATAAAACGGGCGGATGATAATAATATTTATTGCAAAGAAGATTATGATATGCTTAAAGTGCTTAAAAGTTAAATAAAAACTAATAGTTTAAAATCGAGATCATCTACTGACAAGAATTATGTTGCTGAAATAAACAAGTCAGCCTCTGAAGGAAGGCACTTTTTTGCCATATTGAGAACACGAAAATGATTAATATTGCTTCAGAAGTCTGCTAATATTTGCTGATATCTTAAAGGTTGGTAAGTATAATTAATACCAGCTCAGGTCCATGTTTTAATTAAAAAAATCCGAAATTAAGAATACTACCCTATCCTAGAACATTCTGGTTCGTGAAAATAACATTCACCAAATTATATACATTTTTATAACATTTTGAAAATAATTTACCAAAATATCGTAAAGGGAATTTTGAAATTATTAATATCTCGTACTTAAAAATTTCAATATTTTTGGATAATTGAACTAGGATATGAACCAGGAGCAAATTCAACCAGAATGATTTGTTGTGTTTGGAAAGATTGTAGCAGGATTTTTTCTATTTGAATAGATTGAAGCAGAATCTATTCTGTTTGAACAGATTACATTAAGATTTCTAATGTAATCATGTTTTATTTCCGGTAGTAAATCGCATTTTCACCAAAATATTCAATTAAACACAGAAGTTCCAATATTTTCAATTACATTTAAGAATACATATATTATTATTTTTTTGCACAACAAATTCCTCGTGTTTTCAATAATTTTACTTTCATTGGCATTTCCGGTTAAATAAGATGACGTTGACATTAGCACATTTTCAAAGAAAATATACCACGAGTGTTAAATTTAAATGAAAATATTTTTGACCACAAAAAAAATCAAAATATTAAAAAATTCATTTATAATAATGTTTATCACTTTTTTACCAAACATTTTTTTTGGAAATATTTTAAATATATTTATTTTTCATATATGTATTTCTAAATAAAAAAAAAAACTATATATTGAGGTTATATTTGCAAAAACCAATAAAAAGCTTACACTTAAGATTAGAAATGATCGCGTCAGAAAAAGCTCTAAATATTACAAAGTATTAGTAAATTTTTCACTACCAATTATTTCGCAAAAAAAAAAAATTATGCAAAGAGAAAAAAAGAGAAAAACTCTTCTAAATACTTGCGAAAAAATTTTTATATACACAAATGCAAAAATCGCAAATAGATTTTTTTTTAAGTTGAATTAAATGTATTAGTAAAAAAAAAAAATATAAAGAGTACAAAGCACTCACGCATACAAAATATAATTATTCGGATTAAATCGGGTGGGATTTATTATTGAAATTGTGATTGTTTAGGTTAGGTTAAAAGTATATATATATGTACATAAATAAAACATAATCAAACAATACAAAATGTCCGCCATTAATACGCAAAATAATTTTAATATTATATCGAAAGTTCTTATAATTATTTTTTTAATTCGTAAAATTTCATTTTAAATATACATTTTAATTATTTCCTGACGTGAATAAAAAATTTCAAAATATAATAATTAAAAATATTATTTATTTTAATTAAATTTTATTAATAAATTATTATTTAATTCAAATAAATTCCATTTTTTCTATTGCCAATAACTTAATTAGAAATCTTTTTTGTATATTTAAATATTTTAAATAGATATATGTATTATATTTCAATGATTTTTCATTAATTTCCTATTTTATAAAATGGCGGATTTATATTTTTTAATTGTACTATAATAATATAATAAATTGCAATTTATGTTTTAAAATATATCTTCAATGTTTCGTAATTTATGATATATTCTAAATATTTAAGTATAAGAAAAAATATTTCAATCGAAAATTAATTCTCCAGCAAAAATTGGTACACGTCGTGACTTTAAAAACTCACAATTTGATTGCACTTTAGCCCATATTATTAGTTTACATACACAAAACAAAAATATAAAATGGTGGCAATTTAACTGGCAAATGGTGGCAATTGGAAAAAACACAAAAATTAAGAAAAGGAAGTATTTGCACAGAATTCCACCTTTAATTTGTCGATTTTTAAATAAATAGTGAGTTGTCCCGAAAAACATGTAATTTTCTCAATTTAAAATTTTTTTAAAATAACAAATTATTATTAATCTTTAATTCACAATATTTTCGTATAATATGCGGTAATATTTGGTTATTACGTAGTAGTTCAATTTGAATTCTTCATTTGTAAAAGGTAGTGGAACTTAAGGCAAATAACTCTAAGTATTGTTCTGAAGGTACTTCCATTTTAAAGTCTCTTCTTGTAATTTTTGTAAAGTCTGCCTCGATTTAGTGAATATTGCGCCTTTTCTCCATAACTTGTCCAGCGGATCTCAGATGGCCTTATTAAGTTTCAAATACTCAAAATGAATAATAGCTTCAAGGATAATTCCGTTTCAAAACTCCTCAATTTTTAATCGAAATCATAAAGATTACACGTGGTCACAAACTTTCTTTGCTAATTCCTTTAGTACCCTATTTTCCAGTTTTGATACTTTTCCAAGAAATTCAAGATGCGGCTGACGGTTTATATGTTCTCTGCTAATTCTCTATCAGTTAAAGTTGAATCTACCTCAATAGTTGCGTCCAACTTGACAAAATAAGCAACAAGTTAGTATAATAGTTGCGTCCAACTTGACTGACCAAATAAGCTACAAGTTGGACGCAACTATTTAATTGAGCTCATCGAATTGAGGTACTGGCTCTAAGTGTGGTTTACCCTCTAGTCTAGGTTGTATTTTCCACCACGAAATTATTGGAGCACCTTTCGGCTAATTTCGTACTTTTTTCAAAAATGTTATATGTAATCTGCGGAAAGTTTCCGTGTTGCCTCATTATATGTAAAATGTTATATGTACTATCTATCTTGTTTTGCTGAAAGTTGGACTTTTCAGCAAAACAAGATAGATATTCTCTTTTGATACTTCTAGTTTAGAACCTAATTTAATCAAAAAAATATCAAATATTTTAGTAATTAATATTTATATAATATATTTCACATTATAATTTGTAATTGAAGAAACTATTCAATATTTAATGACAAAATTTCTTAGATTTGATGTAAACCTGTAATACTTTTCGCAATTCCTTTAAGAGAGTCTTATTATTCTAAAAGAAAACACTAAACTTTATCTGTTAGTGAAAGTTAGAGTACGATTGAAGTTGAAACAAGAAAACGAAAGTAGAGAAATTTCAATTAATTTTCGTTTATCACTATTCAGATTGGAATGCCAGAATATATTTTACACAAACAATTTTATTTTGTTACAATTATCTACGGTTATGTATCTTAATACTAAAATTTCAAATCAAATCCAATTTTCCAATAAGAATTTTCTAATTATAATTTTTTTTTACTTCTCTTGGGTACAGAGTTTTATCGACTTTGAGTCATGAGATTTATTTCTGTTCATGCTTTATAAATTGATTTAAATTTTTCCAGCAAGGTCATGGATTTGTCCATTACAATTGTTCATTTTAAACTTTAATTGTACTTCTATTATGATACTGAAGTAGCTTAACATAGATTGAGTATTTCTTACCCATTTTTTGCAATAAGTTCATTTTCAAATTAAAAGTAATTATTTCTAAATTAATAGCCTTTAAAAAAAATATTGACTGTTCAAGAAGTTTGAGTTTCTGAGACTCCAGAAAATTCATTAACAAAACTGGGGCTTATAGAAAATTAATTTAAACTCCAAATTACAAATAACAGTTTCCAGAATATTAGATGCAAAGTCTTGGTAATAACAAGTTTTTAAACTGAAATCTAAATATCCAGTTTAAATATGAAAATATATAACTGCTTTTCACAGGATAATTAGTTTCGGTTTCAAATCAATAAAAGAAATTATTGTTGTATACAAAAGGTATAAAAGTATTAAGTATAAATTAAACAATCTCATAATAAAGGAATTATAAATGAATATGTTAATTTTATTAAAATTTACATTTTACAATTTATGTCCCATTTAAGGACACCGATATGTATAAATTTGAAATAATACTTTTCTAAATATTTTTTGAAAAATATAATTCACTGAATAGCTTTACGTATTTCGTTTAAAATGCATGCAAATTTTTATCTTTTGTTCAAAATTTAAGATTAATGATGGCAAGATGTCCTATTATAGAAAATTTATTTGACTAAAGCTGCATTTATATTTTTTTAAAAGACCCTTTACGAAATATGATAAATGACAAAACATATTCATTATAGAAAATATTTAAAATTAAAAGTCATTTTGATAGTTGTTTCAGGATAAAATACAGAATCTCAATTTATATTTTATTTTGTTCAATGATTTGAGAGGCCATTAAAAACCATTTAGTTAATTTAATTAATTTTCACTGGAATATTTTAATTACAAACGAACCACAATTTTCCAATGCTAATTATTATTAATTCACCAGTTTCTAGTGTTGCAAATGGTAATCGTGTTGCAAATGGTAACACAATAAAGAAATATATTTGAGTTATTAAGTAAAGCAACATTATAAACTCAAAATATATATTTCGTTTTTCGTTATGCAGTCGATATTTTCAAACGTATTAGGCAATGTTTTAAATGACCTACGTTGAAATTGGCTATTGAGGAATTAGATTAACCTTCACTCTTGTCACTCCTACAGAACTAACAATGGGTTTATGCAATTTGGTTTAATTACGAATCTGTCTATTTCGGAAAGTAATCATAAATAAAGTAAAAATCCCGAACATCAGCATTTGAACTAAATATGAGCAAACCAAGGCTGTCTTTATAGATTGATGAACATTACCGAAATTTATTAAATGATGTTCATTAAAATATCATTTTCACCAGGACCGATAAGGATTTTCACTGCACATCTATTTAGGCAAATTATACACTATACAACAAGAACAACAAATTGATACATTAATATAGTTCATTTTCTATAAATTCTTTGTCACCACCAATGGAAACTAAAGTTTATTTGAAATCGAAAGCACAAGCTTTCTAATTTTATATTAGTTCTCACTTTTTTTACGTATTAAACATTGTAATATAACGAAATAAGAGCCTTTTTTTCGTTACATACTATTTCGTTTTGAAACTCTGCCACTTTGGTGAACAACTTTGTAGAAAAATTTCATTTATTAACTTCAATTTTCGACCAAAAGATTTTTTTCATAACAAACTAATAAATAAGCAATTAAGTAGCTCAGTTTGATCGAGGTAAAATAAAGTAGCTTAGTTTAATAAAGAATATTTTAATTTAGATACCGCAAAGGCATTATAAACTTAATTATCTTATTTATAAACTTAAAAATTAGCAATTAACTCTCAAACAAAAAAAAAGTAGCTCAATTTAATGGTTCCATTAGAAAAATAATTACTTATGTTTTATTATAAAAGATCCCTGCTGATATAAAAATAAAAATCAATTATATTCGGATGAAGTTTCAACAGAATTGGGGTTGGATATTATTAATTTTATTTTTATCTAAAATATGGCAATTCCTTAATTTCATTTATATTTCCTTTATGAAAACAATTTTATGTATAATTTAAAATATTTTCTCATTATAAACATGACGATTAAAAGAATTAAATATTCAAAAATATATCACTACTTTTCAACAGGTAAATGAGATATAAATGTTATAATAATAATAATAATAAAAATATTATGTTCACACACTTCCTTCTTCCTGGATTATAAAATATAATACCAAAAATCGAACCCTTTTTTCTATTAAAAAAAGAAAAAAACTTGAAAACTTGAGATAACAAACCCTTCTTTCGATATTTTATTAATAGTCTTTGTGGTTCTAAATTTAACTAAACTTTTTTCCACAGATAAATTACATGAAAAAAAATATGTGAATATTTTTTTTCCGGGTTTTTTTTTTTTTTTTAAATTCCTGAAACAAACTCAGGTTGTATAAAAATAGTTCTTAAATAGTAATAACAATACGTTTTCTGGTTTGAAAATTTTTACTAAACAAATAAATAATATTTAAATCCTTTTTTTTTTTCGTTTATATTTGCCAAAAATATCTTAGATAACGCATTATAACAGCTTCGAAACTAGTTGTATCATCTTTTTTTTTTGCCTCCTGTCTAAATACACGCATAATATTTTATTTTTTTTTTTCACAAAAAATAACTAAACGAAACCCTAGAGCAGATTTTTTTTTTTCAAAATCATTTATAAAAAAAAAAAAAAAAACATTTCCTGGTTCTTGATCCTTCTTGTTATTATATCAATGTATAATGTAAATATAACAAAACAAAGAATATATCCTTGAATACGGCTTTATATTTGAAGAAAACAACAATCTTTTTTTTTTCCAAGAAGAACTTTGAGCCTTTTTTTTTCTATAATAAAAATTCTTCCTCGTTTTATCCTGCTCTAACATTTAATACTCAAAAATAATAATAATAATAATAAAAAAAAAAGAATTTATAAAATTTAACGATAATCATAAATAAAGTGAAAACTATAAGAAGATATTTTCAGGCGTTTGAATATTTGCCGCCATTAATTTATGTTCTTTATATAAGTTGCTTATAGTTCTTTTGTAAATAGATGAATATGGATGTAGATGTGCTCTGCCTTTAATATACATCTACAATATTATTTGTATGTAAGTTTTCTGTATAAAATCAAATTTTCTTCTTCTTTATAAAAAAAATTTTGTTTTTTTTTTCCTTTTTATGTTAAATATTTCCATGGAAAAATTAATTATTTTACCACAGACTTTTTTTTTTTTCTTCTTAGATATTTAAAATGAATTTCGGTGAAGTAATGTAAAATGATACGAAAATAGATTTGAAATCTTTATAGAACATTTTGTATGATTTTGAATTTAATATTTTGGTTTTAAATTATTGTATATACATGAAAATTAATTGACCTGATATTTATATACGAAGAGAATTAAAATTCATAAATTTTTGTACTTATTAATTTGATTTTCCTTATCCGTAATCTGAAATTTTCAAAATCATGAATCTAGTTTCCAGATATTAATCCAATTACTAAGTAATTTTACATTTTATAGATTTGAACCGTAGTGTTATAAGTCAGAATTCGTTTCCATTTATTCAGTCTTTAAAATATCTCAATTGTTGATTCTTAAGAAGCGTATTCCTTTCCATTTATCAGCAATATTCAAAACATCAAAAATGTTATTCAAACCTTTCCGAAATATACTAACAGATCTTTAATTATTCATTATCTGTCAACATTAATTAACCCATAATTTTCTCATCCTACTTGAGTTTGATCTAAAATTCTGACTTTTAACACAACGGTTCGAATCTATAAAATATAAAATTACTTAGTATGATCTTATTTTTATTAGATTTACAATCTGAAAACCAAACTAATTTCTTAAGTTAACTTCGACAAGAAGTTTTATATGACGTTTTAAATTTTAAATGATTTGAACCGCCTTGATTTGAATTTCCTTAAATTTCCATAATTTGGAATAGAATTTCCCTTTCATAGAGAAATTAAGTCATTTATTCAGTCCAAAATTATAAAATTCTTTTAACTATTTTATTTGTATAGTTACAAAATACATAAATGTATAAAGATATATTTTCTAGAATTTACTGTGATTTATAAATTGTTACAAAAACATTAGTAGCTTTACTGATTCGAGATTTTTTTTTTTATAATAAATTTTGATGATTATATCTTCTTTTTTTTTTCATTACTGTTGTTGAAATATAAGTGAAGATATACGTTTAAATTCCCCACAAATATATCTATATATTATCTAAAACTTACACTTTTATGTATTTTTTTTTTTTTTTTGATTAAACTCTTTCAGTATTTTAACATAATAAACTTTTTTTTTTATATAATTTAATTTTATTAGATAAACTAAATACATAAAAAAAAATTATTAATTTGTAAATGTAATAGTTTTAGAGAGCATACAAAGATAATAATTATCTGACTGATTTTCATATAATATAAATACATAAACATAAATGATCAATGATTTTTTGGAATATTGGATGAAATTTTGCGATATGTCAACCCAAAAAAAAAAAAAGAAAAGTAAATAAAAATTCTCGGCATATGGCATCATAGTTAAGTACTAAAGTAATTTTATCTATACTCAAATATTGAAAATTAATTAAAAAAATTACATGCTGAAATTAAAAAATTTATGTAACTAGAAAAAGAAAATTTACAATTTTTCTTAAAGAAAATTTTGTGATTTATTTGAATTAGTTATAAGGGCGTCGTGCTTCAATTTTTCAAATAAAACTTTATAATGCTTTCTTAAACAAAATGGAGCCGACGCTCACCCAAAAAAAAAAAAACAACGAAATTCTAGATAATAAGAATTTTTGCGAAAAAAATTCACCAACAACACAAAATCAAGGTCATGATTATATTTTCAATGTATTTCACTTAAAAGTGAATTTTTTTGTTATTAAGATTTAAAAATATAGAAAATTTTAAGGGTATGTTGGAAGTTTAATGCATCTAAAAGTTACCTTGAGGATAATTTCAAATTCATTTAGATCTAATAATAATCTGTAAAATCAAATCTAATTGCGTATTTTTGACACCAATGCGAACTCTACTCGTATTGTTAAAGAAATTTGACAAAATGGTGGTTTAACGTTTTCACAAAATGGTGTTTTTACATTTTCGCAAACTGTAGTATTATATATTGATTAATGTTGCTGTACTTTTTAGAATATAGAATTCTTTTTCTGACCATAATAATTATTAGATTTTAGAAAAGGGTTACTTGTTACTGGTCTCTTACAGCCGTAAGAATAATAAATTTTGTCAAAATCAAGTTTAACTAATGTCATTTATTTCTAGCATAACAATATTTAAATTTTAATTTAAAATATTCTTTTAGTATCTTTTTAAATTTTTTTCTAATACAAAATATTAAAATTAAATAATTTAATTTTTTTTTGTATTTTATCATAATACATATATTTAATTGATATCAAAAATGTTAACAAAAAAAAAAATAAACAAAAAACAACTCAAAAATTACTGAACTTATCTACATTTTTAGATAAATTTATAGCTATACGTATATGTAGAATATTTTCTAATTTTTTTTTTTCAAATTCTCAAAAAGATAATAATAACAACAACGAAAAAAAAAAAAAAAAACCAAACTAGAAATTAGAAAGGGCTCTAACCACATTCCATTCCCATAAAGTATATAGAAAAAAATATATACGATATGTAAACGTGTAAATAAAATAGATTCAGGCGCATTCATTCATTAGAGTATAATAATTTTTTTTTTTCTCTACATTATATATCTACAGTCATTAATTTTATTATATTCGGAGTAAACAGTTGAAAAAGAAGAAATATATAGAAAATATTTGAAAACTTTATTATTATACGAAAAAATATGATCTACATTAATTTATTATTACAATATTGTTTAACGAGATATCTTTTGATCACCGTTCAAATTATCATATCAATCGAATTGAAAATATAATATTACAAAAGTATATACATACAAAATAATGAACGTGATCTTGATTACCGATATTAGAAATGAAATTTTATTGCAATAGAAGAAAATTAATAAAATTGATTAATTGTAATCGTGAGCCATATATACTGTCTGGCTGGATTGATTTACAAACATACAGAATGTATAAATTTAAAAAGGTAGACCAAAATTTGAGCAAATTCAAAGATGAAAGAAAAAATTGACTTTGAAGTATATTCAGCCCGAAAAACCAGTCAGCTACATGATATGAAACAGAATAAAGTAAAAGAATCTTAGTTAGTTTCTGCTGCGCTGATTTTAATCTAGGAAATCATAAAATTTTGCTAACAGTGAATAATTTCGTTGGAAATGAAACTGACTTGTGATAAAGGCAATCATAACAACGATATAATGATCATAGTCAGTGTCGTGAAAATAAACTGGAACCAAGAACTACGGAATCTTCAATGAGAAGAAGAAAAACGAAGACCTCTGTAGTTCTTCGATTTCAATTCTGTAGATCTTCGATTTTTGGTTCAGGTACTAGTTCCGGTTTTTATTCTTAAGAACCGAAACAGTACATGAACTAAATATTTGCAGTTCTAGGTTCAAATCAATATAATCGATTGAATAATTTCAGCTTTTACTTTTCAAAATACAACATTAAAATTATCCTAAATTGATTCTAACTGATTCCCACTATATAATAAATTAGAGTACTGGACAACCCGAAAGACTGTCTTATCATCGGATTTATACAAACTGTCCCCACATTCTTTTTGCTGTCCCCACAAGGTTCTGTAGGCCTTTAACTTTCAGTTATGTTATATTTCGAAGAACTTCGATTTGCAATAAGGTATTACAACATATTTTAGTTATTAAACCCAAGGAATAAATTTTTTTAAATTTAAAAACACACGAAATATTTTATTTTTGTTACTTATTTTTTATTTTGTTTTGTTAATCGCAATAAAAACACCAATGATGAATGATTAGCCTTTGGAATCAGAGCCTAGAGCCGAATAGGAATCGAAATGCAAAAAAAATATCGTGGTACGCAAACCAAACGCAGCAATCAAGCCCCTTAAAAAAAATACGGGTTCTATAGCTCTGCTTATATGTAGTGTCGAGCTTAATTTAGGAATTCATTGAATGCACAGATTATAAGAGAAATCAGAGTAATAAATCGCGACTGTTCAGTTACAATATTGACCAGTTTAAAATCTTATCTATTTTTATTGTTCAGTTATTCAGAATTAATTGTCGCTCTGCTAAAAATATTGAAATTAAAATTAACCCTTTTATTAAAATTTAAAGATTTTTACTCAATTAAATATTTAATAACTTTTCGTAATTGCCAAAACCAATTTAACAAAAGTCAATTAAATTCACCATATACGTTCATGTTGTTAAACACAAGTTATAATTATATGGTATCAGTAAATAATATTTATTTAATGAATAGCTGATAATATTTAAAATAACATTAGTTCCATGTTAAATTTATTTCAACAAAAAAAAAAAAGTATAATTAATAATTTATTCCCGTAAATGTTTTGATATAAAATTACAAGTTTGGTTATAGAGTGCACTGACATTAAACCAAGCTGGTCATGAACTTAGCCACGGAATTTTACCAATAGATAATAAATAAGGGCCAAAAAAAAATAAATAACAACATTAAAATTAAACCGTGAATTAACATTTCAAAATTCTATTATATTTAAAACAATATTTTTTATTTGTATATATATGTTTATAGCTGATGGCACCATTACATCCCAACAAAAATGCATTAATTTTTGAAAAATACATGATCTTAGCATATTGCAAAATAATAATAATAATAATAAAAAAACTGAAATTTCTTAAGTTAAATAACCCTCAATTCAAAATATACTCTATTACCTGGAAGGAACCACCAGGATAACATTAATTTTGGTTATAATAAAGTCAATGTTCGCTGTTTCAGTTTTTTTTCCTTTTTTTTTTTTTTTTGTTAAATTCGTTTTAGTCCTTTTTAACAACCAAAAAAAAAAAAATATAATTTTTTTTTGTTGTTATCATTCCGAATCTGAAACAGTTGTCCAATTACTTTCTGTATATACGAGAATTTAAAAATGCAATTTTTTTTTTTTGCACCTGCTATCCTTTTCCAAAAAAAAAAAAAAAAGCAATAAACAAATTTTCGAACACAAACCAAAATAATGGAAATAAAAATAATGTTTCTTGAGTTTTGAGTTAAAAAAAAACTGTGACTTTAATTATTACAATAAAAAAAAAATATAATATGTACATAATTTTTGCAAATTAACACTTATCTCTTAAATTTGTCAGTTTTATTGACTTAGATACTTTGTAATAAAATTATGAAGGAACTACGTTGCACCACTACACTAGTTGCAGTATAATCTCTACAAGCCGAGTTAATTATTAATATAAAGTTTATGATTCTCAACATCGTACAATTATTGTTTTAAAAATTGCAAAACTTTTGAATCGTTGCAGCCAGTTGCATTTAATTGTAAGTGATGTTTACTTTTCTCTTAGCTTAGTTTTATAATGCAATGGAATTATTACAAATAGAGTTAGTAATTGGTCCCCTAATATCTATTCGGCAGCAATATTTCCATCTGAATACTTATTTTACGGTAATGTAAAAAGCGATTAACAATGTATTAAAATTGTAATTTCAAGTTGAAAAATATTTTGAAATTTTATAGATTTTCGCAACAATTAACAATCTACGAATCTGTAAGAATGCATAAAGTTTATTCCGAACAACCGCAAAAATACTCTAAAACAAAAACTTCAATATTATTGCAAATAGTGTTGCTAATTTAGTATACTTTCCGGTGGCTAAAAAACATAAAAACAGTAAAAATTTAATTTCAAAATATTTTTTTTATTTCAATCAAAAAAAGGATTGAATATAAAAATAAAAAGATCACCTGTCGCGCGATTTTCATACTAACAAATTATCAGTAAAAATAAACATCTTTGGCTTAAAAAAAAATTTTAAAAAAAACACAGAAGTTCTTTACGGTCACAAAATCAGCAATAACTTATATTATATGATTTTTTTAATTGCTTTTTTTTTATCATTAAATTATTTAATTTTATAGCAAATCTTTTTAAATTACAGATAATCTTTGTTTTGTTTCTTTTTTAGTAAAATAAGAGAGAAAAAAAAAATTAAAGCAATTCATTCGATATTTTATTGGTAAAGCTGCACGCGCAGCGCAAGGTGATTTTCAATAATAATATTTTTTTTGTTCCTTATTTTTTTTTAAAGCACACTTCACATAAAACATTAACTCTGATTATATCACATTATATTTAACGTTCATTTTTTTATTCAAAACATACTTTTGACTGATTGAATTCATATTAAGCTGAAACTTATATCATGTGCAAATCATATGCTTACATGATCATTGCTAAAAAGATAATAAAGCGTATAGGCCTTTTTCTTTGTAAATGTAAACAAAAAAGAATCATTTTCTCCTCGGTACAAGGTAAAAAAAAAACAAAGGAAAAGCTGTGCAGCAGAACTACATTACAATAATTTCATATTTATGGATTTTTTCATGCTGCTGATTGAAATTTATACATTTAATTCGTTTAAATAAAATATTAAATCAATGCCATGTGACTTGTGAATGTTACTTTTAAAGACTTTATGGTACTGTGACTACGAATCTCTTCTAGCTTTCCAAGATTTAGCTTACCATTTATATCATTGTTAGGGAATATTTACGTTCAAGTATACCATTTCGTCTCTTAGAACTTAACAACACGTTCTCGCAAAAAGCAAATAGTGCCATCTAGCGGACAAATTTTAAATTAATTTTTTTGCAACTCTATCTCGTAGAAAATTTTACAAAATCTCTCAACTTTCCTATATGAGAGAATTTATGTGGCCACTAACGTTAAATCTTAATTTGAAAAAGTTTCCTGGCAGTTCTGACGGAAAGCGAAATGATGTAATAAGACATTTCGGCTGATCACAGTAAAAAAAAGGCTTAATACATATAAAAATTAATACTTAAACCTTTTAAGTGCAATAAGAATAACCAAAATCACCACACGCGAATCCTTTTTATTAAAATCAATGGATAAAAAATAATAATCAAGCTAAAAACAAAGCAAAATATGATGATGCAGAGTGGTAAAGACAAGGAAATTATATAATATGTAGTAATAATAACCAGAAAGCTAATTTATATTCTCAGCTTTTTTTTTTATAATATTTTACGTCCATAAGGAATAAAGAGTCAAAAAAATTGGAATTTGAATGAAATGGTGTTTTTATTTTTTTCTTACAAAGTAAAACGTAATTGATATTATCTGAATTGGGACTTCTTATTCATGTGCATAAATGTGATTATCGCGTGCTGCAGGAAAAAAAAAATGCACAAAACAAAACAAAAATCATAAACACACACAGCGAATTAGATATCAAAAGTGAAGCAGATGATGAATGCAACAAATTATAAAGGAATTGGTATATTATTTTACACACAATCTAAATATTCCATCAGTATTATTCATTTATCTATATGTTGTCTGATGCAAAAAGATGCAAAAAAAAAAAATAAAGAAACTAAACGATAAAGCAAAATATGATCCTTGATTCCTACTTCTTCATTAATTGTTAATTAAAAACATGTATACATAATAGTATAAAAAAAAAAATCACTTTTAAGTTGAAGGGTTTTATTATAATGACTTGTGCGCACAACTTTAAAAAAAAAAAAGGCACAAGTGCCCTTACACTTTTAATCATACTTGTTTTTACTTTTTAATTCTGAAGACAAACATCTACCAGCAAAAAAAAATGGAAATTAACCTATAAAACCAACGGTAAACGTTGCAATGTTTGTAAGAGATGCGTTTAATTTTTTTTTGCACATCAAAATAATTGCGCTAAATAATAATAATAAAAAAAAAAAAAGACGGAAAAGCCGAAGGGCTAATGCCCTGTTGCACTTTACTTATACCAATTTTTTTTTTTTGATTATTTATTATTTGTTGTATTAAATTCCGCCTTGTTTGTTTGGTTTTGTTCAATTGCTCTTTGTCGCCTTACAATTTGCAACCAAAAAAATTATTTCTCTGACCCCTTTTTTTTTTTTTTTTTTTTTAGGTTGAGAGATGTCCAGAAAAAAGTGCAAAGAGGACAAAAGGAATGCATTTTTATTGTTATGAAGTTTTGTCTGATATAATAAAAAAAAAAATATTGTTTTTATGTTTATTTATGATTTTAAAAATTTTTTTTACATAATTCATGTAAAAGATTATGAATAATGTAATTTTGTTTGGTTTTTTTATGGATTTCGTTAGGACTAATTGTGCACTATTACTGTAATTTGAGCTGGTTTATAAATATGTAAGAAGCTACTTTAGCAATGAAGTTTAAATTACTTTGGATGCGGCTGGAATTTGAAAAAAAAACGATCTGATTTTGTTATTTCAATTATTGTACTTATGATTTACCCAATATATGAAATTTAATTTTTCTCTTCGGCCATGTTACTTTCATTAAGCTCACCTTCAATTTCTTTTATCTTATCTTTAAAATAGACTTTTTTTAGTACTTATAGTCTCGATTAATATTATTAGTAACCACTAAATCACACAAATTGTGAACTTTATTTTACAATTTACTTTTTTTCAAAATTAATTCCTTTTAGCTAACTTATATAACTCGATGTTCCAATTGGAAATTTTTCCAGATTTATGCTCAATAGTTTTCTACAAGAAATCTTCAGATAAAGGAAATTGATAAATCATAATCTCGAGAAAACTGATGAAAATTCGGAAAATTACTTGTATAAATGAAATAAACAAACAAAATATTTATAGTCTACAATATTTTTTTCATATCAATCAAACAAGTGTCAGATGAACTAATCATTTAAAATACTTTTTAAAATACTTTTCATCCCATATGCATTTTACTTCTGTTAATAAAATTTGGAAAGAAAACTTTATATTTCTTGGTGTTATTAATCTATGAGTCCTGGTATCAAAAACTTTGTTTTTATACCATTAAAAAATTAATGTGTACTTGTAAAAGTAATTTATACTTGTAATTAGTTCCCGATGTAATAATATTAATTGAAAGGATATTATTTTTCTCATTAGTAATCGGGAATAACAAGTCTAAAACTAATTTTTTTTTTTCTTAATAAGTTAACTTGTCATCATTTCCAGAAAACTTTTAAAAGGGGGACTTCATATTTGTCACACCAACAATACAGGTTCACTTTTATTCTTCAATTTCGCTGATATTATTAAAAAAAAAAACATTGCGATGTAGAAAGAAAGTAATGCATTTATAATCGAAAATATCTTTTCCGTTTTTCCTGATGAAAAAGGTATACAAAAACAACGAAAGCTGAAATATCTATACAGCTACGACGACCGTTTGATTAAAACTTTGCATAAAACATACAATTTATACAAATCTACACATAACTATATAATATACATATATTTAAGATATACGTAGTTATTGGTAAAAAAAAAATTAATATACAAAAAAAAAGGAGCAGATGTACACACAGAAGTCGCCGAAATAAATAAAAATTTTTAAAAAAAAAATTAGGAAAAAATACCAAAAATTTTGTGTTATTATATATAAAAAAAAAAAAATGGTTAAAAACAACCAGAAGAGTGTGGAAAAAGTCCTTTAGCGGCGTTACAAGCTAACAACTGCTAAAATCATATAGAATTATATATATATAAGATGATAATATATAAAAGGGCACGTGCCATATTTTAATATCTTATAATTCTGGTACCAAAAATAATAATTGTTACTTTTTTTTTTTTTAGATTTATTTTAAATTGGTGCTATAACAAAAAATATAAATATACGCATGCACCAAAGCCTTATTATCTTATTACATTATTCATAAATGATAAAGGAAGTTAAAAAAAAAAGTAATTTCATTTTAAATATTGCTTGTTTTTATTCTGCAATTTATGTTATAAATTAGATACGAAATTAATTATTGGGAAGACAATAATTTTCCAACAATTACCTCTCTAAAAATGTAATGCAATAGAACTAACTACACTGTGAAATAGTTTTCTACATATGCCATGTTACGCGAGTAGGCACAGTAAATTTAAGTTAATTTTTTATAAGATGTCAAAACCGCATTAAAAATGAAAACTTGTATATTTTACATTATAATGAAGTACCCGTAGTGCAAAAATAATAATAGTACACAACCGTTTTTACCTAAGCTACTCTTCATTGCCTTTTAAACGCGTCATCTGAAATCGTTTTGGGTAAATGTTTGCTATATGAAACTGCAGTCATATTACAACGAAAGTTTTAACAATACCAGTTCCGAATATCCATATATCATGTTAAATACATTTTAAAGATTAATATAAACACATTTGTTGTAGGCCTATATTAGCCGAAATTTCAATTAAACTGCTCCTTTACTCTACTCCTTAATACTGCAATCAACGCTTTCTTTAGCTCTCTATATAAAACCAGCTGTCAAAAGTCAAAGTAAAGTTGAATATATGAAATTGTATGAAAGTAGATACTTTGCAGATAAAATAAACGCAGCCATGACAAAAAGTTGTTTAACTTTTGACTTTTTTCGTTTCGTCAACGCATTCAAGTGTCAAATTCCATACAGTTGAAAATCAAAAATCAAATATTTTATATGAAATTAAAAATAATTTCAAAATATCTCAGAAATTTCTAAACTACATCAACTTTCCAAGTGTTATACAGGTATATTTCTATAACTGGTGTCATTCGCAAATTATAATTTCATTGTAGACAACCCTTTTCGAGGCTGCATATAGTGTGCGGAAGAAAACGTTTATTTTAAATGCGGTTATTACCGCATTTAAAAGGTATTCCTTTCCAACATGTATTATCAATCCTGGAAAATATTTACTATTATAAATTGACATTAAAGAAAACATATTTTCACAAAATGCGAATAACGCCGCCTACTGGTTGTTTTTAAAGTAAATTTTACGTTCATCTGATTGTGATGTTTCTTTTACCAAATTCTCCAACTTTTACAATGCGGTGTCAAGCATACTTTTGTTTGTGAGTTTCCCTACGTTAAATGATAATTTGGAAAAATTTTCAACACGAATCGCAAAAGTATTTTGAAAAACATAAGGGTTTTATTTCGAAAACAATTTCTAAATATACTTTAGGTTTTTTAGTTAGATGGAACAAGTTCGGCAATAATGGTTGCTATATTCAGTTTTATCTGGTGACCAATTATTTTAGGATTTTATATACCGCAATTACTATCATTGAAATCGTTTCTCCAACATACGCTCCACTACTCAGCTATTCTGACTAATTTTAAATTATCTATTATCTTTTATAAACTTCAAATCGACAGAATTCTTGGATATTCATGAATAGCATAATTAATTTATCTACTCTACTCTAGCAAACTACTCGATCTCAAAATCTTGAAAACAGCTAAATCTTGACAATGTACTATAAATCTCCTTTGTTGTGAAACCTAAATATTTTTTTTTGTGTCTCCAAAAAACTTCTTAAGTAAATTGATCGGTGAAATAGCTTAATTATTCGGTTATTTCACTTCCGAATAATTAAGCTATTTCACTTACATAAGATACAGTTGTCTTTGCGACTGTGCCATATTTTTAATTTTACAATTATTATCTGCCTTTATAGTCACTATTTTAATTATAATAAACAATCGTTCAAACTTATCTTGAGATTATTTTTAATTTCCCTATAAAATTATTCGCTATTTTAATCTGTTGCATTACATACTCCCGGGTTCGAATCCTGCTTCTACCAACAACATTATTTATGTCATTCCTTAGTGAAAATTGTTATTTCTTCTAATATCACTGCCATTTATGGACAGATCTTAAATATTATATTAACAGATATTAAAATTCTTCTACAAGTAAGTGACGTCGTATCAATTTTCCCCAATTTCAGATCTGTTATATACATATTATATGATTATCATGTTTTCTATGAATTTTAATTGATTACGAAAATTCCTTTTACAAAATTAAATTAATTTATCTGTTGTATAAAAATTTACAGTTCTGATGACCTCATGTATCCTTTATAACAGGCAGTCACCTAATACGTTTATTTTTTTAATGTGGAAAATTAATTCCCTCGAACGAAATTATCATTTTTATATTTACTTTAGGCTGTAAATTACTGTATAATAAAAAAAAATTATATGATTTTTAAATACAGAATAAAAGCTACCGAGTTAAAGTATTGCTGACGTCATTATTTATATTTTATTGTCTGTTATGTTGATTTCCGCACTACCAACCCTTCTTAAAATTTTATTTATAATATTCCTAAAAATATATACACGGCCCAATACATACAAATAATAATTAAAAAAAATACTTTCTTTAAGGGAAAGTGTAAAATTTATGTATAGTTTTTTTTCGGTAAAAATTTCTTTTCGTATCCTTTTTTATTCACTCATGAGAGAAAGTATATATTTTACAATTTTTTAGCTTTGTGTAAAAATAGTGAGAACAGACAAATAAATACATAAAAAGAAATTTTACAATTACATTCAACAAAAAAAAAATCAATATTAGTAAATTTCCAAAATTATGCTTAGTTTAAAATATTAAATGCGCATATTCATTAGATTTTTGTCCTCGAAAGGAAATTTTAAAGATATCCTTTTATGAAGATATTGAACAAAAAAACAAAAAATCTGACATTGATAAATTCAAAAGGAGAAAGTTTCTTTGAGGACACAAAAAAAAAACATTTATAGTGAAATTTTTTGTGTATATGACGCCATTTATTTCGGTCTTTTGGGTTGAGTTTTAATAAAAAAAAAAAAGCTTTTTGTAAATGCCGTAGTAAATGTCAATTGCAATTTTTATTTTTGAATTGGTACAGTAATGATCAAGGAAAATTAAATTCACTAAATAATTAAAAGTGTATTAATGAAAATATTATTTAAAAGTTTAGCTTTAACATGTCTTAACTTCAAATTTTCTATATTATTTTTTATACTAATCATAATTATTTCTGTTTAGTAGATATTTTGTACAATAAATTGTCGAGTTTTCATAATTTCCTTTAATAAATTTTCAAGTTTTTATAATTTACATACAACTTATTGTCAAAAATTTTAAAATATAGAAGATTTTAACGAAATAAACTATCAAGTTTCCACAATTATTAAACTTATTATTATAGTTTGTTATATAAATACTTTAATTTATCATATTACAATTATCATAGAACCAATACCTATATCTAATCAACAAAAAATCCAAACTATTTTTTTGTAAAAATGCAATATGTTCATAATGTAAAATATGTCCCCTAAATGTTTATAAGTTTTTCTTCAGCGGATCGATAATTTCGGCTAAAAAAAAAAGAATACGCATAGTTTTTTTTATACAATTTTTTAATGATTTATAGTATAAAATCACTTTCTCTTACTTTTAAAATTGAAAATTTATACACACAGACAAAAAGTATTTATTTAAAAAATTTCTTCAATTTCTTATATTTATTCACCTTTTACTTTTAACCCCTCACAAAATTGTTAAAAAAAAAAATCTACACTTATACATTTGTTATTAAACGATCCCTAAAAATTATTTTACATTGTCCTTAAACCAAATTTTTACCCTCTTTACTATGAATAGTACAAAAAAAAAAAAATATACTATTTTACATTATATCCCAAAAGAGAATATTTATAGTATTTTTTTTTTTTACTATTTTATCAAATCAACTCAACCATATACATAGACAATTTTCTTTTTCTATTTTATTTATTTCTCTCTTTCTCCAAAACCCAACAAAAACCCAACAAAAAAAAAAAACAAAAATCTTATTGTCCTTTTTTCACTTTTTGGTTATCAATAATCCTTGTAAATATTTCTATAATCTAACATAACCTATATTCATATATATATATACTAACGAGAAGCAAATTTCTTATGTATATGTATATATAATATTGTTTTTTTTTTTTTTTTTTATAAAATTTGAAAATAATTTCCCAAAACGCACTTTTCCAAAACCATCAAATATAATCGACGTCAGTAAAAACGGTACCATTTAACAAGCCGCCAGCCATCTTGTTTCCCTCTTTCGGATCAAAAAAAAAAAAAAAAAAAATTTTTTTTTTTCTACAAAAAACCAATCAACAAAAATAAAATTTATTTTAAAATCGAAATCGAAATTATAAAAAAAAAAATTATTTTCGAAAATAAGTAAATTCCGTTAAATCAAAGAATTAATTTATTTATAATTTTTCTAATTAATTTCGGGCGTAATTTCTCTTAAAAGTTTCACAGAAAAAAAATTAATTTTTACATAGAAATTAATTTTTGTGTACCTACACGTTTTTATATTTTTTTTTAAAGCACCGAAAAAAAAAAACCGGCTTTTTAACGAAAATTCATCTACCAAAAAAAAAAAATTATTAAATGGTATAGAAAGCTTTTTTTTACTTTTCTTGCCAGGATTAACATAAAAAATCATTTTATGTTTTTTTAGATTATCCTGTAACTGTTTCCAAATTATACATAATATACAACAAAATTTAAAAAAATAATAATATTAATATTAGTGAAGTGTAAATAATAAATTCGTCCGAATTTTCAAAAAAAAAAATATCCCTAAACTATACAAATTATATTATTTCGGCCATCAAAATTTCTTGTTGTTCAAAACCAGTTTTTATTAATTAAACTTTCAAAGTAAAAAAAAATCTATACATATATTTGTAAAAAAAAAAAGGATATTTTTCAAAAAAAAGGATATACGACAAAAAACATGAAATAAGACGACGCCATACAACTACAATAATAAGAAAAATTGAATTTTTTTTAAAAAAATTATATTTTTTTTTTTTGTATATTTGTGAGTGCGTGTGTGTGAAAATTTTTAAAAAGAAAATTGATTATTCGAAAATTTAATTAAAAAAAAAATTTTCTTTTTTTTTACAAAAATTAAATTAAATTTTTTTGTGTGTGTGTGTGTGTGTGCGGCGTAAAAATTCACTTAAATTTAAAATAAAATTTTTTTTTGGAAAATGAGTTAAATTTCAGTGCACAAAAATTTATTTAAAATTTTTATTAAATGTCAAAAATAAATTTTATGACAAAAAATTAAAATTTTTAATAAAATTTTTTTAGTTATATGAAAATTTCAAATCTGTATATTCTATAATTTCCTGTGGGTCCTGTAAAAGCAGAATTATTTTTTTTTTTTTCGTTATAAAATATTAAAATTTTACGTGAACCATTTTTTTTATATAAAAAAAAAAAATTAAAATTTGTTCAAATTTTAATAACAAATCAATATTTTTTTTTTTTTTTTAAATTATTAATTAATAGTAAAAAGGAGTGAATTTTATTTTCGTTGGTTTTTTTTTTTTTTGTTTTTTTTTTGGTAAAAAAACGTAAAATGAAAATAAATCCTGGCCAACAAATTTAATTTGAATTTTTTTTTTTTTTTTTCCCGATAGGTAAATAAAAGAAATTAATGAAATATCCTTTTTGTAATTAAATTTAAAAAAAAAAGTTCATATTTTTTTTTTCTTTCTTTGAAATGTAGAAGTGGCTCTCTGACTGTGTGGTGTATTTGAAAAAAATTATCCCTTCAGAAGGAAAAAAAAAAATATAAGCTTTTCATTTTTTTTCTTTTTTTTTTAATATCGTGGATGTATTTATGTTGAGAAAATTTTTGGAGGGCAAAAGAAAATTGTATTTTTTTTTTTAAAATCAATATATATATATATATATATATATATAATTTATATATTGTCTATAATTGGAAGAAATAGTGTATAAGCAAAAGCCATATATACTAAAATTTTACTTAAATTACAAAAAAATATATTGTATATAAAAGATAAACGTGTGTGTGTGTGTGTGTGTGTGGGTGCCAAAATAACAAGGATTAAAAAAAAATATATATATATATTTTTAATAGAACTTAATAGAATTTTAGAAAAAAAAAGAATATTTCAATTTCTTATGGTAAATTATAATAATTTTTTTGAAATTTATTAAATAATTAAAATTAATTATTTTCAAAAAAAAAAAATTCTAGAAATTATCAAGAAATATTTGAAAAAAAAAGGAAGAAAATTTGTAGAGTCTTAATCAAAAAAAGTTTTCAAAAATTTCAATACTAAAATAATTTCAAATATGCTCTTCGATGCAAATTTTCCTACTAATTTAAGGTAAATTTTTACCTATATGTTATTAATATTTTTATGTATACACTTTGATCATGTTTCGAATAGTGTTTAAAAATTTTATTACATAGCTGAATAATGTCGAATATTTACTAACTTATGAAAAATATGATATGAATAATTATTATCAATTGTAAAAAATAACAAATATGTTACAATCTACTGTTTCTACTAATCATTTATTTTAGTGGAATTGGAAAATATTACTTTAAATTATGATTTTATTCAGTGTCAGTAAAATATTAGACATCCTTTCTTTTGTACTGATTCGGTGTCGGTAATAAGTGTCAGTCTTTCGATTTTGTGGTACAAAGTACTTTAGTAGAGAATTATAAAATATTACTAAAATATTTAACCAGTTAGTTGCGTTTGACGAGTATACACATCAAATCAAAACCTTAGACAAAAACCACGGTTGTACAATTTTACTTATGCTACTCTTAAACGGCATCATCTGAATTCGTTTTTGATAAATATTTACTTTACGAAATAGCATTTTCAATTCTAATATAAGTAGCATCAAATTCTTTAATTATACTACCTAGTATTTAGTTCTACGCTCTGTTATCTTTCCAACGAATGCTCTAACAATAGTTACTAATACCATTTTAGAGACACATTTTTTATAAACACATTTTTTTATAGTACGGTAATATTGGCAGAATTTCAATTGAAGGTAACTGTTGCTTTAATATACTCTTTAATACCTTTCCAAACCTGGACAGGTATTAAATTTAATTATAAATTGACATATCTCAATAAAAAAAAAAATCACAAAATGCCTACTGGATAGTTTCAAAAGTTATTTTTACTATAAAAAGTTAAAAGTTTAGTAATAAAATTGTCTTTTAGTGGTATGTGTCCTTTAAATTACTGGTAAAACTGCTTTTTTTTATTATAAAGCCATTAGCTTGATGCAGTTAAAAGGACATTTCGAACCATTAGTAGGTCCAAATTATAATAGAATGTTAAGAAACTGTTAATTTTTTCAGTTAAAAACGTTTGACTGGTTCATTTTAATTATGCACACCATCGTCCTCATTAGGTCCATATGAGAGATTTTTAAAACTAAATTTCTCAGTTAACTGATTAATTAATTTTAAAAATATATAAATATATTAATTATAAATAAATATGTAATTAAGAGTAACATCAAATTAACAATTAACAGGCATCAAAATTAATGTTGTCTGTATAAAAAAGAACTATCCTGCAGATGTACTCAATTAAATATTTTATTGTATCCCGGAAATTTTTTTATGATTTTACCTTTATTCAGTCAAAAATTTTATCATCTGACAAACATAAAAAAAAATAATTTCCATAAAATCAGCACAAAATTATTAAAAACTAACTTTTGAAAAACAAAGAAAATTAAAATTACACTTTATACTGAATTTCAGTTGTCATGTTTAATAATTAAATAAATATTATTTACAATCCTGAGGCAATAACCACAACAAATTTTTTTTTTTTTTTGGAAAATTAAAGAAACTGATGGCAAAAAACTGGGAAATTCTTTCTTGTTTTTAGTTTTTTTTGGGCGAGCAAATTATTAATTTTATTGCATTTTGGTTGATGGTAATTTTTGGTTAATTTTGTACATTAGAAAAAATTTACACTTATGGTCAATCTGAAGTTTTTTGTTTGTGGTTTAGAAGAATTTTTTATTTTTGGTACATCAGAGTTTACATCATTATCCGATATAAACTCTGATGTACGGCACAGAAATTTCAAGATATAAATATTAAGGTTTATATTTCCATTTACTTGATCACAAATTTAGTTCTATTTATTAGAGATTATATAGTTACAGTGTATTCTCCTAGTTTCAGTTGGTAGAGATGATTTTCACACGGATGTAAGTTTCTAAATGATAAATTAGTAAATCTTCAGGTTCTGTATTGTTCATTTAATATTATTTTATCCTTAATTTGTTATTGAATTTTAATTTTTACTAAATTTGGTTTTGGAATGATTTCATTTTCTCGGGTTTAGTTTCTTCACTTTCTATTTTCTCATTTTGAATCTGATATAGACATCGGAATATCCCATTGGTTATCTCTGAAAAACAATAGATGTTAGTATTTCAAAAAGCAAATTATAATTTATGCTAGTGAAGTGGATATATTTTCGAAGATTCCTTTTTTCTACTGTTTGTAAATAAAATATACAGCATTAACCGCGGAAATTGTCTAATAAACTTTTCCAACTCCTTTTTATTATATCTTGTTCAAATTTACCAATGTATTGTTCAAGCTTTTTTTTTGATTGCTGCCAGGTAATAGTTGTGTAATTATATATACAACTAAATACTTTTGACGGGTTAATGCCATGAGCAGCCATTTTAATCAGAAATTTGGTGTCGTCATGAGGTAATTGACTTTTATTTAGTTCATTTAAATATTTAAAAAAATGATTTTCAAGTTTAGATGGAAGTGAACATTAAAAATTATAGTGCCCAAAAATAGCACGGCTAGTTATAATAATGGCGATCATAAAAAATACTTTTACTTCCAGTTTCCTTATGCTTTCTAAGATTTAAGAAAAAAACTATCCTGTCTAACGGCCTTTTAAAACTTTAATTTTGACATCCGTAACTTCTTACATCCGTAAAATGATCGTATTTCACGCACACACCTATATATCAACCAAAGTAGGAATGTCAAAAAAAAAAAATACAAAATGGTGGAAAAAAAAATGTCTAAAAAGCTTTTTTTTTCTATTAGATATTACACTGCCGCATATTTCCATTCTGATTATAGTATTGTAAATTACTAAAAAATGAGGATCATTTAATAAAATAAAATCTTTTATAATAAATTCAAAAAATTTACTTTTACTTAAAGAATTGCTTTAAGTTGCATATAAATATCTAAGATTTAAATTTAAAAAAAGTCCACACTTTCATTGATAATTAAAGAACGGATTTCAAATTGCAGAGTTTATCATCTGAGAAAATTTTAATATTTAGATATTCTTTTAACTTTCCTCAGCCATAGTCTACTTAATTTTATTAAACCAGCTTTAATTTCATTTCATTTATTTTAAATTGACACCTTTATTTAAATTAATTAAATAACCCCTACATTACCCTAATTAAATTCAACTAAACTAAAATTTTAGATTTAATAATATGTTTTTATTCAAATTTGTATAAAATAAAAAAAACATAAAATTCTTAAATTTTACTAAAACTTTATGTTAATCAAAAATTTTCGTTTATCAATAATTTTAATTGTATAATTAAAATTATTAAATATTTAAATTTTACTACATTAAAAAACATAAATAATTTTAATAAAAATTTGACAATTTTTTTTTTTTTTATTCTGAATATCTAATAAACAAGAAAGTTTGCGTGATTAATTAATGCTACCGCATAAATTTCTTTTCTTTACACGGTATTTTTTTTATATACAAACTCTTATGGAACTTAGAACCGTGAAAAATATTTTTTCACATTTTTACTGGTTATGTATATATGTCCGAAATTTTTTTTTTTTTTAATGAGGATAATTGGGACCAAACAGGGAATAAATATTTGACAATGCGCGCAGCTTTTTAAAACGCAAGCTGTTCAAAATTTATTTAAATTTTCATATTTTAATAATGATTTTTATTTAATTTATATAATACGAGTATATATTAAATTAATTATTAAAAGTCTAATTATGGGTATTTATATTAAAATAAATTTTTCGATACAGTGATATTAGAGTAAGTAATATGTTTGTTATTTTCATATATGGAGCGTGTAATAAAAACGCCCCCCTGTTAATATTCAAAAATTACTATATCATACATTATTAACATGTTATTATGATTTTTTTTTAACGATCCTTATTTTCTGTATTGATTAGTATATTTAAATTTCTGTGTGAAGAATAATACATATTTATGCAATTTTCTATTTTCAATAATTAGTTTCAAATTTTATAAAGTTTGTCGTGAAAAGAAATATTAATTGTGCTAAAAACTGACAAAATTTTTGTCAAAAATATAAATTATTAAAGAAATAAGCTATCAATCGGACCCCTTATTTAACATTATTATGAAAATCTATATTATTTGAGGGCTATTCATTCTTAAATTCATTTACGGGCCAAGTCAAAATTTATCCCGATTGTGGACTTTTATAAAGAATTTGACTTTTCGAAATATTTGTAGATTAATTTCCACAAAAAATTATTATTTTTTATAAGATAATTTTATTAAAAACACTAAAAAAAAAAAAAATACTACGTGTAAATGGTAGTATACGTCAATGTTGCTTTTCATACATTATAAAATTTATATATATTTGTATAAATTGCCTGTACATGTATATTAGACTCTTATACCACTTTACCCAAAATACTAATGTTAATTTTGAGAGCTTTAAAAAGTTATGCTTTGCACACTGTCATGAAATAAAATAATTTAAAGCTCAAATATTTTTAAAATATATATATATAATTATAAAATTAAATTTTTCTCTCTTTAATACATTTATATATTATTTTAGAATTTTTCCATTGAATTTTTACCCATCGCCTCCATTTTTATTTTTTTTTTTTGCACAAATAATCATGTGTTTCGATTATATTTTCAACTCAACATAAAAAAAAAAGCTTTTCTTATTGTTACTATATGTACTGTACACTCATATTTGGGCGCGTTGATTGTATAAAAAAAAATATAGTATAATTCTCATGTAGCACTATTTCCACCCTCTCTTTTAAAAATTATTTAGTTAAATTCATTTTGCAAAATCATTGATTCAAGAAAATATCTATAATTTATGACAGATTTTTTTAGATCAATTTATGATAATTGCAATGATTTGTAATTACACATTATTTTGAAATTCTTGTAAAATTAATATTGCCTACAATCTAGCTCATATGTGGGCAAATACTTTTGATAAAGGGCCAGTTTAGGTTAAAATAATTTTGCGAGGGCCGTATAGAATATATGAAATGAAAAAACACTAAAGTTTATTAAAAAAATAATATAAATTTATTGACAAAAATTCAGAGCGTTAATAAAAAATAAAAATAGTAAAAAGAAAAATATTTTTTTATATTAATGAGATGTATGGAATCTCTGATGAGAATTTACCAGTTTATCAAAGTCTGGACTTAATTCGCTTGTAGCAATTCTTAAAACAGCTTGAAGATTTTTGTCTGTTATTACAGACCTGTGCTGTGATTTGTTAAATCTCATTCTTGAAAACATCGTTTCGCAAACATATGTGGAACCAAATATTACAAAAACTTTTTTTGCTAGATTATTTAATTCTGCAAATTTTTCATTTCCCAACGAGGCATAAAAATCTACCAAATGCATTGTTCTAAAATTTTCTTTTAATAGTGAATCACATTGCAAATCAATCAACTGCAATTGCACTTCTGCAGGTGCTTCTTCAACTGCAAATGAAAATGGACAAGAAACCAGAGACATTATATTTTCCATTTTTTTAAAATCTTGAAAACGACGTGAAAACTCAGCTTGTAAATCAGATATTGAGGTATTATATTTTTGAAAATCATAATTAGTTGTAATTTGGCTTCTTTCTTTCATAGTTGGGAAATGAATTAAATTTTCAGATTGTAAATGTTGGGAAAAAAGTAATAATTTCGTCGTGAATGATTTTACATTATTATACATTTCATGTATAAGCAAATTTTTCCCTTGAAGTTTTACATTAAGGTCGTTCAAATGTTCCATTATATCAACAGCAAAGGTGAAATCATTTAACCATTGCTCATTTTTTAATTCGGGGAAGTTTTCATTATTTTTCATTTCTAAATAAAGAATTATTTCATCTTTTAATACCCATACTCTCCGTAATACTTTAGCTAAACTCAGCCATCTCACAGGTGTGTGGTAAGGAATATCGGTGTGCTCAGATTCTATATCTTCCATTAGCGATACGAATTCACGGTGATTCAAAGCACGACCACGAATAAAATTAACAATTTTAGTTACAACACTAATAACGTTATTAAGTTTTAGCACACCTTTACAGAGAACTTCCTGATGGAGAATACAATGCAAAAAATATATTTCTAAATTCGGATTTTCAATTTTAACTTGGTCATTTATCCTTCTCAATAAACCAACGTTTTTTCCAGTTAAGCTTGGACATCCATCTGTGGTAACACTGACAGCTTTTCCCC
The DNA here is from genome assembly GCA_963932195.1 of Empis livida. Lineage (NCBI taxonomy): Eukaryota > Metazoa > Arthropoda > Insecta > Diptera > Empididae > Empis > Empis livida. The sequence goes on from OZ010648.1 coordinate 16,880,871, forward strand.
AATTTAAACCTATTTTATTAAGGCAGTTGTTAACTTCCGCAATCAAATCCCCACCAGTCACAGTTCCTTTCATTGGTTGTAAGCTTGCAAGCTCCTCTATAATTTCAAATTGATTATTAATACCGCGAACAAATATCGCTAACTGTTCAGTGTCTTTGATATCACAACTGTTATCTAGTGCTAATGAAAAATATGTAAAAGATGAAGCTTTTGATTTTAACTGGTATAACAAACTTTCAGAAATATCCGTAATACGCCTTACGACAGTTCTGCGTGACAACGAAATATTTTCAAAAAGTTTTTTCTTATCTGGACACAGAATACTTGCAGTTTCCACCATACAGTCTTTTAAAAACTCACCGTCTTGAAACGGTTTACTATATTTTGCAATTTTATGTGCAATTACATAACTGGTCTTGGTTATTGCAATATCTGATTCCGATTGACGAGTAAAACATTGTTGTTGGGTTTCTAATTGATTGGTTAATTCAATAGATTTGGCAATTTTAGCACTGGTTGATAATTTATTATATTTCTCTGCATGTTTTGTTGCAAAATGTCTACTCAAATTATACTCTTTAAAAACTGACACCGTTTCTTTGCAGACCAAACAAACAGCCTTGCAGCCAATTTTAATAAAAAAATATTGCGAAGTCCACTGTTCTTTAAAAATTCTGCATTCAGCATCAACTTTCCTTTTCTTTTCCATTTCTGTTTAAAACCCTGTAATGTTTACGTTAGTTATACGAATACAGTTGTGATGTAGTATAAAATAATTTATGATGTTTTTTAAAAATAACAAAAGTTTCTTACCAAATCCTTCTACTAAAAACAAAATTTGGAGTAATAATAAACTTTTTCTTTACACTATATTTTTATATTTTTTTATTTACACAAATCAACAAACTCATCTGATAAAAATTAGAACTTAACTAAAAATCGTCTGGTAAATTAACATTAGTAAAAATTCGGTTTCCTTTTTTTTTTGCAAATTGCTATGACTACATCTTCACTTTCAGAGCCTATTATTTCTAAAAAAATAGATATGAATGTATAATTATTTTGAAAATAAATATTATGTACATATTTATTATAGAAAGTAAGTTATTTTCAAAATTAGATATAATTATTTATTTTGTCGTTGCGGGCCGGATGAAAACTTATGGCGGGCCGTATATGGCCCGCGGGCCGGCTTTTGCCCACATATGATCTAGCTTGTAGCTACCAATCATATTTTTATACAAATTCAATTTGTAGTTGTGTTAATTAGAATCACTGACAATGCAAAAACCTAAAAATTAATGGCGTCAATTTCTACATTACATTTCTGTTTAACTTGATGTGTTTAATTGTAAACTGGTCAATTTACGAATTCTACTATTAAAGCTAAGTATTTTGCTATCTACCTTTTAGTAATTGAATAATATATTAGTAATTCAAGAAGAATTACATTGCCCAAAAATGTATCCTGTCGTAAGTTTTAACGATAATTTTAGCAAGACCCCGGCAGCCTCTTATAATATTGTATTCAACCTTTGTCATACAAAGTGGACAATTCATCACTTTACCTGGAATTAATACAAAAAAACTTTTGACCGATCAAGTGAGACCTTAAAATCTTGAGGGAAGCATAACGATTCTCACGTGCATAATTCTCAGGTCCATATGAGAGATTTTTAAAACTAAATTTCTCAGTTAACTGGTTAATTAATTTTAAAAATATATAAATATATTAATTATAAATAAATATGTAATTAAGAGTAACATCAAATTAACAATTAACAGACTGTTGTCTGTATAAAAAAGAACTATCCTGCGATCAAGTGAGACCTTAAAATCTTGAGGGAAGCATAACGATTCTCACGTGCATAATTTCTACATTTAAAAATCAATTACAAGATTCGCCTTCCGCCGTAAATTTGTTTAACCATAAAAAAGACCATTGGAGTCTTTTCAGACCACATAGGTGAAAGGATGTAAATATCTAATAAATTATTTATAATTTACAACCCAAACTTACTGTACTTTCAAGTTAAATTTATTTACATCTATTTTTAAACTTTTATTATCAACTAACAACTGGGTATCAAGTTATATCTCTTTAAAATTTTACTACCCGTTAATGTTCTATTCGGGTCTTTGAAGAGTCCACACATTTTTCATTGAGAATTCAAGCCAATTAAGCATTTGAATTTTTTTTCATAAGAAATCTTGGAAAGCAGTATATGGACCAGAATTAGCTGTTGCCGAACAGTTACATGCATTTATATGACGATATAACTATATGACTTTAGGCAGGCAGTATATATGACTATATTTGAATTATATGAATTTAGGCAGTATATGCCTAACAAGCCAAATAAATGTAGATAAATTCTGGTGGAGAAATGATTTTATGCACCAGAATTTATCTATATTTATTTACCAATTCCCAATATTTTCAATCATATGACGTTTGATTTCTTCGTCAATAAAAATGCAAACGAACAATAAAGAAATGCGATGCTATTACTGCGAGACTAGCAAGGGCAGAAAGTTGAAAACGAATTGCAAAAATTCCCAATAATATATTTGTCCTGATCACAGCGTGTCTTTGAAATTTTGTTAGTTTTGTATACATAAATGTTAAACCTATTTAACAAAATATTACATTTTTTGAAATATTTTTATAAAAATAATAAATTTTAATTAAGCAAACTTTAATTTTGCTTAATTAAATTAATTGGAATTTTATTTTTCAATTCATAAATTACCAATTCCCAAGATTTTCAATATTTAGTTTCAAAGTTTTAGTAACAATCTAGACCAAATGTTATATTTAAAATCTGTAAATGATTACATTGCTCAATATCATTAATAACTAATTTAATATATTTTACTAATTATTCTTATTTACTTCAAATCCTTAATCAAAATCCAGCTATATGTATAAATTCAAGTAAAAAAATTGCATATAAATATATTGGCGCAAGACAAAAAATCTCTGAAAATTGCATTTTCATATATCATTGGCCAATTGTCAACCCTTTTTTTTTATACAAATATTTTGCATAATTCCAAATAAAAAAAACTGCAATAACAGCAAAGTGCAATAAGGTCATTAAAACAACACAAAATCCAAATTCCAACCCCCTAGAAATATTATATATACTATAAACCAAAAAAAATAGCATACTGCAAAAGGAAAAAATATGCTTCCCTTTTATATAAAAAATATCTATCAGAATTCCCTATGCTATTACATAAAAATGAAAGATATAACTTTATTCATTTGAATATCACATATTCATTGAAGTTCATATACATTTATTTTGATTGTACAGCATTAAACCCTTCTATATAAAAAAAAAAAAATACAAAAATTCTATTTTACACTTGATCCAATTTTGTGTTGCACTTTTTCTGCATGTGCGTATATAATTATATACATATTTTTTTTTTCTATACAGTAGAAATTAATGAATGAAAGTAAAACGCATGCGTAACATTGATTGCAACCCTTCTTTAACACCGTCCGACTCATTATATTTTTTTATATATGCAGCATATAAGAAGGATGCATCCATTCTTTATTCATGCACACATCTGAATAAAAAAATTAAATTGCATTGTGTATTATTAATTCGTATTTAATATTTATTGTGTACAGTGTACATTTTAACGCTTACTTATTTATCCTGAAAAGAATTAAAAAAACAACTGCTATAACTCCATCACAGGACAAGAATATCGTGCTTTTATTATAGAATGTGCAACAATCTTGTTTCATAAAAATTGGCTCGTGCCATTGCAACACAACAAGTTAATATAAAATAAAGGATGCAACTTATGTGGACAGATTTATATAACATATGTATGTTATATGTATGTTAATATATATTTTTCTTTTAAAATTTATATCTTTTACATATATGTAGTTAGTTATTCATATATTCCCCTTTAATTTAAGATATTATTGATATATGACATTTTTTTTTTTTCGTAATATTTTTAACTTAACATGGCCTAAATTTATATTTTTAGTTTTTCACCTGGATTTTCTGATTAATTTTATTATTTTAGATTGTAACATATCGACATTAAAATTACAAACGATTGTGCTCCACTTTTTTAACACGGTTTAAAAAATTCTTTGAATTTTTATAATGCATTTTTTTGTTGTTGTTAAATAACTTATTAAACAATTAAATTAGTAATTATTATTTAGTGGAATTTGAATAGTACTACAAATGTTTCGAAGTGAAATAACATGAATCCTGGAAATTTTGTTATAAAGCATATTTCCAATTACTCAATAGCACCAGGGATTTATAAACACCCTATTAAATAGTCCGGAATACTTTTAATGTTTTTCCATCTCTGGTATTACACATGACCGTCTCCAACATTAGACATTATTCTATCACTTTACCCTAACCTAGCTTCTATGGACTATGTCTAAAATGTCCTGTTTACTAATAGAAAGAAATTGTGATGAATCAGGTGTTAACTATACTTAGTTTTTAAATTTCTGGTTAAAATAAACCTAGAAATACTTTAAAAATTTCTATATTTCTAATCAAATTATCCTTTCAGTATACAATAACTTAACCTTGGATTTGTATTACAATTAGAACAACTTCTTTAAAAAAAAAATTAACTAAAATAGAACAGTCTCTATCCTAGTAAGCGATAAATTTTAGGAACGAAAGCAAACCCTATTTGAAAAAAGGATCAGAAGAATTGAATTCTCTTTTGTTTCTCCTTTTTTTTTTTGTATGAATCATATATTTTTTTTGTCAGGTCGTGATACAATTAACATAGGTTCTCTTCTATACATTTTTTATTTATTGTTTATGGCATATCCTGCATCCTGTCCCTGGCATATATATTTTTTTTTGTGTTATTGAATGGGATATGAACTAGGAGTAAAAAAGAATTAGTTTGAATACTGATAGGAATAAAGCTGACAAACGAGAAGGGTTAGTTTTGACACAAATGTATGCAGATTTTAATAACGGGTTACCCGGTTTCAGGATATTGTCATTTTATATTTATTTTTGTACATAAGTATCGAAATTATTTATAAAAACTTATCGAATTCTAGAAGAGTAATACTAATTCATGTATTTTGGTTTTTTTTTTTATGCTCATAAGAATATTTATTTTACACTTAAAGATTCAAGTTTGTTGTTCAAATCTCAAAACTTTGTACTTTCGCTTGTTATCCCAGGACAATACAATTTTTGAATTTAAATAATGAAAAATATATTCATAATTAGTACGATTACGAACCCGTTTTTCGTACGAATTTCTCGAGACTATTTTTTTATTATATTTTATTTTCCAGTAATTTTCTAGAAAATGTTTGTTATCATAGACTATTTCTTTTAATAGTTTATAGTTTCACTCTAATAATAAAATTACCGTCCCCTATTTTTGATATTTATCTAAATATAGTTTTTTTTGACGACTCATTGATATATAATTAGAGAAATTCTTCGAAATTCGATCACCTAAATTCCCAAACGTGAATTTGAATTACATATATAAATTGTAGATTCTTACTGTATAATCTATAGTAATTTAAATTTAGTATATTGTAGTGGGGTCTGCGCTACTAATAATTTAACAAAAAATAAAAACATTAAATCCTGTTCTAATATATTTTTGTATTTAAAAAACACTTTTCAATTATAAAAAAAAATAAGAGCTATTTTTGGTAGACAGTATACGAGACTAATGTTTTTTTTTTGTTTCCTGCAAAAAAATAAATAAAATAAAAACAATAATATAGTAATGGTATATAACATAAAAATAGAATTTCTTCCGATTGATGTATTCCTTATACGTCGCTCATGCATAAATTTTATTTTCATGCATTTTAGAATATATTAAGGAAACCTTGAAAATATAGTAATATAAATAATTCCTATCATAGTTAATTTTGCAAAAATCATCTTTTACTCTTTTTTCATGCAATCTAATAAATTTATTTCTATAAATTTAGTTATATTTATAAAACATGTTCGGAGTAAACTAGATTTAATATATTTCATTTAAAGTAATTAGTGGTTAACATAAGTACTGTAGTTAGATATCATTATTTTCTTTCTAGTTATATATGTATATATATTATGTTTAAAAATTTGAAAGAATCACTAAAATGCTGTGCTACACCAAAATTTTTATAAATCACTGAAATACTCGCATTATTTTACTACAATATGTTAAAAGAAAACTGCCGCATTTTCCAATAAACCCATATTAGCAACGATTAAAATAGAGAATTAAATAATAGAAAAGAACAGTATACTTCATGGACATAACAAATTTATATTCTTAATTGAATAGAGTAGAGCCTTAATTCAAAAAATTGCTGTTTAATAATATGTCCCATACAAAAATTTAATAATATGTCCCATACCAGGTGTTTTTTGGACGACCAAGACTTCTTAAACCTTGAGGATTCCACTCTAGTGCCATTCTTTACTTATATTGGAACCATAAAAAAACTAACTAAATTTAACTTAAATCCTGAAAGCTGGATACCTTAATTTAACAATATTTTTCATAATCATAATTTTTCAAATAAGAGTATATATTAAGTGTACACTAGATCATCTCAAAAACCACTTACAGTGTAGTTCGATTGATGAATTCGAGGATTAGATATTTTTCCGTTTTTGGCTTCTTTTTGCTCTATTTTACTGCATCTATTTTTTAATTCAAATATCAATGAAATAGTTGATATTTGAAATAATTCAAATATTAATGAAATTTTGTCCATTGTACTTCTCTAATGAAAATATACCCTGTACTATCTTATTTTTTATAGGAAATTCCGTAAAATAATCTCTTTTAAATAAAATATTTTTAGTTTCATTTTGCCATAGCGAATTTAAAATAATATATATTCATAAATTCCAATACTTTCAAATATTTAATTAATTAAATACTGTTTAAAATCAATATGTTCTAGTCAACTAATTTATATTTTATATAGCAGTTAACGGTCATTCAAAAATCCACTATGTCTTTCTCTACCCTAATAACATTGAAATCTGTTTCCCTTTTATTGTAAATTTTTCAGTAATTCCCACTATATTTATATTCTATTAGTTAAAGAAACCATCTTCAAAAATAGTTTTCTCAAAGAATCCCCATTTTAACATAAAATATAGAAATATATTTTTGGTGCGTTCCGATGCATTTAACTAAAGTATATAATATGCTTCAAATATATTTTATATAATGTTGTTAAATTTAATTGCGGAAGTATTTTTTTTTTGTTTATCTTTCTTTTTTATGTACGTCATCGCGAGTATATTGACCCTATTAAGTACTTTGAGCTATCCCCCTATTTTACAAAAAAAAAAAAAAAAAAAAAATAGATTATTATTATCAATATCGGAATAAACTCCAATAAAAATTGTTAAATATCGAAGATATTTCCGTTTGAATGATTAATAATATTTCACTATATATAAATTATGAATAAACTTTTTGTAAGTCGGAAGTAACCCATGAATTATACTTATTAAAATCGGAAGATATAAAAATATCGAAAGTTTTCAATTTTTCTAATCATTCTATGTACTTAAGCGAATTTATGTAATGAAATATATGTTGATAAGTTATTGCAATATATGTTTATAATGTGTTTTTATTAATTACAAAAATTTAGGAAAATATTTTGAAAAAATTGCGAATAACAAAGAAAAATTAATACTTTTTATCGAATATATAGAGTAACCTATAAGTTGATCATGTACAGTAAACTTTAGATTGATTATTTAACAATTAAAATAGTTTTTGAAGATGGTATATTTCATTTTCCAATGAGCAATCGACATATTTACCTAAATAATGTATAGTATTTATAATTTAGTCCATAAAGATCAAATCAGTAAATTAAAGTTTATATGTATACCGCACGTAAAATTGGATTTAAATAACAAATAAAATAATTTTCGTTGAGATGAATCGAAGGTTTAATTTAACTATACTTAGTTCTTCTAAACTCTCTCATATAGGATTTACTTCTTTCATTTATGCAGGCTATTAGAATGCTTGGGATAGTTCATCTACTTTGTTCGTAGCATAAAATATAATTTTTTAAACTTAACATATTTGTTCCACTTATATTTTGTGGAACATATTTTGTGCATTTAAGCTTGATTGTATTTTATTGTAGTGTAGTATTGTTTAGCTTTTAATCATGCTACTGTATTTACTTAATAGTTTCTCTTTTAACTTTAATATCTAGGTTTCATTGGGGCTCCTATTTTATGCTTTATTTTATAAATCTGAAATAAATTTGAAATAATTTAGTATTCTATTTTATCAATTAAATTAATTCTACATCTAGTAGTAAAATATTGAAAACTATAATTAATCTAAGTTTTCACATAACTATAAAATAAATATATTATTATTATCTATTATTTTGATTATTAGATTTATATATTGTACATATATAATAATCTTTAAAAGGTATCATCATCTTAACTTGTCAACATTCAAACTGAAAAGAGATCTTTAAAAAAAATACCTAATATTAATGTGAAGGATAAAATTGTAAATCCTTCATTTATCCATTAGTCCATGGCAACTCTCACAAACTATAAATGTACAAAAAAATAAAGGTTTCTGTTATTTGATTATGATGAGGAGCTCCGAAGGGTAAAACGGGATCAAAATAATATAGAAAAATATTATATATATTAAAGCACTTCTGTCTTTCTAAATATTTCATTATAATAGAAGGGGAAAACAAATTTTTAAAATTTAGTAAAAAAAAATTTGGAACCGAGAGAGTTTGATTGTTGTTGTTGATTTCTTTTATTTAACCTTTTTTCATTATTATTTCTTTTTCCTAAATTTTTTCGGCTATAATACTTCGTTCTTCACTCATTTACCAAAAAAAAAATAAAAATATGTATATTTTTTTTTTATTTATGGTGGAAATAATCCCAAAAAATTGTCAAAATTTTTTAAATATTATCCATACACACATATACCCCGAAAATTTTTATTTAACCTATTCATTTTATGAGAGTATATTTCAGAAGAAGTATGTGTTATAAGACTAATAAAAGAAAACATATTTTCAACAAAAAACAAAAATTATTATATAGACGTATAGAACTTATAGGAAACTAAAAAAAGTAAAATAAAGAAATTAAAATATATATAAATGTATTTAGCATGCGTTTTCTTAATAGCTACCACAAAAATTCTGTATATATTTTAAAGACCATCCATGCAAGAAAAAAATGTACAGAAGGAATGTATAAAAAAAAATTATTTAATAATACAATCTTCAAAAAGCCGAAAAAAAAACAGAAACTTCTTTAAAACCATTTGTGTGATTATTTTTTTATATTCCATGATTGTATTAGTTTTATTTTGATAAAGTATTAGTTATTCAAAAAATGTGAATAAAAAAGTACATTATAAAAAACTTTTCTGTTTTTTTTTTTTTATTATGTTTGAAGATCAGTGGTAGATATTTTTATAAAGTTGGCGCGGCCCTCATTTTAGTTTTACATTATGATCCTCTCGTTTAGTGTCCAAATAACTTTCTTACAGAGAGCAGTGCGTCGTAGTGCCTCTCCGTATCTCCGGCACCAAAATTAAAATATATATATATATATATAAAAAAAATTATAAATTTTAAAATTAAATAAAAAGTTGATTAAATTGTTTAAAAAAAAAAAAAAAATCTGGGAAAATACAAAATTTATTAACAACAAAATATTTAAAAAAAATTATAATAATTACTAAAAAAAAAGAGAAAAAAACCAAAAAAAAGTTGAAAACAAAAAAAAAATTAAAAGAATTTCGATGATTCAATTTTTGTTAAAATACAAATTTTCGAAAATATCTAAATTTTTTCCTAATAAAAATTTTAATTTTTTTTTATTGTGTAGTATTTTTACCACCATTTTTAGGAAAATACAAAATTTTAATATAATTTGATACAAAAAAAAAATGAAAAAAGTTTTTTTTTAAGATAGATTAAAGAAATTACACAGATTTAAAAAAAGGTTAGAAAAGTTTCTTACAAAAAAAATAATATTCTAACAAAATATAAGTAATTTTTAATAAATAATTCGTCATCATTATTGAACTCGCGGTGCCCTTGTACAAAAAAAAAATATTCGTTCCGATGAGAAAGCTTTTTTTTAACTATTCCACAACAAAAACGAGCTTTTTTTAAAGTTAATAAAATTAATAAAAATTTAATAAAATTATATATAGATATAGTTTTTTAAGAAAATATTCTATATATATATAAACTATATCTATATATATATATATTCTATATATATATTTATATATATATATATATATATTGTGTATATACATATAAATTCCCTCCCACTTTTATTTATTTCGGTGTGCGAAAATTAGAAAATTATAACAAATAAAAATTCATGATTTTTTTATTATTATTAAAATATGGTATATAACTATATAAGTAATTAATAATCATAAAAAATTAAGTATATTATTTTAATATTTTTAAAATAGTGTGTGAAATATTATTGACAATTTTATTTTTTAAAATAGCAATATAACAAAAATAAATTTTTTAAATCAAACATAATAAATAATAATAATAATAATTAAAAAAAATAACAAGTGAAATTCAAAACTGAAAGTTAATCAAGGATTTAATTTTAAAAAAATTTATTAAAATAAATAATTAAATTTTAAAAGTGTTATACAAAATATATATTAATTAAAATTTCCCATGTGTATAAATAAAAATCTATTTATTTCCCTGTATATTAAATAAATATTAAAAATTTTAAAAAAATATTTGTTGAGATTTTGTTAAATTTAAAAAAGCGCTACCAAAAAAAGGAAAAAAAATCGAAAGTTTTTTTTTTAAAAATTATTTTTAAAGTTATTTAATTATTATAAAATAATAATTTAAATATAATTAATAAATCAGTTTTACAAAAAAAAAAAAAAAGAAAAAGTAAATCTAAAATAAAATAATAAAAAATGACATCTGAATTGGATCAATTTGCGGATCTTGAGCTATCAAAGGAGGATCGTGAACAAATTTTTGATCCTCCATCAGATCGACCGCCACAGGAATCATCAACTTCAAGGTAGAATTTTTTTTTAGTTACTTATAACAATATTTTATAAAACTTTATTTTATAATAAATTATAGATGCACTAAACATATATTGTATTTTGGTAAAGATATAATTTGTTCAAGGTTAATAAAATAAACTTTTAACCAAAAATTAAAAGTTTCTTTTTTTTTTTAGTATGAAATTTCTTATTGTTGTGTTATTTTTAAAGTAGTACAGATGAAAAATAGATGAGTTTATGAAAATAATAGTTTTGCTTAAAAAAATTTAGGTATATGACAGTTATATGTATGTATTAAACTAAAAATAATAATATAGTTAGTATTCTCTTATACAAAATTACTATAAATTTTCTCTTATAAGGCGATCATCTCTTTGATCTTGACATTTCTACGCTTTAATATTTTATTATTATTATTATTATTATTATTACTGTATTGTGTGGTTTTTATTATTTTTATTCACTGTTTTCTTTCGTAAGCTTTTTTCTAGGCTTTAAAATGGCCTTGTATTAAAACATTAGACGCGCATATTATTTGCTTATTGGATTTAAAAATAACGAAAACAGGAAAAGAAATGAATAATACGCTGATTATTTTCAAATGTATCTAACTATTTGACTATATATTGTGTTGGAGGTTTTTCTTAGCATTTTTTTTTTTTGTTATATCTTAGCAATTTCAGAATTTCATTTTATTATTATACAATTAGCGTTTAATAGACAAAGTATTTATATGAAATTGTTGTTTCAGTATATATGTACAATATACTATAAGGATTAATTATTGTAGATACTGTCTTTTGTCTAATAAAATTAGAACATGAATACTGAGAAATATTCACAAATTAGGTTATTTGACACTTAAGTTTGTAAATATAAATTAATATGCAATGTTCACAAATTTTTGCTGCAATTTCCTAATACTCAGCATGTATATTATTTCTTACTAAGCTTTATCATAAATTATTCAATTGACATATATATTTTCTGATCATATTTTAATTAAATGTCTGTTATATTATGATAATTATATTATAATGCAATCAGATTGACATAAAAATGTAATACTTGAGATATTTAACTGTTTGTAATATCTATTTGCATATATATATATATATATATATAAAATATCAATAGTTTGACAATTTCAGAATTTATAAAAATTTTAATTACAGAGATTATCACTGTTATATTAAGAATATAATAACCCTTTATAAAACTATATAAAGGTTTCTAATTTGTTATATTACCTTACTTTACTTCATGGACGTAAGTCCTCCGTTTTTTTGCAATTGCGAATAAATAAACATCAACCTTACATCCAAATAAAATGATATTTCCATGTTTCTATTTATGATCCAGTTGGTTTCAATTTACGTAACGTATTAATGGATTAATACGTTACGTAAATTGTTATCAAAATTAACATTGACATCAAAATGGAGGATTGGGCATCAAAATGGAGCATTGCGCTTCTATTGATTTCGAATTAAACAGACGAATATCTGTTTAATTCGATATTGCATTACTTCAATTTCCAATAATATTTAAATTGCTATCTCTGTTAATAATTCAATTATTAACTATTAAAACACCAGATCTGAATCACCCTATAACAGAAAATTTGTATGTAATATAAATATGCATATATCTAAAATAATAACGAAATTCCTTACCTGATATGTTGTGGAACATTAATATTCCAAAAAAAAAAAAAAAAAATACAGGAGAAGAAACAGCAACAGCATCACCATCACAAGTTGTTGGCGGCAAAATATGAATGAAGAATTATCATTTCCTGGAAATATCGTAAAATATATAGAAAAGAAAAAAAAAAGCAAGAAAAAAATAAAGGCAAAAAGTATATATTGTATATGGAAAAATAACTTATAATATGGAAAAATAAGTGCGAAGGTACTTTAAAACAGAATCCGAAAGAATGTTTTATAAAGGATATGATATTGCTAGTGTTATACATGAATTTTGTATGACTAAATAAATGGGAAATAATCGTTTATTATTAAAGTAAACTTAACACTGAATTCAATTCGAATGCAAATTAAATATTCGTTTCTCCTTATTTAAAGACAATATTCAAAATTAACTTAACAAAAATAATTGCATTTTAGCACAAAAATTAATTTTAAATTAATTAGAAATGTTCAATCTAAAGTTATTTTATGGAACAATTTTTTTATATAATATTTTGTGTTAGTATAATTGTTAATTTTATTGTCAATCACAAGGGAATCGCCCAACTAATTTATATTGCATAATCGATGGGAAATAAATACATACAAGGTAAAAAAAAAAAAAACTAAAAATCATTTTAAAAAATATGATAAATTCAATTCTTTAGTCTTATAAATGTACATTAAATACAAACATATTCATGAAATTTGCAAGATCAACAAGCAACCAAACGCACACCAATTAGAAACATTTATAAGGGTGAGAAACTAGTTTCAAAAATAGTCCTTTAAGAGTGCCTGATGTTTTAGATTTGCTTAGCAATTTACATACAACATGAAAAAAATTTGTACTTAAAAAAAAAGCGATATTTGCACTACTTATTTTCCTATAAAAAGGACTATGTGATTTTTTTTTTTGGTTTTGTTTTGTTTGGTGAACCTTTTGTATTTGAAACTTGTTAAAAAAATATATAACAACATTGAAAGAAAAATTGTTGTATACCAATTTTACCTATTTTTCAAACCTACATAAATGTTAAACAATATTATATTACTTGGAATTGTATGTATCAAAAAAAAAGTTAAAGGGGATTGAAGAAAAGAAAAAAAATTTCGTGCTTATTGTGGACCATTATCTCTCAAAAGAAAAGAAAGATCAGAGACCTATTTATATCTGAAATTAGCTCATATCCCAATATTATGATGAACCTTTGTTGAGTACATATACTAGTTAGATTTTAAAAAAAATTGTACATACAATATTATAATATATAAAGGTCTATCTTAATATATTATATTGTATATACAAGGATCACTTAAGAGGGGAGATGCAAATGAAAAAGACCGTAACCACCTAAGCTGAATATGATTTACGGAAAAAAGTGGAATTAATTTTATTTTATTTTTAAATGTTTTTGTTAAGTTTTATAATTAATAATTTATTAATTTTAGGATGAGAAAATATAAACAAAATCTTCACATTTTTAATAGTAAAAACAAAATAGTAGGTGTTAAATAAGAAACTTCAAATACACAGTTAAATGTTTGAAAAAAAATTTTTTTTCATTTATCTATAAGACTATACAATTCAAAAAATATGGCGAATATTGTGAATGAAATAAATGGAGATTCATTCACTGATTTATAGGTCATAATTTCTTTTTATTTTAGCTGTATTTCTTATTTATAATCAGATCAATGTACTTAATCTTTTGAGCTGAAAGCAATTATGCTGAATGACGTTTCCTATATCTGTGCCAGGGATTGATTTCTTTGATCGGAATCATGATTAGAAGTAAAAAAATCTGAAATTTCACTTTTTTGCATAAAAAATTCCATATTAATTACATAATTGATTAACATTCAAATTCATTGACTCAAAAACTACATAAATCATTAAGAAATATGTTAAAATTAATTTATGGATTTATTTTTTAAATTTTATTAGTCTGTAATAATTTTATTTTATTACAGTCTGTAATCATTATTTTCATTAATTCATTATTACAGTCTGTAATCATTATATGGAGAATTAGCGCCACCGTTATATTTAATATGATCGCGAAAAGTCCTTAATAAAAATTTATGATTAAGCTTTTTATGTACGATTAATTTAACTTTTATTCTCTGTAAACCACTTTACCTACTGCTAAATTAGATAAAAAAAAACAAGAAATTTGCAACAATTATTTATAAATGTACCACCATTTCTGATACTACTTTTTTTACTTTAAAGAAACAAATAAGGTCATGGGCTAAAGAAACAAGGGGTGTGTAACTGATTCCCCCAAATAAACTTAATTTCTCACAACAAAAAAAATTACTTGATATTAAAATTTTTCCCTGTAAGATTTAAGATTTTTTTTCGTCAATGCTTAACAAAAAAAAAATGTTTTCTCTTCATAAAATTTTCTCGCTCTATGTAATCTGGGCGCGCACAGCCACTTGGCACATATATAGAGCATTTTCTGTTTTTTGTTTGTTTGTTGTGCTGGACTATCACGTATTCTTCTCTTCCTGTTTCATCCCTTTTCATGCGATGGTAGTAGGATTTTTTTTATTGTTGTTCATTCGAAGTTTTAAAAACATCTTCCTTCATCATGGCTTGATTGGAATTTTTTACTTTTATTAAAAGCAGCATTGGTAGTTTATTTGGTGCAGAATATTGGGCATTAGAACAGTTATTATATACAAAATGCATAAAGAGCAATTTTCTCACAATATTTTTTAAGATATTTTGAAATTTTGGTAGTATGGAGTGTAGGCAAATTTATTTATTTATCAACTACTCAATTAGACAGACATCTTTCGCTTCAAATATTGCTTAAACGTTTTTCTAGTATCTATGCAATATAGTATTTTGAATAGACAGTCAGTATTCGACAGTTAGACCGTAGTAACTTAACAAATTAATGGGGCGTTAATTCGTACATTCAACATATTAATCTAAATTATCTTTTCCAGTTTATTTTAAATATTGTAAGAATTTATATTTAATACTTAATACAACTTAACTAAATAAATCTAATAGTTTATTATTTATTCTTGTTGTTGTGAACAAATAAAATTCTTATGAAATATTTCCTATAAATCTAATATATGAGACTATATTCTATTTTTATATAATCGTTACTTTTTCCATATTTACTGGTTCTCAACAATTTCTGAAATTTATTGCAGGCATTTAGAAAAAAAAAAAAAAAAAACTAAGAAAAAAAGGAAAATAAGGTCCCGTTTACTAACATTTTTAAAAAATTCTTAGAAATATAGAATTCCAAAAAGGTGTTCAGTCACCAAAAAATTTTTTTTGAAGAGATTTACAATGAACATATCTTTGGGTTCTTGGGATGTATATATATATAACATATATAAATATATACTCTTCAAACTTTAGGTACCTAAAAACAATATTTTCCGTCGAATACTAAATGAAAGATAAAAACTAATCTACACAGCACTCAGGTAGCTAAGTAGAAAAAAATCGATAACCGAGTAACACAATATTTATACAGGAACACTAACATTTGCATTTATGTATAGAGGTAGGATAGGTCGGAAATAAGATAATAAAATAATACCCTCTATATACATTCAAAAAAATCAACCAAATATTATCAAAATCTTTTATTTTCCTAATAATTTCATTTTCTCTTTTGTGCAATAAAGCAAGAAAATTTGGATGTACCTGGTTTCTGATGACCGGCTGGCGCACCAGGGTATGGTACATAAATACAATTTTACTGTTTAAATAATATATATACATACAAGTTATGTATAATTCTTAGGTTGTTGTGATAAAATTATACATGATTTGAATATAAATGATATACAACTAGGGGCCCTTTACAAAATACCAATCAATAACCATGAGAAAACTCTGATTTTAAATAGTAAGAAAATATAAAAATACAAAGAAAGAAGTTATTAATATTGCTAAAAAAATAAATATAATTAAATTTTTTGTAATTTTTCCAAAATTTTACTGGACATGTTAAAATGTTTTTAATTTCACGTGAACAACCCTTAATATACACAAAAAAAATTAATTGCTGACGTGTTTGTTTGTTCTGCTTCCTTTTTTGTTTTATTTAACTTTTTTTTTTTTTGAGAGTATAATCCACCATATAAAGGATATAAAATTTTATACAACATAATTGTTTTTTTTTTTTTTTCAAGATCAAATATAAAAGGAATCCATTTTGGGATAGATTTTTTTTACTTAGAAAGGATTTTTTTTGGCAAATATAATTTGTGTTTGGAAATAACTAGGTCGCATTATTAAATTGTATGTACATATATACAAAAGTAGTTACAGATTTAGAATTCCCGCCAAAATATTTTAGAGCGTTGGAGATCTGTCCTTTATTGTTTTTTTTTATTTGCATTTATATATGCACCAACAGATGTTATGTTAGAAATATAAATTCGTTTCAACGACACAATTAATTTTAGATAATATTAGCAATGTTTTATTGAAGAATTATATTTAGAAGTGAGAGGGTTGCCAAAAGAATATTTTTTTTAAATGCAATACAAAATTATAAAGCGTGAAATATTTCAATTTCAAATAAGTTAGATTTAACGTTAAAAAATATTTTCTAAAAAAATTTTACGATGGAAAAAAAGTATACATGCAAAAACTTACATCAAATTTGTTAAGGTCAATGTCCCTTTTCCGGTATTTTTGGCAATCTAAAAAAGGAATTAATAAAATTTTAAATAATTTCTCTACCTTTAACAAGTAAATTATTTATTTTCTTTTACCTTTCCATATAAGAACGGATAAATATGGGGGTGCAAACAAAACTATTTAAAAATGTTTTATGCAAAAACCAAAAAAAAGGAGTTTATTTTTCGGGGAAAAAGTAACAGCTTGCAACTTCTTTCACATTTTTTTTCTGTACATTTAAATTTTTTAGCCCACAGCTATGAACACTTTGTTGTTTACCGGTACCACAAAGGCAAAACAAAAATTATTTATATTTTGACAATTTATTTTGCAAAAAAAAAAAAAATTCACTATTTCAAAATTAATACAATATTCTGATAAAAATATAATATATATATAAAAAAATGAATAATTTTGAAGCATTCTAAATAATTACCTCATTACTATTAGATATAACTCTTCTTCTTTAAATTAAGTTTGCTGGGCTTTAATCAGAAATCTAGTATATAGTAAGTTTATGATATATTGAGTTTCTGATGGCAAGAAATGTCTTAGCTTCTTGCAACTCCAAATTTTTTCATAAATATAACTTATGCTTCAAACATAATTTTAATAACTTCTATTATGCGTATAGTTTTTGTAGGACAGTTATTTAGCTGAAGTTGAGTTCACCATTATTTATTACTTAGTATATTTACTCCTCAACAGTAAAGTTTTTAATTTAACTCTAACTTTAATCTTCTAACTAAAAAAAAATAAGGGACTACAGATAAAAAATATTCTACTATTGATTAGAAAATTTATTAGAGTAATACTCTAAATTTATTAGAATAATAATGTACACAAGCTGAAATAAGAGTTTTGAAAACTATAAAATTGATCCCAAAATTTTCTGTATAGCCATACAAAAATAGCTAAACATAACCATAAACATTTCGTTATGGTTATGTTTATACTTTACGGACACATCTGGTGTCCGTAAAGTATACAGATTAGATATATCACCATAATTGTATCAGTTGGAATTAAATTACCTTCAAACGTTATAAAATAAAAATTAAAAATTTATTTCTTGGAAATTAGGTTAGAGATCCTAAAATTTTACTTTATTTGTATTTATCTTTTAATTATTTTAATTCGATGGAATCATTATTAATTTATTTCAATTTACCTTTATTTTACCATTTATATCCGCAGATTTCTGTACGCTATATAATACAGCCTATGTTGACAGATAAGAAATTTGAATTCCACTGAGCTATGTATTTAATACAAAACATAATTTTTCATTCCATTATTTGCTTTGCTGAATTTTAACTAATTTATTAATTTTTTTTCAAATTATTTATGAAAAAAAATATATTTTATCCTTTTTTAAAAACTTTGTTCCGCCAAAAAGAAAAATATGTGCCTCGGAATTTAGTATTTTTATAGGTATGGCGTTTTTATTTTATGAATTTAAATATTATATATGTGTATATTTGAATTTATGTGTGTTTTTATATATGTGCACACACTTCCAACCAACTCTACATGGCAGCATGACACTAAAACTTTGTGTGTAGTGTGTAGTGTGTAGTGTACATGTGTAAAACTGCTAAGTTGTAGGTTGTACTGTAGCTATCTGATTTTGTGTATGTGTGGTTTCTGATAAACTTTTGAACGAAATTAATCGTCAATGTTGTTTGTGATGTAGCTTCGCTCTGTCATCATTATTTCGTCATTTTACATTATCAAACACAAAAAAAATAACAATACATTTGCGGCGGTTTTCTACCGGTTTATGAGATATTATCAAAAATAATTTTTAAAGTGATCGTTTTATTGGAAATTTAAATAAAATCTTAGAAAAAGTAAATTTTGGTTTAAAGGGTAATGCAACACAACTTCAACCACAAGATATTTTTTGCATAAAAAAATTTGTAATTCAATTTTGTTTTTGCTAATTCCTTTTTTTGGATCGCGCTCTGTTCTCGCTCTCTCTCTGTCTCTCTCTCCGGCTTTAAAATTCCCAAAAACATATATTTTCTTCTTTTTGTGATTTGTTTTTGAGTTGTTTTTGTTAGTTTGTTGGCCGCTCGCTCATCTTATATAAATTTTTTTTTTTTAGTTTTAGTTTAGATTTCGATTTATTTAGATTGGTGTTATTTTTTTTTTTGTGTGTGGTTTAACTCTGATTATAAATCAGTGCGTTTCGTAATACTTATATTTTATTTTTCTTTAAATTTTTGGAAAAAATCAAATTTTCAATTCTAAATATAAAAAGAAAATTTTTTAATGGAAAATAAAAAAAATTTATTTCAAAAATATATTAATTAATTTTTTTGTGGAATTTTCTATGAAAATTCAAAAATAGAACTAGAAAATAACACTTGTAATCAAAAGAAGTGAAATAATCATTAAAAAAAAATATTACATCCGGTGTGTTGCGCTGGTATGCTGCTTAAAAGAAACAAAAATTATGCGAAAAAAGGAAATTTGTCGGTATTTTTTTTAATGTGTTAGAAATAAATTTTGTTTTTTTTGTTTTTTTTTGTCACTTAAAACTATTTATTTTTTTTTGTTGTGAAAATTATAATAACAAATCACCACACCTTAATTAAAGTGAAAATTTTATATAAAAATATACGTCATTATTTTTCTAGAAAAAAAAAAAAATTAAGAAATTCAAATTTTCTTCTTTAAAATAATTTTTTTTTTTAAAAATATTTTTAGTTCATTTTACCTGTATGCGCGCAAATATTTTAATTAAAAATAAGAAAATTTTAGATGTGTAATTTTCTCAAAAAAAAACTGTTATTTGATAGTAAAAAAAAAATATCGTATTATTGATAACCACACAAATAAAAAAAAATTGTTTTTGCTAAAGGGCCATATTTACTATCTGTCAGTTGATAGTTGAACAAATTGTTTTTTTTTTTTTTTACTACACCTAACTAAACACACTCCACACACATGCAAAAATTCCGAAATATATAAAAAAAAAAATTTGCTGTTGCTGCAAAAAAATAAATAAAATTAGTCAGAGATTTGTGTTTTTTTTTTTTTTTAAGTAAAAAAAGTATGTAAAATAGAAAATATTTATTTGCGGCGCCTAAGATAACAAAACAAAATATTGCTAATTTTTCTCGTCAGTTATTATTTGTTTAAAAAATTAAATAAATAAAAAATTTATTTGATTTTTACACACCACAGCCATACTTATACACCACAGGCACACATATCCATATGAAAGTGTGTTCCTAATTTATATGTTCCTAATATAACGGTGAATATTATATTTATTAACAAAAAAATTGTTGGAAAAATAATAAATATTTTCCATAGTGAAAAAAAAAACAATTTTTTTTTTTTTTGTTATCATAAAAATACCAACAAATACAATAATACACTGAAATAAATAATCTAAGAAAAATACAAGTACGCGCAGCAACAACACAACACAACACAAAAAAATTAAAAATATAGTTTTTTTGTGGTATTTTTTTTTCTTTATAAACGAAGAAGACTGCAACTAATAAAAAAAAATAATAATAACCACAAAACTTAAAACCGTTGAACTCTGAATAATAATTATTAAAAAAAAAAACGCTAAAGCAAGAAAAATTTTCAACATTAGAAAAGCGAAAATAGATTGAGTTTTGTTTTTGTTTTCTAGTTAAAATTTTCTTTCAATTGCATAAAAAATGTCGAGATATTTTAGGTAAGTTTATATCAAATTTGTAGAATGAATAGAAAAATTTGGTTTGAAGTCTTTATTGAGTTAGGATTTGGAGTAGCCAGTGTAAGAAAGATGAATGTTGCTAGTTAGACAGTTTTCGATACAATCTTACCATAGTCATAAGCTGTGGCATAATCGTAAAGAAAATAAAACTGAGAATTTTATGTTGTAAATTTTTAAATTTAAACATAAAATTAAAATTTTTTAATTTTATGTTTAAATTTTTAGATTAGTTTTAATTTCATGACGGGCCTATTCGCATATTTAATTCATTTCGGTTTTTTCTGTTTAATTCGTATTCCCAGTTCGGCCTTATAAATTTTTTTTGGTCCAATCCGAATACGAATTAAAGAGGTTCGACCCGTAGCATGCTATTAATTCTCAATTTCATATAGTACCTTGATAACATGGTATTGTAAATAATAAGGAATATGAGCACCGCCTTCATTATATTTGAAAAATGCTATTACAGTGTAGAATTGGAGGCTACCATGAAACTATTCAGTCATAGATGCGCAAAATTAAAATATTTACCTCGGCGAATTACTCTACTATGAAATAAAAATACCTCGCCTTAAATCTCAGATTTATCTTCGACACTTTTATACAAAAACTTTGACACATTTTAAATGTAATAGCCGCATTTCCACTTATGTTATCTGCTGATTATTGTAAAAAAAAATTTTTATATTACAAAAGTAACGATCATTGAAAAAAGTTATCAACCAAGAAACTCTCATATATGAGGAAAATAAATACTCGATAGCTCATAAAATGCAATTCTATGTTAATAAAAGAAAAAAATATTAACTCCTAAAAAAAATATTCGCAAAAAATATACATTAGTTTCTCCAATAAAAAATTCGACTACACATAAAATGCGCAGGCGCGGTAAATTAAGCTTTTTTTACACATCCGTCGATTTTTGTCTGCTGCAGGCAAAATGTGCTCGCCTCAGACCCGTAGAACGATTTGCATTTTAGAATTTGCCTTCATCTTTTTTCCATACAAATTAAAATTCATTGACACACAATCTTTTCCCAATGCTCGAATTATTTTTTCAATATTTTCATATTTGTTAATTCTAAACACTTGACTGGAACAACTAAAACACTTAAAAAAATACTCCACAGAATGTAAACAATAATGTATCTGTCAATTTTTACGTACAATGCAATGTTCGTGCCGCCGAAGAAGTTAAAGTTGTTTCATCTCTATCTGTGCCGAAAAATCGGCGAATATGTAAAACAGGCTTCATGGGTAAAGCTGATCGTTTTATCCGCGTAGAACATTTATATGCTATAGTAAAATTAGATATTATTGTATACTAAAACAACGCACTTTGTTCATGTTAGACTCACAGGAGATGCTATTAGGGATAGTGATAGTTTACCAATTTTTTTTTGGGGCGATACTTTTTAATAGGGGCGGCTTAAGAGATTTACAATCAATCATATTTTATATTATTTTATTCAAAAATATTTTCTTTTTTTCAAGAAAAGCTTTTTTTTTATATATATTTTATTTTATATATATATGTATTTTAATTCAGGTCAGCAATATTTCGGAAATTTTGTTATCTGAAATTCTATTATTTTGTATTATTAACATAATATTTTTAGAAAGAAGTAAGTATGCTCCGCGACAGTACTACTAGCTTCCATTTCTTTTTTGAAATTATTATAGATGGCAGCAAATGGCACTTATAATAATTGTTAATTATTTTTACACATAATCTAGAAAAGTGATGATGTAAATACCGTTTAATTAATTTAAATTACTTTTAATTAAATGTTGCAAATTTAACTAAAAATACATATTATTTTAAAAGTGCCTAGCATATTAAACAAAATTTGGAAAAACCGTTAAAAATAACGGAATTTTAGAGTATATAGAATAGGAAGTAATATAATATAGTTTTGTCTCTAGAAGTTGTTTCCGGTTTTTTTTTAATTCATTCATAAAAAAATTATGATAAAACAATGATAGCAGTATTATTTTTATTCATTATGTACACTATTAACACTTTATTTTATCGTTTATATTTATAATAATTTTTAATTTAAAACTTTTATTTTTTTTTCCTCCACTAAGGACTTTTAGTAGACTTTTACTAATTTTTATTACAATTTGTAGGTACTATTTTATATGTATTCCGAACCATGTTTCTTTATAATGACGAATCGTATTTTTATTGCAACAAGCTTTTACCAATATTAAAATTACCTTTTACTGTAATTTAATAAGTAGTACTTAAACCAACATCGATGTCTCGAACTGGAAGCGAATCCAGGACCTACTGCACCACATCTTAGTATACTACAACGAACCCACTGCAGCCATTGCTTTTATGCAATGGCTGCAAATGGTGATACTATTAAAACACATCTCTTTTCCCCTTTTTTTCAAACTTTTTTTCAATATATCATCTCCGTTATACTCGTAAGATCTCAACAATTTTAACGCGTTTCAATAACATTCAAATCGGTTGAACCCAAATATGGGACACAAAATATGTGTCAAAAATTTTTAGTCTACATCTGAATTTTTTAGACTAAAAATTTTTTAGTCCGAAACGGCCATTTTCGAAAATTCGGAACTGCAATTTCGAAAATTCGAAAATGGGATCTTCGGGTACTACGGATGTCCCTTAATCCGAATTCGAAAACCCCGACTTCGAAAAGTCGGATAATAGATATTTTATAATTTTATTTTAATTTGACAAAAATAAAGCAAATTTCATATATTCAACTTTACTTTGACAGCGTACAAGAGCGAAAGAAAGCGTTGATTGTAGAGTATTAGGAATAAAACAATAAAAGTGGAATTCACGACCGCGATATTTTTATTTCATGTTTTTTTATTTTTTATTACATAATACTCCAAAAAAAGGACCCTTTTATTTTTTGTCATACTAATTTTTGTGATAACTAAATGTTAAAAAGGCCACTTTTATATTTTGTGATTCGAGGGCTGATTGATGTGAAGTACGTATTTTTTACCTCTAAAATCATTTACTATGCTATATATAAGTTTTCAAGTCGATATCTTATTTAGTTTACGTGTAGGTGTAACAGTCTTTTAAACAAGTCAATCTCAGTGAATTTTTAAAAATGGATAAAAACGAATTTCGTGTGTTGATAAAACATTATTTTTGGAGAAAGAAAACAACTAAGGAAAAGGTGGATAAATATTATGATTAATCTGCACCTTCGAAATCAATGTTTTGCAAGTGGTTTGCTGAGTTTAAAAATGGGCGTTAATGAACCACGTTCTGGACGTTCAAATGAAGTGACTACTTCAAATATGGTCGATAAAATCCATGATTAAACAAATTTAACGCGTTTCAATTACATTCAAATCGGTTTTTAACATTTTACATCACTATTTGGATATGAAAAAGCTATCTGCAAGATGGGTGCCGCGTTTGCTTACAATTGATCAAAAACGCAATCGCGTGATAGCTTCAAAGCAAGTTTTGGAGTTATTACAATGTAATCCAGTTGATTTTTGGTGTCGATTCATAACCGTTGATGAAACATGGATACACTACTACACACCAGAGACAAAAGAACTATCAAAACAGTGGATTTCTAGTTTCTACAGGTGAAAGAAGGCAAAAATAGTTTCATCAGCTGGCAAAATTATGGTCACTGATTTTTGGGATGCTCATGGTATATTCCATATCGATTATTTAGAAAAAGGAAAAACAATAACAGGACATTATTATGCATCATTATTGAAGAAAAAAGTGCTGTTTCTTTGCTAAATGTGGTCGCTTCAAATTACAGGAACCATTTCTCACCTACTGTTACAATTCTGGCAAAAACGGGATGGATTTGTAGCCTAGTCAACAAAAAATCCTTATTCCTGTTTGATAACATATGTGGATATCTCACAAATTATTTTTGTTGTAGCAATTTGAATCATCCATTTTTGAAATTTATTGGATTTACCTTCTCGGTAATGAAAAAATCATACAATGACGCGTATGCTCTTCTGTAGGTGTGATGTCAGCCATTTGATTGCAAGGTCAAAAAATAAAATTATTATTTTTTTATAATATTTAATAAATTTTCTGCTGCGCAAAATACAAAGTAAACAAGTCTGTACACTGCTACCGTTAAAAAACAACTAATTCACAATATTGGATTACTTATGGGTACCCCTAATATGTAACTAAAAACTTATTTTAATTTGTAATTTGTACCTTTTATATTTGTACCTTTTATATCGGGAACTAATAATATTGCAGAGGCTGCAAAATATGAAAAAATATTTTTCAATTTGAATCATCCATTTTTGAAATTTATTGAGAAAAAATAATAGAAATTTAATAATGGCAAATATGTGAAATTGTATGTAAGAAAAAAGCAGTATATTGTCGCACAATGGGAGTAGCATTTTGATGTACTAAATAACGTTTGTCCCCACCTATTTACTTCTTGTTTTCACTGTTTTTTTTCAAAATAATTAATTAAATTAATAAAATAAAATTAAAATAATTAACACAATTAATGTTTGTATTTCATTGTTTTACATTCTAATTACCAATACAATATATTAGCTAATTTTGAGTATTTCAGGGTAGGCTAATGATTCCAATTTTGAAGAGTTCAATTGAAAATAATTTTTTTTATTATTGGTAAAATATTTTTTCGCGTATTTTTTTTAAGGGAATTTCAAATTAACGAAAATTATAATTTTATACTGTATCTATTCTTATACAATCTACGCTTGCTTTCGCTCTCTATACACAGCCAGCTGTCTAAAGTTAAATTTAATGTATGAAATGGTTTGAAAATATTTACAATAAACACAACCGTTTCGCATCCATACCAAAAATTTAACTTTTAACTTTTTTCGCTTCGTCAACGAATTCAAGTGTCAAATTCCAAACAGTTAAAAATCAAAATTAATATATAATTTTATATGAAGTTAGAAATAATCTCAAGCTAGCTCTAAAAATACTAAACAATTTTCTGATATCAAGCATCTTATATTATATAAATGAACTAAAAATTTTATATATTTTTAACTGCCGTCATTTACAAATTACAATTTCATTGTAGACAACTCTTTTGTAGGCTGCGTATAGAGAGCGAAGCAAAGCGTTGATTGTAGATGCAGTATTATGAGAAAATAATTTCTTCGGATGCAATATTTCTGTGGCTTTAAAAATTTAAAAGAATAACCATAACATAATAAATTTAGCGTCTTATTTAATGCCATTTCTGAAATATACATAATATAAAGCAATTACATATTAGAAAATTATAAATTTGGAAGGATAATGAAAATTAAATCAATAAAATAGATTTTCTATTTTATGATTGTGGTTATGTAATAAAATTTATTCTTTTATCCAAATTAAAGCTATTCTATTTGATAAGAAATAAAAATTTGACAATTTTAATTCAAATACATTCAAATTGGTTTAAAGATGTAATTATACCGTGAAAGTCCTCAAAATTGGCAATATAATTAGAAGTAAAATGCTATAAAAATATCGAAAACTAGTTTTTGGTTAAAACTAAACAATAATTGATCTACAAATAATTGATCTTACCTTGCTCGAAACTCTAGTTAGTATGTTTACTTTTTAAAAGCCATTATAAAATGTTACAATTATTGATTATTATGAAAATCTTGTACACCTAACCCTCGATTTACACGGCACCCGATTTACACGGTTTCGGTTTAACACGACTCGAAGAATGCGGAAAAATTGCATTTATATTACACTAATTTTCAGTTTAACACGGTCATACCAATTTTTGAAAAAAAAAATTTTTAAAACTATCGCGCAAATTTAGAATGCAAAAAACCAAAAAATCTGTCCAAATTTTAATCTCAAATTTTAATCTGAGTAGTCTTTAAATGTTTGTACATACATATGTTACTTTTTATTTATTAGATTTATAAGTTTGTTCACCTGAATTTATGAAATACTACATAAACTTATTATATCAAAATATATTCTTAAAATATGAATTTAATTACACGGTTTCAATTTACACGGTTTCGATTTACATGGTTTCGATTTACACGGTTTCAGTTTACACGGTAATCAACCGTGTAAATCAAGGTTCAGCTGTATTGACAATATTTAGTCAATACAAGATTTTCATAATCGTGACCAGTAAATGAGTCCAAATATCCATATTCAATTTTTTCAAATATTTCTTCTACTGGTATCAACCTCCGTTGACAATTTTAATAATATTAGTCCATTCTATTGTAATTTCCCCAGTGTTGCATGCTGATTTTTAACCGCCAGTATTTGCAGTGGGTTACGACTAGATTTTGGTTTTATTTGGGCACTTCCGGTAAATTTATATAAATTAACAATATTTTGTATAGAAGCTCCGCGGTAAGTTACCTTCACCAACAATTTTATATGCTTTTTTTTCTTAATAATTTTGCAACTTAAATACTGATTATTTTTGCAAGAAACTAAAAATATGTGAAAATAATAAATTAATAACAGTCCTATATTTGGTGTAGTGGATAAATAATTTCCGAGTAAAGTAAATCAACTCTTTTGCATTAACCATGGTTTTTTTTGTTTAATAAACAATTTTTTTTAAAGTAAGTAATTATTATATTTTATTATAAAAAACATTTTCTTATCACTTATTGATTTGAAGGTGTAGTAATTATTCATTTTGATACGTACTAGGTTTCGAATATGGCCCGAATAGTTCCGCAAATACAGTACATATAATATATAACAATAAATTATAAAACATAAACATGAAACGAATACTTTGAGAAAATATTAATAATAAGATTGGGTTAGTTACAAAGTTGGAGTAACAAACATATCCTGGGGCTGATATTGTCCGTCGTCGAGCGTGTCTTTCGAGAACTTAATGAATTTAAAACTTCACAATTGTATTTCTTATTGTAATCATTACAATTACAATTTTGTATTTTTATGGTGTTTCTTTTCTCAATAAAATTTTACTTGTTATTCACTAAAGCAGTGTTTTAAACCCGAACTTCTTAATAATCAGATTTTGGACCAGAACCGTCTTCTTAATAATCAGGTTTTGGATGATTTTGCCCCCCAACTAAAAAAGATTGCCGACTCCATCTCTAGTAGAGCTAGACACACCAAAATTTAAATCTAGCTTTGATTATCGAATCGCAGTTTTCAAATCTTGT
This sequence comes from Empis livida, assembly GCA_963932195.1. NCBI lineage: Eukaryota > Metazoa > Arthropoda > Insecta > Diptera > Empididae > Empis > Empis livida. Next base: position 16,909,219 of record OZ010648.1, read on the forward strand.
AGTGACACCTCTGCCACGAGAGATATTAATTTTTTTTTTTAATTATTAATTTATTGGCAATAAAATATCTAAAAAAAAACAATATTTCAGATATATTACGATTAAAAATTACAAGTGTAAAAATTATATCCTGTGTTTTAGATTTGTTACAATCGCAATAATTTATAATAATTATTTTCTCATTTTGATATCCTTGTATCTGTTCTATTTATGTTTCTACTAAATTGATGGAAAATACAAAATTGTCTTAAAGAGGATTATATTTTGCATTTTGCAATTTCGTTTTCTGCTTGAGCAATCACTATTTATATTCGCAAAAACCTATTTAAAAAAATTATTCGTTTTTTTATGTTTCAGAAAAAATAACACCCTGTTTATTACAAGTAATAATAAAATTTACGACTAAAAAATGTGTGACTTCTTTTTCTACACATTCTTTTATGTCTCAAAACAAAAATAAAAAAAAGACAAAGTTCATTCTTTCCAAAGTTTGCTTCTTTTTTTTACCGAGAATAAAAACAACAAACAGGCAGCAAGCAAGTCAATGGAATGGAATGCAGTTTTCAAATAAAGTGCACAAACATAGACATATAAATATGTATAGAATATAAACGCCAAAACAAACTTATGAAACTTAAAAAACACAATAAAAAAAATATAGAATATGTAGTTTTTATGTATATTATGCTTTAAAGAAGATTATGACCTGAAATTTTTTTCTGTATCTAGGTTGGAGCGGAAATGTATAGAAGAAAAAATATATTATTGTTATTTGTTGTCTGGCCAGTAATAATAAAAGTTATAAAATAATATAGGATATTTATTCTCGAAAGTTTACCCAAGACTTTATTTTCGCTCCCTTTTTGAAGGAAAGAGAAGCTTCGGTCAGAGAAATCCATGCTTCTTATCTAGATATGCACCAAGAAATTCATTGGAAATTAAAAACTTTCTTCATAATTAAATCCTGTAAACTGATTGAATATTTTAAGTACTTCTGATAGTTGATAAATTACTTAAATTAATTAAAACTATAAAGTTTTTTTAGTACTAAAATTATAATGTTAATAATATTCACATTTATTGACAGAATGGTAAAAATTTGGTCATATATTGATATTTATTTTGGTTATGTGTGTTAGAGCAGATGTAATATTAACTCAAAAAAATGGTTTTGTAAATAGAGCATAAATTCTTAGGAAATGTTTTTTTCTTATTTACTTAAAATAAAAAACCAGTCTGTCATTCTAAAATACTCAGATATAATGAAATTGTATTGTAATTTAAAAAAATGTTGTAAATAAATGCTACACTCGAGAAAATTTTTGAAATTATATGCAGCAGCAGCATAATACAATCATAACAAAATGAATTTTACAAATTTACAAAATTTTTTTTTTTGTTAATTTTTTAGAGAAAAATTATGTGCTCAAAGAAACGAAAAAAAATAACACGATACGTTAAAATGATAATATGAAAAGCTAAAAAAAAAAACAAAATTGTTTGTGAACCTTGGAACTGATGATGAAATTTTGTTTATTATTGATAAATTTTATGAATGAAATATGTAATTTTATTATTTTATCAGAAATGTTTTTTTTCTTAGTAAATTTACTAATCGAAAATCAGCATATTAAATTTAAATTTTTTTTTTCACAATTTTCCGTTTTTATGAAACTCATTTTGCGTCACCCTGAGTACATAAGATTAATTTACATAAATAATGTTTTTTATTTGAAAATTATATACTTAAAATAAAAAATAAATCCATATGAATGAGTAAATTTACTAATCGAAAATCAGTATGTTCTGAAAAATATATAGATATTCTAAAGCAGTGGTTGTTCACCTTTTTATACTCACGGCCCTCCAAATATTTAAAAATTTAAATATTTGGAGGGCCGTGAGTATAAAAAAATAGATAGATTTAAGACATATTTAAAGTTTTCAAGCAATTCAATAAAAATTTCAAGAAATAAAATTATTCTGATTTGGAACTCATTTTCTGATTTGGAACACAACTACATAAATTATTTTTAGCATTAATTTTTATTTTCCAAATTTAATAATTGTCATTTTCCCAATTTTAATTTAATAAAAATATTTAAAAATTTAAATTTTCTATTAAAAAATGACGTTACGAACAGAATATTCTTTTTTTTCTACGTTTGGATGTAGAATAAAAAGAATACGTTCGGAATAGTCTGAAAAAATAAAAACAGAACAGAAGGAATAGAATAGACAGAATATCTAAAAGAACCCTTTATCGGAATATGGCGATCCGAATGAATAAAAAAAACATTCACAATGTGCAGTGAGTGTTTTCAACCATCATCTGGCTTGTCCTAAAGCCAGATGCTAGTTGAAAAGTTGTGGGTCTAACTAAAATAATTATTTTATCATTTTCATATTCTTGTTCAGAAAGAACAAACTTCTTCTGGCCTACAAATTTTAAATAACCCGGAATAGCAATATCTTCACGCAAAGAGATATTTTGTAGGTGAATTTTGCATTTTGGGGATTTTTTCTTAGTGAATTTTGGATTGGGAGGATTTTGTCTTTGGGGAATTTTCAAATTGAGTATTATTACGCCAACTCTTCTACTTTGCTATATGTGTAACCTTCAATATGGTTAATATTTTGGGTTCAAAAATGTTTTTGTTTATTCCACTTTTTGATATTACCTGAACTTTTCTGAAGTTACCAACTCCGACTAGCTTTTTAAGTTTACATGACAAATAGGTTCATATCAGCAGGAATGCTGATTCCGTACATAATAACTGTTTTTGTAATCTGATATAAATACAAGAGAATACTTAATTTCACGTCTATAATAAATTGATTTAAAATAATGCACATTTGTAAGTGATTATTTTCTGAAGTGTTATTTTCTCAACTAACACTAATAACAATCACAGTGTCTATTCTAATTTGCCAGTTAGAATAGACACCGAACACGTGTATTTGGAAATGTTATCCAGTTCTTTTTAATCATAATGTTCTTTGCATAATTTGATTTTTTTTTGTTAATTGAAAAATTTTCCTGTAAGTTTCTAATAACACTGCACAACATATAAAATATTGTAAAATATACTTTTTTATAATTTTTTCTAAGAATTTTCCCACTTTTTTTAAGTTGTTTTATTTTTTTTGATGAATCATGAAAAATATAAATCAAATAATAATAATAATAATAAAATAGTAATATTTTAATAATGTTTATTCGTCGCGTAGTTTATTGTGTGGTGGTAAAAATCGTCATAATGATACAGAATATTTATTCGTTGCTAATGTTTGGTGTAATGAAAAATAAGTAACTATCAAATTATATGTTGATACAACATCGTATTTTGTTGATTTGAGTTATATGTAGTTAATAATATTTTTTTTGTTGGTGTATGTTATTCTGATAAAAGTGAAACATAATAATTGATTAAATTCCAATGTATATATAAAATAATATATGTATAAAATAATAAACTAGAGAGTGACGGTTTTTATACTAAGTTCTAGATAATTAGGCATTAGTTTCAATGAGATTGTTAAAAGCGTAATTATTTATATGATGTATTAACATTTTCTAGAACAGCAATTTTGATTAATATTATAAATTGAAAGGGTGTCTCATAAAAATTCCAGAGAAATATTGAAGTGAATACTATCCGAAAGTGTACAGTATCTCGTGGGTAAATATATAGAGTATAAGTAAATGGGAACTTTATCTATACACATTATGATTTCGAAAGTTGCTTATCGATTATTGATGTTAAATGATTAGGTTATACATATGTTTTAATTAATTTTAATATTACCAAATAATTAATTACTATATTGTAAAAATATTCTTAAAGTAAAAACTATTTAAATTAATAACTTACCAATAATAATGTCTCTATTGTCTATTCTATTAGAGACCCTATTTTGTGCGCAAAAAGTATACGTATACCTAAATTTTTAGTATATTATTTTTAAAACCCAAATAACTGGTATGCAGTTGATTTACTAATAGTTTGGATACTCGAAATCGACAAACTTTCTAGATAAATCGGTACAAACCGATTTATAACATACTTTTTGTACTGCAGTAGTTAACTTGGATTTTCTAGTTGGTTTTTTTTTCTATTTCTTAGTTTATAAAATTATGATTTTAAATTTCAATGTGCAAGATTGAGATTCATAATTTCGTAAATGAAATACAAATTTTCAACACCTGAGACACATAAACACTCCTACACGAATACCTACTTAGCCACCACCATAGTTAATATTGCCGCCTGATTAATTTTTCACAATTAATCAGGCTGCAGTATTAAAAATATCATATTTGATTTCATTAGCAGAGATTATCTTATTTCAGAAATCAGATAATGTTTTTGTAAATTGTTTAGTAGGTTCCAAATGTTTTTTTCGATATTGGTAATTAATAAAATATTTTTTTTTTTTTCTCAGAAGCCAACCATCGTAAACTACTTTTTCCAAATATTAGTGCATCACCTAATGTTTCTTCTACTTTATTTACCAGCTTGCGTGCACTAATTTTGCGATCATTGTTTAGTTGCTTATTATAAACCATATAATAGTTTCTATTACTTTTGTTAGTCTACCAATTCTTGCCTTATTTTTAAAAGTATTTAGCTTTATTGAACCGTAGATCTACCTTTGTGCATAATATTCACGATTTCACCCAATGTTTTCTTCATTGTTTTCTTCATTACCTTTTTTTCAATTGTTAATAATTATTTTTCGATTTACTTCACTAGTTTCTTTGCTTTTTTCAGCCATTTTTGATTTAAACTGCTCCAATACTCGTTTAAAGTGTCATTTGAATATAACTCACTGAAGAAAACGTAATATTACTGAAGGGTAAAATATTCCTTATAAAAAAGTAAAATCTTTTTGGGGTGTACGCGAATACCTTTTGCGCATAAAAAAGGGCCTTTGATACAATGAATATACATTATTATTGCTAAGTTATTGTTTGATATAGCTAGTATTGTAAGAATATTCTTACAATATACTAATTAATTATTTGGTACACTTACAATTAATTAAAACTACTAAATGTAGAAACTATAACTATTTTTCTTCAAAAAATTTACCTTTACGAATACTTTTTACACTTAGTGTATATTAGTTAGTAAATTTAAACTAATAAATAAATATAATATTTATAGGCGTATATTGTTTATCTTATTTGCATATCATCAGGCGTATAATATTTAATGTTTGCGGTGTCGACAGGCGTAGTATATACATTTTTTTAAACATAAAATTATATATTTATAGTTGGAATTAATAGATTTTGCATGTAATTATGAAATCCTAATTTTGTTATATAATTTTAATTAAGTTAGTAAAAAATTGGTATTTTTATTTAGGTTTTTCATTGCAAAATTTTAATTCTAAATAAATATTGCAAATAATTGTTATATTTCTGTAGTATTTCTAGCAGTGTAAATTTTGTTTAATTTTAAATATTACTAATTATTTAAAAAAAATTGTTGTTTTAATTAGGAAATGTATTATTTTATACATTATATTTTAAATGTTATATACTATACAACAGGGTAGTCAGGTGCAGGATGCAAATATTTTAAGGATCGATTTCTAGGTTCATTTCAATTGGTAGTTTATTTTCAGTGTCGAATGGGTTAAAACGTGTTTAAAAATGTTACAATTAAGTAACAATTAAAAGTTTGGAAGTTAGTCATTATTAAAAAATGTATACTGGGTGGTCCAGCTGAGGGGCAAATATTTTAAGGGTCATTTCGCGTGTCCCTTCCTTCAATAAAATCGTATGGGTGCAGGGGTTTTATTTTCATACCCTTTGTGGTGCAGGGTGTTTCAAAAAGTTCCTTCAGCATTTCAATTTCACACACTTATTACATCAGATCTTTTAAAATAGTTAACCACTTCGCTTCACATGTACACGTATGTGGACATGCCGCTCTACTTATTTTTTCCGAAAACGAATATTACAGTAAAAAAAACGAAAATTAAATTCAATATTAGTGACAAGTAAAGGGCTTTCCAATAGGAATGATACAATTTAAAATGGTTGTAATGGCAACACTGCGTATAATATTTTTACATTTCTTATGTCATTTGTGTTCAGTAGAATATGCCATTTACTCATGGAAAGATACAGGCTTCAACAACGTTTAGAAATTGTTAAATTGTTTTATCAGAATCAGTGCTCATTTGTGAATACTGAGAGAAATTTAAGAAGAATTCATGGATGACATTATTCAGTTAATCGACTCACTATTCGTCGTATTGTAGACAAATTTGAAAGTGAATTTTCTTTACACGGTACCAGTACGACAAAGAAATGCACGCACTCAAGAGAATATTGATTTGGTAGCAGCAAGTGTAAGAGAAAATCCAAATTTATCGGTTCCATTTTGTTCTCAACAATTAAATCTTTCTCAAACAACAACATTGAGATATCAAAAAAAGATTTGGGTTTACATCCTTACAAAATTCAGCTGGTTCAAGAACTGAAGCCATTAGACCACCATAAACGTCGTTTATTTTCTGACTTTGGTCTTGAACAACTTAAACAAACAGAATTGCAAAATTTGGAGTTATGAAAATCCACACGAAACTGTTTTTCCATTACATGCAGATAGTCACTGTGTGGTGTGCAATTCATGCTGGTGGAGTGATTGGTCCGTATTTATTTGAAGAAAATGGTCGAAGGGTAACAGTCAATGCAGAACGATACAGAACAATGTTAAATAATTTTTTTTTTCCTGCTGTTGTTGAGAATAATCTGAAAAATATGTGGTTTCAACAAGACCGTGCCCACCTACCACACAGCCACCTTAACAATCGATTTATTGAAAACAAAATTTATCTCAAGAAATGGTACCTCCCAGGTCGCGTGATTTAACACCTTGTGATTTCTTTCTTTGGGGATATGTTAACTCACAAGTTTATGCTGATAATCCAACAACAATTGAGCAATTAAAAATCAACATTGAACGTGCTATTGATGAAATAGAGCCAAATTTATGTGAAAAAGTGATGTAATATTGGGTTGACAGGCACAGAATGCAGGACGTACGGGGAACTCGTGGTAATCACTTTTAGAAGCACAGCGTATCTTTGACTACATTTAAGATTGTTTTACATACTAAACCGAACAACCTGCAATCATTTACAACATTTACAATGTTACAATAAGGCGATTAAGATTTCAATGTGATTTTCACATTAGTTAAAAAAAGTCTTCCTTGTCTAATTTACAAATATTTTACGATAAAAATATTTATTAAATTATTTATTAACATAATCGGTAATATATTACATCATTTAAAATACAGTATTATGGTAGTATGTAATAATAATTATGGTTAAATATTCATATACATATTTCCATATTTTACATCAACAGACATTTTTAAAAACATACTATTTTTTAGTTTATAATTTTTACGGTTTTTTTAACACAAATGTTGGCGGTTTCTATAAATCTTTTCAAATTATCATTTTTTTTATAGTACTATATAAAAAAGGTTGAACAATTTGCTCTCAGATGGAGGTAAAATTTACTTCAATACCATCCGGTGCATAAATTGTTTTTTTTTTTTTTTTATATTTTTCCAAGATTAATATTATACCACACATTGGAAAAATATTGCAGAGTAGCATAAACTAGTAATTTTTCTTAATCCATATTTCTGACAATCGAGGCGCTGCTTCGAAAAATTTATAATAATCATAATAATTATAATAAGCTTTGGTGTATAAATAGGTATACCAAATACTTATACTTAAATAAAAGTACAAAAGTTTATTAATATAATGATTTACTTATTTATCTCTTATAATGAGTTTGAATATAATTAGTGGAGATTAAAATATAATATATAGATGTAATTTCCATTTACTATAATCGTGTTCTGTTGCTGGAACACACAACATAAACTGATACGAAATAATTTAATTGGATGGTAAATAAAATATATTTTATTGAGAAATAATTTTCAAAGGCTTTTATAGGATATGGACAAGAAAAACCGTCAAAAAAGCTCAAGCATGAAACTCCTGAACAGTAGTTCAGCTACGCGATTTTCTGTATAAGTATGTATAGAAAAACATAACATAACAAACTTAATTATTTTTCTAAAGACCATATATATTTATTATTTGTTAAGAATATTTTTTTTTTTGTTAATATGTTCGTTATCTGAACAAACTTCCTGAATATGGTTGAAGGTTCTGTAATATAACAAAAAAATATTTTGGAATTTTATTTATTCCAGAAAAAAAAAATTATGTACACACATATAAAAAAAAAAAGATTTTTTTTAAAAATGAATATTTGTATGTTATTTTATGAATGAATTTTTTTTCCAATATAAGAAGTATTAAATATTAATGTAAGAAATATTATGAATTAAAATTTTTGGTAATATTTTCAACTACAAATATTTATTTTTTGATAATATTTTACTATATGTACAGAAATTTAAGTTTTTGTTATTTACGTATATAGTTTTTTTTCAAGATATGCAATGTGTAATGGTTCTAAATAAAGAATAAAATTAGATTTTACTCGTCCAAAATCGCAAAGATCTTCACTATTACACATTATTAATATAATTGAGAAAAATGATAATAACCAAAAATGATGTGTTATTAACCAAAAAAAAAAAAAAAAAACATTTAAAAAAAAAAATTATTATTATTATTAGAATATTTGACGTCAATGTTTGGTTGACCTGGATAATTTGATGTCAAAAATGACCCAGTTTAAATTTTTGAACATTAGATGATATGAAAATTCTGTTTTCCGGGATGAAAACATATTTTATTTACATTTTTATAGTTTGCTTTTATTTATTAAATATGTTTGTGATCTTGAATATATTACTTCGAAATTATTTTACTTTATTAATTTTATAAAATAAACCAACTATATATAAATTGCAATGATACTTTGAACAAAGAGAATTTTCTATATTCTCCTTGACAGTATAGTACAGCTGGGGAAGAGTCTGAGCGTCCCAAAAATGATTTCCTAAATTTATATTCCTGACAAATGAAATTAAGAAATTTCATCAATTTTAGAATCACTAAGAAATGTATTTGGAAATTTTTCTACTCAGTGAAGAATTAATTTAAAAAAAGTCGTGGAATTACTAACTTCTACGTTAGAAATTATTAATTTCGAGATAAATTATTGAAAATTGTCTAAAATTTATAATGTGCTAAAGGCATAATGAAAAATTGTATAATATTATTGTAATAGTATATATATATCAATTAAATTCACTAAATATTATCAAAGGTATGACAACATTTAATGAATTTAATTGAAAACTTACAAAACTTTCGATTGAAAATTTTAATTATCATTAAATTTTCTTATAATAGTGCTGGTTAGCACTAGTTTTTAATAACCTTAAAACAATGATGATAAGAGAACATCTTTTTCTATTTTTTCTTTCAAATTATTAATTACAATCCTCATAATTACTAAAATGAAGATAATCTTAGAAAAAAAATTATTGTGTTTGATTAATTGCTATTATTTTTTATACTTAAAATTATATACTGACACCTAATTTTTCTTAGAAATATATTTGAGTTATTTGAATACTTTTAGTTTTGTAATATATTTAGAAAATTAGTATTCATCTTTTAATTTTTTCTTTCTTTCTAAAAAAAACTTTTTGCCCATATTTATTAGAAAAATAGAAATATTTTCCTAACTAAAAATAATATTTAGTCTAGAAACTGTCTGCGTTACTTTCTTATTCGTCATTTAAAAGTTAATTTTAGTATTTTTCATCTTTTACTTTATACATGAAACTCTAAAAATATAAAATTTTCCGCAACGTTTTAAAATTGTTCTCTTTAAAAATTAAATTGCAAAACTAATAATAAAAGTTTATTTTTTTCTATATAATTTTTTTAGCAAAAAAATAAATAATTTCGAATTTTCATTTTTGAGAAAAATTTTAAATTTGTCTGCTGTCCTAAATTTGTCTAATAAATTTTTGCTTATATATTTTTTATTGCATTATATTCAAAAATAAAATTTTTCACAATTATATAAATACATATATTTTTTAAAATACAAAATTAAAATTTAATATTTTTTGTTGATGGTGGGTAGTTTCTAAAACTTTCGAATCATTCATCAAAATATGCTTTTTTTAAAAAAAAAAAAAAAAAAAATTTATAAGTCAAAGCTTTTCACAATTAAATTCCAAAAATAATTACTTAAAATATGTAGAAAACTGTCTTGTAAAAAAAAAAAATGTACTATACAATAAAATTTGGAATCCTTAGCTTCAAAATTTTGCTATTTTTTGAGTCTCTCTTTCTCATAAATTACTTCTCTGTGTTTTATCTTAAAAATTATTTTTACAGAGAAAATTAAAACTATTAAAAAAAAACAAAAATAAAAATTAAAAATAATTGTAAAAATCTACAATGATTTTTCTTTGAATTTTTGTTTACAGCCCATCATCTAAAATTTTGATAAGTGGAATTCCACGCCGTACACGTTTCGAAGACATCGAACCACTACTAAAGCCATTTGGCACAATCGAACAGTGTGAAGCTGTTACTAGTAAGGATCCAAATACTCAGACTGTGCATATTACTTTTTCAAATCCTGATCAGGCACAAAGGTACTCAAAGATAAAAACAAAATAACAAAAAAAAAAAAACCTTAAAAAATTAAAAATTAAAATTTTAAAACCAAATTTTTTTTTTTGTGTTTTGTACAATTTTTGTGTCCCAAGTAAAATAATTCTTCAATTTAAATGTTTTTTTTATGTTTTTGAAAATCTGACCAAAAAGGTTTGATCATTTTCGGGTTCAATTCTTCAAAAGAAAAAAATACTTTACTTCTCCAAGAATTTGGTACTTTTTAAAAAATATAATTAATTGATAACAAGGATTCGAAATTTTTGGTTTTTATTTATTATTGTTTTTGTTTGCTGAACACATTTTTTTTTAGACACTACCTGAATTTCATTTTGTTTCAACACTAAATTTTTTTTGAATGGACAGCATTACAAAATTTAAAATGTAAAAATATAAATTATTAGAATTTAGTGGAAATTATAAAAGGATCTTACTGAAAATTATTACTTTATGTAATAAAATGGGATTTGTGTTAGACAATAAAACGACTATATTTATTTAATTTGACCCTAGTTTTGCAGTTTTACGCACCTCAACTAACAATGAAAATTTATCTATATTAATATTGATTTAATAAAATGCTTAGACGAAAAATATTGTCAACAACTAAAATAAATTCAAAAAGTAAATAAATATTCGATAAATATTCGATAAATCAATTTTTGATCAAAATTTTACTTTTAAAAAAAATAACATTTTAATAAAAAAAATTTTCATCTTATTTCTATTTTTTGTGCAGAGCTGCTACTGGTTTAAATGGCGTCGAATTTGAAAATAATAAATTACACGCTGAACAATTAGATAAACAACAACAACAACGTCGTATGGGTGGTGGTGGTGGTGGTGGAGCTGGCGTTGGTGGTGGTGGTGGCGGTGGTAGTCGTAGTAACCGTAATCAATATGCTGGTATGCCAGGTCCGGGTAGACAAGCTGATTTTCCATTACGTTTATTAGTACAAAGTGAAATGGTTGGTGCCATTATTGGTCGACAAGGTAGTACTATACGAACAATAACACAACAGAGCAGGGCTCGTGTTGATGTTCATCGTAAAGACAATGTTGGTTCATTAGAAAAAGCTATTACAATTTATGGTAATCCAGAAAATTGTACAAATGCTTGTAAACGTATACTTGAAGTAATGCAACAAGAAGCCAATACTACAAATAAGGGGTAAATTATATTTTAATATAATAAAATATAACTTAAATTAATATTTATATTATTTGTTTTTATTTTAGTGAAATTTGTTTAAAAATTCTCGCTCATAATAATCTAATAGGAAGGATTATTGGTAAAAATGGCAATACCATTAAACGAATTATGCATGAAACTGAAACAAAAATTACAGTCAGCTCAATAAATGATATAAATAGCTTTAATTTAGAGCGTATTATAACGGTTAAGGGTATCATTGATAATATGTCTAAGGCTGAAAGTCAAATAAGTTCAAAATTACGACAAAGCTATGAAAATGATTTACAAGCAATGGCACCACAAAGTTTAATGTTTCCTGGTTTACATCCAATGGCAATGATGTCAACACCTGGTAATGGTATGGTATTTAATCCTGGTATGCCTGGTTATGCAACATGTCCTGGTTATCCAATGGCTAAAACACCTTCAGCTGTAGTTCCTCCAGTCTTCCCAAATGATATGCAAGAAACAACATATTTATATATACCAAATAATGCTGTTGGTGCTATTATTGGTACAAAAGGTTCTCATATACGTAATATAATGAGATTTTCTGGTGCATCTGTTAAAATTGCACCATTAGAAGCTGATAAACCAGTTGAACAACAAATTGAACGTAAAGTCACAATAGTTGGTACACCAGAGGGACAGTGGAAAGCACAATATATGATATTTGAAAAAATGAGAGAAGAAGGATTTTTATGTGGTACTGACGATGTACGATTAACTGTTGAAATTATGGTTGCTAGTTCACAGGTAAAATAAGTTTTTTGTAATTATGCCTATTCTGAATAATGGCGTCGTAAATCAAATTCGATTCATTCTAACGTAAATGTGCTATGCTGAGAAATAATAGAATAGACCTTATTCTCGAAATAATTAATAGATTTGCTTTAGTTTTTACGACAAAACAAGGTCGATTCCGGGGGGAGGGGGCGCGGGCTGTAGGAGCGCCATCGGACCTAGCCTTTACACTAGATAATTTCAGTTTGGAAATTTTTTACTCTATTGCATTGCATTTCTAAATTACTTCAATTACTTACTTTTTTGCAATGAAAAAACATGTCATTTCAATTTTGTTTTCCATTATACATTAAGGCAATTAAAAAAATATAATTCTTAAATATTTCTGTATTTAATACATTTCAACGTCTGAAATCCATGTGAAATTAACTTTCGGAACAGATTCGCATTACTTTCACACAGTCATCTAACATGATTTTCTTATTAATTCTGTTATTCTTTTATAATTATTTTTTTACAATTTGTTATTTTTTGAATATAATATGAAATACATCTCTTTTTTTATTGACTTGTATCTCGCCAATCGGATACCGTCACTTGCCCCATTTGTTCGTGGGAAATTTCACTTTTAACCCTTTTTTTTAGAGGGCTAAACATCGGCCACCATCACAGCTCAACCAGCTGTGATGGTTGAGCAACATATACTCACATCTCTCTACTACTTCGAGGTTTTGAGGTAGTTCTCTTTCTAGAAAAACCAAGTAGTTATGGGGTGACAATGCTAAATGACAATTTAAATTTTTGATTGTAGGGTTGGCTATTTTTTAGAGGCCCAACAAATTTCATTGTTACCGACATTCCATTTTTACCTAAATTAATTTTTTTTCACTTAAATTTAATTTAATTATTTTCTTAAATGACATTTTCTTCCTATAAATTTGATTATGCCTAAAATTTATTGTTACATATATTTACTATTTTACTTTTAACGTATCTATTATCTAAACATGAATAAAAAACAATGCCCGGATTAACATTAAACCTAATCCGCCCCAAATTGTAATTTGACACTTTGGTTTGCTAAGAAAGAGAGGACTATATCCGGCCAGGCTTCAATATTTTAATATTATGCCTGTTCCATTCTAATGGTATATACTTACATTTTCAAATTTTCATAACTTTCAACGCCATCAAATAATTGCGAATAAAAAATATATGAAACTTCGATTTGATTGCTTTTCAGACTACCTATAAATTTTGCATCGGTAATACAGATTCGATAGAAAAGTATTTTACAATACAATACATTCGAATTTGTAAAATTTAACGTTACGCCGTTTTTCAAAACAGACCTGAATATAATTTTTTAAATATAATGTACAAAAATAAAATATTATTTACTAAAATTTAAATTACAAGGTTGGCCGAATAATTGGTAAAGGTGGACAAAATGTTAGAGAATTACAAAGGGTAACTGGTAGTATTATAAAACTTCCAGAACATAATTCAGCGCCACCAGCTGATGAAGAAACAACAGTTCACATTATTGGACCATTCTTTAGTGTACAGGTAAATGAAATCAATTTTAATAATAATTTTAATTAGATTAAATAAATAATTAAAATAAAATAAAATCTTTGTTTTTATTAAATAGTCTGCTCAACGACGAATTAGAGCGATGATGATGTCTACAAATCCACCACCAGTTACCAAAAAACAAAAAGCTGCCAAAGAACAAACAGCAACATCTGGTGCTAGCGGGACACAAGCTCAACAACAATCGCAACAACAAACATCTAGTTCGAGCCAATAAAATATTATAAAAATATTAAAACTGCAACAAATTTAATAACAAATAACATCTTCAAAAAAAATTTAATATATTAAAAATAACAAAATTTTCAAACTATAAAAACATAAAAAAAAATTTTTCTTGTTTTTTGTTAAAAAAAAAAACAACAACAACAACAACAACAATTTCTTCAACGAAAATCAAAACTGAGGTTTTTTTAAAAAAAATTTTAAAACACAAATAATCACAACAAACAAATATTAAAAATTTAACAAATTATTTTTATCATCCACTATCATTAAAATTTAATTTTTTGCATAAAATATTATTATTTTCTATAATTTTTCATCCAATAATAATTCTTTTTTTTTTTTCGAAATTACAATTAATTATATATAAATGATTATAATTTAATAATTTTCTATAAATATTTTACAAACAAATTTCCATACATTAAAGTAAATTTGTTTTTAAAATACTTAAAGATAAATTAATTTATTTTAATTATTTCCCATTTTTTAAGTTTCCCAACAAAAATTAAATTATTTTAATATAATTTTTTTGCAAAAACTTTATATAATCTAAAAATCCAAAAAGGAAAACATTTTTTTATTAGAAATATAAAAAGGAAAAAAGAAATTTAAGGAAAAAAACCTTTTTTTTTTTTTATTACAGATTTTATTTTTCTAAACAAAAAAATATTTATATTTTTAAGATTCAAAAACACAACAAATGGACACAACACACAAATACAAATTTAAAATGTAAAAAAAAAATAACAAGTGGAAAAATTCACCATATTTTATATGGTGAATTTAAAATTCACCATATGTCCAGAAAATTTTACACATTTTTTTTTTTTGATAATAATGTTTCTTTTTTTAAAATTAATTTTTTTTTATAATGATATTTTTAAGGAATGTTTATTTGTTTCTAAACATTGTGAAATTTAACAATTTTCTAAAAATCAATATTTAAATATATAATGAAGAAAAAAAACTATATGTTTCCAAAAAAAAAAAAAAATTAAATACATTTTACAAAAAAAAAATAAATAATAAATTTATCATTTGTTGTGAAGAGCCTAATTTTACATATTTTTTTTTGTATAGAAATACGTGCTCTTTTTTAGTACTCAATTTATTTCAACATAAAAAATTTTTTATTTTATTCCCAAAAGTAGTAACTAAAAAAATACAAAAATATGTTGGTATTTTAAATTTATAAACTTCAGATGAGATTTTGAATATATAAATTTTTTGAAAATATTCTGTACAAAAAATCTTCTAAGAATCTAAGTAAATTGTTAAAGATTCTTTCAATTCAAGAACTAAGAATAATAAAAAAAAATTTAAATTCCTGATTAAAGCAAAAATGATTTTTTATAAAAAAAACTTTAAAATTTGTTTATAAAATATTTAAGACTGCTATAAAAATATTTAAATTAATTTTTTTTTATAAAAAATCAGAAATTGCATTTTGTCGCATAATAAAATCTTTTACAATTATAATTTTTTTTTTGCTTTATATGCAATTATCTTAGTTTTTGATTAACTACAGAATCAATTTTCGTCCTTTTTTTTTTTTTTAATTTTTATCTAGTTATCACATTATATCAAGAATAAATTTTAAATTTATTTCAATAAAAAGAATATAAAAATATCTCAAAAAAATAATATAAAAAAAAAAATGATTTATAGTAAAATTACAACAATAAATAAAAAACATAATATTATTAATTATTATTATATAAATAAAAATGTTAAATCTTTTCTAATAAATTGCGAGATTGCCTTTAAAAAATCGGTGCTGAAATGTTAAATAATATAAAAAAAAAAACTTAACTTCATTTTTAAGAATTAGAATGTTGAAAAAAGATAAAAGTTAACTTGTATATTTATTAAAATAAAATAAAATATTAGTAATTCATAATTCAGTTTCTCTATAATAAATTTCTGTTATAATTTTCTAAAGTAGTATCCGTTAAGTTAATAAATGTGAAAATCTTATCAAACTTTTTTTTTTTTTAATAAAATAAAATCAAAAACCTTAAAATGTCAATTACCAATAAATACTTTTAAATTTTAATATTTTTAAAGTTTTATACATCATTTGTTTTGTAATCTTTCTTTAAAACAAATTAGTTATTAGTTTAAAAATGAAAGAACATAAAATAAAATATATAAAAAAAAAAACATTTCGGCAAAAAAAAATTATATATCAATCAACATAATAATTAACAATTTCGGCAAATTAAAAAAAAAAATTATAATAAAAATAATACAAAACTGCAAAAAAAGAAAATTTGGAAAAGATTAAATTTTAAAACATAAATTAAAAAAAAAAAATAAAACGATCAAAAAAATAAAATTACAAACAATTTTAAGTATTCAAAATAAAAAATACAAATACCTCAAAATAAGTGCATTATCTTTTTTGTAAAATTTAAAAAAAAACCTAATAAAAAATATGCAAAATACAAAAAAAAAATATTTAAGGTTTTTACTTACCTTATCCAAAAAACCAAAAAATTGAGATAATAACAAATTTATTAAAAAAGCAGAATAAAAATAATTTTACTACTGCGTACAGAAAATGTCAACAACAAAATATATATTGCATATTTAAGATACAAAAATAAATAACAAAAAAAAAATTTAATAAAGATGATTTTTTGGAAAAACACAAAATTACACAAAATATTTGCACGAATAACTAAATTTAATAATAAATATATTAGATATCAAAAAAAAGATAAAATAAAAATCACTTTAGTTGATACAAATTTTCAAAATAAAAACATAAAATTTGTAAAAAAAATTCGAACTATTTAAAAAAAGAATATTTTATTTTTTAATAAAAATTCATTTTTTTATTACTTAAAAAATTACAATTTTTTTTGTGGGGTATCAATATTAATGTTTCTGTTCAAGATAAAAATGAAATCACCACAATTAGTTAGAACGACCTCAAATAATAATATTATCATATAATGGTATTTGTTCGTAAAATTGCCAAAATTTTTACTATAAAAATACACATCAAACAAAAATTTAAATTTTCTAAACAAAAATTATAAATTCATACTTAAAAACATAAATTTTGACTTAAAAAAAAGTAAAAAGTATATAATATACATCTAAAAAACACTACAAAAAGACAAGAATTATGAAAAAAAATTTAATAAAAACAATTTACAAAAAAAAATCATTGTATAAATTTATCAAATTTATGTTTTTAATTTTTTGGTTTTTGGCGTACTAATAATAATCTGCATAATCAAAATTCAATTTATTAACCTAAAAAAAATACCCTAAACTAAACTAAAAAAAAAAAAAAACATTAAAGTTGGATAAAAAAAATTAAAATCATGAAAAATAAAAATTCAAACAATTTTTTTTTTTTTTAAATTTTCCTTGTTTTTCTCTGCTATAGTTTGAAAACGGAAAAACTTTATATAACAAATCAAATTTGAAAATCGAGCCTGGACTTAAGACAAAAATAAAACCTAATTTATTAATATTTAAAATATTATTGTATAAAAAAAGAGTTTCTATTTTATAGTGTTAATATAAAAAATGGTGAAAATAAAAACAGGAAAATTTAATAAAAAAAATAATAATTATATAAAAAAATAAATAAAGTATATATTAATCATAAATAAAAATATTTATTACGAGGAAGTTGTTTGTATAAAAGAGAAAAAAAAAATAATTAAAAAACGATTACAAAATTTTAAGTAATCGAAAGAAATTTTCTTTTTCTTTTAAAAATTTTTAAAAGAAAATTTAAATAAATTATATAAATTAAGATATTTTTGTTTTTAAATACAAAACATGTTGTGTATCTTTCATTTTTTTTTTAAATTTATTATATAAAATAATATAAATAAGACTTTATTATATATTTCGATATAATTTTAAAAAAAAAGAACATTTTAAAATCCAAATTAAAAAAAAATAAATCTAATTTTACGGGGGTCAAATGAATAATCTTTATATAATACTAAGTATTTATATATTCATTTAAAAAAAAAAAATTATAATTATACTAAAAGTTAAAATTCCTGTAGGAAATATTAAGAAATGATTTATATTTATATATAAAAAATACGAAACTTTATCATTGTACACTTATATACTCTAGAATGGAGAAAATTGTATCATTTTTATTTTTATTTAAACTGAATTACAATTTGAGGACATGATTTTAGATAAATTGCTTAAAATTAAGCTTATAATTATACCTACATAAATTTGCAACAAAATTAATTTGTTTTAATCAGTAGTGCTATCTACCTTTGTTTTTAATCTACTTTTTATATTCGCTTTAATAAATCTTATAGTTTCAAGTACAAGATTTAACAAAATATTGAAAGTGACAAGTTTCAGTAAAAAAAATTATTTTATTTATTTATTTTTGTATAGGGTTTGTCACAAAAAACTATTTTTTAATTTATTTTTAAATATATTATAATCGGAAGGATTCAATGAATTTAATCTATTTTTGGTACGAAGCCAAATCCTTTAAACAATGTTGAATTTGGTTAGGCAAACGCAAATTATAGGTTACTTGTGTTGTGACAAACCATGTCCAAAAAAATACAATTTGTTGAATTTAATTTTAAAACTGACAAGTCAAAAATAATATAAAAGAATTTAATGTTTTTTTAAAAATAAATTATATTTTCTATTGGCTTCACATTATAAATCTTCAGTCACTTCATACAATTCCTTTTGCCTTTAGATAGGCAATTCCTTTTGCCTATAGATAAAATAGATAGTTTTTATGATGTTGTAGTTCGGTCATTCAAAGATAATTTTTCGTGAATTAAAAGATTGAAAGCAAATATCAACAACAAACTAAGCGAATATAAATTTCGAGGTTGAAAGCAAAATTATGGAGGCAAAATATTGTAATCTAATAGTTCTTTCTTTTTATGCATATTAAAAAAAATCGTGATACCGACTTTTCTTTAAATTGTGATTTATCCTATTAAAAGAACATAATTATATTATTATTATTATTATTATATTTTTCTAACAAAAAAAAATATTAATACAAATATATATATTATATATATATAATTTGTTCTAGCCTTTACGGCACACTAACATACTTTGAAAAAAAAAAAAAAAACACAAAATTCGAGGGCATTTTTTGGACAATGATTGCAAAAAAAACATTTTAAATAATAATGAAAAACTCACAAAAATTATAATACAAATTACGTTCAAATCAAAGATTATATCAAAACACATTAAGAAAGGACATTTGAGAAATATTCAGCATTTATGTATGAATCTTATTTTTTTAATGTAAAATTTTTCAAAATTGTGGTAAAAAAATTGTCGTAAAAAACGTTGTTTCTTTCTAATTCTAACTATTATTATTACTTAACTATTATTTATATATAATTTTGGATTTAAGGATAAGAAGATGGAGAGTTTTAGAATTAAAAATGATAATATAGAAAGTAAAAAAAAAACAATCTATTTTTATACGGATACGAAAATAATATGAGATTTTATTTAAATTTAAAAAAAAAAAAAAAAAAAGCAGAGTGAGGAAAATTTTTTTTAAGGAGTATTATTAATATTATTAAATATAAATAAAATTTTAAAACTAAAGTTGATATTAAAAAAGATTAAAAACAATGTTTTTGGAAAAAGTGCGTGAGCGAGTTGAATTAAAATATGTATTTCGAATAGAAATAAAAAAAAACTTAAAATTGATTGATTGATTGGAATTGATTATAAATATGAGAGGCTAAATTATATATATATATATATTACTTAAATATTTGAAGCGTTGAAAATTCGTCTTTTAAAAAATCTTTTTAATAATTATATATAATATTTTTCGCCTTAAATATTTTAAATGAAATTTTTTTTGTGAATAATTTTTTTTGAAAATATTTTTTTATAAATTATGGGAAAATGATATTGTGCCAAGTACTGATAAATAAAATAATGAAAAAACGAAAAATCATTTAAGTGTGATAAGCAAATAAAAACTATATATATTTTTTTATTTAATATTAATATATTTTTGGTCAAAATTTAATTTATAATTATTTTAATTTATATAAATTTTCGTTAATCAAAATTATTAGAATTTTTTATTTTTTTTTATTTTGTTTTTATTGAAAATTGAAAAAAACTACGCCAAAGTTTAGTGAGTATTTTTTTTTTTAAATGTAATTTTTTTTTGTTAAAAATAACGTTAAAAAAACTAAAAAAAAAATAAAATGTTTAGAGAACAAAATTTTACAAAAATTTAAATTTTAGTTTTCAAAATTATTAAAAACATATTTTGGATTGTACTTACATATATATATATATACAAAACGCGCGCGCCTATCACACGTTTGATTTTTTTTTGTGAATTCTATTAAAGTATATTCATTTAACTTTAATTTAATAGTAATTAATATATTTCTAAAAATTACTTATAACAATAGTATTGAAAATTTACTCAAATTTGAGAAATGAATACTTTAATAGAAATCATAAATAATAATTAATATCCGGAACAAATAAATCAATATCCGAAATAAGAACAAACTAAAATAAAAGA
This sequence comes from Empis livida, assembly GCA_963932195.1. Taxonomy (NCBI): domain Eukaryota; kingdom Metazoa; phylum Arthropoda; class Insecta; order Diptera; family Empididae; genus Empis; species Empis livida. The sequence goes on from OZ010648.1 coordinate 16,930,194, forward strand.
GGACAACATAGAAACTGTCGAATAAATTTTTTTTTGAAGGAAAAGCACACAAAACATGTGAAAGGAAATATTGACAAAATAATTTGAAGATATAATACCAGTTTTTTTAAAATCATGAAAATATTGTTTTTTTTTTTTTTAAAATATAATCAACATTTCTTTTTTCATAGAAACATCTTGGGGAAAAAAAATTTTTATAAAGTCAAATTTAAGTGAAACATATTTTTAGTATAAATCAAAAAAAAAAAATAAAATAGAAAATCGTTTTTTTAAAAATCTGAAATTCTTTAATAAGTTTTTAAAAAAAATTATATAATTTGTTTTTATCCCAAATTCATTAAAATAAATATTTTTATTCTTAATTTGTATAAATGTTTCTTTTATAAACTTAGTAATTATCGTTTTTATTTTAATTTTTTATTTTGTGACAAACACGCTTTTTATATTTTTATTTTATTTCTACATTTGTCTTCATAATTTGTCGTAGTAATAAAACTTTCTGGTTTTTCCAATGCTCTAAAAAAAAGTTGTTAAGAAATTATAAATTAAAATAATTATTAACATTTTGTGTAGTAAAAAAAAAATAAAAATCAATATTTTTAAAGCCGTACAAATTAAAGTACAAAAAAAAAAAATACAACAAATTACATAAAGATAAAATAAAATCGTAACAAATTATTTAAAAATCGATAAGTTACATTTTTTTTTTAAAATATAATTTCAAAGGAAGAAATTAAGAAATATATTTATATACACTTAAAGAAAACATGATATAAGAGAACGTTATTAATTTGTAAAAAAAAATCTTATTTTTTAATATAAATTTATATAAATATATATATATATATAAGCCCAAGAAAATTGTAAAGAAGGACAAAAAATAGAAATATGTTTGGATACATTAAACAAAAATCTCTTTAAAAAATTCCAAAAAAAAAAATAATTCAAAATCAACCAAATGCACATCACATAAAAACTTAAGTATAGTTGCAAGAAAAATTACATAACATAATTATTTTTGAAATAATTTTTTTTTTTTTACTTAAAAAAATTAAAGAAGAACTGGAAACATAAAAAACAATGAAGAAAGTTTAATATCATAAATATAAATAAAAACAATGAAAAATATAATATCAAGAAAAATTAACAAGCCTCCCTCGTTATGAATATATAAAATATAGTAATAAAATATGTTAATTTAAAAACAGGAAATAAAAAAGAAAATAAAAATGAAGAAATCACAAATAATCCCCCCCCCCCCCCCCCTCAAAAGAAGATGAAAAATATAAATTTAAATAACATACAATATACAAAATATATCTTCAACAACAAATAAACAGATAAAATTTGTAGAAATAAATATAATTTATTATGTAGTTTTCGGTTTCAATGAAAATATTTTATCAGAAACAAAATAATATGCCGGATTTAATAAATTTAACAACTGAAAATAAAGAAAAAAAACCACCAGCAAATATACAAAAAAATTTTAAAAAAAATTAAGAAAATATTTACAAATATTATACTAAAAAAAAAAGTCTATTTATTAATTTTGAATTTATCTTGTTTATTTTAAATACAAAAATTATAAGTAAAATAATATAATATTAAATATTTTAGAAATATTACGTGACAGAAAGATGAAAGATTTTTGAAATCAAATTATTTTACCTAACAAAAAATAATAATAATAATAAAAAAATAGTAAAATAGTTTATAAATAAATATTATGTAAAAAAAAAAATAAAAAGAAGTTATTTTTTAGAATTAATCAGTTTTGATGGTAAAAAAAAAATTAAACTAAAAATTAAAAAAAAATATTACAGAAAATATACAAAAAAAAAATTACTATAAACCTTTTTAAATCTTAAGAACACATAAAAATAAAAACCATAACAAAACTACATATTTATGTGAAAAAAACTACAAATAAAATATAATTTTAAATTATATAATCGAAATAAATTAAAAAGAACAAGAAAAATGTACGAATTGTCAGTAAAAACGAATTTTTATTAATTCCTTTCAAGCATTAATAGTAATACAAATTTAATATAATGCAACAAAATAAAATTCCTTATAAACAAAATATAAATTTCTCATAATATAAATTACAAATCTCTGTAATATTATAAATATTTTACAATAAATATCTTTAAAAAAAAACATAAATAAAATATATGAAATTACATGTCAGGGCTAAGCATTTATATATATATATAATAAAACAAATCAAATTACATTACCGCCAAAATAAATACAATAATAAATAATGAAAATTTTATATCCGAAATTATTATGTGGAAATTTTGCGAAAACCTGATAAATACATTTTGATATTATTAAATTAAATTTAAATTTCGACTATTAAGCATCCAATCTTCAAATTGAATAAAAACAAGATATTTTTATTAGTAATAAACTATCGTGTTTTGACAATTCGAAGATTGGATATTTACAAATCGAAATAATAGCTTGTCTAAAAATATCGAAAATGTAATTATTAGGATTTGGCAAATTTTAACTCAATCTATTTTCGGTTTAGTTTTTTTTTGAAAAATATTATATAAACATAATAATTGCGGTAAATTTTAATATAATTATTAGGAGACTGAATTACAACATAATTTATTTATATATTTATCGCAATATTTGTTTTTTTTTTTTTATTATTATTATTAATTAATTAATACAATACAATAGTAATTTTATATTTACACAATTCAATAGAGCCAAATAAATTTTTTTTACCTTAAAATATTTCTTAAAATAAAAAAGTTGTATAAATAAAATAATAATATATTTTTTACATATCCATCCAATTAAAATAATATAAATATATACAAAATAATCCAATAATACAAATATTTACAAAATAATTCATAAATTATATCTTTTTATATATTCTATAGATAGTAACAAAAAAAAAAACTCTTTATTTACGAAACAAGAATAATGCACCACAATAATTAAAATATTTATTTCCGAATACTATAAATATTAAATGTTGTACATAAATCATATAATATAGTTGACAGTAATTTTATTGTTTGTGTAAAATATGAGAAATTATATTTTTTTATAATAATCACCACCCCCTCACGGACACTACCGCACATTAATGTATCAATTGCAAAAAAAAATAAAAATTTCAATAGTTAATTCCGAGAACCTATGCAACCGAGAACTATGCAAAAAAGTTCAAATTAATGGCCCCCCAAAAAAAAAAAGCAGTGAGTGTTGCGCATAAAATTAAATTTTTAAAATTTTTTTTTAGAAATAAAAACATTAGTTCAGTGCCAAGATATAATATAATGTGGACCCATTAAGTTTGAATTTGAAATATTCTAATTTCTAACTGGAATAAATTTCATAACGTTCCCGGTGGGTACAGTACACTTGTTATTGCTTGTGTAATTACTTGATTGATTTCATATTTTGAAGAAAATTGTCCATGTTATGTTTAAAAATTTATATAAAATGGTCAAAATTTATTTGGTGAATTTTCGGTTAATGTTCGCAAAGGTGTCATTAAAAATTAGGTTCTCTTTTTTATTATATTTTTTAAGTTTTTTATTATTTTTTTTTTTTTTTGATTAAAAGCACAAATTACAACTAAATGCAAATATAATTTATGATTATTAAAACAAAATATTTATGTTTAATAAATATAAGCATTAAAAATCGGTTAATTATATTTGGAAATATTTCTATTTTAATAATTAAAAATATATTATAAATATAAAAAAAATATGAATTCGTTTATTTCTTATTTTAAAATTAATATAGGTATACTTCATTTCTTTTTAAATTGTTATTAAATATAAAATAATTTCTTTTTAAATACATAAATAATTAATTAAAACAATTACAATAATAATGTATAATGCCTGGTTTACACAAACTGAATCTACTGCAAGTAAAAAAAATATACTGTGAAAATAAATAGAGAGTTGAATTTTTTTTTTGGTTCTGTTAACATAGAATATGAAATTTAGTAAATTAACGATTTTACCGAGTTAGTTAATCTATATTAAGTTTTCCATAGAAAAATTCATAAACTACAAATATATTACATGCTGTATTTATTAAAATTTTATAATTAATATATATTATTAACTTTGTTAGTTCATTTTGTTTGCTTAACTTCCAAAGTCAATCTTGTTGGTTTCATCATTATATTTTAAAATAACAACTATCTCAATTTATTCACAGTAAACATATCTTACTGACAACTAAATATTCAGCCAGGCTGACTAATAAAAATTGAATTGCCTATGAAATATAAAAAGTAATATAATTATCATTTTATATATTTTTTTTTTTTTTGCAAATAATTAATAATATTAAATAATTTTTTGAACTTTTTATTGTATATTAAAATATTTTTTTTTAATCAAATCATTAATTATTTTATAATTTCTTAAATACAAAAAAAATCATAATTAACGAATTGTTATAAAATAATAATATTTAAAAAATTTAAATAATTCATTTTTATATTTAAAGAAAATTTTAATAAGAAATATATTTTTATTTCAAAATAGTTTGTTTTTAAGCATGTCATTTTAAGCGGCATGCCTGTGTGATAATAGTTTATTTTCCTGCCGTTTTCAAAAATTTTGATCAAACATAAAATATTTTTTTAATATAATATTTTTGTTTTCATATATTTATTAGTTTTATTATGTACATTAATTATAATTTTTTTTTTTTTATTATTTTTGTTGTATGTAAAAAAAAAAATTAAACAAAAAAAACATAAAAAAAAAACATAAAATCATTAAAAAAAATAATATTTTATTTCTTTATTTAATTAAATAATTTTTTATGTTTGAAAATTTGACATGTTTTAAAACAAACAGAAAAATAAAAATATGTTGAGAAAGAACATTTAAGAAGATAAATTTAATTTTTTTTTTTTTAAATTATCAAAAGTTGTTAATAGAATTTTTATAATCATTAAATAATAGTTCTTTTTTTTTATATACATATATATATGACATACAAATTTATGGAAATAACAACGAACAATCATAAAAAGCAGAAAAAATTAATTGATTATAGAAATTTTTATTACAATTTTGAAAAATACTAAACTATTTACAGAAAACAGATAAACAAAAATTAAAATCTTTAATTTAATTATGTACAACGATATAAAAAAAAAAAATGTTTTACTTTGATTTTAATTTAATTAAATATAATTTCTCCTTTTTTCTTACATATAGAATTTTCGAAAAAAAAATTATATATTTTTTTTTGGCAATCATTTGGGTTATTAAGTTATTATGATTTATATACAAGGATATGCTTTTTAATAAACTTTTATTTCAAGATCAAAGATTTTAAAATATCTCTCTCTTTTTTGGTTTAAATTTATATACGTCACTTGAATATTTAAGTATAGGTTAAAGGATTTCGGCCAATGTTATTATTGCATTTACGATACAGTTGCACTCTGCAATAATCTTTCTACTCATATAAATTCAGAATGTTTTTTTTTTTGTTAAAATATTGATAGTCAGCTTAAAATTTTAAACAATTAATCGAATTTTCATAATAATGGAAATACATATACGGCATTTAAGTATTCAGGTGGCGTAATTGTTAATTAAAATATTATATTAAATGTTCCTGAATAATAATAATACTAAAAAAAATACAAAACGATTACATTAAATAAACAAAAAATATTCAAAATAATAATTTCAATTTCAAGAAGAATTTTGCATTAATTACTTTTGCAAAAACCTTAAAACTATGAAAACAAAGAATTAGATTGCACTGATGCACTAATATATCATAAATTTCGAAATCAATCCGGTAAACTAACAAATTACAAAAAAAAAAGCAATTGTTTCGATTCTAAAATAAAAATAAAAAAAAAAAATATTCATTAAACTAAAATATTTGGTGTTCTAAAATAAAGAAATTAAAAAATGTATTACAAATTTTTTTGAATTATTCTATTACTCGTGTAAAAAAAATACATAATCGTGTTCTTAAATTACATATAAGAAAATAAACTAAACAAAAACATAAAATATTTAATTATATACAAAATAATATTCTTTCATATTTGACAAAAAAAAAAGGTTCCGTAAATTGATTAACTCATAAATTATGAAATTTAGCACTAAAATCAGACGAATTTGGAAACTTAAGTTATGCATTTTGTCTATTAAGTTACTTAAATATTAGTGGTAAACATAATTGACTGAAATTTTCCTATAATTGTACAAAGTCGATATTATCGGATGACATTCACTAAGATTTATATTGTGGTGTATACCATTCAATTTTTCTTTCGTCATAATCGTACTTATTAACTTTGAGCTAGCTCAAAATTTTATTCTAATATGATTTTCTGTAAATACGAAGAAAATTCATATTTTCGTATGTCGTTAAGTTCATCTTAAGTATTTTTCTTAGCTTAATTTTTTTAGATAATCCCCGAAATTATTGTTAATATCAAGTTCGGTAAAATCGAATAAAAAAATACGTATTGTGCGATTCGGATCCCATTAAGATTTACTTACCTAAGTAGTTTTTTTTTTTAAAATCTACAAACTTAGTTGCTATATGAACTAATTTCGTTAATTTTGATATTTCATAAATCATTTCAGTCGACTGAAGTCAATTATGATTATCTATGTTTTTTTTTTGTTTTTTATTAAATACAAATATTTATCATTATTAAGAGTTTTGTAAAGGACAAAAATTACTACCATTGAAATAAAAGTTTAAGCTAATAATAACATAACAACAAAAAAAAAAAAAATTATGAAAAATGGAAACTACCTCAAAAACAAAAATATATATAAATAAAAAATAAACAATATTTCTATAAAATTTTTAGATACATATATGTATACATATGTATATATATATGTTAAAAAATGATTGATTTTTCTTTTTTTAGTATAAATGTATTCTTAAAAAATAAATAAATAAAAAACATTTTTTTAAATAAAAAAAAATTAAAAATCACAAAAAACTAAAAAAGAGAAAACCTCAACAAAAAAACAAAAAAAAAAAAAAAAATGATATCTACAAATTACAATCGTATATAAAATTTAATATATTAACTATAAAAAAAAAAAACATAAAACATAAAAAAAAAAAAATAGAAAAAAAAACTACAAAAAAAAAAAATGTTACAATTTAACACAATATTTTTTTTTAATTGTATACTTTTTTTTTTTTTTTTAATTAACATTTTATTTTCGGCAAACATTAAAACAATCTTTGAATGCAGATGGTAATCTACTCTTCCACCTCATCCCTTCTACTTACTAAAATACCACTACTACATTAAAAATAAGTTTATGGCACTGCAGAAAATTTTTTTAAAAAATATAAAAAGGAATACCTTGTTTTTTTTTTTTTTAAATCTACAAAATATGTGAATAAATAAATTTTTAAAAAATAAAAAATCTTTCTTCATTTGTGTTTTTGGGATAAAAAAAAAAACTCTACTCTATATTTTTATGAGATATAGAAGATAAAAAGTAAAAAAAAAAAAAAAAAAACATATACTCTAAATTTAAATTAAACATAAAAAAAAAATATAATTAATTTTTTTTTTTAAATCTGGCAAAAAAAAAAATATCCAAATTATATAAAAAAAAAAAAAATATTTAATTTTAAAAATTGTATTCAGTGTAGAAAATAAGGAAAAAAACATAATAAAAAACATAAAAATAAACATAAAAATAAAAAATATTTTGGCAAAAATAAATGAAAAAGAAAAACTCAAAAAAAACAATAACAACAAAAGAAAATATTTAAATATTTTAACTAAAAATTGGAAACAGAATATTTAAAAAAAAATTGTAAAACACTACTGTATTCAAAAAATGTCCAAAATTTAATTAAGTTCTCTGAATAAAAATAAAAGTTTTTTTTTGAAAAAAAAAATTTGTCTTCAATCATTTACCTTATTATTTTTTAACTTCAGTTATTCTGCAGATTTCAGTTTTTAAAGTTCCTTTTAATTTCCAAAATTCTTATATAAAAATTCCTTAACAACAAACCAACTGATTTAAATAGGTAGATTGTGATAAGGTGTTATCATATTGACAATTTCCCCGCGAAAACATATTAAGGCACATAATTCAAAATTTTACAAGAAACTCATTGGTTTTTATTTTTATTATGTATAATGTAGTAAGTTGATTATTGTTGTAAATTTTGTCTCATAAATACATTAATATTTGAACACAATGGTAATTAATTCTAAATTTCCAGCAATTCTTATAAAATCGGTAGAGAGTAGAATAGTGTTAAAGGTGAAACTATCCTAGAACCATGTTGTTGTCTTAGAACTATTGAGCCAAAATATGGAATTTCATTCACAGTATTAGTTTATTATGCAAATGTCACTTAATACATTTTCGGGATATCATACTATTAAAATGAAATATATCTTGGTCGACTATTAGGGATATTTAGAGCTCCACTTTCATCTTATTAAGGTGTTAAATTATTATTAACAAGAATAAGTAATCTGTAAAGAGTATTAAATATTCTTTTACCATTTTTTATTCTAGACCGATTTCACTATACACAATTCTAGTAGGCTGCTAGAGTAGAAATGTGCCTAGCGGTTACGCATTTCCTTATTGTAAGTTTACAAACAAAAACATTAAATTGTAAATAATTTTTTTTTTAAATTGCTTTATTGTATATTATACAGCTCAAATGTTGCAGTTCAAATTCAATAGTTTGTTTAATTATTATTTCTAAGAAATGTTTAATACTTGGTCGAGTTTTCTTTGTATTTTAATACATCTTGCAATTGATTTGGCATAGAGTCAGCTGGCTTTTTTTGTATAATCTCAAGATATATTTGACCATTCTTCTAATCTAAACTAAAAAGACATTTTTTAAACGATTTTTGTTGGAATATCTAGATTTACTAATGTCTCTTTCTAATTATTGGTTAATTTCTCAATTTTATTTAAGTCCGGTGACTTCGGTGGAGTTTTAACCATATGTGGGTAATTACGCAAGCTCCAGTTCCTTACAACACGTGATTTATGTTGGGGATATGATTTATCTTGGTTGTGATTTATCTTAGTAAAATTTTAAATATGCAGCAATACTAATTGGAATATTAGCATTTTTATATTTTTGATATGTTGCCGAATCGAGCGACTTTTCCTTATTTTGTTCAAATTTAGAGCAATAACTTTTAAATTTTATTACAACGTTGCTATTGTTTGGAAAACGTTGTAAGTGTCTTGGCACTAGTTGTTATGATTTGATGCACTAGTTGTAATGATTTGAAAAACTTTGTAATTTCTTTGGAAACGTTTTTCAAAACTTTTACAACTTTTTTTTAAAAACAATTACAACTTTGTAAAGGGTTGCAATTTCTTTCGAAATGTTTTTCAAAAAAGTTACAACGTTGGAATGGTTTGCAAAGCGTTGTAAGTGTCTTGGAAACGTTTTTCAAGTTGTAATTGTTTTTAAAAAAAAGTTGTAAAAGTTTTGAAAAACGTTTCCAAAGAAATTACAAAGTTTTTCAAATCATTACAACTAGTGCATTCAGCACCGAGATAATTTTCGAAACCGGTTTTTCTATGCTAGGACGTTCTAGAACCCGGTACCCGGTTTTGGAATCGGTGCTGAATGCGTCATTAAAAATATAAACTTGCAAGTAAAAAATTTCTTAAGCATTTTCATTATAAAGAATAAAATAAACAAAAGTGCAAAAAATTCAATAAATAAATAAAAAAAAATTATTTTAGTGATTTATTTACTTAGAGTGACCAATGAAAAATACCAATTAGGTTTACTGCGAACTGCGCGTACTTTTACCTACATAAAAAGCACAATATGTTGAACCTATATAAAAACGCACCTGTATAAAATAACACAATATAACTTACAGTTAATTTTGACCTATAAAAAACACAATATAACTTTACAGTAAATTTAATACTTTCATGTGAGCTCATATAATACTGATTAAATTGAAACTTAAGAATTATATTGTTGCTTTGTAGTCTTAAAGACTTTAAGAGCCTGTAAATTATATTTGTAAATGTAATCCAATGGCTTAATTTTGAACTAATCTTTTAATTGACAGTCATTATTAACAAAAATATGTAATTGCATTATTTCGCAGCGAGCTTCAAAGAAATTACAACGTTTTTCAAATCATTACAACGTTGTAAATGGCAACTTTGTAACCATTTGAAAAATGATGATTTTAATTTCAAAAAATGAAAAACGATGATTTTAATTTCTATAATACAAATGTATGTACATATTAAGTTAAGCCAGATGATATGACAACTAATGAATGTGAGACAAAAAAATAACCCCACAAATAATCAATAAATAAGATATTCAAGAATGGCAGTTTTTAATTCTGCTGATATACTTGAAATAAAAATGTTTTACAAAGCCAAACCAAAACACCAAAAATTACAGATTTATTTTCATCAAATCCATTGTATCATAATCCAATTTTTGCACAAATGTCTGGAAGGCGATTTGTATAGATTTTGCGTTGTTTTAACTTACCTGTGAATGGAGAAAAAGATAAATGTAAAAATGTTAGCAATTAATAAATATGTTGTGCCCAAATTTTAGAAACATTAATAACCCTTGTGAATGTTTGTCGTTAGATGAAAATTTATTAAATATATTAGTTTTTAATTTACGTTATATAATTTTACTAGTTATCTACGTCTTACTAAATTTTCTAATTTTTCCTTAAGCCATAGCAAATAGTCATCATGGACTTAAACCAATTTAAAATAAAAACTTTTGCTTTTCGTTAGTTATAGATTTTTTAAATACCAATTATAAGGATTTACATGACAATAAACTGAAACGATTTTAGAAATAAAAAGATTAATTAATATTTTGTAAGACCACTTTGGAAATAAACGGCTCAATTAGTGAAATTAATTACATAATATTTATTTTTAATTATGAAGTAATAGAGAATAATAAATTCAAAAATAATTATATTTTATTAATTTTTTATTTATCCAAATTCAAATATATATATATATATATATATATATGTAAATTTACAAAAACACTGGAGTTTATTTTATACATTACTATAGTACATAGTTATTTCTTGATTTTTAATTTTCTAAGTAATTAATTTTGTTATATTTTTCCTTGTTTTAAATAAGTATTTTCAGTTTAAAAAAAATAATCACGCATCTTCATGCATCAGTATTTTCCTAAATTATCCAATATATATAATAATAATAATTATAAATAATTATGCAAAAAAATAAAACAATTAAATGTTATCTATATATGAGAGCAATATGCTACAAATTAAAATATTATCTACATTTATTATGTAATATTGAAACGGTTAAACGGTTATATTCATTAAGAAAATGTAAAAAAAAAAAAATTATTTGAAATTATTAAAATATTATAATTTATATAAAAAAAATCAAACAAACTCTTATATTTAAAAAAAAAAAAAAAAAGCAATTAAAAAAACACTTGCATTTAATAAGTTATTAATATCATTATTATTATTTTTGATTAAACTATTATTATCCTTTATGAAAAGGTTCATAATTTCACTGTTTAAAAAAAATATTATAAAATATATAATGAATATAAAAAATTATGTTTTTAATATAATATATAAATTTTTTTTGTTAATATTTTTGATATTATTAAATCTTAAGTTTTGTATTTAATGTTTTCTTTCAAATATTAAATTTTTGAGATTTTTTTGGAGATGTGTCAGCGTTAATATTATTTGTATGATTAAACTATTACAATAAAGTTTATCTTTCTTGTTTAAAGTATATAATAATTTGAGTTTTTATTTTTTTTTTTTTATTGTTTGCGTATGTGTAGATAAAAATGACATCTGGTAGATATAGTAAGACAATAATTAGGCATTTTATAAAATTTATTTTAAAATAAATAGTTGTTATTTTTGGTGTGACTTAATTAGAAAAATGTTACAAAAAAATTATAAAATATAAAAATTTACGTTTTACAATAGTTGATTATTTCAATTTTTAAATAATAAATCAAAACAATTATTTTAATTTACATCAAATAATCAAATTATTTACGAAAGACAATTAATTTATGTATTTAATAAACGATTTTAGTATTGTAATTGTCTTTATAAATTAAATTTTTGTATTTTATTATAAATCTACTAAATTTTATTTATTTCATTTAAATTTTTATTAAAGTAAAGTGAGTTTTAAAAATTTTTTAATTAATGTTTTTGTTGAGCGTAAGTTTTTCTTTTAAGGCTCGAATTTTTTTCTATTTTAATTCTATAAAAATTTATACAATTTTTATTCTAAAATATTAAGTTATTTTTTTCTATAATATAAATTTATTTAATTATAATAGTTTTTTTTTTTTTTTTTCATTTCAAACACGTACAAAAATAACAAAATTTTGGTGTATCTTTTTTTTCTATGTCTCTTTGTGTAATTTTACATTATACAATTTTATGTTATGGTTTAATTTATCCAAAGAATAATTATAAATATATATATTTATTTTTATTATAATAATGTATACAGTTTTTATGAACAATAATATTTCATTTTTTATATATTAATAATTTAATATCTAGAGTAATGTTTTTTTTTTTTTAAATTTTAATTGTAAACTTATTCAGTTTTTTACTATTTTGCATTAAATACAGAAATTTTGTTGATAATTTAAAAAAAATTATAAAAATACATATATACATATGTATTTTTATATTTTGTAATTTTGTAACTTACGCTTAGGTGTAATTTTAAGATAATTAGATGTTAAAAAAAAACTTCGATATATATTTTCAAAATTACGTGTATTAATTAATATTATTTGTTATTTTTGTAATTATTATTAATTTTAAACAATTTTGGGCATTTTTGTATCCAATAATATATAATATAATTTGTTTTGTTATTATTATTTTTGATTAGGTACATAATTTATTCATTTTTATATAATAATATATTGTTCTTTTTTTTATAATTTTCTCATAAACAGTCTCCTCTGGTAATTTTTTTTTTAATATTTAATTATTTCTTTTATATTTATTTGTATATCACGGGTTTTAAAGTAGTGATTGCATCTAAAAAGAGAATGCAATTATATTAAATTTAATAAATTCTATTCTGTATTAATAATATTCTAGTCTTTCTTAAATTGTTTTATTTTTGTAAAATTCCTTTTACAAAATGTAATACTAGTGACAAGTGAATGAAACATTATTAGCTAAAGGCGAGCGCGCATATTTGTAAATAAAAACTACTAATTAATTTTATAATTACAAATTACAAGAAAAATAAAATATTAATATCCTTTTATAGTGGAGGCAGAAATAAACATATACATATATATATATATATATATTTTGTTGATAATTTTAGAAAACTATCAACAATATATATATATATATATATATAGATATATATATAGGTTTTTAACTTCAAATTCAATTTTCCTAATTTCAAATTCAATTTTCCAAACTTCAAATTCAATTTTTTCAATTTGAAATTCAATTTTTAAAATTTCAAATGAACTTTTTTAAAGTTCAAATTCAATTTTTTAAAGTTCAAATTCAATTTTTTAAATTTCAAATGAACTTTTTTAAAGTGTAAATTCAATTTTTTAAAGTTCAAATTCAATTTTTTAAATTTTAAAACAAATTTAAAAAAATTTAAATTAAATTCAAATTTAATTTAATTAATTCAAAATTTAATTCAAATTCTGCATCCACTATTCAACAACGGAAAGAATATGCAATTCATTTTTCACAAAATGCACCACAAATAAGGGAAAAAATAGTTTTCATTGATGAATCTGGTTTCAATTACCATCTTCGGAGAAATAAAGCTCGATCAAAGATAAATACTGCGGCTAATGTAATTATTCCAACTGCGAGAGGCCCAAATGTATCCCTTATTGCCGCAATGAATCTACATGGAATTGTACATAAGAAAATAGTTTCTAATTCAACAGTAAATGCTAATATTTTTATTGACTTTCTTGATGAATTATTTCATAAATTGGAAGAAGCAAAAATCACAGGGGGGGTGGTTGGTTCTGGACAATTCCACAATTCACAAAACGCAGGAAGTACGTGCTAAAGTTAAGGCGACGTCTCATACTCTTATTTATCTTTCACCATACTCCCCAATGCTGAATCCGATTGAAAAAGTTTTCTCTAAAACAAAATTGAGTGCGCGAAATTTGTTGGCAGAATCTGGAAATCATTTGAATTTGGTAAATATAATTCAATCATCTGTAGCAACCGTTACCCAGACTGATTGTAATAATTATTATTTAGATATGACTATGAAATTGCCATTAGCTGCGGCAGGGCAACAATTACATTAAATGTTTTTTTGTATTTAAAAATTATAATAAATTGTTACTTTTTATACATTTAAAACTATACCTGTTTAACAAATATACTAAATATTTAATAAAATTTATTTTGAAATTAAAAAAAATTAATTTGAACTTTAAAAAATTCAATTTGAACTTTAAAAAAGTTAATTTGAAATTTAAAAAATTGAATTTGAACTTTAAAAAAGTTAATATTAAATTTAAAAAATTGAATTTGAACTTTAAAAAACTGAATTTCAAATTGAAAAAATTGAATTGGAATTTTGGAAAATTGAATTTGAAGTTTGGAAAATTGAATTTGAAGTTAAAAACCTATATATATATATATATATATATATATACCTGGGTAATTTTGATTTTTCAATACCCGAGTACCTGGGGATTTGGAACGAATACCCGGGTACTCTCGATTTAGTGTTTTTTTTATATAAATGTCATCAGGTTAGAATATTTTTCCCTATAACGATGTCGTCGGCATCTATGATCTAATATTAAAAAATAAAAAAGAAAAGACAGTGCATAACAGATGGTGTAAGGGTAAGTTTAGTGCAGCTGCAGACGCAGAGTACTACAAAAAGAAATTTTTTGAAAATATATTAATTTGACATTGACATTCATCATGTTATGTTGAATTTTGGAGGAAAACGTTTTCTTATTGGAATTTTGTTACTCGAATAACGAACTATAACTTCTTCATCATGGCAGTTACCCATATTCAAAGTCGCCTATTTTCTGTTCCGGCCGAAACTCTAGCTAAAGAAACTGAGGACGAGAATATCGACAACAGATTGTTCGGGGAGGTTATTGAGATCGTTAAGGACAACACTGCATATGATGAACTAAGAGAATGTCACAATTGATTTACTGCACCGAAAGCAATGATGGCATCTACACATCAACTAGATGTTGAGAAAGAATTCAAACTGAGTATATATCGGACTCTGATCAGCATAAGTACTACATCTAACACTTCAGGGCGAGTATTTTCAGTTACAGGTACCATTATCATAAAACTCCGTAGTCAAAAGTTTGAATGCCTTACTATTTTTAAATATTATTTTACTAATTCGGCCGAATTGCTACGCGCCAACAACAGAACATCTGCAGAACTTCTATATCCTCACATCAGAAAGGCATGGGAAGAGGAAAGGCTGCCCACATCTTGGAAGAAAGGCATAATTGTGAAAATACCAAAGAAAGATGACTTGAGAGAATGCAGCAACTGGAGAGGTATAACTCTGCTCAACTCCATATATAAAATACTTGCGACTATCATACAAGGCAGACTTCAAAACAAGATCGAAGGAAGTCTACGTGATGAACAGGCTGGTTTCCGCCCTAACAGAAGTTGCGTAGATCAAGCCAACACTCTACGCATAATAGTCGAACAATCTGTGGAATGGCGTACACCTCTATACCTTCTGTTCATAGACTTCAAGAAGGCCTTTGACACCATCAAAAGAGTTGCAATATGGAGAGCATTAAGTAAGAAAGGAGTACCCCAGAAAATAATCAACATTATCAAGGCAATGTACGAAGATGCGGATCTCGCGGTACTGCATAATGGAAACATCAGTGACTCTTTCACTACCAACACAGGAGTTAAACAAGGATGCCCACTCTCACCTCAACTGTTCACAATTGTCCTGGATGAAATCATGAGAGAAGTCTGCGTGCAGAGACGTGGAATAACTTGGAGTCTCACACGACAACTCGAGGACTTAGATTATGCGGACGATATTTGTCTACTCTCGCACAAGCTCAGCGACATCCAAGCTAAAATAGAACATCTCGAAAGATTAGCTAAAAATGTTGGATTGGAGATAAATATCCAGAAAACTAAGGCCATGAGAATTAACACCTGCAATAGAGGAGACATTACCATCGAAGGAAACCCCGTCGAATATGTAGATAGCTTCTGCTATCTAGGTAGTATAATAACAACAGACGGCGGCGCAGAAGCAGATGTTAATAACAGACTTCGAAAAGCAAGATCAGCATTCGGACAACTAAGACCTATATGGAGAAGTTCCCAGATTTCCAGAAACACAAAGCTTAGAATATTCAACTCATGTGTTAAGTCAGTTCTAACATATGGTAGCGAAACCTGGCTAATTTCGAACAACATCATACAGAAATTACAGGTATTCGTCAACAAATGTCTCCATATCATATGTGGAATATTCTGGCCAAACACCATCAGCAACGTGGATCTGTTAGAAATTACAAGAGAGGAACCAATTGTGAAACAGATTAGGAGACGTAAATGGAAATGGATCGGACATACCATCAGGAAGAAAGCCGATAGCATTACCAGAATGGCGTTAGAGTGGAATCCCCAAGGGAAAAGATCACGAGGTCGTCCCAAGAATACCTGGAGACGATCGATACTCCTAGAACTAGGAAAATGCAATCTCACTTGGAACAGTGTAAAGACAGCAGCCACTAACCGAGTGAGATGGAGATGCCAAGTGGAAGCCCTATGCTCCCAAGAGGAGTAATAAAGGAAAAAAAAAAAAAAAAAAAAAAAAAAAAAAAAAATTCGGTTAGTAAAATAATATTTAAAATGAATAAATATCAATAAGAAATGCAATATTAGATTCATTTTTGGTTCTTTCAATGTTTTTTTAATATATTATGAAATTGGGAAGGTTATTTAAGTTATCTAGGTACCCGGGTAATAGAAAAAAATTTACTCAACAACTCAAGGATATTTTGGACACTCTAGATTGTAAGTAATAAATGAAAAAATCTAGTAGTAAATGAAGAAAACAAAAAATATTCACCCTGCACTGTTCTAATTTTACTAGTAAATTTCAAACTAAAAATGTCAATGTTTTAACCTTATTTATTCGCTATTTGTTGTTTTGTTTTTCTTAGTGAGTGTAATGTGTTAGTATGTATACATAAATTAATTATGTGCTTTGTTTTTCTTAGTGAGTGTAATGTGTTAGTATGTATACATAAATTAATAATATGTTAAATTAACAATGTTAATAATTAATTTATTTTGCATTTTGATTGATACAGTTAAAAATTTTATTAACCACAAAAATGGGGGTAAAACTTAGGAGTATACAAAAGAACGTTAATATGTAAAAGGATAAAAGTAAATGCAAAATATGTGAAA
Organism: Empis livida; assembly: GCA_963932195.1. Lineage (NCBI taxonomy): Eukaryota > Metazoa > Arthropoda > Insecta > Diptera > Empididae > Empis > Empis livida. Next base: position 16,947,700 of record OZ010648.1, read on the forward strand.
AAGAAATTTTTAATCCTGGAACTCACACTAAAAATCTTACACAAAGCATCTTACACACCATTTTTATAAATGCTGGAGCGAAGTTCGCAAACAACCCTCCAAATACTGCCTTCCCTCGATAATAAGACCCAGTCCTCGTTCATAAGCACTGGACCGTGTTATCGAGTAGAAAGCATCATCATTTATTTAATTAAAGGTATTTAAAAAAAGACAAAAAGCAAATATTCTTTTAATTAGTTTAATCCATGTATTTCACAAATAGACAAGAACTATATAGGAGGTTATGGAGAAGCGGCCAGGAATAAAGGAATAGAACGGCAAAATGGATTCATGCCATGCTAGTACCGCGGAACTGGGTAAGAGCAAATTAACAGCACAAACCAATAGGGGTTGCCCCGAAGAATGAGTATTATCTCCATTGCTTTGGTTTGTTATTGGTGAGCTACTACACAACCTTGCTGATTTCGGTTTCGAAATAAGAGGCGTGTAATTCGAGAGATAGAAAAGTCAACGAAAAATTGCTGAAGTACCGGTTCCCAATGCCGCTGATAATGCATCAGCTAAGTGATCTAGCCAATTTTTCGCTAGAATTTGTTATAACGGAGTAAGAATTCCGTTATCACGAAGTTAGCCGTAGTATCACGAAGTTAGCCGTACAGAACCTAGTTTACTTCTATGCGTATAGGTTGATGGTCTAAAAGAAATTTGAAATTTTTACATTAGATTTTTATGAACGAATCTTGTACCTGTGATCTTATATAATTTCCTCATATCTATATTTTTATTTTCTATATAAAAAATTGCAAATATCCCTTAATATCACGAAGTTAGCTGAGTTTACCCTACCCGACGAAAACACTGAGTAGTCAAGAGGTGGTCAGCAGGCTCAAGGTCCAGAAGGCACTTTTTAGCAACCCAGCCCAAGTAATTTGCGATCGAGGTTCGTCTTTTACGCATCCTAGCGGAAAAGGAGGTCGGTAATGAAAAAATTATTATTCTTGGAACCACACCTGGTCTCAAAATATTGGCTGAGTGTTCTTGCTGGTTAATGGATGGCACATTTTATGTAGTTCCATCTATTATGTCTCAACTTTTCAGCATACATGGGAAAATTGAAAACGAAGTAGTTCCTCTAGTGTTTTGCTTGATGATGAAAAAAAGTAAGAAGTGTTATTCAGATTTTTTCTTTGAACTACATCGCATAGCAAGTGAACATGACATTAATTTAAAGCCAGAAAGAATTATTACCGATTTCGAAAAAACGATTTTTTCAGCAGCAAAAGAGTTTTTTCCTGTTACGAAATTTAAAGGATGTCTGTTTCATTTTGGGCAAATTATTTGGCGCCAAGTCCAAAAGAGTAAACTTGTTTCTAAATACGGAAAAAGCGAAGCTTTTAGTCTCCAAATCAGGATGATAAAAAGCCTCGCTTTTGTTCCTCCCAATGAAATCTCATTTTATTATACCGAGTTGTATAATAATCTTGACGATGCCGTTGCGAAAAAAATTGCAAGATGGGTTAAAAAAAATTATATTAGCGGCAGTGGAACTAATAAAAAGCCACGTTATGAACCAAGTTACTGGTCTGTTGAAAACGCAGCAAAAGGCAATTTCCCTCGTACCCAGAACAGCCTAGAGGCATGGCATTGTCGCTTGAAAGTTATTGTAGGGAAGCACAATAGTGGACTTTACAATATTATAGCCCACATAGGAAAGGATTTCATTGTATCAAAATCCAATATAGAAAAAATTTATACTGGTGAACGATTTCCTAAGAACAAACAAAATATTAAAAAATACAAAAACATCAAACGAGTTATAAAAAAACGTGTTTCCACAGAGAAACTGGAATATTTAAAAAGAATAGCTCACAATATTCATCTTCTTCATTAAGAATATAAAATAATTTAGAATTTTTAAGAAAAAATTTTCTGTAATTTCTTAAAAATTTAATTTTTATCAATTTTTTTAAGTTACAAATAAATAGAATTTTTTTATTTTTTTTATTTTAATTTTTTTTTTTAATATTTTTAAAAAATTTGGAATAAATTTTTTGTTGGGATTTTCCATTTGGGATTTTTTTTTCTTCGGATTTTTCTCTTTGGAATTATTTTTTTATTTGGGATTTTATAACATTGGGATTTTTTTTATTGGTATATCGCTACGCTCAGCCCCGGGACGAGGGGGTGGCAAGTATGGCATTCGCCATGGGCGCAAACAGCTAAGGGGCGCATTTTTTTTATTATAAAATATGTGAATTTAGTTCAAAAAACTTTTTTTTTAGTAAAAAAATTAAAGCGGCATAAATATTGGAAAGCGACGTAAATATTTTTAGCTTTGGCAAAAAAAATTGTCGCATTTGTATAGTTTTGTTGTTTGTCGCATTTGGTAGTTCTATTTCGTTTACTTCCCGAAATATTTCATGAAAATTTCATGAAAGCTTAGGCGAATTTCAAAAATTTTAAACAAAATGAAATTTAAAAGAGAAAATTTATATGATTTATCGATTTTGAAAGTATGCTATTCTATGGTAAAAACCAATCGAATTCCCACATTAAATAAATTGATCTAGAAGGTTTTTGAAATTATATTGTTGAATTTTGTTTATATAATCAATCGAATTCTCACATTAAATAAATTGATCTAGAAGGTTTTTAAATTATATTGTTGAATTTTGTTTATATAAAAGTAAGTAAAATAAATATACTCTAAAGTTTATTTTATTTTAGTACACTAAAGTATATTTTATTTAAAGTAACAAAAAATGAAAAAGAAAACATCTGGAGCCGAAAATCGAAAATTAAAGAAAGTTCGTACGGAACAAAATTTAATTCAATCTCATACACTGTCCAACTGGCTGAGAAACGGAGGAGCTTTAGAATCAAATTATGCTGCAGGTGTACGAGATTCAGTGACCGAAGTCAACAGCACAGATGAATTGGCTTTTGTGTCACTGGAATCTGAATGCATAGTAGTTGAGGTTGAGCAGACAAATGTACCGCCCTTAATTATAACAGAAGAAAATAATACCAAAGAAAAACCATTAATATCGGAAATAAATAAAAATAATCCAAGTTCTTGGCCAACAATAAATAATCAAGTAAGATGTTATTTGATTGAGAATGGAGTGGATCAGGGTAAAAACTCGGATTTTACTGAAAGTTGTTCTTCAGATGGTCGAAAATTTACAAAGAACTGGTTTATAAAACAATTAGTTAATGGTGAATGTTTAGAAAGGATTTGGCTGATATATTCTAGAGAGGAAAAGAAACTTTACTGTTTTCCATGTATTTTATTTCGAAAATGCAATTCAATGTCAAAATTAGGCGACCCAAAACAAGGCTTTAACAATTGGAAAATATTAAATCCTCGAATTTTAGATCACGAAAATTCCCAAGAGCACCGTGAAAATTATCTAAGCTGGAAACAAATGGAAAAACGACTTAAATTAGGAGGATTAATTGACGACGGTTTGCAAAGAGCTTACTTGAGTGAAAAGGAAACGTGGCGTAGTATTTTAAAAATGATTTTAGATGCAATTCTCTTTTGTGCTAAAAATAACCTAGCTTTGCGAGGATCTAGTGATCAGATTGACAACGCGAACTGTGGTAATTTCCTGTCTGTCATTAAACTACTTAGTAAGTACAATTCTACATTGGAAAACCATTTAAAAAATCACAAAGCTGGCTCGGTAAACTACTTATCAAACAAGATCCAGAACGAGGTTATTAATTTAATAGGAGATAAAGTAAGAAGCACAATTATAAATAGAGTAAAAACTTCAAAATATTACTCGATAATCTTCGACGGAACGCCTGATATTTCCCATCAGGAACAGATGTCTCAAATTATCCGCTACGTTTACATTGAAGATAGCAAAGTTTCTATTCAAGAAAGTTTTATTGATTTTATTCAGATAGAAGAGAAAACTGGAGAAGTATTGGCTGCTGAGATATTGACAAAAATTGCTAAAGATGGACTTGACATAAAAAATGCAAGAGGGCAATCATATGACAATGGTGCGAATATGTCAGGAATTCATAAAGGAGTTCAAGCTCGAATCATTAAAGAAAATGAGTTTGCACGTTTTATACGGTGCTCGGCACACTGTCTAAATTTGTGTGGTGAAAAGGCAGCTACTAGCAGCTCGTGCATGGTAACATTTTTCTCAAACATTCAACAACTTTTTAATTTTTTCTCACGTTCTGTAAATCGCTGGAAAGTTCTTATGTCGATTTTGAAAATAGCTCTCAAAGGTCACAGCTCTACAAGGTGGTCATCGAAAGCAAAAGCTGTTAAATCAGTGGTAACACAAATAATTGGAGTCTGTGAGGCTCTAGCAAAAATCTCGCAAAATTCCACTGACAAAGAAATGATATTTACAGCTAAAAATTTATTGAAACAAGTTAATTTTGAATTCTTACTTTGCTTGGAATATTGGAACTTGATTCTTAATAATACTGACCGAGTCAATACATTGCTTCAAAGTAAAACTATGTGTTTATCTCAGGCTTTGGAGCTATTGAAAGCTTTATCAGAAACCTTAACTGACATTCAAAAAAATGAGAAGGATCAAATTTTTAAAATAGCTGAGGAAAAAGCAAAGAATTTGAACATATTGCCGAATTTCATAGATAGTCGTTTTAGAAAGCCAAATCCGAAATATACAAATGCAGATACTGTCTGCATATTATCTAAAAAAGAAGTATTTTTTTCTGAAATTGACAAAGTATTTGAGACATTACAAGAAAATTTAAATTCTAGATATTCAGAAATCAAACTTATAAATGAAGACTTCAAATTTTTAGTCACCAAAAATCTCTTTGAAGCTGATTCTAAAGACCTTCAAAATGCAGCAACAAATTTGGCGTTAAAATATAAAAATGATTTAAATGTTCAAGAATTTTGCTCTGAAATTTGTAGTTTTAGATATCTCACAGCAGAACATTTTAAACAAAATTTTCCAACTCCACTGCAGCTTCTTCAATTTATTTACAATTTGGATATGAAAGAATCATATCCAAATGTTGAAATAATATTACGAATATTTCTAGCATTACCGGTGACATCTGCTTCTTGCGAGAGAGCATTCAGCAAAATGAAATTAATCAAAAATTATTTAAGATCGGCAATAGGCCAAGAAAGATTAACTAATTTAAGTATTTTATCAATAGAATTTGATATAACTAATAGTCTAAGTTTTGACGATGTAATTGATAAATTTTCAAGCCTGAAAGCAAGAAAAATAAAATTTTAATAGTGCTTCCATATTTGACATTTTTTTGTTCGTATTTTTTCAGTTTGCCATGGGCGCCAAATAATCTAGTCCCGGTGCTGGCTACGCTCCCAAAAAATATTAATCAATGCGTATGTAGAACTCGTAACAAAAAATGGTTGTTCATTTGCAGCTTTAGAGTATTCAGGTTTTCAAAAAATTATCAATCATATATTGGCTGGTCTAAATACAAAAACTAAAATAAATCAGGAAAATATTAAAAAACACGTAGACAAATTTTCAGATGAAATAAAACTTAAAATAAAATCCGAAACTAAAAACAAATTAATCAGCATTAAATTAGATATTGCAACAAGGTGCCATAGATCAATCCTGCCGTCTTCCTTCGAATAAAAGAACCGGTCCTTCCTTTCAAATAAAAGGACCAGTGGTCAAATAAACGGACCAGTGGTTTTTTGTTTGTTGGGTAAATGTCATGGATAATTTCAGTTTTTTTCTGTCGGGTATCATCAATCAAAAATCGATTAATCTGTCATTAAAATTAAAAAAAACGTTTATTCAAATTTTAATTGTAACCAACAAACAACATGGTTTTTGATTTTGCTTAACAACAAGGTTTTTGATTTTGTTTATATTTAACAAAATTGTATGTGGCTGGTATTTTTAAAGTATTATTATTAAAAAAATCGAATTTAATAAAATATAATAAAAAAGTAAGTTCGTGCGTTGCTGAGCTGCAGAAGCTTCAATGTAAGTAAAATATAATAAATTTAAACATTTACATTATATATTGTAGGCAGTTTGACAATTGCAACTCAAACATTGTAATTAGAGATATAGGAATATAATGAGAAACATTGTATTTAGAGATATAGCAATAGAATGAGAAACATTGTAATTAGAGTTATAGAAATGGAACGAGAAATATTGTGATTAGAGATATAAGAATAGGAAGAGGAGTTTTGTTGTTGAGAAAGAGAGAGAGAGAGAAGTCGCATTGGATATTTTTGGATTACAGAAAATAAAGATTATTAATATATAAAAATCAGAGTTGCAAAACGTTATACATAACGTAACGCTAAAAGGAACTAACGAAATGAAATAGCGTTATTTATCAAAATTAGGTTACATAACGTTTTATAAATTAAATTGTGTTACAAAAACGGAAAACGTAACGATAACGCAAACAATTTATTTCGTTTTTTTGTTACACAATTTTTTTTTCAAATAATTCCAAAAAAAAATAGTCAAAATATTCAGCAAAAATTTTACTGGGATTTTGTAAGTATTAAAAGAAAAAATCTAGCTTCTTTAAGAAGAAAATGAAAAAATCAAGCACTTTGTACAAAAAATATTTACCCTGCGGTAACACTTGATCTTCCTACCGACAAAAAAGCCGCCACGCGTTCGCCGGCGGAAATATCAGTTGCCGCAACCCTACAAATTAATTTGCTCAGAAAATCTAGTACAAACATTGCAGTCTGTCATGGTGCATTTTTACGGACCAATAGAAAATCTGGTAACTTTCCATTACCAGAGGTTCTAACGGTACCGCTATTCTCTATCTATTAATTCAAATTATGACAGAGAAAAATTGCAATTAGAAAACCACTTGAACAGAGAAATTCTACCAAGTTAGTCGTGCTTCCAAAAATTCCAAAAATCATATAAAAGTACAGTCACGAATACAGTCAATAAATAGATTAAGAACTAAAATACATTAATAATTAAAATATACAGTGAATTTCTATTACTAATAAATTACTTAAAAACTAGTTAATAATTTAAATAATTTAATTTAGTAAAAATAGTTTTAATTTATTTTAATAAAATGTGGAAAATTAATTATGTTGTTTTCATTTAAAAAGAATACATAAGTCTACTCCACATATTGGTGACCCCGACGTGATGGGCAATACAGCATAGCGACTGATGCGTCTGACGTAGCCGTAGGGGCAGTCCTACAACAACTAAACGACGGACAGTGGGAACCTATCTCTTTCTTTTCAAAAAAACTCTCTCCAGCAGAACGCAAATACTCTGCATTCGACCGAGAACTTTTAGCCATTTACTTAGCTACCAAACATTTCAGGTATTTTGTTGAAGGAAGACAGTTTAAGATCTTCACTGATCACAAACCGCTCACTTTTGCTATCAAATCAAAAACAGAACGAAGCCCGCGTCAGACACGACACCTAGACTTCATCGCTCAATTTTCCACAGACATCGTTCACGTAAAAGGCACTGATAATACAGTCGCGGGCAGCCTTTCACGTATTTCAGAGATCACCTCTAAAGACAGTCTCAATCTCGAGAAAATAGCAAAAGCGCAAGCGGACGATACAGAGCTACAAAACCTTTTACAACGGGTAAAAGACCCTTCAACGAAATTCAAATTACAACTTTTCGAATTCCCTGAATCTAAAATTTATTGTGATATTTCAACTGGTAACAATCGACCTTACATACCAGAACGGTTACGCCGTCCTGTTTTCAATGTGTTGCACAACCTTTCGCATCCTGGCATCCGGGCCACTCGAAAATTAATTGCTTCACGTTATTTCTGGCCCGGCCTAAATCAAGATATCGCCCGCTGGAGCAAAAGTTGTGTCGAGTGCCAGAAATGCAAAATACACCGGCACACACAGAGTCAGCAGGGTACATTTTCTTTGCCCAATTCTAGGTTTGAACATATACATATGGATATTGTAGGCCCCTTGCCAACCAGCGATGATTTCGGCTACCTGTTGACCATCGTGGACCGTTTCACTAGGTGGCCCGAAGCGTATCCAATCAAAGATATGACAGCCGTAACAGTAGCCAAAACATTTATTCAAAATTACATCTCAAGATTCGGAGTGCCTGCTGTCATTACCACCGACCAGGGCATTCAATTCGAATCTAAACTTTTCACAGAAATAACTAAATTTTGAAATCGAGGAAACGCAATTACGGTATAGAGCATGTTTTTAGTCGACACGGGCGCAGATTTATCGGTTTTACCCGGTAAATCCCAAACAACAACAACGGCATCCGATATATCACTTTCTGCCGCAAACGGTACAAACATAAAAACATTTGGCAAAAAGTTACTTAAATTAAATCTCGGACTTCGTAGAAATTTCATCCGATTTATCTGCAGCAGAACGCTAAGGGCTTTTAATTAATGTATATTAAAATTAAAACTAATATTAAAACTACACCTAATATTAAAAATAATACCAACAAACAGTATATAACATTGGAATTGTTAGAAGGCAAACATTTTGTAACAGACACAGAGATCTGTGAATGCAAATTAATTTATCCCAGTTACATTAAAATAGATAACGACACCTTTATATTATTCATTGGAAGTAAAATAACAACATCATATAATAAAACTATCTTATTGCAATTAAGCAACGAATTTATAAATAATTTAATTAAAGAATTAGCAACCACATTCAATAGTGATTTTAATAAAATTAAACACTCATTACTAAATATATTAGCACTCATTAACAATGAATACAAAAGGTTTATTCACGACACTGGAAGCAATGAAAACTGAGCTTGAGTTAAATGCGGCAACTGTAGTAAATGCTATAAGGCCAGATGTAATAGCAGCAGCAATACAAGGCACTGAATTTAATATGATAGGCATATCACCTGAAGAAGCAAAAACTGATCAATCAGGCACTGCATTTACATATAATGACTTATGTATTGAGTTTAAGAAAATATGTCCTGACTTTAAAAATGATATGACTCTGACGGGGAAATCAGTTCAATTAATGTTTGCTATTAAAGTTTTATATGTTATTGGTCCAGAAGCTAGGTCAGCAAAAAAGCAGAACAATGATAAAAGCTGGAAGTTAAACTTTAAAGGTGATGGAATTGATGCAAATGGTACTAAAGTAGAAAAATTCTACAGTGTATTTGTATCCACTTTTAAAAAGATTAAGCCTCCAACAGAACAACCTATAATTAAAAATAATGTTTTGTTGCTAACTTTAACCCTTTCGAGCCTGCTGGTATAAAAATAAACCAGAAAATGTTTGAAAAATTCTGTTGGTGTAATTCTCTACCAAAAATACATGGAATATACGATTTCTAGACTTTATGTTCTATTTTCTATATTTTTCGGCATTTTCCACTCCCAATATTTTCTCTGTTAAGTATTATTACACTCTTAGAAGTCACAAGGGTCGGATCAACAACAAGTGTTTTACAAAAATAGTATTATTAAATTGTGAGTGTAGGTTGTGAACATATAATAAAGTGACAAAAAGTTGATTTTACTAGTTTTACTAAAACAAGAAATTATAAAAGGTGAGTATTTTGATTCCTAGCGGTATTTTTACTGTTGTGGGACATATAATCCCAATAGGCTTTTATAAATGGTGTTAATATGCACCAACAGACTATTACTAATACGAATATTTTTACAGAAGTATATGGCAAGACGCAATAAATTTAGTGATAAAGAGATAGAAGAAGCATTGATGATGACGGATGAAGACAGCGATGAAAGTGAAGAAGATCCTTTCCATACTTGTGATGAAGATGAAGATTATGTTGTGTCAAGTTCATATCAAATTGAAGTAGATTCATCAGACACCGAATCTGAAGCTGGTGTAGACTTAGATGAAGAAATGCAGGTAAATGAAGAAATACAGGTAAATGAACAAGAAAATGTGCAAAATGAAAATATCATTTGGTCAACTGTTAACAATGATTTTCAACCTCGAATACAAATATTATTTCAAACGACGTCAATACAGCTAAAAAACCTTTCCTCGAATTTATTGTTCCATTAGCTGAGGACCTTGTAGCAGATGGTAAGAAAAACACCATTACACGTGCTAGATCCAGGAATTTTGGACGTAGATCTTTGAAGAGCTCGAGCTTCATCAACGTTGGAGATCATCTTCCTATTGAAGGTGAAATACGAAGAAGGTGTGTGAATTGTTAAAAAAAAAAACTGGATCGAAGGACTAAAACCATCTGCCGTATGTGTAATGTACCACTTTGCAAGGGATGCTTTACACCTTACCATACGTAGATATACAGTAATATGTACATTGTTTTTTTTAAATCCATTTAATTACATATTGTTTTGTATAATGAATTTTAAATTTTTTTTTAATAAATTGAATTTGTTTGTTTTTCATACCAAAATGTCTATTGGTTTAATTATGTACCAGCACAAAAGTACTGATGGGACAAATAGTACCAGGACCCCCACTCTAAATACCAAGGTCCTAATTTTTTTTTCCAATTTACAGAGCCTCTCTTACCTATAATTTTCAAGTAACACCCAAAACCAGTTTTAAAATATCAAAATTATAAAGTCGTCTTGAAAGGGTTAAAACAAGCTGGCTTACTTGCTCCTGAAGCCTTTAACATATTCACTGATATAATTTATCTAAATGATCAAACTATCCTTTTGACTCCATTAGCAGGTGCAATATTTGGTAGGCAAGATTTGGCTAAAATTGCTGATGAATTTAATACAGATTTGGGTAACATAATTAAAATTATAAATTCTAGTTGCCAAAGTGGTGGCCAATATCTCAACAATAGCAGGGCAGAGTGTGGTGCAGCAGCAGCACTAACTGCTGTAAAGAATCTTAAGAACGATGAATTAAAACACTCTATATACACCAAAATAGTTAGGCAATACTTAATGCATAAAGGATTAGAAGGTTTTCTGATTTTGAAAGTAGCAAATGTCATTTCAATATTTTTTGCTCTCCGATGTCTATTGACATTGAAAATATAGACGAAAATTTGCAAATGGAATTTATAGAGCTACGATGCGATTCTTTATTGAACCAAAAAAATATAAAAAAAATCGGTGAGTAATGGATTCACGTGTTCTTGAAGGAAAGCAACCAGGAGCAAGTACAACATTAATAATTTATCCCAGTTACATTAAAATAGATAACGACACCTTTATATTATTCATTGGAAGTAAAATAACAACATCATATAATAAAACTATCTTATTGCAATTAAGCAACGAATTTATAAATAATTTAATTAAAGAATTAGCAACCACTTTCAATAGTGATTTTAATAAAATTAAACACTCATTACTAAATATATTAGCACTCATTAACAATGAATACAAAAGGTTTATTCACGACACTGGAAGCAATGAAAACTGAGCTTGAGTTAAATGCGGCAACTGTAGTAAATGCTATAAGGCCAGATGTAATAGCAGCAGCAATACAAGGCACTGAATTTAATATGATAGGCATATCACCTGAAGAAGCAAAAGCTGATCAATCAGGCACTGCATTTACATATAATGACTTATGTATTGAGTTTAAGAAAATATGTCCTGACTTTAAAAATGATATGACTCTGACGGGGAAATCAGTTCAATTAATGTTTGCTATTAAAGTTTTATATGTTATTGGTCCAGAAGCTAGGTCAGCAAAAAAGCAGAACAATGATAAAAGCTGGAAGTTAAACTTTAAAGGTGATGGAATTGATGCAAATGGTACTAAAGTAGAAAAATTCTACAGTGTATTTGTATCCACTTTTAAAAAGATTAAGCCTCCAACAGAACAACCTATAATTAAAAATAATGTTTTGTTGCTAACTTTAAAACAAGCTGGCTTACTTGCTCTTGAAGCCTTTAACATATTCACTGATATAATTTATCTAAATGATCAAACTATCCTTTTGACTCCATTAGCAGGTGCAATATTTGGTAGGCAAGATTTGGATAAAATTGCTGATGAATTTAATACAGATTTGGGTAACATAATTAAAATTATAAATTCTAGTTGCCAAAGTGGTGGCCAATATCTCAACAATAGCAGGGCAGAGTGTGGTGCAGCAGCAGCACTAACTGCTGTAAAGAATCTTAAGAACGATGAATTAAAACACTCTATATACACCAAAATAGTTAGGCAATACTTAATGCATAAAGGATTAGAAGGTTTTCTGATTTTGAAAGTAGCAAATGTCATTTCAATATTTTTTGCTCTCCGATGTCTATTGACATTGAAAATATAGACGAAAATTTGCAAATGGCATTTATAGAGCTACGATGCGATTCTTTATTGAACCAAAAAAATATAAAAAAAATTGGTGAGTAATGGATTCACGTGTTCTTGAAGGAAAGCAACCAGTAGCAAGTACAACTTTTGAAATCGAGGAAACGCAATTACGGTATAGAGCATGTTTTTAGTCGACACGGGCGCAGATTTATCGGTTTTACCCGGTAAATCCCAAACAACAACAACGGCATCCGATATATCACTTTCTGCCGCAAACGGTATAAACATAAAAACATTTGGCAAAAAGTTACTTAAATTAAATCTCGGACTTCGTAGAAATTTCATCCGATTTATCTGCAGCAGCACGCAAAGGGCTTTTAATTAATGTATATTAAAATTAAAACTAATATTAAAACTACACCTAATATTAAAAATAATACCAACAAACAGTATATAACATTGGAATTGTTAGAAGGCAAACATTTTGTAACAGACACAGAGATCTGTGAATGCAAATTAATTTATCCCAGTTACATTAAAATAGATAACGACACCTTTATATTATTCATTGGAAGTAAAATAACAACATCATATAATAAAACTATCTTATTGCAATTAAGCAACGAATTTATAAATAATTTAATTAAAGAATTAGCAACCACTTTCAATAGTGATTTTAATAAAATTAAACACTCATTACTAAATATATTAGCACTCATTAACAATGAATACAAAAGGTTTATTCACGACACTGGAAGCAATGAAAACTGAGCTTGAGTTAAATGCGGCAACTGTAGTAAATGCTATAAGGCCAGATGTAATAGCAGCAGCAATACAAGGCACTGAATTTAATATGATAGGCATATCACCTGAAGAAGCAAAAGCTGATCAATCAGGCACTGCATTTACATATAATGACTTATGTATTGAGTTTAAGAAAATATGTCCTGACTTTAAAAATGATATGACTCTGACGGGGAAATCAGTTCAATTAATGTTTGCTATTAAAGTTTTATATGTTATTGGTCCAGAAGCTAGGTCAGCAAAAAAGCAGAACAATGATAAAAGCTGGAAGTTAAACTTTAAAGGTGATGGAATTGATGCAAATGGTACTAAAGTAGAAAAATTCTACAGTGTATTTGTATCCACTTTTAAAAAGATTAAGCCTCCAACAGAACAACCTATAATTAAAAATAATGTTTTGTTGCTAACTTTAAAACAAGCTGGCTTACTTGCTCTTGAAGCCTTTAACATATTCACTGATATAATTTATCTAAATGATCAAACTATCCTTTTGACTCCATTAGCAGGTGCAATATTTGGTAGGCAAGATTTGGCTAAAATTGCTGATGAATTTAATACAGATTTGGGTAACATAATTAAAATTATAATTTCTAGTTGCCAAAGTGGTGGCCAATATCTCAACAATAGCAGGGCAGAGTGTGGTGCAGCAGCAGCACTAACTGCTGTAAAGAATCTTAAGAACGATGAATTAAAACACTCTATATACACCAAAATAGTTAGGCAATACTTAACCCTTTCGCGGACAAGGACGTGATATCGCGTCATGTGGTGGTTTTTTGTAGGACAGGACGTGATATCACGTCATAATTTGAAAACGAAATAAAGCCAAGACGTGATACAACGTCTTTATTTTCATATGTTTACATTGCAATCCAACATATTGTGTCCCCTTAGAAGACTTTAATCAAAATTTGTATCCCGCCAGAAATATTTATAAAGTATATTGTTTTACGTGAACATGTTTGATCGTGAAATGCTTTGATATCGCCAAGACGTGATATGTTGTCATAGATTCATATGAAAAGCATTAATTGTGCGACAAGTGTCCAACAAGAAGCATATATTTTTATTTTAGTAGTGAAAAACGTATTTTTAATTATTTGTATGTAAAAAGTGCGTGAAATATATTTAATTGGTAAGTATAAATTAATAATAATTAAAAAAATTTAATTTAAATTTATAAATATCTAATATAATATAGATATAAATAAAAATAACTAATTTACATTTATGAATAATAAAAAATTATAGAAATGGACCAGTATGAAAAACGGAGAGACAAAATTTTAAAACTTTTTGAGGATGTTGGTGATGATTTGGACGAATCTGATGTATCTGAAGCTGATGCATTTAGTGCAGGAAGCGAAATCGATCCAAATTACGTACCGGAAGAAGAAACTTCTGATGATGATGATGATGGTGATGAAAATGTTCAAAATGATGGAGCCGTTGTCCTTGATGCTGTTGTCATTGACCAACAAGTTGAACAAATTGATGATGATGTGTGGACTGATGATACAGATGACATTCCAAATTTTAATTTTGACCATACAACTGCAGGAATTCAGATACAAATTGATGATAATGTCACACCAGTAGAAATGTTCGAAAAGTTAATTACATCACAAATATTGTCAATGTTGGTACATTCAACTAATGAGTATGGGTCAAAAATATGCAAAACAGATAAACCTAAGTTAAGATATTCAAGAATGGCAGTTTTTAACCCAGTTGATATTGTTGAAATGAAAAAATTTTTGGGACTATGTTTTCTACAAGGCCAAATCAAAACACCTAAGATTAGAGATTTATTTTCATTAAATCCCTTATACCATGGGTCGGCAACATACGGCCCGCGGGCCAGATACGGCCCTTTCGGTATTTAATTTTGGCCCTCCAAGACTTTTATTACCGCCTTGTTATTCGGCCCGATTTGTTTTTACTTTATTTTTACTTTAAAAAAAATTCAGCTTTTCAAAAAAATTTAATTCAAAGTGAAAAAATATCAACCTTCAAAAATTCAATTACTATTGTGTTTACTGCTAAATATTGATTGCCAAATTTTCTGAAGGGTAACCGATTGTTGTTACATTTCACTTTGCAGTGGTAGTTGTAGTATGCAAAAATTTCATTCCAAGCCAAACTGTCGCTATATTTTTTAAAAAAATTGACGTTTGGTATTTGTTATTTCTGTGAATTCATCTCAAGTGTATGGAAAATTATAATGTTAAGTTATGAATATACAATTGAAATTGTAGGTAAGTAGAAATAATTTAAAAAGTTTATGAGTACATAAGATTATCTAATTATTTATTTTCTTAATTAATTATGATTTTAATGTGTTTAGCTCAAATGTAATTGCAAAACCAAACCAAAAAAGGCAATAACAAAATATCTTAGTGATCGTAATCAAATTTCAATACTGAAACTAGTAAGTGTTTTATTATTGCAATATCAATTTATGTTGTCTAAATTTTAATTGAACTATATAAATCTTTTTGTAGCAAGCATCAGTATAAAATATTTTTATTACAAACACCTTCAGTAATGTTGTCAAAAAAACGTAAGGTAGATTCTGAAGCAAGGATTTTCAATAAAAAATGGACATATGACTATTTTTTCGTGGAATATAATAAGAAAGCGTGCTGTCTTATTTGTAGAACGACAGTTTCTGTATTTAAGGAATATAATGTACAACGGCATTACAATTCGCAACATAAAGAGGAATACAGCAAGCTTCAAGATAGTTCAAGAACAACAGAAATAAATAAAATGAAGATTTCTTTTACAAAACAGCAAACTTATTTTCACAAAATAAGTAACAAAAATGAATCACTGATACGAGCTGGTTATAAAGTTGCCTATTTAATTGCACGTTCTGGAAAACCATTTACTGAAGGCGAATTTTTAAAACAATGTATGCAAGAAGTTATTGACGAAATTTTACCAGAAAATAAACAATTGATATCAGATTTAAGCCTTTCAGCACGAACTATAACAAGACGAATAGAACACATAGGTTGTGATCTTTTTGAAACATTAAAAAAACAAGCAAATACGTTTGAATATTTTTCAATTGCTTTGGATGAGAGCAGTGATATTAATGATACAGCTCAGCTTATTATATTTATCAGAGGTATAAATAGTAAATTCGACGTATGTGAAGAGTTAGCTAGTTTGTGTAGTATGAAAGGTACAACAACATCTGCTGATATATTCCAAACCATTGAATCGTTAGGATTGAACTGGAAAAATCTAAAAGGCATTACAACAGATGGTGCCCGCAACATGTGTGGTCATAAGACTGGAGTAGCTGTTTGTGTTCGCAATAAGGTGATAGATTCAGGTGGTGAAATTCCAATTCTTTTCCACTGTATAATCCACCAACAAGCTTTGTGCATGAAAATTTTAAAATGGAAATCAGTTATGGATGTGGTGATTTCTATAATAAATCTAATAAGGCGACACAGTTTGAACCACCGCCAATTTCAAGAATTTTTAGCAGAAATTGAATCCGAGTACGGTGATGTACTTTATCATACTGATATTAGATGGTTAAGTACTGGTAATGTCCTTAAAAGATTTTTTCACTTAAGAGACGCTATTGATATTTTTTTAGTAGAAAAAGGAAAAAGAAGAATGGAATTGTTAGATCCGGAATGGCTACTTGATTTAGCTTTTTTAATTGATATAACTTCATTGATGAATGAATTAAATATAAAACTACAAGGCAAAGATAAATTGGTACACGATTGTTTTTCTGATATTAAATCTTTTGAATTGAAATTACGATTGATCAAAACCAACATTTTGGAGAAAAAGTTTCACAACTTACCGTTTTGTTCAATTATTATGGAAAATAATCGATATTTAATTTTACATAAATTTGAAGATTACATTGATATGCTTCAAAATGAATTTGAAACCCGATTTTCTGATTTTCACAGCCACTCAAACAAATTTAAACTTTTTCAAAATCCTTTTTCAATAGACATTAATGATGTTCCTGATTATTTAGAAATGGAAATAATTGATCTCCAAACAAATGATACATTAAAAGCCTCATTTATATTAAAAGGTATTGTTGAATTTTATGCCACCCTTCCCAACGAAACTTTTACTTCATTAAAAAAATTTGCAGCGAGTATGATTACACTTTTTGCCAGTACATATATTTGCGAGCAAACCTTTAGCAAAATGAAGTATATTAAGAACAAATTTCGAACGCAGTTAACAGACGAACATTTGCATTCAATTTTACGAACTTCTACTACCAGCTTTAATCCTGATTATAAAAGTTTAATGACAAATATGAAAAAATACCAAAGTTCTCATTAAATTAAGTATAATTATTACTTAAGTACGACATTTTTAAGCAATATTATGTTATATCGTTATGTATTTTTATTTTAATATTAATCTTTAATATAATGAATTGTTTTTGTTTTGTAGTGCATATATATATATGTTACTAAAAATTGTTTTTTTATACATAACATATAATAAAAATGAATTTAATTAAAAAAATAAACAAAAGTCAAGGTTTTTATTTCTGGCCCATACGTAAATTGAAAAATCTGTATCTGGCCCTCCCCTAGAAAGTCTTGCCGACGCTTGCCTTATACCATCATCCAATTTTTTCAAAAACAATGTCTGGAAGGCGATTTGAGCAAATTCTGCGTTGTTTCAATATATCTGTGGATGGTGAAAAAGATAAATGTAAAAATAACAACAAATTAATAAATATGCTGTGTCAGAACTTCAGAAAGATTAATAGTCCTGGTGAATGTTTGTCTTTGGATGAATCCTTATTATTGTTCAAAGGCCGTCTTCGTTTTAAACAATATATACCAAGCAAACGGGAACGATATGGTATTAAATTTTTTGAACTTTGTGATCCTGATGGATATGTTTATAATATTGAAATGTATCAAGGACGGTCTATAGAAATTGATAACTTACAAAATGTTTCTTTATCTAAAATAGATAGTATTGTCATGAAATTAATGAACAATTTGTTATACAAAGGACATATATTATGTATGGATAATTTCTACAATAGTGTTAAACTTTCTGAAACACTTTTATCCCATAGAACTCACACAATTGGTACCCTCAGGCGCAATAGAAAGAAAAATCCTGTTGAAGTTGTTGGTAAAAAAATGAAAAAAGGTGATTTTATGTGGAAACGTAGAGGGCAAATCTATGTTTCAAAATGGAAAGATAAATGAGACGTCCTTTTTATCAATACAATTATCCATCCAACATTGGAAGCTATTAGAAATTCCTATGGAAAAGAAAAAATAAAACCAGCCGAAGTTGCTTTCTATAATCTGAACATGGCAGGAGTGGATAAAACAGATCAAATGATATCGTATTACTCAAGTCCAAGAAAAACTATTCGGTGGTACAAAAAAGTTTTATTCCATCTGATGGACGTCGCCCTCTTCAATTCGTATTTCGTTTTCAAAAAACGATTCAACAACAAAAAATTAAATTATGTGGAATTCCGAGATGCAGTGATCAAAGATTTGCTAGGTCTGTCTGAAAAAATTAAATGTCAAACAACATATTCATCTTTTCCACGTCCTTCGACTTCTACTGCAGACGTAGATACATCAATGTTACATGTTGCAGAAAGAATAATTGATGCTAATGGAAAAAAGATTTATCGCCGATGCAGACAAAAAATGCACAAAAAACAAAGTTCGAAAAGAAACTAATATTGAATGTCGTGATTGTTTGGATAAACCACCACTTTGTTTGGATTGTTTCAAAGTATGGCATTTGTAATAATTAATTTTTTTTATTAGCTACCAAATAAAGGTTATTATTTTTGTATTTCTTAATTTTACCAAAGAATGGTTACTATTTTTATAATATTATTTTTAAATGTACTATATCATGAAATAGAAAATATATATATATGTACATACATTTTGATTTTTTTGAATTTTCTAATTAATTTTTATAAAACAAAAGCATATTATTTTAGATATTCGCTATAATTTTCTTTCACTTTCCTAAATCAGACATCAGACATAAATAAACGTCCTGTCCCATAAGAGGGAAATTTGGTTTACAGTGACAAGGACGTCAATACACGGTGACGTATATAGACGTCATGTCCTGCCGCATCATCAACGGAAGCTCTAACTGGACAGGACGTTAATACACGTCACCCCCACTACTTCAAATTTTGGATTTTGGGCGAATCAGTACAATATTACCATTATTTTGGTCGTTACAGAACATTTCTATCTTCTCTTAAACCCGAGATACCAGCAAGTGTCCCCGTAGAAAACACTATGAAAATATAGTGTCTGCGAAAGGGTTAATGCATAAAGGATTAGAAGGTTTTCTGATTTTGAAAGTAGCAAATGTCATTTCAATATTTTTTGCTCTCCGATGTCTATTGACATTGAAAATATAGACGAAAATTTGCAAATGGAATTTATAGAGCTACGATGCGATTCTTTATTGAACCAAAAAAATATAAAAAAAATCGGTGAGTAATGGATTCACGTGTTCTTGAAGGAAAGCAACCAGGAGTACAACTTTTGAAATCGAGGAAACGCAATTACGGTATAGAGCATGTTTTTAGTCGACACGGGCGCAGATTTATCGGTTTTACCCGGTAAATCCCAAACAACAACAACGGCATCCGATATATCACTTTCTGCCGCAAACGGTACAAACATAAAAACATTTGGCAAAAAGTTACTTAAATTAAATCTCGGACTTCGTAGAAATTTCATCCGATTTATCTGCAGCAGCACGCAAAGGGCTTTTAATTAATGTATATTAAAATTAAAACTAATATTAAAACTACACTTAATATTAAAAATAATACCAACAAACAGTATATAACTAGAGTTTGCAATCCGGATATCCGGATATTCGATTATCCGGATAATTCAACAGATTTTGCCTATTCGACTATCCGGATAATTTCTTAAGACTATCCGAATATAAATTAAAATAAAAAAAAACCTCAAAATATATAAAAATCTACATTTATTTGGGAAATTTTTCCGAGAAGCTGACAACATTTCAAAAAAGCTTTTTCTGTTAGTTTCAAAGTGACAAATGTCAAATAAACAAACAGCTGTTCTGATATTTTGATTGATATTAATATATTTATTTAAATACGCATTTTTTTACAAGTGGCTAATATTTTTTTGTATTGCCGAATATATAATTCTTTTAGAGCCTCTGAAAATATTTAATATTAAATTCTATTAGATGAACATTTGTTGGTAAGTGAAATTAAGCCTAATATATAATTTAGCATAATATAATTTCATTTTATATAGGCCTAGTAATTCAAGTTTGTTCACAGAAATTTTTTTTTTGTTTTTAAACATAATCAAAATTATAATATTATTTGACCATGTCAAAACGGTCAGAAGTATGGAATCATTTTAAAAAAGTGACAACAAATAAAGACGAGGTTGTATGTAATCATTGTGCTAAGATATTGGGGTGTAAAGGATCCACAACAACGCCGCTTTTAAACCATCTTAAAACACACAAAATTAATATTAACATTAATCATCTTACAAATGATGAAAATAATCAACAAAATATACAATGTGTCTCTAAAAAGCCGAAGTATTCATCAAATTTATTGCTGTACGTTCAAAGAGAAATGCTAGAAGAGATTTTGTCACGATGCGTCGCGGAAGATGGTTTTTCTATGTACTCCTTTACTAAATCACGAGCTATCATGGGATATGTTCAAAACAAAGGATTTGAAATGCCAAAAAGTCCAAATACCGTGACAAAACATATCATTAATTTTTGTGCCAAGAAAAAAAACGATTTAAAAATAAAAATTGACAATTTAAAAAAAAATAATGTCAAATTTTCTTTAACAGTTGATGAGTGGACCGACAACTGTATGAAAAGGTATCTGAATGTTTCACTGCATGTTCTTTCAGATGATTTGAAATTTGATGTGTATGTATTAGGATTAGTCGAAATAAAAGGACACTGTAATGCTGAGCAAACTAAAGTGTATGTAGAGAACAAATTGAAAGATTTTAATCTTGTAACTAAAAGTGATGTAATTTCATCCACACATGATGGAGCTGCAGTTATGATAAAATATGGCAAAATCTTAGATATCATTTCTCAACTCTGCCATAATCACGCCTTACATTTATCTGTAATTGATACATTTTATAAACGACGAGAATCAACTTTCGTCGATGAAGATGAAGAAATATCTGACTTAGACTATGTTGAAGACGAAGTAGAAGCAGGTGAAGGTGATGAAATTAATGATTACGTGTTAAATATTAATAATGATGATGCAAACTTAAATGTTATATATGAATGTGAGGACGAAAATCAAAATCATGTTAAGGAAAATTTTGACGATATTTTTATAAACTTAAGGAAAATTATTAGATTATTCAAGACATCATCCGTTAAAAATTCAATTTTACAGAATCATGTTACAAAACAAGAAGGTAAGCCTTTAAAATTATTACTAGATATCAAAACTAGATGGAATTCAATAATTACTATGGTAAACCGTTTTCTTCAAATAAAAGATTGCGTTAATAAGACTTTGGAAGAATTAGGCCTAGCAACAATTTCGGACCATCATATATTGGTTTTGCAGGATGTGTTGTCTGTTTTATCTCCTATGGAAGCAGCTGTAAAAGAACTGAGTAAAAATTCAGCCACACTTTTAACAGCCGAAGGTGTATACAAATTTTTATTCGCAAAAATGGAAGAAATTAAATCAGAATTAAGTAACGTGTTATTATTGCATTTAAAAAGACGTATGAATGAGCGCCGAGATAAAACCCTTCTTACCTTGATGATATTTTTAGAAACAGGAAATATTCCTCGGACGAATAGATATTTTGAATACTCAACAAAAAGTGCTGCAATTAATTTAGCAGTCGAAATTATGGAAAAAATTCATCCAACTGCATATGCAAATTCTAGTTCTGATATTATTTCGAGCGCTGATACTGAATGTGTTGAATTTGAAGAAAATAATACACAATTAAATGGACAATCATCGTTACACCATCAACTACAAGAAGCAATTTCATCAATTAGTTATGTTGATGGTAATATAATGGAAAGTAATTTACAATCAGGACTTAGACGAGATTTTTTACTCCTAAGCAATACCAAAGAAAGGTCAAAGATATTAAAAATTCTTTTTAACGCACTGCTTGTGATTAAACCAACATCAACTGCAACAGAAAGAGTATTTTCAACTGCCGGAAACTTTAAAACGAAATTAAGAACTAGACTTAATTTTGAAACATTTGATGCCATTCTTTTTTTAAAATATTATTTTTTACAAATGAAATAATAACAAATTCGTTGTGTTTGTTATTAGCTATAAAAAAAAATTAAAAAATTTAATGCATTTAATTAATGAAATCAATGCCACTGTATTTTTTTTTATTTTTAATCGTTGAAATTCCTATACTATGTGTTCATTTTTATTTTAGTTATATAAATTACAATATGAAATTGTTTTATTTTTGTAATTGTTTTGTTATTTAATAATATCTGCTACAAACCAAAAATATTCTTGTAAAACGAAAATTTAAATTTTGGCAATTTCAGTTACTATTTTATCATATAGATTTTAAACTATTAAATTGAAGTATGCCATGTTATTTCTTTTTTGTTGCTTTATTTTACTTCCCACGTAAACTTTTCGGCCAAGTCAGTCAGTTCATTTTTTCGTGATTTTGTGCAGACATATTTTACCAAAAGTTTATAAAATAATAATAATTTTAGTGAAAAAAAAATATTTTTATATTCAAAAAAGAGTATATTTTCTATATTTTATATTGGTAAGTAAATATTTACTATAGTTTTGTCTTATTTGCTTGATTTCGGTATGTATCTTATTATCTACATTGCGCATTTTCCTCTATTTATCTATGTAGCATATTATCTACATTGCGCATTGTACTATGAAATCTCCGCTTAGTGAAGAGGCTATTACTAGTATTTTAGAATGGTGGGAAAGTGAAGATGAGCTGGATTTTTCGGACTTTGAAGAAGATGATAATAATAACCCAATTATAGATGAAGATGCATTTGATATTGAAAATATGCCCATGGATATAATTGAGGAAGAGGCTATTGTAGAAGTACCATCAACTTTAGATTGCGACAATGTAGACGTTAATATTTTAGCTGAAGAATGTTCAACTTCCAGAGAAAGCTGCACAATTTTAAACACAAGAAATTTGATTTGGAAAAAGGATAATATGGTTATGAACGAAGAGAAGTTGAGTTTTCTGAAAACTTCACTTCCGGATAGTGTCATGCAATTATCCACTCCATCAGAATTTTTCCGGTATTTTTTCACAAATGATTGTTTGGATGATATAGTCAAGCAAACTAATTTATATTCAACCCAAAAAAATGTAAATAATCCAGAAAATATAACTAAAGTTGATATTGAAAAATTTATTGGTGTATGCTTATACATCCATAGTCCAAATAACAAATGTGCGAAATTACTGGAGCAACCATTTTGGATTTGATAAAGTTAAAGATGCAATAGGCCAGAAACATTTTGAAAAAATTCGTCGTTTTATTCATTTCAGCGACAATACCAAAATGTTGCCAAAGACCCACGAAGATCATGATCGCCTCTATAAGCTTAGACCTATATTTGATCATTTAAATAATCGTTTTCAAACAATTCCATACGAGAGAGATCTATCCTTGGATGAACAATTGTGCGCAACGAAAGCTAAAACATATATGAAACAATATCTTCCAATGAAGCCTCATAAATGGGGATATAAACTATATGTTTTAAGTGGAGTTAGTGGATATGCATATAATTTAGAAGTGTATACCGGACAAGAAAATTTTGATAAGTTTCGAAATGCAAATGAACCTGATATTGGTGCTAGTGGAAATGTTGTTGTAAGGCTGGTCAGAGGCGTTCCTAGACACGTTAATCACAGGATTTATTTTGACAATTACTACACCAGTATCTCTATTATGGTGTATTTAGCACAAATTGGAATTTATTCATTAGGTACTGTACGTCGTAATCGTATACCTAACTGCAAATTACCGAGTGAAAGTGAATTAAAAAAACTTCCTCGTGGTACTTCTGCTGAATTTGTAGTTACCTGCAATGATGTTGATATTACATCAGTTATCTGGAAGGATAACAAACTGGTAACTCTCTTATCTACCTATTGTGGAGTGTTACCAATGACAACAATTGACCGATTCGACAAAAAACAAAAAGTTCGAATTAGTGTAGAATGTCCAAAACTGATTAAGGAATATAACCGACACATGGGTGGTGTAGACCTCTTAGATAGTTTGATTGGTCGCTCCAAAATTAGAATGAGATCAAAAAAATGGTACATGAGGCTTTTTTACCATTTCTTAGATTTAACCGTCGTTAACGCATGGTTATTATACCGGCGAGTTGAAGCTGAAAAGGGTAATAAAAAAACATTGCGATTACTGGATTTTAAAGGAGAAATTGCAAATTCGTTCGCAAAATCTGAAGGAGTTCGGCAGGCAAGGGGAAGACCATCCTCCTCATTAGAGCCTATGATTCAAGCAAAAAAGAAAAGGGGACCAACATCCTATATGCCGCAAAAAGATGTCCGGAAAAGTCCAAATTCTCATTGGCCGTCTTATGATGAATGTCGACAAAGATGTAAATATCCTGGTTGCAAAGGTTTTTCGTTCATCAAATGTACTAAATGTACAGTACACTTGTGTTTAAATAAAAACAACAATTGTTTTATGAAATTTCATCAAGAATAATGTTTTATTATATTTTCTTTTCTATTTATCTGAAAATAAATTTTGAATTGTTCTTTATATAAATTTTTTCATTTTTAATTTGTTGATTATTAGTAAGTATTAAAAATATAATATGCTTTAATGTAAAACATTTTATGTTCATAAAGGGCAATGTAGCATTTCTGCTACAATAAGAAAAATCGATATCCTGTTCCAACAAAACGTCCTAGAACATTTTTATTGAATAAAAATTGTTCCTTACCATCAAATTCGACTATGACATTTTTTTTAGCAAAATCAAAAAATTCGCGCATTGAAGGGTTAACATATTCACTGATATATTTTATCTAAATGATCAAACTATCCTTTTGACTCCATTAGCAGGTGCAATATTTGTGTAGCCTCCTAGTGGCAAAAAGACCACAAAGTGTTTATGGTAACACTGAACATTGTGATTGACAGAAATGTCAAAGATTAGGAAATTAATAAATGAGTCTTTAGAGAATTAAGACAAAGTCAACACCTGTTTTTACTTTATTTCGTACAACAGATATTGGGCATATTAAAATACATGTGTACCAATAAATGGTGACCCCGACGTGATACTTATATAAATTATTGCATCCTCGTAATCTAATATTAAATAAATATTAAAAATAATATTAGGACGCAATATTAAATAAGTTTCGTCAATTATTAGTACGAAAATCAACAGGATTACCAGGATTTAAACAGATAAATTTGGTGATGGGAAGTTTTCAAACAAACAACTTTATACCACCAATTTAATATTCTCATCAATTAAAACACACGGTGGCCGATGTAATTAAAATAATAAATTGTTGCCGCTTTCATCATTAAAATACATCGTGGCCGATGTAATTCATATAATTAATCCTTGCCGCTTTCATCATAAAAAAAATCATCGTTGACGCTTTCATGAAGCATCGAGCCACTTTCATCAGGAAAAATCATCATTGCCGTTTTCAATGCATGAAAAAGTCGCCGTTTCCCAGAAATTAACATCACATCAAAAATTGGCGGTACGCAGAAAAATTATAATTATTACCACGTGAGTTCAAACATAAATTTATATATATACATATTATATTACCTATATAGAATTAAATTGTAATTCGGACTAAATCTGAAAATAAAAATTACACATTATATTTAAGAATTATAACCTAAGTTTGGGAAATATTTATTTGAATATAAAAAATTGTTTGTTTTTTTTTTTTGATATTTTCTTTGTAATAAAATTTAATAATTGAGCCAATAATGGTTAATTCAGACTCAGAAGACAGTACTAGTAGTAGTAAGACAGTGATTTCAAAAGAAAATGAACAAGTTAACAAATCAGAAACATCTCGCCCTGCAGAATCTGTAAACGTAGTTTCGGTCAAAATTCCACCTTTCTGGAGTAATAGACCAGATTTATGGTTTCTACAGGTGGAAGCTCAGTTCAGAGCAAAAAACATTACAATTTCAAATACAAAATATGATCATTTGTTATCTGCTCTCCCAGCTGAGACTATTGAGTTAGTGGCAGATGCTGTTCTTAACCCACCTAAAGAAAATAAGTACGAGCATTTAAAAAATTTAATTATATCACGTAATACAGATTCTGAAGAGCGCAGGTTAGACAATCTCTTAAATAATTTTGATCTTAATGACTCGAAACCCTCGGAATTATATCGTAGAATGGAATCGTTAGCTACCAGTAATAGTCTGGTTAACAAACAACTTTTACGTAAATTATGGTTAAATAAACTTCCTACTAATGTGCAAAATTGTCTGTTAGTAATAGAATCCACCACTAGTTTAGAAGATTTGTTTGTTATGGCAGACAAGATAATAGATACATCACAACCGTCTTTCAAAGTAGCTACAATCGGGAACAACGATGACAAAATTTTAGATTCAATTAATCGAATGGAAAATCGATTAAAAAAATTAGAAATAAATTCGAGATCAAGATCAAATTATCGTAATCAATCTGCTCCTAGGTTTAGGTCCAAAAGTAAAAATCGTGATACAACTCCGAATACCCGTAATTCTGCTTTTTGTTGGTACCATAATAAATTCGGTGAGGCAGCAAAAAAATGTACAGTTCCTTGTAAGAAAAACCAGCAACAACAACAAAAAAACTAAATTGTAGTACCTCGCGCGCGGCATCGAAGTGCAAAAATAATTTTAGCCGTTTGTTTATTACCGATCCGAAAACAAAAATACAGTTTCTTATTGATACGGGTGCTGAAATCTCAGTCATACCCAAAAAATTTTGTCCATACCATACTGAGAAATCAAACACAAATCTTATGGCCGCGAATGGCACACACATTCCCACTTATGGTTTTAAAGCTTTAACTCTAAATTTAAATTTACGACGTAATCTGGATCATATATTTACTGTTGCCGCAGTCGATAATGCTATTTTAGGCGCGGATTTTCTTGCTAAATTTAAATTGTTGGTTGACCTCAATGGAAAAAAAATCGTGGATCAGTCCACAACACTGCGGACAAACTGTTTTCTTAAAAAAATAGAACCTGGTTCACCCAAGCTCTGTCCAATTAATGATGATTTTGGCCGAATTTTAAATGAATTTTCTTCACTCAGAATAGCACCAAATTTCGATGTGAAAGCGAAACACAATGTCGTCCACTACATAACTACAGAGGGACCACTACCGTCAGTTCGGCCACGACGTCTTAATCCGGAAAAATTAAAGATAGCGAAAGCAGAATTCGATCTTATGGTTCGTTTGGGTATTTGCCGACCATCATCTTCTTCGGTAGCTTCGCCATTACATATGGTCCCGAAAAAAGCTCCTAACGAGTGGAGACCATGTGGAGACTACCGGCTACTAAATGCAGCCACAATTTTCGATAAATATCCAATCACAAACATTCAAGATCTAAACAACAGTTTAAATAATTGTAAATTGTTTTCTAAAATTGATCTCGTCAGAGCGTACCACCAGATTCCTGTAGCTGAAACCGATATTTATAAAACTGCAGTAACAACGCCCTTTGGCCTCTACGAGTTTGTTCGTATGCCTTTTGGTCTCAAAAACGTATAGGGTTCAAATGCAACCGGTACACTCTGTACCAAAATAATAAATCATACGACGCTCAATGTAAGATGAGTTTTTATTGTTATCAGCGCTCACTGATAACAATCATCAGATTATATATAGATCACCGATAATAAAAGAGAGTACAGTCAAGTATATATATTCAATGCAGTTGCATCGTGCTTAAATAAAAGTTATTAATTGTAATAGTTAAGATTGAAGGTTAAATAAAAGTTAAATTAAGATAGTTAATAAAGTAATTATAACGAACAAAATAGTGTTTTATTTATTAATAAAAACTAACTATAAATTGGTGACCCCGACTAAGCAACGCGCTTAGAAATTAAAAAAAACGAAAAATTAAATTAATTTAACACATAAAAAAAAAAAAACTTTGTAGCACGTGGTAAAAAAAAAAAAAAAAAAATTAAAGATACACATAAATTGTTAAACACAATTAAAATTGTGTATGACCAAAATACATATTTTATATATATACATAAAATATATCCGAGTTTCAACATATTACACCACGCTACCAATTTTGGGACAAAATACCATCATCTACATACAACAATTAACAACGGATATCAACATCAGACCACCGCAGAATTATCCAGCGATCGAAGGCAGCAGCAGAGCAACACGTTCGAGAATTTTACAAGTACCATAGTATAAGATATGTTTAAAATACATTAATATTCTTTATATACAAAAAAAAAATTTTTAAAAAAAAAAAAGAATATAAAATTATAATTCATGGTATTATTGTAGTAAAATCCATACTTTCTATATAAAAAAGGCCTTGTTATAAAATGCTGTGCTGCCCTGAAACAAAATTTTAAATTCTATGAAAGATTAATAATTCAAAATTTCAATCATTTAGTTAAAATTTAGATAAAACAAAATTCTATAAATCAAAATTTCAATCATTTAGTTAAAATTTAGATAAAATAAGTTCAATAAATCAAAATTTTGATATTTTTTTGTGGATTAAAAGTACAGTCAGTATAACGGTTTTACGGTAATTGTACCGTCGAAATAATATAAAAATTTTCAAATTGAAACTGTAAAACTAACAAAAAAATATCAATTTTTTTTTATATCGTACGCAATTAAAAATTTTATATCGTACGCAATTAAAAAATTTTCAAATTATTCAATATTACAATTTGTACCATATATACTTTATATACAAGCGTTTATTATAAAAACGTTATTATTATATATATAAGAAAAAAAAAAATTTAACGAAAATTTTTATATCAAAATTTATTATATACAAGAAATTAATTACACAATATTCTATATAATATCATATATATTCATTTTCCATATATTATACATTCAACAAATTTTTTTTCAATACAAATATATTGTATAAAAAAAAAATAATTAAAAAAAAAAAAATTTGATTTTATCAATTCTATATTCCATTTATATAAATCAGTTGTATACACGCATACATACATGCAGAATATATACATTTGACTCTCACGATATTATATACCGGCTGCGACAAATTACAACAAAATTTACTTGCTATATAAAATATTAAATACAGGGTGCATCCATTGTAACAATAACACCAAAAAAAAAAATCGGTTTCGACAAATTACAGCTTATATAAAATTTGACGATCGTTATATAAAATAATAATATTAAAATAAATACAGGGTGCATCGGTTGCAATAACAACTCCAAATATAAAAAAAAATAAACAAACATTTTTAGTAATTTTTATCAACTACTAACCTATAAAAAAAAAAAAAAAAAAAATGCCGGATAGTGACGAAAAAGAAATGCCGATTAGTGACGGAGATAATAAAGATATTAACATAATATCACGAATCAAATTAGCCCCGTTCTTTGATAAAAATCCGGATCTGTGGTTCATAATAGCAGAGAGCCAGTTTAATTTACACAAAACTATTAAAGATGACGATAAATTCAATCATACATTAGCCGCGCTTCCACAAGACATCGCGTTATCGGTTATCGATGTGCTAAAAAATCCCGACGTTACAGTTCCGAAATACGAATCATTAAAGAAAGCTCTGATCGAACGACACAGCCTGTCCAATGAAAAACGTCTAGATAATTTATTATCTAGCTTAAACGAAATTGGCGACCTCAGCCCTTCAGAATTCTTCAGACAATTATCAAATCAAGCCGGCGATTCAAAACTTATCGAAATAGACTTAATAAAAAGAATATGGTTAAAAAGATTACCCCAAAATCTACGAACTTCAGTCGCACCGTGGGCCGATAAAAAAATCGAAGAAATTCTACCGATCGCCGACAAAATTTGGGAAGTTTCCCAACCTTCGTGTTCAGTGGCCGAAACATCATGCGCGCCGAAATCGAAAAATAAAGTATTTCCACCACTTACACCTACAGAACAAAAACTAACAAGGGAGTTAAGCGAAATAAAGAAATTACTTACGAAACTAGAACTCGGTAACCGTGGCCGAAATAGAGATAGATCTTCATCACGTTCAAGGCCGAAATCTCGACCAGTTTCGCAAAATAATTCGAAATTCTGCTACTTCCATAACAGATTCGGCTCCAATGCTAGAAATTGTAGACAACCGTGTGCATTTAAAGTGCCACAAACACCAAACAAAGATTTAAACTAATACATTCCACGGTTAACGCGGCGAACAGTGGAACAGTTAAATCACGCCGCCTTTTCGTACACGACCGCGAAAACTCACTACAGTTTCTTATAGATTCCGGTGCCGAAATTTCGGTCGTTCCGTACAGCTTATTCCCCCACGGAAATAAAGACCCAATTCGTTCGTTATCTGCTGCTAATGGCACAGAAATAGCAACATATGGAACAAAATTATTAAAACTTAACCTCGGCTTAAGACGCGCTTTCACACACGCATTTATATTGGCAAAGGTGAATAAACCAATTATCGGCGCTGATTTTCTGTCGAAATACAATCTTCTAATCGACTTAAAAAACCGTAGATTAATCGATACTTCAACTTCTCTGCAAGTAAATGCCATAATTGCCAATGTAGATACGCCTACACCAAAAATTTATTGTATTCAAAACGAATACGGCTCACTATTAAAAGAATTTCCGTCACTAACGGAATTACCTAATTATAATTATCCGGTAAAACACAACGTGCGCCACTATATTGAGACGCAAGGTATAGCGCCATCCGAAAAGCCTCGCCGCCTAGACTCCGAGAAACTGAAAGCTGCCAAAATGGAATTTCAGCACATGGTCGAACTGGGTATCTGCCGACCCTCGAAATCCAGATTTGCATCACCTCTGCACATGGTAATAAAAAAGGATAACGATTGGCGTCCTTGCGGTGACTATCGTCGCTTAAACGCCATCACGATTCCCGACAGGTATCCTATACCTCATATACAGAGTTTCTCGCAACAGTTAGCTGGATGCAAAATTTTCTCAAAAATCGATTTAGTCCGGGCATACCACCAAATTCCCATGGCTGACGAAGACACAGAAAAAACCGCCATCACAACTCCGTTCGGCTTATTCGAATCACTCGAATGCCTTATGGTTTACGGAATTCCGCCCAAACCTTTCAAAGATTTTTGAATGAAGTTACCAACGGGCTAGAGTTTTTATTTTGCTATATCGATGATATTTTGATAGCCAGCAAATCAGAGGCTGATCACAAAAATCATCTAAAAATGTTATTCGCACGTCTTACTGAATACGGTTTGAATATAAAAACCTCTAAGTGCATATTTGGTGCTAAATCTTTAGAATTTTTAAGCCATACAATTTCGGAGATGGGTATTTTACCGTCTGAAGAAAAAGTTACCGCTATCCAAAATTTTCCAGAACCAACGACTCTTCGCAAAATACAACGCTTCGTCGGCATGGTAAATTATTACCATCGCTTTATACCGCACCTAGCAGAAGATTTAGCACCTATTCATGCTCATCTAGCAACATTAACAAATAAAAAAAATAGAATAAAATTTTCTTGGCCCGAAGAATGCAAAGTTAGCTTTAACAAAGTAAAGCATTCTCTTGCTACTGCCACCTTACTCGCGCATCCTCTCGAGCACACAAAATATAATATAACTTCAGACGCGTCAAATACAGCCGTTGGAGCCGTACTGCAGCAATATAATAATACGAATTGGGAGCCCCTCGGTTTCTTTTCAAAAAAATTATCGCCAACCGAAGTCAAGTATTCCACATTCGATAGAGAGCTCCTGGCAATCTATTTGGCTGTAAAACATTTTAGACACTTCGTGGAAGGACGACAATTCTCTATCTACACCGACCACAAGCCGTTGTGTACCGCCATCAATTCCAAATCTGAACGTAGCCCTCGGCAACTACGGCATTTGGACTACATTGCTCAGTTCACGAACGATATACAACATATCCATGGAAAACATAACGTGGTCAGTGACTGTCTCTCCAGGTTCAACGAAGTATCGTCATTTTCATTAAATGACTTACCTGTAACTCAAAATCAGGACGACGAACTTCAACACTTAATCAAAAATACTCCGAATTCATCGAAGATTCAAATGAAACTCGTCCAAATACCTGATTCTAAAGACAAAGTCTGGTGCGAGGTGTCAATTGGTAAGAATCGTCCATTCATCCCAAAAGTTTGGAGACAAAAAATCTTCGACAGCCTTCACAGTTTGTCACACCCGGGTGTCCGAGCAACACGCAAGCTAGTTAGCTCTAAATATTTCTGGCCTCAAATGAATGTCGACACAGGGTACTGGGCAAAATCATGTATGGGTTGTCAACGATCCAAAGTCAGTCGCCATATAAAATCGCCATTTGCAAAATTTGATATCCCTAGTGGCAGATTCCAGCACGTGCATATCGATATCGTCGGGCCGCTTCCAATTTCAAACGGTTTCACTTACATCCTCACAATAGTTGACCGATTCACTCGCTGGCCTGAGGCAATTCCGATGAGGGACATGACCGCGCTTACAGTAGCAACAATATTTTATCAGGAATATATCACCAGATTCGGAATCCCATCAGTAGTTACTACCGATCAAGGGACACAATTCGAGTCTAAGTTGTTTAGAGATTTAATTAAACTGATCGGCTCAAGTCGAATTCGAACCACGCCATACAATCCGAAAGCTAATGGAATGGTTGAACGTTTTCACCGACAGCTAAAGGCGTCACTGAAAGCTCGTTGCAACACAACTCATTGGAGTTCGGAACTTCCAACCGTTCTTCTCGGAATCAGAACTTCAATAAAAAAAGATTTGGATTGCACACCAGCAGAAATGGTGTACGGTCAACCTTTAGTTGTTCCCGGCGAATTATTCATACAAAAATCGGAAACCAAACTTATAGATTCCGAATTCATTACCAACTTGCGAAAAAATATGAATAATATTCTACCAACACCACCACGGGAACAGAAACAAACCGATATTTTCCTCCCAAAAACACTCGACACCTGCACACACGTTTTCGTGCGCGTAGACAAAGTTAAAGGTCCACTAGTTACTCCATATACTGGACCCTACAAAATAATCCGAAGAATGCGAAAAAATTATATAATCGACGTCAACGGAAAAAATAAAAATGTCAGTATTGATCGATTAAAACCAGCATTTGAAACAAATTTAGATTGTTCGTAAACTAACCTTTCGAAATACATAATATAAAAAATACTAGTTTCCGTCCAGGGGGGGAGTAATATAGGGTTCAAATGCAACCGGTACACTCTGTACCAAAATAATAAATCATACGACGCTCAATGTAAGATGAGTTTTTATTGTTATCAGCGCTCACTGATAACAATCATCAGATTATATATAGATCACCGATAATAAAAGAGAGTACAGTCAAGTATATATATTCAATGCAGTTGCATCGTGCTTAAATAAAAGTTATTAATTGTAATAGTTAAGATTGAAGGTTAAATAAAAGTTAAATTAAGATAGTTAATAAAGTAATTATAACGAACAAAATAGTGTTTTATTTATTAATAAAAACTAACTATAAACGCTGCACAAACGTTCCAAAGATTTATGAACGAGGTACTAGCTGGCCTAGACTTTGCGTTCGTGTATCTGGATGACATTTTAATTGCCAGTGTTTCACCTGAAGAACACCAAATCCATCTGCGGAAGGTGTTCACGAAGTTGGAGGAATACGGCATAAATGTTAATCAATCGAAATGTATTTTCGGCGCTACAGAAATCGAGTTTCTCGGGCATAAAATTACTGCCACTGGTATCGCTCCGACGGAAGAAAAGATTTCAACAATAACAAATTTCCCAACTCCAAACACATTTAAAAAATTACAACGTTTTCTGGGTATGATAAATTTCTATCATAGATTTCTGCCTGACGTAACAAAATTTTCACTTTCACTTTATGATTTATTAAAGCGCTGCAACAGTAAAAAAAATAAAACAACAAATTTTATATGGTCTGACGAACATGACATATCATTCAACAAGTTAAAGCAATTATTTCAAAAGTCGTTATTATTAACACACCCGACACCAGGGGCGCCAATTAGCATTTTCGTTGACGCTTCAGGTGATGCAGTAGGAGCAGTACTGCAACAACAAATGGATGATAGTTATGTACCAATCAGTTTTTTCTCACGTAGGTTAAAAGATTCTGAAAAGAAATATTCAACCTTTGATCGTGAATTACTAGCAATGTACTTAGCTATCAAACACTTTAGGTATTATGTCGAAGGTAAAGAATTCATTATATTTACCGATCACAAACCACTTACTACAGTTCTCAATTCCAAATCCGAAAAATCTCCTAGACAGACCAGACACCTTGATTACATATCACAATTTTCTACAGACATTCGTTATATAAAAGGTAAATCAAATACCGTTGCAGATACTTTATCTAGATCATTTATTGATTCTATAAATCAAGTTCAAATTTCGATAGAAAATATGGCAAATCATCAACAACAAGAGGATGATATTAAGAATTTCATCGATAAATCAAAGAAAAATTCAAGCGCCTCTATGCTTTTCAAAAAGATATACATACCAGTCGATGACCAAGAAATTTGGTGTGAAATATCAACTGGTATCGATCGTCCTTTTGTCCCAACCATTTTAAGAAAGCCAATTTTCAACAAATTTCATAATTTATCCCATCCAGGTATTAAGGCTTCACGGAAATTAATCACATCAAAATATTTCTGGCCTAATATCAATAAAGACGTAGGTTTGTGGGCGAAAAGTTGTATAGGTTGTCAAAAAGCTAAAATAACTCGACACACTATTTCAAAGCATGGTACTTTTCAAACACCCAAAGGAAGATTCGAACACATTCATATAGATATTGTAGGTCCTTTACCCAATTCAAATGGTTATTCGTATTTGCTTACAATCAGAGATCGTTTCAGTCATTGGCCAGAAGCCATTCCACTACGTAATATAGCAGCAGAAACCATTGTTAAACATTTCATTAACACTTGGGTTTCACGTTATGGTGTGCCACACACTGTAACTACTGATCAAGGAACACAGTTCGAATCATCATTTTTCAAACAAATCTCTTCAATTTTAGGTATAACAAGAATCAGAACAACCACATATCACCCACAAAGTAATGGTTTTGTAGAAAGGTTCCATAGACATCTTAAAACAGCCATCAAAGCAACAGAAAATCCAAGAAAATGGTATGAAAATTTACCATGGATTTTATTAGGTATCCGTTCAGCTCTAATGGATGATCTAAAAGCAACACCTTCTCAGTTATTGTTTGGTCAATCCGTACGTTTACCGGGAGAACTAGTAACTCATAATATAAACAACACAGCAAACATCACCAGTGAATTGGCAAATGACCTGGTAAAAGCCATTAAAAATATTTGTCCAAATAATTATAAAGATCGTAAACAAAATAATATTTTTGTACCCAAAGAACTCAAAAATTGTACCCATGTATTTGTTAAACAAGGTATTAATAAAGGTAATCTCAGTCCTCCTTATGACGGTCCTTTCGAAGTTGTAGGCAGATCAGATAAAACTTTTACACTACTAATAAATAATAATAAACAAGTTATTTCTATAGACAGAATTAAGCCTGCTTTTACATATAACAGTCAAATAACAGACAGTAAATCTATCGTAACCAGAAACCAAATCAAAAAAGTAAGATTCGTACTCTAAAATTTCATAATGTTTTTAACACAACATAAATAGCAATTTAAAAAAAAAAAAAAAAAAAAAAAAAAAAAAAACTAATTTTAAAATCAAACTAATTTTAAAATCAATAACTAAACAAACAATTTTTGGTAAATAATAAAAAAAAAAAAAAAAAAAAAAAAAAAAAAAAAAAAAAAAAATTTTTTCATTAGAAATGGTAATTGCAACAATTATTTATTAAGATTTAAAACCTAAGATTTAACTATTTTATGAAATAAATGTTCATTATAATTATATTTACTTTATTAAAATTTACTTTATTAACAAGAGAATTTAATTAACGATGTAAATAAATAATTATTACGCAATGAATTAGTAAATCCAAAATTATATAATAAAACATTTATTGTAATTTTCCAAACAAAAATAGTAATAAGATATGAATTTATATATTGTGTACAGATAATTAGTAATTTTCTTTAGTAAAAAGTTAAGTTTTCCAAGATTCTAAATTTCATTTGTAATCAGTAAATTTTCAAAATTCTAAATTTCAGTTGTAATGATTACATTTCAAAATTGTTTAAATTTCAATTTCATTAAATTTCATAATTGTCAATTTCATAGTTATAAAATTTTCCAAAGGGGGAAGGTATGTAGCCTCCTAGTGGCAAAAAGACCACAAAGTGTTTATGGTAACACTGAACATTGTGATTGACAGAAATGTCAAAGATTAGGAAATTAATAAATGAGTCTTTAGAGAATTAAGACAAAGTCAACACCTGTTTTTACTTTATTTCGTACAACAGATATTGGGCATATTAAAATACATGTGTACCAATAATTTGGTAGGCAAGATTTGGCTAAAATTGCTGATGAATTTAATACAGATTTGGGTAACATAATTAAAATTATAAATTCTAGTTGCCAAAGTGGTGGCCAATATCTCAACAATAGCAGGGCAGAGTGTGGTGCAGCAGCAGCACTAACTGCTGTAAAGAATCTTAAGAACGATGAATTAAAACACTCTATATACACCAAAATAGTTAGGCAATACTTAATGCATAAAGGATTAGAAGGTTTTCTGATTTTGAAAGTAGCAAATGTCATTTCAATATTTTTTGCCCTCCGATGTCTATTGACATTGAAAATATAGACGAAAATTTGCAAATGGAATTTATAGAGCTACGATGCGATTCTTTATTGAACCAAAAAAATATAAAAAAAATCGGTGAGTAATGGATTCACGTGTTCTTGAAGGAAAGCAACCAGGAGCAAGTACAACTTTTGAAATCGAGGAAACGCAATTACGGTATAGAGCATGTTTTTAGTCGACACGGGCGCAGATTTATCGGTTTTACCCGGTAAATCCCAAACAACAACAACGGCATCCGATATATCACCTTCTGCCGCAAACGGTACAAACATAAAAACATTTGGCAAAAAGTTACTTAAATTAAATCTCGGACTTCGTAGAAATTTCATCCGATTTATCTGCAGCAGCACGCAAAGGGCTTTTAATTAATGTATATTAAAATTAAAACTAATATTAAAACTACACCTAATATTAAAAATAATACCAACAAACAGTATATAACATTGGAATTGTTAGAAGGCAAACATTTTGTAACAGACACAGAGATCTGTGAATGCAAATTAATTTATCCCAGTTACATTAAAATAGATAACGACACCTTTATATTATTCATTGGAAGTAAAATAACAACATCATATAATAAAACTATCTTATTGCAATTAAGCAACGAATTTATAAATAATTTAATTAAAGAATTAGCAACCACTTTCAATAGTGATTTTA
Organism: Empis livida; assembly: GCA_963932195.1. Classification (NCBI taxonomy): domain Eukaryota; kingdom Metazoa; phylum Arthropoda; class Insecta; order Diptera; family Empididae; genus Empis; species Empis livida. Next base: position 16,985,531 of record OZ010648.1, read on the forward strand.
ATAAAATTAAACACTCATTACTAAATATATTAGCACTCATTAACAATGAATACAAAAGGTTTATTCACGACACTGGAAGCAATGAAAACTGAGCTTGAGTTAAATGCGGCAACTGTAGTAAATGCTATAAGGCCAGATGTAATAGCAGCAGCAATACAAGGCACTGAATTTAATATGATAGGCATATCACCTGAAGAAGCAAAAGCTGATCAATCAGGCACTGCATTTACATATAATGACTTATGTATTGAGTTTAAGAAAATATGTCCTGACTTTAAAAATGATATGACTCTGACGGGGAAATCAGTTCAATTAATGTTTGCTATTAAAGTTTTATATGTTATTGGTCCAGAAGCTAGGTCAGCAAAAAAGCAGAACAATGATAAAAGCTGGTAGTTAAACTTTAAAGGTGATGGAATTGATGCAAATGGTACTAAAGTAGAAAAATTCTACAGTGTATTTGTATCCACTTTTAAAAAGATTAAGCCTCCAACAGAACAACCTATAATTAAAAATAATGTTTTGTTGCTAACTTTAAAACAAGCTGGCTTACTTGCTCTTGAAGCCTTTAACATATTCACTGATATAATTTATCTAAATGATCAAACTATCCTTTTGACTCCATTAGCAGGTGCAATATTTGGTAGGCAAGATTTGGCTAAAATTGCTGATGAATTTAATACAGATTTGGGTAACATAATTAAAATTATAAATTCTAGTTGCCAAAGTGGTGGCCAATATCTCAACAATAGCAGGGCAGAGTGTACAGGGCAGAAGTATTAAAATACAAAAAGATCTTGCTAGTCAAATTGCAAAAGAATTCGTAACCGATGTTTACGTTTTCGATGCAATTGACTATTTCAAAAATGCAGAAGCACGTGTTTTCAAAAATATAAGATATTTATATATTGAAGAGAAATATGCGGTGTTAGGAGGTGCTTCGCAGAAAACTTTCAAGAATACGAATGAATTCTTGCAATTTAATTCTAACACTGATGATGTTAAAACAGATAATATTGGAGTTTACCTACCAATTGAAATAGTTTTTGTGAAGTCTGGTCTTATTAGATCAGCTTCAAAAGATATGCGGGAAGACATTTGTCTAGAGAAACGCATCGAGAAATTAAAAGAAATAATTAAAGCTTATGAGAAGCGTAAAAATAATGTCGAAAAAGATCAGAATGATCTAATAATAATCAATGAAACAAATAATCTTAAGAATTTATACCAAAATTTATGGAAATAATTTTTAAGAATTTATAGAATTAATCATATATATATATATACAATTAATGCATGAATTTCATTATAATTATAAGTGTGTTTTTTTTTTTTTTTTTTTTTTTTTTTTTTCTAATAAACATGAATTTTATTCAGTAGTTATAATATAACTTTACAGCAGTTAGTGCAGCAGCAGCAGCACTAACTGCTGTAAAGAATCTTAAGAACGATGAATTAAAACACTCTATATACACCAAAATAGTTAGGCAATACTTAATGCATAAAGGATTAGAAGGTTTTCTGATTTTGAAAGTAGCAAATGTCATTTCAATATTTTTTGCCCTCCGATGTCTATTGACATATAGACGAAAATTTGCAAATGGAATTTATAGAGCTACGATGCGATTCTTTATTGAACCAAAAAAATATAAAAAAAATCGGTGAGTAATGGATTCACGTGTTCTTGAAGGAAAGCAACCAGGAGCAAGTACAACTTTTGAAATCGAGGAAACGCAATTACGGTATAGAGCATGTTTTTAGTCGACACGGGCGCAGATTTATCGGTTTTACCCGGTAAATCCCAAACAACAACAACGGCATCCGATATATCACCTTCTGCCGCAAACGGTACAAACATAAAAACATTTGGCAAAAAGTTACTTAAATTAAATCTCGGACTTCGTAGAAATTTCATCCGATTTATCTGCAGCAGCACGCAAAGGGCTTTTAATTAATGTATATTAAAATTAAAACTAATATTAAAACTACACCTAATATTAAAAATAATACCAACAAACAGTATATAACATTGGAATTGTTAGAAGGCAAACATTTTGTAACAGACACAGAGATCTGTGAATGCAAATTAATTTATCCCAGTTACATTAAAATAGATAACGACACCTTTATATTATTCATTGGAAGTAAAATAACAACATCATATAATAAAACTATCTTATTGCAATTAAGCAACGAATTTATAAATAATTTAATTAAAGAATTAGCAACCACTTTCAATAGTGATTTTAATAAAATTAAACACTCATTACTAAATATATTAGCACTCATTAACAATGAATACAAAAGGTTTATTCACGACACTGGAAGCAATGAAAACTGAGCTTGAGTTAAATGCGGCAACTGTAGTAAATGCTATAAGGCCAGATGTAATAGCAGCAGCAATACAAGGCACTGAATTTAATATGATAGGCATATCACCTGAAGAAGCAAAAGCTGATCAATCAGGCACTGCATTTACATATAATGACTTATGTATTGAGTTTAAGAAAATATGTCCTGACTTTAAAAATGATATGACTCTGACGGGGAAATCAGTTCAATTAATGTTTGCTATTAAAGTTTTATATGTTATTGGTCCAGAAGCTAGGTCAGCAAAAAAGCAGAACAATGATAAAAGCTGGTAGTTAAACTTTAAAGGTGATGGAATTGATGCAAATGGTACTAAAGTAGAAAAATTCTACAGTGTATTTGTATCCACTTTTAAAAAGATTAAGCCTCCAACAGAACAACCTATAATTAAAAATAATGTTTTGTTGCTAACTTTAAAACAAGCTGGCTTACTTGCTCTTGAAGCCTTTAACATATTCACTGATATAATTTATCTAAATGATCAAACTATCCTTTTGACTCCATTAGCAGGTGCAATATTTGGTAGGCAAGATTTGGCTAAAATTGCTGATGAATTTAATACAGATTTGGGTAACATAATTAAAATTATAAATTCTAGTTGCCAAAGTGGTGGCCAATATCTCAACAATAGCAGGGCAGAGTGTACAGGGCAGAAGTATTAAAATACAAAAAGATCTTGCTAGTCAAATTGCAAAAGAATTCGTAACCGATGTTTACGTTTTCGATGCAATTGACTATTTCAAAAATGCAGAAGCACGTGTTTTCAAAAATATAAGATATTTATATATTGAAGAGAAATATGCGGTGTTAGGAGGTGCTTCGCAGAAAACTTTCAAGAATACGAATGAATTCTTGCAATTTAATTCTAACACTGATGATGTTAAAACAGATAATATTGGAGTTTACCTACCAATTGAAATAGTTTTTGTGAAGTCTGGTCTTATTAGATCAGCTTCAAAAGATATGCGGGAAGACATTTGTCTAGAGAAACGCATCGAGAAATTAAAAGAAATAATTAAAGCTTATGAGAAGCGTAAAAATAATGTCGAAAAAGATCAGAATGATCTAATAATAATCAATGAAACAAATAATCTTAAGAATTTATACCAAAATTTATGGAAATAATTTTTAAGAATTTATAGAATTAATCATATATATATATATACAATTAATGCATGAATTTCATTATAATTATAAGTTTGTTTTTTTTTTTTTTTTTTTTTTTTTTTTTTTAATAAACATGAATTTTATTCAGTAGTTATAATATAACTTTACAGCAGTTAGTGCAGCAGCAGCAGCACTAACTGCTGTAAAGAATCTTAAGAACGATGAATTAAAACACTCTATATACACCAAAATAGTTAGGCAATACTTAATGCATAAAGGATTAGAAGGTTTTCTGATTTTGAAAGTAGCAAATGTCATTTCAATATTTTTTGCCCTCCGATGTCTATTGACATATAGACGAAAATTTGCAAATGGAATTTATAGAGCTACGATGCGATTCTTTATTGAACCAAAAAAATATAAAAAAAATCGGTGAGTAATGGATTCACGTGTTCTTGAAGGAAAGCAACCAGGAGCAAGTACAACTTTTGAAATCGAGGAAACGCAATTACGGTATAGAGCATGTTTTTAGTCGACACGGGCGCAGATTTATCGGTTTTACCCGGTAAATCCCAAACAACAACAACGGCATCCGATATATCACCTTCTGCCGCAAACGGTACAAACATAAAAACATTTGGCAAAAAGTTACTTAAATTAAATCTCGGACTTCGTAGAAATTTCATCCGATTTATCTGCAGCAGCACGCAAAGGGCTTTTAATTAATGTATATTAAAATTAAAACTAATATTAAAACTACACCTAATATTAAAAATAATACCAACAAACAGTATATAACATTGGAATTGTTAGAAGGCAAACATTTTGTAACAGACACAGAGATCTGTGAATGCAAATTAATTTATCCCAGTTACATTAAAATAGATAACGACACCTTTATATTATTCATTGGAAGTAAAATAACAACATCATATAATAAAACTATCTTATTGCAATTAAGCAACGAATTTATAAATAATTTAATTAAAGAATTAGCAACCACTTTCAATAGTGATTTTAATAAAATTAAACACTCATTACTAAATATATTAGCACTCATTAACAATGAATACAAAAGGTTTATTCACGACACTGGAAGCAATGAAAACTGAGCTTGAGTTAAATGCGGCAACTGTAGTAAATGCTATAAGGCCAGATGTAATAGCAGCAGCAATACAAGGCACTGAATTTAATATGATAGGCATATCACCTGAAGAAGCAAAAGCTGATCAATCAGGCACTGCATTTACATATAATGACTTATGTATTGAGTTTAAGAAAATATGTCCTGACTTTAAAAATGATATGACTCTGACGGGGAAATCAGTTCAATTAATGTTTGCTATTAAAGTTTTATATGTTATTGGTCCAGAAGCTAGGTCAGCAAAAAAGCAGAACAATGATAAAAGCTGGTAGTTAAACTTTAAAGGTGATGGAATTGATGCAAATGGTACTAAAGTAGAAAAATTCTACAGTGTATTTGTATCCACTTTTAAAAAGATTAAGCCTCCAACAGAACAACCTATAATTAAAAATAATGTTTTGTTGCTAACTTTAAAACAAGCTGGCTTACTTGCTCTTGAAGCCTTTAACATATTCACTGATATAATTTATCTAAATGATCAAACTATCCTTTTGACTCCATTAGCAGGTGCAATATTTGGTAGGCAAGATTTGGCTAAAATTGCTGATGAATTTAATACAGATTTGGGTAACATAATTAAAATTATAAATTCTAGTTGCCAAAGTGGTGGCCAATATCTCAACAATAGCAGGGCAGAGTTTACAGGGCAGAAGTATTAAAATACAAAAAGATCTTGCTAGTCAAATTGCAAAAGAATTCGTAACCGATGTTTACGTTTTCGATGCAATTGACTATTTCAAAAATGCAGAAGCACGTGCTTTCAAAAATATAAGATATTTATATATTGAAGAGAAATATGCGGTGTTAGGAGGTGCTTCGCAGAAAACTTTCAAGAATACGAATGAATTCTTGCAATTTAATTCTAACACTGATGATGTTAAAACAGATAATATTGGAGTTTACCTACCAATTGAAATAGTTTTTGTGAAGTCTGGTCTTATTAGATCAGCTTCAAAAGATATGCGGGAAGACATTTGTCTAGAGAAACGCATCGAGAAATTAAAAGAAATAATTAAAGCTTATGAGAAGCGTAAAAATAATGTCGAAAAAGATCAGAATGATCTAATAATAATCAATGAAACAAATAATCTTAAGAATTTATACCAAAATTTATGGAAATAATTTTTAAGAATTTATAGAATTAATCATATATATATATATACAATTAATGCATGAATTTCATTATAATTATAAGTTTGTTTTTTTTTTTTTTTTTTTTTTTTTTTTTTAATAAACATGAATTTTATTCAGTAGTTATAATATAACTTTACAGCAGTTAGTGCAGCAGCACTAACTGCTGTAAAGAATCTTAAGAACGATGAATTAAAACACTCTATATACACCAAAATAGTTAGGCAATACTTAATGCATAAAGGATTAGAAGGTTTTCTGATTTTGAAAGTAGCAAATGTCATTTCAATATTTTTTGCCCTCCGATGTCTATTGACATTGAAAATATAGACGAAAATTTGCAAATGGAATTTATAGAGCTACGATGCGATTCTTTATTGAACCAAAAAAATATAAAAAAAATCGGTGAGTAATGGATTCACGTGTTCTTGAAGGAAAGCAACCAGGAGCAAGTACAACTTTTGAAATCGAGGAAACGCAATTACGGTATAGAGCATGTTTTTAGTCGACACGGGCGCAGATTTATCGGTTTTACCCGGTAAATCCCAAACAACAACAACGGCATCCGATATATCACCTTCTGCCGCAAACGGTACAAACATAAAAACATTTGGCAAAAAGTTACTTAAATTAAATCTCGGACTTCGTAGAAATTTCATCCGATTTATCTGCAGCAGCACGCAAAGGGCTTTTAATTAATGTATATTAAAATTAAAACTAATATTAAAACTACACCTAATATTAAAAATAATACCAACAAACAGTATATAACATTGGAATTGTTAGAAGGCAAACATTTTGTAACAGACACAGAGATCTGTGAATGCAAATTAATTTATCCCAGTTACATTAAAATAGATAACGACACCTTTATATTATTCATTGGAAGTAAAATAACAACATCATATAATAAAACTATCTTATTGCAATTAAGCAACGAATTTATAAATAATTTAATTAAAGAATTAGCAACCACTTTCAATAGTGATTTTAATAAAATTAAACACTCATTACTAAATATATTAGCACTCATTAACAATGAATACAAAAGGTTTATTCACGACACTGGAAGCAATGAAAACTGAGCTTGAGTTAAATGCGGCAACTGTAGTAAATGCTATAAGGCCAGATGTAATAGCAGCAGCAATACAAGGCACTGAATTTAATATGATAGGCATATCACCTGAAGAAGCAAAAGCTGATCAATCAGGCACTGCATTTACATATAATGACTTATGTATTGAGTTTAAGAAAATATGTCCTGACTTTAAAAATGATATGACTCTGACGGGGAAATCAGTTCAATTAATGTTTGCTATTAAAGTTTTATATGTTATTGGTCCAGAAGCTAGGTCAGCAAAAAAGCAGAACAATGATAAAAGCTGGTAGTTAAACTTTAAAGGTGATGGAATTGATGCAAATGGTACTAAAGTAGAAAAATTCTACAGTGTATTTGTATCCACTTTTAAAAAGATTAAGCCTCCAACAGAACAACCTATAATTAAAAATAATGTTTTGTTGCTAACTTTAAAACAAGCTGGCTTACTTGCTCTTGAAGCCTTTAACATATTCACTGATATAATTTATCTAAATGATCAAACTATCCTTTTGACTCCATTAGCAGGTGCAATATTTGGTAGGCAAGATTTGGCTAAAATTGCTGATGAATTTAATACAGATTTGGGTAACATAATTAAAATTATAAATTCTAGTTGCCAAAGTGGTGGCCAATATCTCAACAATAGCAGGGCAGAGTGTACAGGGCAGAAGTATTAAAATACAAAAAGATCTTGCTAGTCAAATTGCAAAAGAATTCGTAACCGATGTTTACGTTTTCGATGCAATTGACTATTTCAAAAATGCAGAAGCACGTGCTTTCAAAAATATAAGATATTTATATATTGAAGAGAAATATGCGGTGTTAGGAGGTGCTTCGCAGAAAACTTTCAAGAATACGAATGAATTCTTGCAATTTAATTCTAACACTGATGATGTTAAAACAGATAATATTGGAGTTTACCTACCAATTGAAATAGTTTTTGTGAAGTCTGGTCTTATTAGATCAGCTTCAAAAGATATGCGGGAAGACATTTGTCTAGAGAAACGCATCGAGAAATTAAAAGAAATAATTAAAGCTTATGAGAAGCGTAAAAATAATGTCGAAAAAGATCAGAATGATCTAATAATAATCAATGAAACAAATAATCTTAAGAATTTATACCAAAATTTATGGAAATAATTTTTAAGAATTTATAGAATTAATCATATATATATATATACAATTAATGCATGAATTTCATTATAATTATAAGTTTGTTTTTTTTTTTTTTTTTTTTTTTTTTTTCTAATAAACATGAATTTTATTCAGTAGTTATAATATAACTTTACAGCAGTTAGTGCAGCAGCACTAACTGCTGTAAAGAATCTTAAGAACGATGAATTAAAACACTCTATATACACCAAAATAGTTAGGCAATACTTAATGCATAAAGGATTAGAAGGTTTTCTGATTTTGAAAGTAGCAAATGTCATTTCAATATTTTTTGCCCTCCGATGTCTATTGACATTGAAAATATAGACGAAAATTTGCAAATGGAATTTATAGAGCTACGATGCGATTCTTTATTGAACCAAAAAAATATAAAAAAAATCGGTGAGTAATGGATTCACGTGTTCTTGAAGGAAAGCAACCAGGAGCAAGTACAACTTTTGAAATCGAGGAAACGCAATTACGGTATAGAGCATGTTTTTAGTCGACACGGGCGCAGATTTATCGGTTTTACCCGGTAAATCCCAAACAACAACAACGGCATCCGATATATCACCTTCTGCCGCAAACGGTACAAACATAAAAACATTTGGCAAAAAGTTACTTAAATTAAATCTCGGACTTCGTAGAAATTTCATCCGATTTATCTGCAGCAGCACGCAAAGGGCTTTTAATTAATGTATATTAAAATTAAAACTAATATTAAAACTACACCTAATATTAAAAATAATACCAACAAACAGTATATAACATTGGAATTGTTAGAAGGCAAACATTTTGTAACAGACACAGAGATCTGTGAATGCAAATTAATTTATCCCAGTTACATTAAAATAGATAACGACACCTTTATATTATTCATTGGAAGTAAAATAACAACATCATATAATAAAACTATCTTATTGCAATTAAGCAACGAATTTATAAATAATTTAATTAAAGAATTAGCAACCACTTTCAATAGTGATTTTAATAAAATTAAACACTCATTACTAAATATATTAGCACTCATTAACAATGAATACAAAAGGTTTATTCACGACACTGGAAGCAATGAAAACTGAGCTTGAGTTAAATGCGGCAACTGTAGTAAATGCTATAAGGCCAGATGTAATAGCAGCAGCAATACAAGGCACTGAATTTAATATGATAGGCATATCACCTGAAGAAGCAAAAGCTGATCAATCAGGCACTGCATTTACATATAATGACTTATGTATTGAGTTTAAGAAAATATGTCCTGACTTTAAAAATGATATGACTCTGACGGGGAAATCAGTTCAATTAATGTTTGCTATTAAAGTTTTATATGTTATTGGTCCAGAAGCTAGGTCAGCAAAAAAGCAGAACAATGATAAAAGCTGGTAGTTAAACTTTAAAGGTGATGGAATTGATGCAAATGGTACTAAAGTAGAAAAATTCTACAGTGTATTTGTATCCACTTTTAAAAAGATTAAGCCTCCAACAGAACAACCTATAATTAAAAATAATGTTTTGTTGCTAACTTTAAAACAAGCTGGCTTACTTGCTCTTGAAGCCTTTAACATATTCACTGATATAATTTATCTAAATGATCAAACTATCCTTTTGACTCCATTAGCAGGTGCAATATTTGGTAGGCAAGATTTGGCTAAAATTGCTGATGAATTTAATACAGATTTGGGTAACATAATTAAAATTATAAATTCTAGTTGCCAAAGTGGTGGCCAATATCTCAACAATAGCAGGGCAGAGTGTACAGGGCAGAAGTATTAAAATACAAAAAGATCTTGCTAGTCAAATTGCAAAAGAATTCGTAACCGATGTTTACGTTTTCGATGCAATTGACTATTTCAAAAATGCAGAAGCACGTGCTTTCAAAAATATAAGATATTTATATATTGAAGAGAAATATGCGGTGTTAGGAGGTGCTTCGCAGAAAACTTTCAAGAATACGAATGAATTCTTGCAATTTAATTCTAACACTGATGATGTTAAAACAGATAATATTGGAGTTTACCTACCAATTGAAATAGTTTTTGTGAAGTCTGGTCTTATTAGATCAGCTTCAAAAGATATGCGGGAAGACATTTGTCTAGAGCAGGGATGCCCAACAAGTAGCTCGCGAGCTACCAGTCGCTCGCTTGGAGGTTTGAAGTAGCTCGCCGAGGTTTCAAGTATTTTTATACAATCAATAAACAATAGTTGGTTATGTCAAATAACACCACTTCACTAACCCTATATTTTGAAAAAGTAATATGTCAAATAACATCACTTCACTAACCCTATATTTTTAAAAAGTAGTAGATTTGCAAAAAAGTAGTAGATTTGTTACTATTTAGACCCCAGCAAATGGTAATATTGGATGTCGTATTAAAAAAAAATCATATCTGTCAAAAATAATTATCAAGTTTGAACTATAATTTTTGAAGGTAAGTTTAACATTATTGAAAAAGTTTACTTTTATATTTAATTAATTTGATTTATGATCCCTCAGTATGTCTGCAGGAAGTGAATCAATAAAAAATAAAGACCGCAAAAGAAAGCAGTATTATTTTCAGGAAGAATGGGAGGAACTCTTTTTTTTTATAAATTTTAAAAACAAATGCCTTTGTTTAATATGCGGCTCAACAATTACTATGGCGAAAAAATGCAATATTGAACGTCATTATACAACACAACATAAAAAATATGAAATTGAATATCCATTGAATACTAATTTAAGACAAGTCAAAGTCAATGAAATGAAATCAAATTTGAATATGAGGCAATCTGTGTTCACAAAAGTTTTAAATAAGAGCAAATTAGCAACTATTGCTAGCTTTAAAGTAGCAAGGATACTTGCAATGAAAAAGAAACCGTTCGAGGATGGTGAAATGATCAAAAAAGCAATGATTGAGGTGTCAGATACATTGTTTGGCGATTTTAAAAACAAAAGTAATATCATATCAACCATTCAAGAAGTACAATTATCCAGAAATACGGTTACCCGTAGAATTGAAGCAATGTCAGTAGATGTCAGAAATCAGCTAAAAGAAGATTTTAAAATATGTGAATTTTTTAGTTTGCAGTGCGATGAGTCAACTGATATTAGTAATACTGCACAGTTAAATATATTTATAAGAATGGTTTTTAAGGATTCTTCTATTAAAGAAGATATACTTTCAGTTATTCCTTTGAAAGGAAGGACTCGCGGGACCGATATATATCAAGCTGTAAAAAGTTATTTTAATGAAATGAATCTGCCAGTTAAAGAAAAACTCATCTCCATAACCACAGATGGTGCACCTGCCATGATTGGTAGTGCAATTGGTTTTATTTCATTATGTAAACAAGACCCGGAGTTTCCAGCATTTTTCAACTATCATTGTATTATTCACCAGCAAGCATTATGCGGCAAAGTCATTAATTTTGAACATGTCATGTCAGTTGTTCTTAAAATTGTAAATTCTATTCGTGCTAGACCACTTCAACATAGACTTTTTAAAATACTTACAGATGAAGTTGATGCACAGTATGGGTCTCTACTTTTGCACTCAGAAGTTAGGTGGCTTAGCAAGGGAAAAGTTTTGGAACGATTTCAAAATCTTCTTCCCCATATAATACAGTTTTTAAAATCAAAAAACGATAATTATGAAGAACTGACTGAATATAATTGGTTATGTGACTTGGCATTTCTGACGGATTTAACACTTAAACTCAATGATCTGAACCTCGAACTGCAAGGAAAAGGTAAAAATATATTTGAACTTATTGGAAGTGTAAATTCTTTTAAATCTAAATTAATTTTATGGATCTCCCAATTTAAAAATAATAATTTTAGCCACTTTACAAGTATAGAAAAAAGAGCAAAAGAATTTAAGCAAAAAGATATGACCACATATTCTGAATATCTTGAAAAGATAAAACAAAATTTTGATAATCGATTTTTAGACTTTCAAAAAATTGAGCCGATTGCCAGCTTCATTTTAAATCCATTTAGTAGTACAGATATAATTGAAGTGTCTGCTCAAATAGCAGGTGCAATAAATAAAAAAACTATTAACATTGAAATGGAAATGATTAATCTACAATCCAATTTAGTATTAAAAGCAAGGTCTTCGGAGCCAGATTTTTGGACATATGTAGAAAGGACAAAGTATCCTTTGTTGAAAGAGACTTACCATCGAATGATTGCTTGCTTCGGGTCAACTTACTTATGCGAAAGTGCATTTTCTACATTGAAAATTTTGAAATCAAAATACAGATCGCGACTAACCGATTCACATTTAAACGACTGTATCAGAATGGCGGTTAGTTCTTACATTCCTAAATACGACAAACTTGCGGAGGATATGAAATGCCAAACATCACATTAAAACGAATTTTTTTATGAATATTAAATTTATTAATATTTTTAATTTTGCAATATTTAATATGTTCCTATATCTGTGCGGTATTAAAATAATTTGATTAAAAAAAAGTGTTTTTGTTTGTATTTATTTATTCACCGTAGATAAAACATAAAGTTTAAATCAAGTAGCTCGCAAAATTTTTTGAAATATTCAAGTAGCTCACCGTTGAGAACAAGTTGGGCATCCCTGGTCTAGAGAAACGCATCGAGAAATTAAAAGAAATAATTAAAGCTTATGAGAAGCGTAAAAATAATGTCGAAAAAGATCAGAATGATCTAATAATAATCAATGAAACAAATAATCTTAAGAATTTATACCAAAATTTATGGAAATAATTTTTAAGAATTTATAGAATTAATCATATATATATATATATACAATTAATGCATGAATTTCATTATAATTATAAGTTTGTTTTTTTTTTTTTTTTTTTTTTTTTTCTAATAAACATGAATTTTATTCAGTAGTTATAATATAACTTTACAGCAGTTAGTGCAGCAGCACTAACTGCTGTAAAGAATCTTAAGAACGATGAATTAAAACACTCTATATACACCAAAATAGTTAGGCAATACTTAATGCATAAAGGATTAGAAGGTTTTCTGATTTTGAAAGTAGCAAATGTCATTTCAATATTTTTTGCCCTCCGATGTCTATTGACATTGAAAATATAGACGAAAATTTGCAAATGGAATTTATAGAGCTACGATGCGATTCTTTATTGAACCAAAAAAATATAAAAAAAATCGGTGAGTAATGGATTCACGTGTTCTTGAAGGAAAGCAACCAGGAGCAAGTACAACTTTTGAAATCGAGGAAACGCAATTACGGTATAGAGCATGTTTTTAGTCGACACGGGCGCAGATTTATCGGTTTTACCCGGTAAATCCCAAACAACAACAACGGCATCCGATATATCACCTTCTGCCGCAAACGGTACAAACATAAAAACATTTGGCAAAAAGTTACTTAAATTAAATCTCGGACTTCGTAGAAATTTCATCCGATTTATCTGCAGCAGCACGCAAAGGGCTTTTAATTAATGTATATTAAAATTAAAACTAATATTAAAACTACACCTAATATTAAAAATAATACCAACAAACAGTATATAACATTGGAATTGTTAGAAGGCAAACATTTTGTAACAGACACAGAGATCTGTGAATGCAAATTAATTTATCCCAGTTACATTAAAATAGATAACGACACCTTTATATTATTCATTGGAAGTAAAATAACAACATCATATAATAAAACTATCTTATTGCAATTAAGCAACGAATTTATAAATAATTTAATTAAAGAATTAGCAACCACTTTCAATAGTGATTTTAATAAAATTAAACACTCATTACTAAATATATTAGCACTCATTAACAATGAATACAAAAGGTTTATTCACGACACTGGAAGCAATGAAAACTGAGCTTGAGTTAAATGCGGCAACTGTAGTAAATGCTATAAGGCCAGATGTAATAGCAGCAGCAATACAAGGCACTGAATTTAATATGATAGGCATATCACCTGAAGAAGCAAAAGCTGATCAATCAGGCACTGCATTTACATATAATGACTTATGTATTGAGTTTAAGAAAATATGTCCTGACTTTAAAAATGATATGACTCTGACGGGGAAATCAGTTCAATTAATGTTTGCTATTAAAGTTTTATATGTTATTGGTCCAGAAGCTAGGTCAGCAAAAAAGCAGAACAATGATAAAAGCTGGTAGTTAAACTTTAAAGGTGATGGAATTGATGCAAATGGTACTAAAGTAGAAAAATTCTACAGTGTATTTGTATCCACTTTTAAAAAGATTAAGCCTCCAACAGAACAACCTATAATTAAAAATAATGTTTTGTTGCTAACTTTAAAACAAGCTGGCTTACTTGCTCTTGAAGCCTTTAACATATTCACTGATATAATTTATCTAAATGATCAAACTATTCTTTTGACTCCATTAGCAGGTGCAATATTTGGTAGGCAAGATTTGGCTAAAATTGCTGATGAATTTAATACAGATTTGGGTAACATAATTAAAATTATAAATTCTAGTTGCCAAAGTGGTGGCCAATATCTCAACAATAGCAGGGCAGAGTGTACAGGGCAGAAGTATTAAAATACAAAAAGATCTTGCTAGTCAAATTGCAAAAGAATTCGTAACCGATGTTTACGTTTTCGATGCAATTGACTATTTCAAAAATGCAGAAGCACGTGCTTTCAAAAATATAAGATATTTATATATTGAAGAGAAATATGCGGTGTTAGGAGGTGCTTCGCAGAAAACTTTCAAGAATACGAATGAATTCTTGCAATTTAATTCTAACACTGATGATGTTAAAACAGATAATATTGGAGTTTACCTACCAATTGAAATAGTTTTTGTGAAGTCTGGTCTTATTAGATCAGCTTCAAAAGATATGCGGGAAGACATTTGTCTAGAGAAACGCATCGAGAAATTAAAAGAAATAATTAAAGCTTATGAGAAGCGTAAAAATAATGTCGAAAAAGATCAGAATGATCTAATAATAATCAATGAAACAAATAATCTTAAGAATTTATACCAAAATTTATGGAAATAATTTTTAAGAATTTATAGAATTAATCATATATATATATATATACAATTAATGCATGAATTTCATTATAATTATAAGTTTGTTTTTTTTTTTTTTTTTTTTTTTTCTAATAAACATGAATTTTATTCAGTAGTTATAATATAACTTTACAGCAGTTAGTGGCAGCAGCACTAACTGCTGTAAAGAATCTTAAGAACGATGAATTAAAACACTCTATATACACCAAAATAGTTAGGCAATACTTAATGCATAAAGGATTAGAAGGTTTTCTGATTTTGAAAGTAGCAAATGTCATTTCAATATTTTTTGCCCTCCGATGTCTATTGACATTGAAAATATAGACGAAAATTTGCAAATGGAATTTATAGAGCTACGATGCGATTCTTTATTGAACCAAAAAAATATAAAAAAAATCGGTGAGTAATGGATTCACGTGTTCTTGAAGGAAAGCAACCAGGAGCAAGTACAACTTTTGAAATCGAGGAAACGCAATTACGGTATAGAGCATGTTTTTAGTCGACACGGGCGCAGATTTATCGGTTTTACCCGGTAAATCCCAAACAACAACAACGGCATCCGATATATCACCTTCTGCCGCAAACGGTACAAACATAAAAACATTTGGCAAAAAGTTACTTAAATTAAATCTCGGACTTCGTAGAAATTTCATCCGATTTATCTGCAGCAGCACGCAAAGGGCTTTTTATTAATGTATATTAAAATTAAAACTAATATTAAAACTACACCTAATATTAAAAATAATACCAACAAACAGTATATAACATTGGAATTGTTAGAAGGCAAACATTTTGTAACAGACACAGAGATCTGTGAATGCAAATTAATTTATCCCAGTTACATTAAAATAGATAACGACACCTTTATATTATTCATTGGAAGTAAAATAACAACATCATATAATAAAACTATCTTATTGCAATTAAGCAACGAATTTATAAATAATTTAATTAAAGAATTAGCAACCACTTTCAATAGTGATTTTAATAAAATTAAACACTCATTACTAAATATATTAGCACTCATTAACAATGAATACAAAAGGTTTATTCACGACACTGGAAGCAATGAAAACTGAGCTTGAGTTAAATGCGGCAACTGTAGTAAATGCTATAAGGCCAGATGTAATAGCAGCAGCAATACAAGGCACTGAATTTAATATGATAGGCATATCACCTGAAGAAGCAAAAGCTGATCAATCAGGCACTGCATTTACATATAATGACTTATGTATTGAGTTTAAGAAAATATGTCCTGACTTTAAAAATGATATGACTCTGACGGGGAAATCAGTTCAATTAATGTTTGCTATTAAAGTTTTATATGTTATTGGTCCAGAAGCTAGGTCAGCAAAAAAGCAGAACAATGATAAAAGCTGGTAGTTAAACTTTAAAGGTGATGGAATTGATGCAAATGGTACTAAAGTAGAAAAATTCTACAGTGTATTTGTATCCACTTTTAAAAAGATTAAGCCTCCAACAGAACAACCTATAATTAAAAATAATGTTTTGTTGCTAACTTTAAAACAAGCTGGCTTACTTGCTCTGGAAGCCTTTAACATATTCACTGATATAATTTATCTAAATGATCAAACTATCCTTTTGACTCCATTAGCAGGTGCAATATTTGGTAGGCAAGATTTGGCTAAAATTGCTGATGAATTTAATACAGATTTGGGTAACATAATTAAAATTATAAATTCTAGTTGCCAAAGTGGTGGCCAATATCTCAACAATAGCAGGGCAGAGTGTACAGGGCAGAAGTATTAAAATACAAAAAGATCTTGCTAGTCAAATTGCAAAAGAATTCGTAACCGATGTTTACGTTTTCGATGCAATTGACTATTTCAAAAATGCAGAAGCACGTGCTTTCAAAAATATAAGATATTTATATATTGAAGAGAAATATGCGGTGTTAGGAGGTGCTTCGCAGAAAACTTTCAAGAATACGAATGAATTCTTGCAATTTAATTCTAACACTGATGATGTTAAAACAGATAATATTGGAGTTTACCTACCAATTGAAATAGTTTTTGTGAAGTCTGGTCTTATTAGATCAGCTTCAAAAGATATGCGGGAAGACATTTGTCTAGAGAAACGCATCGAGAAATTAAAAGAAATAATTAAAGCTTATGAGAAGCGTAAAAATAATGTCGAAAAAGATCAGAATGATCTAATAATAATCAATGAAACAAATAATCTTAAGAATTTATACCAAAATTTATGGAAATAATTTTTAAGAATTTATAGAATTAATCATATATATATATATACAATTAATGCATGAATTTCATTATAATTATAAGTTTGTTTTTTTTTTTTTTTTTTTTTTTTTTTTTTTTTTTTTCTAATAAACATGAATTTTATTCAGTAGTTATAATATAACTTTACAGCAGTTAGTGCTGCTGCACTAACTGCTGTAAAGAATCTTAAGAACGATGAATTAAAACACTCTATATACACCAAAATAGTTAGGCAATACTTAATGCATAAAGGATTAGAAGGTTTTCTGATTTTGAAAGTAGCAAATGTCATTTCAATATTTTTTGCCCTCCGATGTCTATTGACATTGAAAATATAGACGAAAATTTGCAAATGGAATTTATAGAGCTACGATGCGATTCTTTATTGAACCAAAAAAATATAAAAAAAATCGGTGAGTAATGGATTCACGTGTTCTTGAAGGAAAGCAACCAGGAGCAAGTACAACTTTTGAAATCGAGGAAACGCAATTACGGTATAGAGCATGTTTTTAGTCGACACGGGCGCAGATTTATCGGTTTTACCCGGTAAATCCCAAACAACAACAACGGCATCCGATATATCACCTTCTGCCGCAAACGGTACAAACATAAAAACATTTGGCAAAAAGTTACTTAAATTAAATCTCGGACTTCGTAGAAATTTCATCCGATTTATCTGCAGCAGCACGCAAAGGGCTTTTAATTAATGTATATTAAAATTAAAACTAATATTAAAACTACACCTAATATTAAAAATAATACCAACAAACAGTATATAACATTGGAATTGTTAGAAGGCAAACATTTTGTAACAGACACAGAGATCTGTGAATGCAAATTAATTTATCCCAGTTACATTAAAATAGATAACGACACCTTTATATTATTCATTGGAAGTAAAATAACAACATCATATAATAAAACTATCTTATTGCAATTAAGCAACGAATTTATAAATAATTTAATTAAAGAATTAGCAACCACTTTCAATAGTGATTTTAATAAAATTAAACACTCATTACTAAATATATTAGCACTCATTAACAATGAATACAAAAGGTTTATTCACGACACTGGAAGCAATGAAAACTGAGCTTGAGTTAAATGCGGCAACTGTAGTAAATGCTATAAGGCCAGATGTAATAGCAGCAGCAATACAAGGCACTGAATTTAATATGATAGGCATATCACCTGAAGAAGCAAAAGCTGATCAATCAGGCACTGCATTTACATATAATGACTTATGTATTGAGTTTAAGAAAATATGTCCTGACTTTAAAAATGATATGACTCTGACGGGGAAATCAGTTCAATTAATGTTTGCTATTAAAGTTTTATATGTTATTGGTCCAGAAGC
Organism: Empis livida; assembly: GCA_963932195.1. Classification (NCBI taxonomy): domain Eukaryota; kingdom Metazoa; phylum Arthropoda; class Insecta; order Diptera; family Empididae; genus Empis; species Empis livida. Next base: position 17,004,122 of record OZ010648.1, read on the forward strand.
TAGGTCAGCAAAAAAGCAGAACAATGATAAAAGCTGGTAGTTAAACTTTAAAGGTGATGGAATTGATGCAAATGGTACTAAAGTAGAAAAATTCTACAGTGTATTTGTATCCACTTTTAAAAAGATTAAGCCTCCAACAGAACAACCTATAATTAAAAATAATGTTTTGTTGCTAACTTTAAAACAAGCTGGCTTACTTGCTCTTGAAGCCTTTAACATATTCACTGATATAATTTATCTAAATGATCAAACTATCCTTTTGACTCCATTAGCAGGTGCAATATTTGGTAGGCAAGATTTGGCTAAAATTGCTGATGAATTTAATACAGATTTGGGTAACATAATTAAAATTATAAATTCTAGTTGCCAAAGTGGTGGCCAATATCTCAACAATAGCAGGGCAGAGTGTACAGGGCAGAAGTATTAAAATACAAAAAGATCTTGCTAGTCAAATTGCAAAAGAATTCGTAACCGATGTTTACGTTTTCGATGCAATTGACTATTTCAAAAATGCAGAAGCACGTGTTTTCAAAAATATAAGATATTTATATATTGAAGAGAAATATGCGGTGTTAGGAGGTGCTTCGCAGAAAACTTTCAAGAATACGAATGAATTCTTGCAATTTAATTCTAACACTGATGATGTTAAAACAGATAATATTGGAGTTTACCTACCAATTGAAATAGTTTTTGTGAAGTCTGGTCTTATTAGATCAGCTTCAAAAGATATGCGGGAAGACATTTGTCTAGAGAAACGCATCGAGAAATTAAAAGAAATAATTAAAGCTTATGAGAAGCGTAAAAATAATGTCGAAAAAGATCAGAATGATCTAATAATAATCAATGAAACAAATAATCTTAAGAATTTATACCAAAATTTATGGAAATAATTTTTAAGAATTTATAGAATTAATCATATATATATATATACAATTAATGCATGAATTTCATTATAATTATAAGTTTGTTTTTTTTTTTTTTTTTTTTTTTCTAATAAACATGAATTTTATTCAGTAGTTATAATATAACTTTACAGCAGTTAGTGCAGCAGCACTAACTGCTGTAAAGAATCTTAAGAACGATGAATTAAAACACTCTATATACACCAAAATAGTTAGGCAATACTTAATGCATAAAGGATTAGAAGGTTTTCTGATTTTGAAAGTAGCAAATGTCATTTCAATATTTTTTGCCCTCCGATGTCTATTGACATTGAAAATATAGACGAAAATTTGCAAATGGAATTTATAGAGCTACGATGCGATTCTTTATTGAACCAAAAAAATATAAAAAAAATCGGTGAGTAATGGATTCACGTGTTCTTGAAGGAAAGCAACCAGGAGCAAGTACAACTTTTGAAATCGAGGAAACGCAATTACGGTATAGAGCATGTTTTTAGTCGACACGGGCGCAGATTTATCGGTTTTACCCGGTAAATCCCAAACAACAACAACGGCATCCGATATATCACCTTCTGCCGCAAACGGTACAAACATAAAAACATTTGGCAAAAAGTTACTTAAATTAAATCTCGGACTTCGTAGAAATTTCATCCGATTTATCTGCAGCAGCACGCAAAGGGCTTTTAATTAATGTATATTAAAATTAAAACTAATATTAAAACTACACCTAATATTAAAAATAATACCAACAAACAGTATATAACATTGGAATTGTTAGAAGGCAAACATTTTGTAACAGACACAGAGATCTGTGAATGCAAATTAATTTATCCCAGTTACATTAAAATAGATAACGACACCTTTATATTATTCATTGGAAGTAAAATAACAACATCATATAATAAAACTATCTTATTGCAATTAAGCAACGAATTTATAAATAATTTAATTAAAGAATTAGCAACCACTTTCAATAGTGATTTTAATAAAATTAAACACTCATTACTAAATATATTAGCACTCATTAACAATGAATACAAAAGGTTTATTCACGACACTGGAAGCAATGAAAACTGAGCTTGAGTTAAATGCGGCAACTGTAGTAAATGCTATAAGGCCAGATGTAATAGCAGCAGCAATACAAGGCACTGAATTTAATATGATAGGCATATCACCTGAAGAAGCAAAAGCTGATCAATCAGGCACTGCATTTACATATAATGACTTATGTATTGAGTTTAAGAAAATATGTCCTGACTTTAAAAATGATATGACTCTGACGGGGAAATCAGTTCAATTAATGTTTGCTATTAAAGTTTTATATGTTATTGGTCCAGAAGCTAGGTCAGCAAAAAAGCAGAACAATGATAAAAGCTGGTAGTTAAACTTTAAAGGTGATGGAATTGATGCAAATGGTACTAAAGTAGAAAAATTCTACAGTGTATTTGTATCCACTTTTAAAAAGATTAAGCCTCCAACAGAACAACCTATAATTAAAAATAATGTTTTGTTGCTAACTTTAAAACAAGCTGGCTTACTTGCTCTTGAAGCCTTTAACATATTCACTGATATAATTTATCTAAATGATCAAACTATCCTTTTGACTCCATTAGCAGGTGCAATATTTGGTAGGCAAGATTTGGCTAAAATTGCTGATGAATTTAATACAGATTTGGGTAACATAATTAAAATTATAAATTCTAGTTGCCAAAGTGGTGGCCAATATCTCAACAATAGCAGGGCAGAGTGTACAGGGCAGAAGTATTAAAATACAAAAAGATCTTGCTAGTCAAATTGCAAAAGAATTCGTAACCGATGTTTACGTTTTCGATGCAATTGACTATTTCAAAAATGCAGAAGCACGTGCTTTCAAAAATATAAGATATTTATATATTGAAGAGAAATATGCGGTGTTAGGAGGTGCTTCGCAGAAAACTTTCAAGAATACGAATGAATTCTTGCAATTTAATTCTAACACTGATGATGTTAAAACAGATAATATTGGAGTTTACCTACCAATTGAAATAGTTTTTGTGAAGTCTGGTCTTATTAGATCAGCTTCAAAAGATATGCGGGAAGACATTTGTCTAGAGAAACGCATCGAGAAATTAAAAGAAATAATTAAAGCTTATGAGAAGCGTAAAAATAATGTCGAAAAAGATCAGAATGATCTAATAATAATCAATGAAACAAATAATCTTAAGAATTTATACCAAAATTTATGGAAATAATTTTTAAGAATTTATAGAATTAATCATATATATATATATACAATTAATGCATGAATTTCATTATAATTATAAGTTTGTTTTTTTTTTTTTTTTTTTTTCTAATAAACATGAATTTTATTCAGTAGTTATAATATAACTTTACAGCAGTTAGTGCAGCAGCACTAACTGCTGTAAAGAATCTTAAGAACGATGAATTAAAACACTCTATATACACCAAAATAGTTAGGCAATACTTAATGCATAAAGGATTAGAAGGTTTTCTGATTTTGAAAGTAGCAAATGTCATTTCAATATTTTTTGCCCTCCGATGTCTATTGACATTGAAAATATAGACGAAAATTTGCAAATGGAATTTATAGAGCTACGATGCGATTCTTTATTGAACCAAAAAAATATAAAAAAAATCGGTGAGTAATGGATTCACGTGTTCTTGAAGGAAAGCAACCAGGAGCAAGTACAACTTTTGAAATCGAGGAAACGCAATTACGGTATAGAGCATGTTTTTAGTCGACACGGGCGCAGATTTATCGGTTTTACCCGGTAAATCCCAAACAACAACAACGGCATCCGATATATCACCTTCTGCCGCAAACGGTACAAACATAAAAACATTTGGCAAAAAGTTACTTAAATTAAATCTCGGACTTCGTAGAAATTTCATCCGATTTATCTGCAGCAGCACGCAAAGGGCTTTTAATTAATGTATATTAAAATTAAAACTAATATTAAAACTACACCTAATATTAAAAATAATACCAACAAACAGTATATAACATTGGAATTGTTAGAAGGCAAACATTTTGTAACAGACACAGAGATCTGTGAATGCAAATTAATTTATCCCAGTTACATTAAAATAGATAACGACACCTTTATATTATTCATTGGAAGTAAAATAACAACATCATATAATAAAACTATCTTATTGCAATTAAGCAACGAATTTATAAATAATTTAATTAAAGAATTAGCAACCACTTTCAATAGTGATTTTAATAAAATTAAACACTCATTACTAAATATATTAGCACTCATTAACAATGAATACAAAAGGTTTATTCACGACACTGGAAGCAATGAAAACTGAGCTTGAGTTAAATGCGGCAACTGTAGTAAATGCTATAAGGCCAGATGTAATAGCAGCAGCAATACAAGGCACTGAATTTAATATGATAGGCATATCACCTGAAGAAGCAAAAGCTGATCAATCAGGCACTGCATTTACATATAATGACTTATGTATTGAGTTTAAGAAAATATGTCCTGACTTTAAAAATGATATGACTCTGACGGGGAAATCAGTTCAATTAATGTTTGCTATTAAAGTTTTATATGTTATTGGTCCAGAAGCTAGGTCAGCAAAAAAGCAGAACAATGATAAAAGCTGGTAGTTAAACTTTAAAGGTGATGGAATTGATGCAAATGGTACTAAAGTAGAAAAATTCTACAGTGTATTTGTATCCACTTTTAAAAAGATTAAGCCTCCAACAGAACAACCTATAATTAAAAATAATGTTTTGTTGCTAACTTTAAAACAAGCTGGCTTACTTGCTCTTGAAGCCTTTAACATATTCACTGATATAATTTATCTAAATGATCAAACTATCCTTTTGACTCCATTAGCAGGTGCAATATTTGGTAGGCAAGATTTGGCTAAAATTGCTGATGAATTTAATACAGATTTGGGTAACATAATTAAAATTATAAATTCTAGTTGCCAAAGTGGTGGCCAATATCTCAACAATAGCAGGGCAGAGTGTGGTGCAGCAGCAGCACTAACTGCTGTAAAGAATCTTAAGAACGATGAATTAAAACACTCTATATACACCAAAATAGTTAGGCAATACTTAATGCATAAAGGATTAGAAGGTTTTCTGATTTTGAAAGTAGCAAATGTCATTTCAATATTTTTTGCCCTCCGATGTCTATTGACATTGAAAATATAGACGAAAATTTGCAAATGGAATTTATAGAGCTACGATGCGATTCTTTATTGAACCAAAAAAAATATAAAAAAAATCGGTGAGTAATGGATTCACGTGTTCTTGAAGGAAAGCAACCAGGAGCAAGTACAACTTTTGAAATCGAGGAAACGCAATTACGGTATAGAGCATGTTTTTAGTCGACACGGGCGCAGATTTATCGGTTTTACCCGGTAAATCCCAAACAACAACAACGGCATCCGATATATCACTTTCTGCCGCAAACGGTACAAACATAAAAACATTTGGCAAAAAGTTACTTAAATTAAATCTCGGACTTCGTAGAAATTTCATCCGATTTATCTGCAGCAGCACGCAAAGGGCTTTTAATTAATGTATATTAAAATTAAAACTAATATTAAAACTACACCTAATATTAAAAATAATACCAACAAACAGTATATAACATTGGAATTGTTAGAAGGCAAACATTTTGTAACAGACACAGAGATCTGTGAATGCAAATTAATTTATCCCAGTTACATTAAAATAGATAACGACACCTTTATATTATTCATTGGAAGTAAAATAACAACATCATATAATAAAACTATCTTATTGCAATTAAGCAACGAATTTATAAATAATTTAATTAAAGAATTAGCAACCACTTTCAATAGTGATTTTAATAAAATTAAACACTCATTACTAAATATATTAGCACTCATTAACAATGAATACAAAAGGTTTATTCACGACACTGGAAGCAATGAAAACTGAGCTTGAGTTAAATGCGGCAACTGTAGTAAATGCTATAAGGCCAGATGTAATAGCAGCAGCAATACAAGGCACTGAATTTAATATGATAGGCATATCACCTGAAGAAGCAATAGCTGATCAATCAGGCACTGCATTTACATATAATGACTTATGTATTGAGTTTAAGAAAATATGTCCTGACTTTAAAAATGATATGACTCTGACGGGGAAATCAGTTCAATTAATGTTTGCTATTAAAGTTTTATATGTTATTGGTCCAGAAGCTAGGTCAGCAAAAAAGCAGAACAATGATAAAAGCTGGTAGTTAAACTTTAAAGGTGATGGAATTGATGCAAATGGTACTAAAGTAGAAAAATTCTACAGTGTATTTGTATCCACTTTTAAAAAGATTAAGCCTCCAACAGAACAACCTATAATTAAAAATAATGTTTTGTTGCTAACTTTAAAACAAGCTGGCTTACTTGCTCTTGAAGCCTTTAACATATTCACTGATATAATTTATCTAAATGATCAAACTATCCTTTTGACTCCATTAGCAGGTGCAATATTTGGTAGGCAAGATTTGGCTAAAATTGCTGATGAATTTAATACAGATTTGGGTAACATAATTAAAATTATAAATTCTAGTTGCCAAAGTGGTGGCCAATATCTCAACAATAGCAGGGCAGAGTGTGGTGCAGCAGCAGCACTAACTGCTGTAAAGAATCTTAAGAACGATGAATTAAAACACTCTATATACACCAAAATAGTTAGGCAATACTTAATGCATAAAGGATTAGAAGGTTTTCTGATTTTGAAAGTAGCAAATGTCATTTCAATATTTTTTGCTCTCCGATGTCTATTGACATTGAAAATATAGACGAAAATTTGCAAATGGAATTTATAGAGCTACGATGCGATTCTTTATTGAACCAAAAAAATATAAAAAAAATCGGTGAGTAATGGATTCACGTGTTCTTGAAGGAAAGCAACCAGGAGCAAGTACAACTTTTGAAATCGAGGAAACGCAATTACGGTATAGAGCATGTTTTTAGTCGACACGGGCGCAGATTTATCGGTTTTACCCGGTAAATCCCAAACAACAACAACGGCATCCGATATATCACTTTCTGCCGCAAACGGTACAAACATAAAAACATTTGGCAAAAAGTTACTTAAATTAAATCTCGGACTTCGTAGAAATTTCATCCGATTTATCTGCAGCAGCACGCAAAGGGCTTTTAATTAATGTATATTAAAATTAAAACTAATATTAAAACTACACCTAATATTAAAAATAATACCAACAAACAGTATATAACATTGGAATTGTTAGAAGGCAAACATTTTGTAACAGACACAGAGATCTGTGAATGCAAATTAATTTATCCCAGTTACATTAAAATAGATAACGACACCTTTATATTATTCATTGGAAGTAAAATAACAACATCATATAATAAAACTATCTTATTGCAATTAAGCAACGAATTTATAAATAATTTAATTAAAGAATTAGCAACCACTTTCAATAGTGATTTTAATAAAATTAAACACTCATTACTAAATATATTAGCACTCATTAACAATGAATACAAAAGGTTTATGCACGACACTGGAAGCAATGAAAACTGAGCTTGAGTTAAATGCGGCAACTGTAGTAAATGCTATAAGGCCAGATGTAATAGCAGCAGCAATACAAGGCACTGAATTTAATATGATAGGCATATCACCTGAAGAAGCAAAAGCTGATCAATCAGGCACTGCATTTACATATAATGACTTATGTATTGAGTTTAAGAAAATATGTCCTGACTTTAAAAATGATATGACTCTGACGGGGAAATCAGTTCAATTAATGTTTGCTATTAAAGTTTTATATGTTATTGGTCCAGAAGCTAGGTCAGCAAAAAAGCAGAACAATGATAAAAGCTGGTAGTTAAACTTTAAAGGTGATGGAATTGATGCAAATGGTACTAAAGTAGAAAAATTCTACAGTGTATTTGTATCCACTTTTAAAAAGATTAAGCCTCCAACAGAACAACCTATAATTAAAAATAATGTTTTGTTGCTAACTTTAAAACAAGCTGGCTTACTTGCTCTTGAAGCCTTTAACATATTCACTGATATAATTTATCTAAATGATCAAACTATCCTTTTGACTCCATTAGCAGGTGCAATATTTGGTAGGCAAGATTTGGCTAAAATTGCTGATGAATTTAATACAGATTTGGGTAACATAATTAAAATTATAAATTCTAGTTGCCAAAGTGGTGGCCAATATCTCAACAATAGCAGGGCAGAGTGTGGTGCAGCAGCAGCACTAACTGCTGTAAAGAATCTTAAGAACGATGAATTAAAACACTCTATATACACCAAAATAGTTAGGCAATACTTAATGCATAAAGGATTAGAAGGTTTTCTGATTTTGAAAGTAGCAAATGTCATTTCAATATTTTTTGCCCTCCGATGTCTATTGACATTGAAAATATAGACGAAAATTTGCAAATGGAATTTATAGAGCTACGATGCGATTCTTTATTGAACCAAAAAAAATATAAAAAAAATCGGTGAGTAATGGATTCACGTGTTCTTGAAGGAAAGCAACCAGGAGCAAGTACAACTTTTGAAATCGAGGAAACGCAATTACGGTATAGAGCATGTTTTTAGTCGACACGGGCGCAGATTTATCGGTTTTACCCGGTAAATCCCAAACAACAACAACGGCATCCGATATATCACTTTCTGCCGCAAACGGTACAAACATAAAAACATTTGGCAAAAAGTTACTTAAATTAAATCTCGGACTTCGTAGAAATTTCATCCGATTTATCTGCAGCAGCACGCAAAGGGCTTTTAATTAATGTATATTAAAATTAAAACTAATATTAAAACTACACCTAATATTAAAAATAATACCAACAAACAGTATATAACATTGGAATTGTTAGAAGGCAAACATTTTGTAACAGACACAGAGATCTGTGAATGCAAATTAATTTATCCCAGTTACATTAAAATAGATAACGACACCTTTATATTATTCATTGGAAGTAAAATAACAACATCATATAATAAAACTATCTTATTGCAATTAAGCAACGAATTTATAAATAATTTAATTAAAGAATTAGCAACCACTTTCAATAGTGATTTTAATAAAATTAAACACTCATTACTAAATATATTAGCACTCATTAACAATGAATACAAAAGGTTTATTCACGACACTGGAAGCAATGAAAACTGAGCTTGAGTTAAATGCGGCAACTGTAGTAAATGCTATAAGGCCAGATGTAATAGCAGCAGCAATACAAGGCACTGAATTTAATATGATAGGCATATCACCTGAAGAAGCAATAGCTGATCAATCAGGCACTGCATTTACATATAATGACTTATGTATTGAGTTTAAGAAAATATGTCCTGACTTTAAAAATGATATGACTCTGACGGGGAAATCAGTTCAATTAATGTTTGCTATTAAAGTTTTATATGTTATTGGTCCAGAAGCTAGGTCAGCAAAAAAGCAGAACAATGATAAAAGCTGGTAGTTAAACTTTAAAGGTGATGGAATTGATGCAAATGGTACTAAAGTAGAAAAATTCTACAGTGTATTTGTATCCACTTTTAAAAAGATTAAGCCTCCAACAGAACAACCTATAATTAAAAATAATGTTTTGTTGCTAACTTTAAAACAAGCTGGCTTACTTGCTCTTGAAGCCTTTAACATATTCACTGATATAATTTATCTAAATGATCAAACTATCCTTTTGACTCCATTAGCAGGTGCAATATTTGGTAGGCAAGATTTGGCTAAAATTGCTGATGAATTTAATACAGATTTGGGTAACATAATTAAAATTATAAATTCTAGTTGCCAAAGTGGTGGCCAATATCTCAACAATAGCAGGGCAGAGTGTGGTGCAGCAGCAGCACTAACTGCTGTAAAGAATCTTAAGAACGATGAATTAAAACACTCTATATACACCAAAATAGTTAGGCAATACTTAATGCATAAAGGATTAGAAGGTTTTCTGATTTTGAAAGTAGCAAATGTCATTTCAATATTTTTTGCTCTCCGATGTCTATTGACATTGAAAATATAGACGAAAATTTGCAAATGGAATTTATAGAGCTACGATGCGATTCTTTATTGAACCAAAAAAATATAAAAAAAATCGGTGAGTAATGGATTCACGTGTTCTTGAAGGAAAGCAACCAGGAGCAAGTACAACTTTTGAAATCGAGGAAACGCAATTACGGTATAGAGCATGTTTTTAGTCGACACGGGCGCAGATTTATCGGTTTTACCCGGTAAATCCCAAACAACAACAACGGCATCCGATATATCACTTTCTGCCGCAAACGGTACAAACATAAAAACATTTGGCAAAAAGTTACTTAAATTAAATCTCGGACTTCGTAGAAATTTCATCCGATTTATCTGCAGCAGCACGCAAAGGGCTTTTAATTAATGTATATTAAAATTAAAACTAATATTAAAACTACACCTAATATTAAAAATAATACCAACAAACAGTATATAACATTGGAATTGTTAGAAGGCAAACATTTTGTAACAGACACAGAGATCTGTGAATGCAAATTAATTTATCCCAGTTACATTAAAATAGATAACGACACCTTTATATTATTCATTGGAAGTAAAATAACAACATCATATAATAAAACTATCTTATTGCAATTAAGCAACGAATTTATAAATAATTTAATTAAAGAATTAGCAACCACTTTCAATAGTGATTTTAATAAAATTAAACACTCATTACTAAATATATTAGCACTCATTAACAATGAATACAAAAGGTTTATTCACGACACTGGAAGCAATGAAAACTGAGCTTGAGTTAAATGCGGCAACTGTAGTAAATGCTATAAGGCCAGATGTAATAGCAGCAGCAATACAAGGCACTGAATTTAATATGATAGGCATATCACCTGAAGAAGCAAAAGCTGATCAATCAGGCACTGCATTTACATATAATGACTTATGTATTGAGTTTAAGAAAATATGTCCTGACTTTAAAAATGATATGACTCTGACGGGGAAATCAGTTCAATTAATGTTTGCTATTAAAGTTTTATATGTTATTGGTCCAGAAGCTAGGTCAGCAAAAAAGCAGAACAATGATAAAAGCTGGAAGTTAAACTTTAAAGGTGATGGAATTGATGCAAATGGTACTAAAGTAGAAAAATTCTACAGTGTATTTGTATCCACTTTTAAAAAGATTAAGCCTCCAACAGAACAACCTATAATTAAAAATAATGTTTTGTTGCTAACTTTAAAACAAGCTGGCTTACTTGCTCTTGAAGCCTTTAACATATTCACTGATATAATTTATCTAAATGATCAAACTATCCTTTTGACTCCATTAGCAGGTGCAATATTTGGTAGGCAAGATTTGGCTAAAATTGCTGATGAATTTAATACAGATTTGGGTAACATAATTAAAATTATAAATTCTAGTTGCCAAAGTGGTGGCCAATATCTCAACAATAGCAGGGCAGAGTGTGGTGCAGCAGCAGCACTAACTGCTGTAAAGAATCTTAAGAACGATGAATTAAAACACTCTATATACACCAAAATAGTTAGGCAATACTTAATGCATAAAGGATTAGAAGGTTTTCTGATTTTGAAAGTAGCAAATGTCATTTCAATATTTTTTGCTCTCCGATGTCTATTGACATTGAAAATATAGACGAAAATTTGCAAATGGAATTTATAGAGCTACGATGCGATTCTTTATTGAACCAAAAAAATATAAAAAAAATCGGTGAGTAATGGATTCACGTGTTCTTGAAGGAAAGCAACCAGGAGCAAGTACAACTTTTGAAATCGAGGAAACGCAATTACGGTATAGAGCATGTTTTTAGTCGACACGGGCGCAGATTTATCGGTTTTACCCGGTAAATCCCAAACAACAACAACGGCATCCGATATATCACTTTCTGCCGCAAGCGGTACAAACATAAAAACATTTGGCAAAAAGTTACTTAAATTAAATCTCGGACTTCGTAGAAATTTCATCCGATTTATCTGCAGCAGCACGCAAAGGGCTTTTAATTAATGTATATTAAAATTAAAACTAATATTAAAACTACCAAATGGTAAACTCAAAGCAATAAATCCTAAGTAAAGGTAATTTAAAATAATAATAATGTCTAGAAATAACCAGAATAGAAGACTAAATCCTAATGAGGGTTTTAATGGTTATAATAATTATAATAATAATAATAACAACAATCCTGGACCGGCGCCTGGCCAATATCAAGGTAACGAATTGCCTTATCAAGGTAATAACAACGGAAGACCACGTACAAACAACAGTTGGGGAAGAGGAGGTGTCAAGAAGAGAACGACCATAGCAAAAACTAATGTGGGTTCTAAAATACAGTTACCTGAATCTGTCCCTCAGGGACAATATTTATCTTAAAAAATCTATGTAGGGTGTGAAGCACTACCAATTATTTGTGAGCAAACTTACGTTAAAGCAGCTTGTCTATCACCATCATACGGAAAGACAGTACCACGCAGTGCTCACGATTATTACGTAGCGGTGTTAACTTACTATCGTTTGTTATGTTTAGAGAAATTAAACGGAAGACCGCTTGAGTATGATGAGACTCAATTTGTAGATCAGATTGCTTCAAGCAATCTTACAGTTCCCAAATCCATTTCGCTTTATCTATCGGGTATGGGGAATACTAAGGCTCCAAAGAGCCGTGAATTGGAATTTAAATTCCATAAGCCAGAATTAACGACCGAAAGTTTCGATATTGATGGGTACGAAATATCAATTCCACGTACAAACAACAGTTGGGGAAGAGGAGGTGTCAAGAAGAGAACGACCATAGCAAAAACTAATGTGGGTTCTAAAATACAGTTACCTGAATCTGTCCCTCAGGGACAATATTTATCTTAAAATCGGTGAGTAATGGATTCACGTGTTCTTGAAGGAAAGCAACCAGGAGCAAGTACAACTTTTGAAATCGAGGAAACGCAATTACGGTATAGAGCATGTTTTTAGTCGACACGGGCGCAGATTTATCGGTTTTACCCGGTAAATCCCAAACAACAACAACGGCATCCGATATATCACTTTCTGCCGCAAGCGGTACAAACATAAAAACATTTGGCAAAAAGTTACTTAAATTAAATCTCGGACTTCGTAGAAATTTCATCCGATTTATCTGCAGCAGCACGCAAAGGGCTTTTAATTAATGTATATTAAAATTAAAACTAATATTAAAACTACACCTAATATTAAAAATAATACCAACAAACAGTATATAACATTGGAATTGTTAGAAGGCAAACATTTTGTAACAGACACAGAGATCTGTGAATGCAAATTAATTTATCCCAGTTACATTAAAATAGATAACGACACCTTTATATTATTTATTGGAAGTAAAATAACAACATCATATAATAAAACTATCTTATTGCAATTAAGCAACGAATTTATAAATAATTTAATTAAAGAATTAGCAACCACTTTCAATAGTGATTTTAATAAAATTAAACACTCATTACTAAATATATTACCACTCATTAACAATGAATACAAAAGGTTTATTCACGACACTGGAAGCAATGAAAACTGAGCTTGAGTTTGTGGTGTCTGAAGCATTATAATTATCAACCACAATAGTGATCCGCCACAATAATCAACCGCCACAAATAAATTAGAATGTCAATGTAAATTATGGTAAAATTGAGTAGGTGGCGCATGAGGCGGTTGAAGGAAATAAGCAATACTGACATAATGAAGCACATGCTAAAAGACATCATTAAAATTAAAACCTTCTTCTTCTTATTTTAACCAGCAACGAATACAGACGTCAAACGAAAATTCCGGAAAGAAATAATTAATTTATTATAATAATTTGGTAGACGCGATTTTTATATTCTATCTATATAACGATTAGGGGAACAAGATATTAGTTTATTGATATAAAATAAATATAGTGCTCGTAGAGAATTGATCAAGGGTTTTATTGTATGAAAATTAAATCGAGCAACTATAATTGGTGACCCCGACGTGATCATTACTAGCTGACGAAATTTTCTTTTAAGACATCGTAGGAGCATTTCAAGATATCATAGGATATCATTTCAAGACACCGTGATAAAGAAGAATTTCATGACATCGTGGCCAGAGACCTGAACCGGAACAGAACCGTAACCGTAAACCGGAATTAACCGATATTTTTTGCCTGAACCGTAACTGAACCGCACCGATATTTAAAAAATCTTATTAACCGTAACCCGAACCGAACTGGTATATTTTATCGGTTTTTTCCGGTTTTTTTCGTTCCGGTTTTCGACAAAAAAAATTTAAAATTGAAATAGCTACAAATCTTAATTTGTAAAATTTGAAATCTAGCTGAATTGCTCATATAATTGAATCTAGCATAATGTATAATTGGCTGGCAACATTGTTCCAGATGTCAGTGAAGTTGTTTACAATTTCAATTAAAACTTTTTTCCATGCGTCCATTTTATTTATATTTTAATTTGCGCAAATTGACAAGGTATTGAAAAGTGAAAAGTTCGTGTTGTTATTAAAGGTTTGTACAACTAAATTTTAAATATAGCAAATTTCGCGACAAACCATAATATTTTTTTTCATTTCAATTTCAGTTTCATATTTTTTTTAAATTGGACATTTGGATTTGAAGTATGAAAGTGATAAACTCTGAAGTTAATATTAATAGAGTTCTATAAAACTGGAACGGAAAGTTTAAATTGCATTTAATTTAATTAAATATATTAAAATTAGAGATCAACATTTTATATAAATTTATAGGAGCAATCATCAAAGGTAAAATTTATTGAATTATAAAATATTAGAAAGAATTTAATTTTCTAACATTAATTATTTTTATTTTTAAGCCCATGGGAAAGAGATCAAGTAATCCAGTCAGAAAGTTTTTCAAAATCACAGAAGACTTAAATATGAGTTATGGAGTGTGTGAAATAGGTAATTGCAATAGAAAAATTAACGGCAATCATGCTGCAAATTTTAAACGACACGTTCAAAGATTTCATGTAGAACAATATAAAACATTACTCAAAGAAAAAGATAATTTGGTTCCAGAAAAGAAATGTAAATCAATTATAAGTACATCACAATCACAAACACTCTTGGACCTGGATACATTCACACGTACTAAAAATAAAATTGCTGTACAAATTTCACCAGACAAGTTAATAGATGCATGTGTCGAGCTAGTAACCAAGAACGGTTTTCCATTTAGTATAATAGAAAGCTCAGGATTTAAAAAAATTATTGATCCAATTATAAATGGATTCGATAAAAAAGTTTCCATAAATACCCAAAATGTTAAAAAGCGATTGTATGAAATTGCTGATGAATTAAAATCAGAAATAAAAAAAGACATAACAAATAAAATGATAAGTATAAAACTTGATATCGCTACACGATGCGACAGATCAATTTTGGGTATAAACTGCCAATATGTTGTAAATGACCAAATCGTCCTGCGAACGCTTGGTATGGTAGAAATGAAACAACGGCACAACGCCGAGTATATCAAAGAAATTGTTTTGAAAAATTTAAAATCATATGGAGTCCTTACCAATCAAATATATACAATAACAACAGATAATGGTGCTAATATGGTGAAGACAATGAAGCTTATAAGTCAAAGTTTGGACGTCGAAATGGATCAAAATTTAAATTTTTTGGACAGATATGAAAACAGCAGTTGTGATGATCAGTCGAGTGAAGAAATTGATACTGATGTAGAAGAAAACATATTAATAAATGAAATCGAGTGTTCAGCTGTTCATGAATTTGATGATAATAATGAAAATTTTAGTCTTCAGTTAAATAATGTACTTACTTCTGTTCGATGTGCTGCCCATACATTGCAGTTGGCGATATATGATGTTATTAAAGAAAATTATATTGCTACAAATTTATCGAAAATAAGATTTATTTGCAAAAAATTAAGAACAACAAATATTTTAGTTTTATTAAAAAAAATGAAATATAAAATGCCTAAAATAGATTGTCCGACCAGATGGAACTCCGCATATGATATGGTAGAACGACTATTAGAATTAAAAGGTTTTTGCTTGGATGTGAACAATATATACAGCTTTCTTAACATTTCACTTAATCTTTGGAAGTTTGCAGAAGAATTTGTTTCGGTTTTTAAATCCCTTAAAGCAGCTACAATAAAACTGCAAGGTAACAATTAACAATTGGAGATTTTTATGCTTTATGGCTAGAACTTAAACTTGAAATCGAAGCAATAGAAGTAGATAATTTCTCTAATATCAAAAGTTCATTGTTAATAGCAATTAAAATAGAGAAAAACTTCTACTGAATAGGGACCATATTGTAGCTGCACTATATTTGGATCCACGATTTAAATTTTTATTTACAAATAATCAAAGTAAAGCTGCACGAGAGCATATAGATAAGGTGGGGCGACAAATATTTTCATTAGAATTATCTGGAGCAGAAGAGGTTGTAGAAATGGAGAATGAAGTACAGTGTACTGCAGAAAGTTTACAATTATCTGCTCTTGATGAATATCTTTTAAAGAAAGAAAAAGAGCTTAATTTAAATATGCAAATTTCTAATTCAGATAACTGTTTACATAAAATAACTAATTTAACTTCTCAACTTAACATGTTTAATCCAGCAAGAGAAAACAGATCCATAAACATTTTGAAATTTTGGAACGACCAACAACAATTCTCACCAGAACTTTCAACAATTGCTAAAGTAATTTTGGCTGTACCCACAACCCAGGTCAGCGTAGAACGAAATTTTTCGGCTTTAAAACTTATCTTAACAGAAAAAAGAACTAATATAAGTGAACAACATTTAGAAAATGTTTTACTTTGCAAGTTAAACAAAGTATTCTAATTCTAAATAAATAAAAAAAATGAAATAATTCTTTAGTTGAAACTCGAAAGTTCTGGTGATAATTGTTGTTTTTATTTTAAATAAAACAAAAAATATTGAAATGAATTAATTTATATTTTTTTTCGTTAAGTTTTTGTAATTTTATTTTGGTTATAATAATATATTATATTTTTTTTTTAATGAATTAAATAAATAAATAAAATAAATTTTTTGGTAACGTTTTTTGTACTTTGTATATGTTTATGTAGTTAGTATGACTTTTAAATTTTTTTTGCGTGCAAGATTTGAACCGGTTTTGAACCCGAACCGGATCAGGAACTGAACCGGAACGAAAATAAATAATAAAGAACCGGAACGTTAACCGGAACATAAAATATTTATGAACCGAACCGTAAACCGGAGCGATATTCTTACCGGTTCAGGTCTCTGATCGCGGCACATCATTTCAAGACCGCGTGTTAAAGAAGAATTTCAAGACATCGTGAGAAAGCTATTCGAAGATTCGAGACAGTCAAAAATTAGCGCTTGGAACCACTAATCAAAAGTAAAAAAATGAAAAGTATTATTAAAATACTTTACAATTTGTGAGTAGTAGAAATATAAGGAAAATAAGCATTTTATTTTATAATTTAATGTTAAGTATATAAACTGCTCAAATTAATATTAAAATCAGAATTTTTATTGAACGAGACTAATATTTTAAATGACTATATAAAATTTAAATTTAGATTATAATCGTAATATGGTATAATAATATAAACCGTAATTAATTTGTATTATTAATAATAACTTTTTGAATTAAATAATGAATTGAGCAAGAATTTTAGATTCTTATTGTGTAAACCCGTTATAATTAACAGTTTCAAAAGTTCTATAATTTTACTTTTGTTTTTGAACATTTTTTTTAAAATTAATAAGATAGTAAAAGTCATATTTTAAAATCATATTTTCATAAATTTTAGTACACATGATTTTGTAAAATAATACAAGTTACCTTGTTCCATATTTAACGAGTCATAATAATTTTCGAATAATAAAAGGAGAATTATATTTAATTATTTTTTTTTTTTTTTTTTTTAAAAAGATATTTTTCAATATTAGTCTTAATAGAAGGTTTCGGTTTTAATCTTTCTCTTTGGCGCTACAGCTCGATGCGAGCCTGGGCCTACCCTAAAGGGTTTCTGTAACATTTTATTGCAATTTGGACCTACATTTTATATGGATTCCGAACCATAAATTTCTTTATAGTGAAGAAACTATTAATTGCAACAAGCTAATGGTTTTTATTCGTGAGACATTTGTTGTTAGCAAATGGTCTCTGCCGTTAGCATTTTTCCCAGTCTTAAATTACATTTTATTATAATTTTATTACTGGTACTCATTTAAAGCTGAGTAAACTTAGACCAACATCGATGTCTCGGACGGGCGTCGAACCCAGTACCTAATGCACCACAGCTTAGCACACTACCACTTAAGCCACCGTCGGTCTTCGGTTTTAATGGTTAAATTAAAAAGTACATGCTACAATGAATTCAAATAACAATTGATAAAATGCGATATTTTATATAAGTCAGTAAAATGAAAGGAATACAATTATGCAGAATTACAACCAATAATATAAATTAAATATTAAATCAAATAATAGTATAATATTATAAACACATGAATATCAATTAAATATTACATCAAATAATATTATAGGATTAGAAATACATCAATATCAAATAAATATTGCATTAAATAATATCATAAAACTACAAAAACATCAAAATCAAATAAATTTTGAATCAATTATAATTGTAAAATTTCAAATGATGTCATACAAAATGAATAATAAATCAAATATAATAGTAAAATTGCAAGTATCAATAGAAATTGAATACAGATCAAATATAAGTTAAAAAAAAATTACAAATTTCGAAATAATTACAAAATCAAATTAAAAGTATCGAAATAATTACAAATATCGAAATAAAACTAAATTACAAATATCGAAATAAAATAAAATTAAAATATCGAAATAATTACAAGTATCGAAATAAAACAAAATTACAAATATAGAAATAAAACACAATTGAATTATAAATAATCAATCGAATTAGAAACGATAATATAAATTATATGAATTATAATCAAATTTCAAAATTATTTTTTTTTTAATATAAAATATAAATATATATAAAGTGAATATATACATTAAATGAATTATAGTTATAGTTCCTGAATTACGAATTTAAATATTAAATAAATATATCGATATATAACAATAATCAGAAAAACAAATTTTGACACACTATATAAATTAAAATATTTTTTTTTTACGTATATTCTTCTAAAATAAAGAACAAATCGATATTTTCAAAATTATAATAATAAACATATTACTAAGACTTCAATATATTATTTTTTTTTCCTATTTTTCTAAAAAATAATAAGCAACAATATATTTTTGAAAAATAAATAAATAATTAAATAAATTACAACAAACAGTATTAAATTTTAGAATTAATTTTATTTTAAACCGATAACACGATGGGTAACGGTGATGAAAAGAACACAACTGAGAGTACACCTAAAAAAGATGATGTTGATAAGTTAGAAGAGCTAGCGGAAGCAAAAACAATTCATATTCCAGATTTTTGGGACAAAAGTCCGCAAGCTTGGTTTATTACACTGGAAAATTTATTCAGATTAAAAGGCATAAAAGCTGATTCCCGTAAGTATCAATACCTTTTATCGGCACTTCCTCAACACATCGTATTGGCGGTGATGGATGTTGTAAAGGAAGAAAATGTTTCATACGAAACTTTGAAGGCAGCTTTAATACAGCGTAATTCATTATCAGAGGAACAACGTTTGAATTCCTTATTAAGTGAAGCGAATGCTATGATGGGTGACCGACGTCCATCTGATTTCTTTCGACATCTTGGTCAGATGGCTGATTCTGGTACTGGGGTAAATAATGAACTATTGCTAAAATTATGGATGAGACGATTACCCAGCACTCTTAACGTAGCATTAGTAGCATCTAACTTAACAGATCCAAACGCATTAATTTCGATGGCCGACAGGATATGGGATACGTTAAATAAAGAATCCATTGCAGCAATCCATACAAAACCTAGTATTGCACCAATCAATGTAACACAATCTCCCGATGCAATCACTGCTTTATGCGCCGGCGTCAGTGAAATGTGTCATCAAATTCAAGCGATGAAACAGGAGATTAGCGAGCTGAAACAATTTCATAATAAGGGTAGTAATAATAATAATTTTCGTGGTAGATCACAGCATCGAAGTTTTTCATGAAATCGCAATTTTAGTCGTAGTTCTTCTAGAGGACCACCAAAACAACATGATACTTGCTGGTATCATTTTAAATTTGGTTCAAAAGCTACAAAATGTCGTCAACCATGTAATTTCCGAAATAATTCAATCAATCCTATAGTTGACACCACTTCAAAAAACTACTAAATACTGCTGAGAATGCGGCGTTCAGCAGCCCTGTCTCTTCACGCCGCCTTTTTATTTTTGACGACGTCAATAAATTAAATTTTTTAATCGATACAGGTGCCGATCTTTCTGTTTTACCACGTTCACGTTTTGCTAATACGCCAGTAGATGTAATACCACGTTTAACAGCTGCAAATGGTTCTAATATCGCAACATACGGTGAGAAATTATTAAAAATTAATCTCGGATTACGTCGAGAATTTCATCATGTCTTCACAATTGCCAATGTCACTCGACCTATAATCGGTGCAGATTTCCTGCAAAAATACGGCTT
This sequence comes from Empis livida, assembly GCA_963932195.1. NCBI lineage: Eukaryota > Metazoa > Arthropoda > Insecta > Diptera > Empididae > Empis > Empis livida. Next base: position 17,024,657 of record OZ010648.1, read on the forward strand.
GTTGGTAGATTTAGCTCAGCGACAACTACACGACAGAGAAACGTCATTGTCAGTAAATGCAACAGTGCGCAACGCAATCGAACCAACGATAAAAATTTGTAGCGCTCAGCAGAAACATGTGCTTGATATACTTAAAAAATATCCGACATTAACACAAAATCCGAGATATGATCAACCGGTTAATCATTCTGTGGTACATTACATCGAGACGACTGGAAGACTACCGTTTTCACGCCCCAGACGTCTCGATCCGGCACGTTATAAAGCCGCAAAAGATGAGTTCAAAAATATGGTAGATTTGGGTATTTGTCGTCCGTCAAAATCTCAAGCTGCATCACCACTTCACATGGTGGAAAAACGAGACAAAGATTGGAGACCGTGCGGTGATTATAGGCGTTTAAACGCCATTACAGTACCAGATCGCTATCCTATACCACACATTCAGGATTTTAGCATAAAGTTGGCAGGTTGCACAGTGTTTTCGAAAATAGACTTGGTTCGTGCGTACAATCAAATTCCAGTGGCACCGGAAGATATTCATAAAACAGCAATCACCACACCGTTTGGTCTGTTCGAATTTGTTAGAATGCCATTTGGACTGCGCTACGCAGCGCAAACATTTCAGCGTTTTATGAACCAGGTGTGTGCAGAATTAGATTTCGCTTTCGTCTACATCGACGATATTTTGGTTGGTAGTAAAACCGAAGAACAACACGTTAAAGACTTAGAAATTTTATTTAAAAAATTAACAGAGTACGGTTTAACTATCAAACCATCGAAATGTATTTTCGGTGTATCATCACTCGATTTTCTGTCTTATCATGTTAATTCAGAAGGAATTCGACCAACAGAAGAAAGAATTGTGGCAATAAAAGAGTTTCCAATCCCGAACAGCATTCGACAAATACAAAGATTTCTTGGTATTTTAAATTATTATCATAGATTTATACCACATTTGGCAGACATATTAGCACCAATTCATACACATTTAGCAACATTAACGAGCAAGAAACGATCAAAAACAAAAACCTAATTTTCATGGCCTGAAGAGTGCCAATTACGTTTTGAACAAGCTAAACGCGAGTTGTCGAACGCTACCCTGCTTGTGCATCCATTGAATAACGTAAAGTTTAGCATAACTACAGATGCATCGAATACAGCAGTAGGAGCGGTTCTACAACAATACGTGGACAACGTTTGGCAACCACTAGCATTTTTCTCAAAAAAATTAACACCAGCCGAAACGAGATATTCAGCTTTCGATAGAGAGCTGCTTGGAGTGTATCTCGCCATTAAACATTTTAGGTATTTTTTGGCAGGTAGAGAATTTACCATTTATACGGACCATAAGCCACTGGTGTATGCTATTAATTCTAAATGTGAAAGAAGTCCGCGACAATCAAATCATTTAGATTTTATTTCGCAATTTTCTGTCGACATTCAACACGTAAAAGGTAAAGATAACGTAGTCGCAGACGCATTATCCCGATTTGAAGACTCGCCAGTAGAATTAATAGAAAACACATTAAGTTCCATATACACCGCACAACAAAATGACGTAGAGCTGAAAAACATTATACAAACAAAATCAACATCTGGTAAGCTTGAAAAGATAATCATACCAGGTTCAAACATAGTATTGTGGTGTGAAACCACAGCTAATAAGAATCGTCCGTATGTACCGGAAAGTCATCGTCGTTTAATTTTCAACCAGTTACATAACCTCACACATCCAGGTATTCGAAATAGCAGGAAAATGGTAGCGGATCGTTATTTTTGGCCATCAATGAATCGAGATATTGGAATCTGGAGTCGCGAATGTGTGCCATGTCAGCGATCAAGAATTAATCGACATACAAAAGCACCGTTCACTAAATTTGATTTGCCCAGTAACCGATTCGAACATATACACATCGACATAGTAGGACCATTACCGCCATCTGATGCGAAACGATATATATTAACGGTCATGGACAGATATACTCGCTGGCCCGAAGCATATCCGATAAGCGACATATTAGCTGAAACATGTGCCAGAACGTTGGTAAGTGAATTCATTGCACGTTTCGGAGTACCAGGCAGGATAACGACGGATCGCGGTAGACAGTTCGAATCACGATTGTTCGAAGAACTAACGAAATTCCTCGGTGTACATCGAATACGGACAACGTCATACCACCCACAAGCGAATGGACTCGTTGAACGATTTCATCGTACATTGAAAACGTCAATAATCGCCCGTGGCAACACAAAATGGCCCGAAGATTTGCCGATTATATTATTAGGTTTGCGTTGTGCAGTTAAACAAGATCTTGGTTGCACACCGGCGGAATTAGTGTACGGGAGAAATTTAATTGTACCAGGAGATCTTATAATTAATGTACCAGACAGCGAAATTACACCTGGACAATTCGTCGATCGTTTACACGAAAGTTTTCGAAATCTTCGTCCGACAGCAACCAGAGTTGTTCAAAAAGATACATACATACCAAAAGATTTGATGACATGCGAGTTTGTGTTTGTTCGTGTTGATAAAGTTCGTCCGTCACTTACCGCTCCATACGAGGGTCCATATAGGGTTTTAAAACGACTGAGGAAGGTATTTATAATTGAAAAAAATGGAAAAAATGAATCAATATCAATTGATCGCATTAAACCTGCTTTTGTAGCAGCATGCATCAAAAAGAAGAAAAAGGTATCATTTGTATTGCCGTAGTTTATACGGAACGTTTTACTGGAAAGGGGGTAATGTGGTGTCTGAAGCATTATAATTATCAACCACAATAGTGATCCGCCACAATAATCAACCGCCACAAATAAATTAGAATGTCAATGTAAATTATGGTAAAATTGAGTAGGTGGCGCATGAGGCGGTTGAAGGAAATAAGCAATACTGACATAATGAAGCACATGCTAAAAGACATAATTAAAATTAAAACCTTCTTCTTCTTATTTTAACAAGCAACGCGATTTTTATATTCTATCTATATAACGATTAGGGGAACAAGATATTAGTTTATTGATATAAAATAAATATAGTTCTCGTAGAGAATTGATCAAGGGTTTTATTGTATGAAAATTAAATCGAGCAACTATAAGTTAAATGCGGCAACTGTAGTAAATGCTATAAGGCCAGATGTAATAGCAGCAGCAATACAAGGCACTGAATTTAATATGATAGGCATATCACCTGAAGAAGCAAAAGCTGATCAATCAGGCACTGCATTTACATATAATGACTTATGTATTGAGTTTAAGAAAATATGTCCTGACTTTAAAAATGATATCACTCTGACGGGGAAATCAGTTCAATTAATGTTTGCTATTAAAGTTTTATATGTTATTGGTCCAGAAGCTAGGTCAGCAAAAAAGCAGAACAATGATAAAAGCTGGAAGTTAAACTTTAAAGGTGATGGAATTGATGCAAATGGTACTAAAGTAGAAAAATTCTACAGTGTATTTGTATCCACTTTTAAAAAGATTAAGCCTCCAACAGAACAACCTATAATTTAAAATAATGTTTTGTTGCTAACTTTAAAACAAGCTGGCTTACTTGCTCTTGAAGCCTTTAACATATTCACTGATATAATTTATCTAAATGATCAAACTATCCTTTTGACTCCATTAGCAGGTGCAATATTTGGTAGGCAAGATTTGGCTAAAATTGCTGATGAATTTAATACAGATTTGGGTAACATAATTAAAATTATAAATTCTAGTTGCCAAAGTGGTGGCCAATATCTCAACAATAGCAGGGCAGAGTGTGGTGCAGCAGCAGCACTAACTGCTGTAAAGAATCTTAAGAACGATGAATTAAAACACTCTATATACACCAAAATAGTTAGGCAATACTTAATGCATAAAGGATTAAAAGAAATGGATTTAAGTAAATTTGATATATATTATAAATATGCATGTGGTGGCTTGCCAGAGGAATATTCATTTAAAAATATGGAAGCAAGGGGAAAAGAAGTTAAATTGAGGGCATATCAAATTAATAAGCAATTATTAGAAAATACTATTCAAACCAGAACTGATACAAATGTACCATCTACATCAACAAAAGGAAAAAAACCATTGAACCGACCATAGATATAAGAAAAGTTAAAAGTGCTTCATTAGATAAAAACAAAAAATAAGGGAGCAGAAATTTATAACTATACCATTTTAGTTTCAAAATGAGAATAATAAACTTCAATATGAGAATAGTAACCTTCAAAGTGGAATAATAAACTTCAATATGAGAATAGTAACCTTCAAAGTGGAATAGTACACTTCACTATGAGAATAGTAAACTTCAAAGTGGAATAGTAAACTTCAATATGAGAATAGTAAATTTCAATATGAGAATAGTAAACTTCAATATTAGAATAGGCAAATTCAAAAAAAGAATATATATATAGTAAGCCTTGTAATTGTTTTCAAGAAATTTTTAACAATATTAATAAGAATTAAGAAGATTTCTAATTGAATAAACGTGTTTTATAATAAAATTTAAATTTTAAAATTGAAGCATGAATAAAAAATCAGAAACAGAACAAAAAAAGTTAAAATTACTTGCCGTTTGGAATGCTAATGGAGACTGGAGGCAACTTGCACGTGAGATTAATATTCCACAATCAACGGCATATCGTTGGGTATCAGAGGGAGAAACCCAAGACAAACGAGGAGGAAAGCGATTTGAAAAAATTACACAAATCCATTTAGATTATTTTGTTGAAATGATAGAAAATAACTGCCGTATTACACTAGCGGAACTTACTGCTAGCTTTCAACAAAAATTTACGATTTCCATTTCAAAAACAACAATTTCCAAAAAGCTTGATTCTCTCTGCTACTCGCTGAAAAATGTAAGACATGAACCTGAAAGGGCCAACTGTGCTGAAAACAAAGAAAAGAGAAAGGAGTTTGTTGAAAAACTTTTAGAATATCAGTCGCAAAATAAGCCAATCTTGTTCATGGATGAAACAAATTTCAACATCCACATTTCAAGAGCACAGGGAAGATCAACGAAGGGAACAAGATGCACTACTGTTGCAGCCGGGTCTAAAGGTGCCAATGTTCACGTTATAGGATGCATAAGCACAAGTGGATTCATACACTATGAAGTAAGAAGAGGTTCATTCAAAAAAGATAATGCAAAAGCATGGATGAAGACCTGCCTTCGTCAATCACTGATTAAACATGGTGTACCTATTGTAATGGTAATCGACAATGCACCATGTCACAGCAAAATTGAAGAAATATTACAAGTAGATGAATTTAAGGAGAACAAAATATATACTTAGGCTTGCACCATATAGTCCGATGTTTAATCCAATTGAAAATATATGGTCGATGGTGAAAAGTCACGTGAAAAGAGAACTGTCTAGCAAGTTATTAAGTATACTTAATAATAGAAATACAGATCTAACCATAAGCGAACAGAGAGTAAGAGCTTTAGAAGGACTCATGGAAGAAGGTCTGCAGGCAGTTACACCAACTAAATGCGCGAATTGCATTGCGCATATTCAGGGGAAAGTAACTGCTGCTCTTAATTTAGAAGATATGGTATATTAATAACAATAAAATTAATTAATTTTGTAATAACTTAATTGCCTGATATCAATACAAAAAAGAATTTAAATAAATTTAATTTTTAATTCAAATTCTCATATTGAAATTTACTATTCTCATATTGAAGTTTACTATTCCACTTTGAAGTTTACTATTCTCATATTGAAGTTTACTATTCCACTTTGAAGTTTACTATTCTCATATTGAAGTTTACTATTCCACTTTGAAGTTTACTATTCTCATATTGAAGTTTACTATTCCACTTTGAAGTTTACTATTCCCATTTTGAAACTGAAAAGGTATAGTTGTAAGAATAAAAAATGTGACTTAAACACTTTAAAAAATCTTTTAGATAATTATGGAATTATATTACCAAATGCAATAGTTAAAAATCTAGTTAACTTTGCTAATGGGAAAATAACAAATACTGATATTTTATTTTATTCTCAAGAATGTGAAGAACACAAAAATGAAATAATTATGGCTATAACTGTAATTAATAATTTAACTTTTAATTTAAAATAAATACATTTAGCTAATAACCAGAGGGAATAATGTTTAGTACTGATCTGGTGAAGCGCAACATATAAATATAAAAATATTTTAAACATTGCATTTTAGGATTACATTACCGAATGTAGCGGTAGCCGCTATTAAATCACTTAAAAATATTAAAGTATTAAATCACTTAAAAATAAAAAATATTATGACAAAATGGCGCAGTCGGTGTTTCAAAAAAAAAAAAAAAAAACCACGCTATAAAAACATCAAAGAAAATTTAATGGGTATAAAAAAACCTAGAAAAAGTGAACATATTTTAAGTTGTTTAGATACAATAAAAAATAAATTAAGAAAAACTAAATCAAATAATAAAGAAAAACAAAAAATTTATAGTTTTTTGCAACAATCAAAAAGTTACAAAAAAATAAATACTGAAAAAAGTTTTAAAATAAAAATGGAATACATTAAAAAAGTTAATAGTCTTAGTTTTAATGGTAACGTGGCAGAAAACTGGCGGCGTTTCAAACAAAACTATGATATTTTTGAAGCAGCAACTGAAATCAACGCTAAGCCAGATATAGTAAGAATTGCATCATTTCTAAACGCCTTGGGAGAAGAAGGCGTAGAAATCTATAACAACCTCGATATTGCTGAGACTGACAAAATTGTGTATAAAAAAGTTAAAGAAGCTATAGAAAACTATTGTACTCCAAAAAAACGCATCGTGTATGAACGCTTCATTTTTTTTTCAAGAAATCAACAAGAAGAAGAACCATTTGAAAATTTTTTAATTGATATAAAGAAATTGGCAACATCATGTGACTTTGGTGATCAAAAAGAATCACTCATGAGAGATCGTATTGTTCTGGGGACAAACAACAAAAAACTGCAGCAAAAAATGATAGAGAAAGACGAACTCACGTTTGAGAAAGCGGTCGATATTTGCAGAGCAACAGAGATTGCACAAAAACATACAGCAACAATGCAGAAACTAGATAACAATGTAGTACACTTTATTAAAAGAGATAAGTATACAACTAACAACACTAACACATTTAGAAATAAATTTAATACTAACAGTAAAAATAAGAATAATAAAGATCAAAATCTAGATAAGAAAAATAAAGAATTTCTTTGTCAAAAATGTAATTCCAAACATAAATACGCTGAATGCCCAGCGTATGGTAAAAATTGTTTTAAATGTAATTTAAAAAATCACTTTGCAATCTGTTGTAGAAAAGAATATAAAACTGTTTCTGCTATAACCAATAATGATTCTGATGTTAGCGAAGAACAAAATTTAAACGATTATTTGGTGAACTCAATAAAAATAAATAATTTGAATAAAAAAAAACTATTAACAAAAATGAGAACAAAATTAAAAATAACGTGTGCTGGAAAAAAACAATTAAAATCAAAAATTCTCTAATTGATTTCAAATTGGATACTGGGTCTTCGGTTAATATTTTGCCACTAGACTTATTACAAAAACTACAGACAAAGGTAAAGTTAACAAAAACAGACTCTTTCTTAGAAGCATATGGGGGACAAAAAATTTATCCTTTAGGTACATGCATATTACCATGTATAACAAACAATCAAATTTTTACAGAAAAATTTGTAATTATTAAAGAAAATCTTTCACCAATTTTAGGTTTAAATTCTTGTGCAAATATGGGACTCATTGTACAAGTTAATTCAATAACAAATGAAGAGTTAAAAACAAAGTTTCTCAAACAAAACAGTGATTTATTTCAGGGCATTGGAAAATTTCCACAACAATATCACATTGAGCTTGTGCCAAATGCTACACCAAAAGCGAATCCACCACGCCGTGTTCCTTTGGGAGTTCGAGAAAAGTTAAAAAAATCTCTAGATAAATTAGAAAACTTAGGTATAATATCTAAAGTATATGAACCCAGAGACTGGATTCATAATTTAGTAATAGTAAATAAAAAAGATGGTACATTACGTCTCTGTTTAGATCCTAAAGAATTAAATCAAAATATAAAAAAACACCCATACTTAATTCCAAATTTAGAAGAAGTTATGTCGAAGATTAATAATGCAACATTTTTCACAGTACTTGACAACAAGCAAGGGTTTCATCAAATTGAACTTGATAACGAATCATCAAAAATCTGCTCTTTCAATACACCTTTCGGAATTTACGAATACAAAAGATTTCCTTTTGGTATTAAAACCGGTTCAGAAGTTTTTCAAATGTACAATTACAAAAGTTTTGGTGATATACAAAATGTAACAATTTACATTGATGATATACTAATTTCTGGCCAAACTGTTGAAGAGCATGATATAGCATTGAATCAAGTATTAAACCGTGCAAGAGAATTAAATATAAAATTCAATAAAGAAAAAATACAATATAGATCAAATACAGTGAGATATCTGGGACATACTTTGGGTCAAAATGGCATAAAACCAGATGAAAACAGAATAGAAGCAATAACACATTTAAAAAATCCCAAAGACAAAAAAGACCTACAAAAATTTTTAGGAATAATAAACTATGTCAGAAATTTCATACCAAATTTATCAGAAATCACCGCACCTCTGAGAAATTTACTAAAAAAAGATACATTATTCGAATGGTCACATGCTCAGTCAAATGCTGTCGAAATTATTAAGAAACAAATCTGCAACAGTCCAATATTAAAATCTTTCGACACAAAAAAATTAGCAGTCATACAGTGTGACGCTTCACAATACGGACTGGGCGCATGTCTACTACAAGAAAATTTCCCTATTGCTTATGCTTCAAGAAGCCTATCGGAAACTGAAACCCGATATTCTCAAATCGAGAAAGAATTTTTAGCAATCTTATTTGCTTGCAAAAAATTTCACTATTTTATATATGGACACCCTGTAATTATAAAAAGTGACCACAAACCAATTGAAGCAATAATGAGCAAAGATATACACAAAATACCGTCCCCGAAATTACAAAGAATGCGAATTAGATTGCTTAATTATGATGTTAATTAAGCAATCTAATTGGTCTGGGTTAGGACGTACAGGGTAGGCATTGATCGGTCGCTGACCCAATGTTGCAACTGTACGATTCCTGGCCAAGTACTTGCTATACCTCCATCGTGGTGGCCACTGGAAACTTCATATTCAACACCCGTTGTGTATGAAGGCAAAAATAGCAAACGCTGCGGTCCTCCTACTTGGGGGTGAGCAATAGCCTGACAAGCTATTCTCGCTCAATTTAGGAAACTAAATTGGGAAACTAATTGTTACGAATCTGCAACCAAGGCCTCGGAATGAACAATCTCATAGATATAGACCCATGGAATGTTTAAGGAATAACGATTTACGACTAGCGACTTGGAACGTTTTAACGATGATACAACCGGGTAAAAATGGCAGAAATTGTTGATGAACTAATGAAATATAGAATAAATGTAGCTGCCATACAAGAAATTAGATGGGCAGGAAAAGGAGAAATCAAGAAGCGAAATTATTCCATATTTTATAGTGGTGGTGAAAAGTCAGGTCAAAGAGGTACCGGTTTCTATATAGATAAGAACACAAGAAATAGTATTCTTGCCTTTGAGCCTTATGATGAAAGAATATGCTATATTAAACTAAAGGGCAAGTTTCAGAACATATCGTTAATATCAGTATATGCTCCAACTGAAGATAGCGAAGAAATTATGAAAGACGAATTTTATGACAACTTAGGAAAAATATATAATAAAATAAGCAAATATGATATGCTGATCATTTTAGGTGATTATAATGCAAAAATAGGAAAAGAAGAATTCATAAAAGATATAGCCGGACGACACTCACTGCATAACGAAACAAATGAAAACGGTTTAAGATTATGCAGCTTTGCAGCAAGTCAAGGTATATGGATCAGTAGTGTATCTTTTGAACATAAAAATATCCATAAAGAAACATGGAAAATACCAGGAATGAGAAGAGCTAATCAGATAGATCACGTATTGATTGACAAGAGACATGCAACCTCAATAATAGATGTAAGATCCTTTAGAGGGGCAAACTGCGATACAGATCATTTTTTAGTTATTGCAAAAGTAAGGCAGAGGATCGCTAATATAAGAAATAACACCAAATACAAAAATATAAAATGGAATACAGAAAAAATAATTACAGAACCTGAACATAGAAATAGATACCAGGAAAGAGTAAAGGAGAAATTAGAGTCGGAGAGATCATCACAAGACTCCAATGTGTCAACATTGTGGAATAAAATAAGGAATGCCATGACGGCGTCAGCTGATGAGACCATAGGTAAAAAACAAATAATTAGCAAAGAATGGTATGATGAAGAATGCAGGACTGTTAATGAGAACAAAAAGAAAGCTAGATTACAACTTCTAGAAAAAACAACAAGACAAAATACACAAAACTACCAAGAAAAACGAAAAGAAGCAAAGAAAATAATCACTAAGAAGAAAAGAATGCATATGAAACAACAAATTGAGCAAATTGAAAAAGATTTTACTCAAAAAAAGGTGAGAGATATGTATCAAAATATAAAAAAACAAACTAGAAAGTTTCAGCCAAAAATTAATATATGCAAAGATAAAAATGGTCAAGTAATTAGTGAAAAACATAAAATTATAGAAAGATGGGAAGAATTTTTTAGTGATTTATTAAATAAGCAGATAGGAGAAGATGAAACAGAAAACAATAGCGAGATAATATATCAAACAGCTGAAAATTTTATAGAATTACCCAGTATAGATGAAGTTAAGAATGCAATAAAGAAATTAAAAAATAATAAAGCCAGTGGAGCGGATTCAATAACATCAGAATTGTTTAAGTATGGTGGAGAAGAATTAGAAAATGAAGTACATAAATTGATAATCAAAGTATGGCAATATGAAGAAATACCAGAAGACTGGCTAACAAGTATCATCATCCCTATACACAAAAAGGGAGATAAAACAACATGCAGCAATTATCGTGGTATATCCTTATTAAATGTAGGATACAAAATTTTTACAAACATTTTATATGAAAGAATAAATATATATGCTGAAGAAATAATTGGTGATTACCAATGTGGATTCAGAAGAAATAGATCCACAATTGACCAGTGTTTTATAATTAACCAAATTTTTGAAAAGTCATATGAATACTCTCTGAATATGCATTGTTTATTTGTAGACTTCAAACAGGCTTTTGATAGTATAAACAGATCAAAAATATATAATATTCTTTTGCGTGATGGAATTCCTAAAAAATTAATAAATCTGGTAAAAATAACACTAAATTGTACAAAAGCTAAAGTATTGGTCCAAGATGAAACTACAAAAACATTTTCAATAATATCAGGAGTAAAACAAGGTGATGCTTTATCATCGTTAATTTTTAATCTAATATTAAATTCTTTAATAAAAGAAATTGATCCTGGTGGTACAATATATAATAAAGGTATCCAAATATGTGCTTATGCAGATGATATAGTATTAATTGCGTTAAATATAAGAGACCTCAAAGAAATTTTTATAAAACTAAAAGAGAAAGCCAAGATTGTTGGACTAGAAATTAATAATGAAAAAACTAAATACATGTTAAGATCTCGTACTAATCATAATCCACAAAATTTAATAATCAATAATGAAGTTTTTGAGGCAGTAGATACATTCAGATATTTAGGAATGATTTTAAGTAACAACAAAGATACATTCATTGCTATACAAGATAGAATACAATCTGCAAATAAATTATACTTCGCGCATGGCAAATTATTCAGATCCAGATTACTCTCTAAAAATCAGAAAATAAGAATGTACATAACACTAATTAGACCAGTGCTTACATATGGATGTGAAGTATGGACGTTAAGAACATCAGATATATTTCACCTCGCTTCATTTGAGAGGAAAATCATGCGCAGAATCTACGGGCCGGTACAAAATCCAGATGGAACATATAGAATAAGATATAACCATGAAATTGAAAATCTAATAGAACATCAAAACGTTGTAAGATTTATCAAAGCACAAAGATTAAGATGGCTTGGTCACATAATAAGAATGCCTGAAGAAAGAATGACAAACAAAATTTTCAAAAAATATCCCGAAAAAAGCAGAAAACGAGGACGACCACGAAAAAGATGGCTAGATGCAGTAGAATCAGATATACGAAAAATGAACATTAACAATTGGACAAGTCTTGCCAAACAAAGGTCAAACTGGAAGCAAGTGGTGGCAGAGGCAATGGTTCATCGAGAACTGTGAAGCCGCAAAAGAAAAAGAATTATGATGTTAAAGTAGAATATTTAAAAGGTAAATATATGCATATTGCTGATTATCTTTCTAGACATTTTCTGGAAGTCGAAAATATCGAAGATGAACAAGAATTACAAGAAACGGTGTTAAGCATAAACATAAGTGATGAAAAACAATCAAATTTAATTAAAGAAATACAAAATGATGATACACTAAAAAAAATAATGGAATACTGCCAACAAGGATGGCCAAAAGACAAAAGTAAAGTAGCCGATGAATTAAAATATTACTACAAAATTAAAGATAATATCATTACAGATAATGGTATAATATTTATTGACGAACAAATTTGAATTCCAAAATCAATGAAAACAGAAATTTTAAATAAACTACATGAATCACACATGGGAATAACCAAAACAAAATTACGAGCAAAGGAATTATACTTTTGGATAAATATGAATAATGACATAGAAAATTTTATTAATACTTGTTATATATGCCAAAAATTTCAAAAATCTAATTACAAAGAACCAATGATTCCACACGAAATTCCCCATTTGCCATTTGAAAAAATCGGATGTGACATTTTTGAATATAAAAATAAAAACTTTTTAATTCTTATAGACTACCACAGCAAATGGATAGAATTTTCATCATTAAAAAATAAAACATCAAGCGAAATTATTTCAGCTTGGATTAAAATTTTTGCTCAATTTGGAATTCCACAAATCGTCATCGCTGACAATGTACCTTTTAATTCATTTGAATGCCGCAAATTCGCAAAATCTTGTGATTTTGAAATCATTACTAGTTCCCCAATTTATCCTAAATCCAATGGACTATCCGAACGTGCAGTCCAAATCATAAAAAATATTTTCAAAAAATCTACAACTGAAGAAGAAATATATATTGCAATGTCGGAATACAGAAATACACCAACAAAAGATATTGATTTATCACCAGTACAACTATTAATGAACAGAAGAGTCAAGACAAGACTACCAATCTCACGAAACTTACTAAAACCTAAACTAAATGATAATGTAATACAAAAATTAAATAACAAATCACTTAAAAATAAAAAATATTATGACAAAACAACAAAACCGAAACAACATTTTATAGAAAACGAGCAAATTTTCATACAACAGGGAAAAGAATGGAAACCTGGAAAAATTGTGAGACCATATAATACACCTCGCTCATACATAATAACAGACGAACAAGAAAACACATATCGTAGAAATAGTTATCACTTAAAAAACGCATTAATAACGAAAGCTCAGTAGCCAAAATGAAATCAGGAGACACTTGTAATAATCCATCCCGCACTCGTTCTGGTAAAATTTAAAAAAAAAAAAAAAAAAAAACATAAATAGTACTTGCATAAAATCATAAATATATATATAAATATTTAGGTATATAATGTACTTACACATCATAATGTATAAATTGAAAATGAATTAATAAAAAATTTTTAAAAAAAAAAAAAAAAAAAAAAAAAAAATTTTGTAACAAAATGAAATTTATTGTATTCAAAATATATATATATGTAATTGAATGAAAAACAATGATCATAAACAATGTGTCAAAGAAGGGAGATGTAGCATACGAGAGAATTATAATTATTATTAGTATAATTATATTGCATTGTAATTAAGGAAATAAAGTTCAGTTGTGTCTTGATACTCAAACAGCTCGTGTTATTATTCCACATGGCGCAGTCGGTAGGATATGATCATAAACAATGTATATTCATATTATTGGATGCATAGGTAATGTGGGGCTTATTCATCACGAAGTAAGAAGAGGAGCATTTAAAACCCCGCAAGCTAAGGAGTTCATACGCAATTGTCTGAGAAATGCTCTAACCAAATATCAATCACCAGTCGTAATGGTAATTGACAATGCACCGTGTCATACATCTATTGAACATGTGTTTCTTGAAAGTGAATTTATAAATCATCGGTTATTAAGATTGGGCCCGTACAGTCCAATGTTAAACCCAATAGAACTTGCTTGGTCAGCTCTTAAGGCTTCTATAAAACGAGATCTAGCAACTGAAATGCCACAGATTTTAGAAGGTGAAAATAGAACAAATTTGACCCAAACTGAATTTCGCCTACAAAGGATTGAAAATATTATACAACGGAATGTACCAAATTTATCTGTTGCAAATTGTGCTAAATATGTTGCATATGTTCAAAAATTCATACCGGATGTTTTAAATTTGATTGATATCCTTTTTTAATTTATTATATTAATAAAGTTTTGATCATAAATATTGTTGTACCCCGTGTGTTTTTGTAACTTAAATGATTATTTCCAATTTTTAAAGTTTATTTCCAATTTTTAAAGTTTATTTCCAATTTGAAAATGATTATTTCCAATTTGAAAATGATTATTTCCAATTTGACATTGCTTATTTCCAATTTGACATTGCTTATTTCCAATTTGATATTGCTTATTTCCAATTTGATATTGCTTATTTCCAATTTGAAGTTGAAAAGGTATAGTTGTAAGAATAAAAAATGTGACTTAAACACTTTACAAAATCTTTTAGATAATTATGGAATTATATTACCAAATGCAATAGTTAAAAATCTAGTTAACTTTGCTAATGGGAAAATAACAAATACTGATATTTTATTTTATTCTCAAGAATGTGAAGAACACAAAAATGAAATAATTATGGCTATAACTGTAATTAATAATTTAACTTTTAATTTAAAATAAATACATTTAGCTAATAACCAGAGGGAATAATGTTTAGTACTGATCTGGTGAAGCGCAACATATAAATATAAAAATATTTTAAACATTGCATTTTAGGATTACATTACCGAATGTAGCGGTAGCCGCTACATTCGGTGCCTTCTCTAGTTTGGGTGGTTGTCAGCTTGTTTGTGCGTGCACTGACATTTTGTTGCTTTGTCCCCAAATTTCCTATGATACCAGCATAATGTTCGTGAAGTGGAAGGAAGAGTGGAAGTATCATTAAATTTTCGTGTGTTTCTGCTTGAACTACGTGATTTGATTTGTCTGTTCCTACTTCGCATTCTATTGTTGCCGAAATCGAGTCTAGCTAGCATCGATTCGATTCGTGCTAGACGTGTATCGAAATCAGGTGCAGTCGCAGCAGTGGAAGTAGTTGGTTTCGCGGAAGTGTCAGTGACTGTGTATATGGGTGTGTTTTGTTGTGCCTCATATATCTTATCCGCTACCTCGGACAAATCATTTAGGGGCTTGTCGCCTACCGCGACTAACGCTACGTGTATTACCTGTGGTAGCTTGCGCAGCCATAAAGTTTTGATAATTTCTTCACTAAATGTTCGTCCGGATAGTTGTCTCATGGACCTAAGCAGTTCTGAAGGAGTTCGGTCACCTATATCGGCTTTAGCAATTAAGGTTTCGAGACGTTTTGTCTCCGAAATTGAATGTCGTTTGATCAGTGCTTGTTTAACGCTATCGTATCAGTTTATTTCCGGTGGGTTAGACAAAATGTCTATTATAGAATCGCAAGATTCTGAAGGAAGTGCACCAATTATAAGACAGTATTTGGTGTCATCATTCGTAATTCGATACGCTTGGAAATGCGCTTCAGCCTGTATGAACCATGTGGCTGGATTCGCGGGCCAAAAAGGTGGTAGACGGATGCGAACTGACTCTATTTTTGGTTCATCGTGTCGGTGTGTTTCATTTGTCCTGTCGCCGGCTTTCCTTTTTTCAGATTCGGAATCAAGCATCATTTTCTTTTTAAGATAGAAAATTCAACTCATTTTGGTAAGGATAAATATGCAAACCTTTAAAGTTGAAAAAAAAAACTTAAATTTCGAACCGTGTATCACCCACAGGCTAATGGTATTATAGAGCGTTGGCATCGTGCATTAAAGCAATCTTTAAAAGCGCAATTCTCAGCAAATTGGACTGACGAACTACCACTAGTAATGCTCGGACTTCGTACAGCGATTAAAGAAGACATTAAAGCAACACCTGTAGAACTTACATTCGGTACATCGTTGGTACTTCCAGGTAAATTTTTTCAAGAATCAAGAACCGATGCCAATGATCCTGAATTTATTATACAGCTGAAGCAATTAATGAACCGGAATAGGCCGTGTCAAACGAACCATCATAGTTGCAACAAATTTTTCGTTCAAGAAGAATTAAAGTCATGCGAATTTGTTTTTGTTCGAGTAGACAGTGTACGATCACCTCTACAACTACCTTACAATGGTCCGTACAAAGTTGTTCAGCGTAATGAAAAGTTTTTTAAAGTGGACATCAATGGAAAAATACACAACATCACGATCGATCGACTGAAAGCAGCATTCGTCGCTTTTAAAGAACCATCACTTTCGCATCAAACACCAAATAAACAGCTAGTACAAAGTGATCCACCATTAGACGATCAACCTAAGCTGAAAACGAAAATAAGTACACGTAAAAATTCCATCACGTCTGGACATTTAAAAATCAGCACATGTCCATACTGGCAGGGGAGTAGTGTAGCGGAACACACCAGTATGGTAGATTACGAACCGCACCGTCAGCAAATATTCGAACCATCGCCTTTCTGAACACACTTTTCTAATCTTCTAATTTGTAAACACTTTTACCAACACACGGATTCTTAGATAAGAACGATATAATTCTTATCTCCCTTCTTCTTAAAAATTCCTTCAGCGAAGACGGACGTGTTTCACCTGATTTATTTTGGATCAACAATCAACAATTTTAAAATCATATTTTGTAGTAAAATAAAATAGCATACAGTTATATATTTAAATATAATTTATTTAATTAATTATTAATTTAAAATACCACAAATTGATAGTATTTTATTTAAGTTGACACTACAAGGTAATTGTAGAAGCTCAAGTTTATATAGTACGGAATGATTTTATGCCAGTTTCTTTGTTGATTGGTCGTGATATTTTAGATTTACCTGGTATTAGGATGGTTAAAGAGAATAATGTCTTGAAATTTGAACGGCATATTTTACATATTCAGAGTTTTAATGAGAATAGAAATATTGAACGGTTAGATGAAAATGATTTGCAAATAGAAAATATTAATCGCGTTGAACGAAAAAGTTTGATGAAAATTCTGAATGACTACAATAGATTATTCCCGAAGAGTTTAAAAGAACTTGGTCTCACAAATAAAATTGAAATGGAAATAAAGTTGAATGATGATAGTCCAGTTCAGCAGAGAGCGTATAGGGTAATATGCTACGAAATATAAAATTGAAGAAATGGTCGATGAACTAATAGAAAATGATATAGTAACGACATCAAATTCAGATTACGCTAGTCCGGTGTTGTTAGTGAAAAAGAAAAATGGTGATGATCGATTATGCATCGATTATAGAATGTGAAATCCAAAAATGAAAAAAGGAATGTATTCGACACCTAACATAGCAGAAGAACTGCAAGAGCCGAGTTCTTATAAATATTTTACCACGTTAGACCTGAACAACGATTACTATCAAATACCAATAAAAGAAGAAAGTAGAAAATTCACCGCTGTTATAACACAGGTTTATTCGAATTTAAACGTATGCCATTCGGATTGAAGAATGCCCCACCAGTTTTTCAGAAACTAATGAGCAAATTAAAAAAAGAAGTAGACACGAAAATACAAATTTATATGGATGACATATTAATTGGTAGTAATTCAGTGGCAGAAGGTTTACAGAAACTTAAAAAAACTTTAAAAAAATGCAGTTTTATGCAATAGACTATGGGCTACCTTGGACATAAAATAACGCCAGCGGGGATTAGTTCAGGTGAAATTAAGGTTAACGCGATAAAAAATTATAAAGTACCAACAAATGTTAAAGACGTGCGACAATACTTGGGTTTGTGCAGCTACTTTAGAAAATTTATAAAAGATTTTGCTTTGATAGCAAAACCGATAACAGATTTGCTGGAAAAGGAAGGAAAATTCAAATGGACTGAATTACAAAATGAATCGCTTTCGAAATTAAAGGACAAATTAACTGATGAACCAATATTGCTATCATACAACGTAAATGGGGTGTACGAAGTACACGCTGATGACAGTGTTAATGGGTTGGCTGGTATCCTGTTACAATTAGAAGGAAAGGTGTTTAAACCTGTGGCAAATTTTAACAACCACAGAGTCAGAAAATAAATTCCATATCTACGAATTAGAGACATTAGCCATAGTGGAGACATTGCAGAGATTCAAATATTATTTGATTGGAAAGCAATTTAAAGTATTGACAGATTGCGTTGCACTAAAGTCTACGATGCAGAAAAAGGAATTGATACCTCGAATCGCAAGGTGGTGGTTAAAGTTACAAGATTTCGATTTTACATTAGACCATCGAAGTGGTAGTAAAATGAATCATGTAGACGCGTTAAGTCGAACGAATTATGAACATAGATATTAGCAAAGCGGATTGGTTACTTCCATGCAGTTACAAGATCCAGATGTAAAAGGAATTATTGAGAAATGCCAAGCAGATACTGTAGGCAAGCATTTTAAAAATGAATATTGTATTGAAGATAATCGACTCTTCAAGAAAATTGATGATGTTAAACGGTGGGTGGTACCAAAAAGAGTAAGATGGCGGATAGTTCGAGAATGACATGACGAAGTTGGTTTCCGAGGATGCGTAATTATGTCACCAAATATATAGTCATGCATAGAATGTTGTTACCACAAACGTCCAGGTGGTAAATTGGAGGGGGTGATGCATTATGATCCAATAGAACCCATACCGTTTAAGACGTTGCATATCCACCATTTAGGCCCATTTCTGAGGAGCAGTAAAGGAAATATGTTTGTGTTGGAAATATCTGACCCATTCAGTAAGTTTGTTATACTAAGAGCTGTCAAAACTACGAATACAGCATCGGTATTAAAGATATTGGATGAGATGTTTGGTTATTTTGGTACACCAAGTCGTATAGTTTCGGATAGAGGTATGGCGTTCACGTCGAAGGCATTTAAAGATTTTTGTGAGGAACATTCCATACAACATATTAAAGTAGGCGTGAGAACACCGAGGGCTAACGGTCAAATTGAGCGAGTGAACCGAACGATCTCGAATTCGTTATCCACAAGTGTTCAGAATGAAAGAAAATGGGACGAGAATTTAGCAAGTATACAATGGGTTTATAATTCAGTAACATCAACAACAACAGGAAAAACACCGCATGAGATAATATTTGATTATAAACCGCGTGATATTTTAAAGAATAATATTATTTTACATCTTCATGGGAAATTAAATGATGGATTGGCATCCATATTAGAAATACGACAGAAAGCTGCTGAGAATATAGACAGAAAACGTCAATAATGGAAACAATGATTTGATAAACAACGTCTACAACCAAAAACATACGAAATTGATGAACTAGTCGTTGTTCACAGTCCAATCTAAAAAGGTACAGCCCAAAATTTAAAGGACCATTTATTTTTAACCGTTTCGAGATTCCGGGGATGTTTTTGTCCCAAAGATTTTTTAAAAAATACTAACGTGAAAAAAATCCTATTAAATTGGTTTAAAAAGATCCCAATACATCCTTTATGAGTTTTAACTGCATTATCGATAATTACAGTTCGAATTTTTTTTTGCGGTTGTTGTCAGTCGGTTGTTTTAACCACCTGCTTCAGTTTAGCGCAACAAGTTTATTGAATATTTTATATAAAAAGTGATATAAAGTGACTTATATTTTTATAAAAGTGTTCTCTGGTAGAATCATTATATTCAAGGTAAGAAATACGATTAATATTTAGTTTTTAGTGTAGTTTTTTACCATTTTTTTAGACTTGGGTTAAAAATATCCCAGCAGTATTTTATACCGGGTAGTTTTTATCCCAGCAGTCTTTTATATTTACTCATTATATTTAATCGTAATTACAACTTACCTTTAAATTGAACCCTTATATTTACCAGATTGTATAAAATGACACGGCCATTGACCATACAAGAAATTGAATTAGAATTAGAAAGAGATAGTTTTAGGCAGTCTGGTGGATCTGACGAATTATACTCCCCATCGCTATCAGATGAAGAATCTGAACAAATTTCCGAATTTGATCAAAGTTCAGATGATGATGAAATGCCATTAATAACAGGAGATGATATGGTGCAAATATCAAATCCAGAAGAAGTCGATATGGCTGAAGAACCACCAATTATATCTTCAACAGTAAGTGTTATACCAATAAATAATTTAAATATTTGGATGGACCCACCGATAAATTTTGTACCTAAAAACAATATTTCGGTGACCCGTGAGTGCACGTTGAGTAAGGCGACCATCCGTTATCTTTTGTAGAGGACAGTCATCTATTTTAACTCGCTGTCATCTTTAAAATTTGTGTCCTCTTTATGTCATCTTTTTTAAAATCTGTCATCTTTTGTCATCTATTTTAAAAAATTACTCAATATTTTGTTTTGCTATATAGGGCTTTAGCTTTTGAAAAATAAATGGCAATACTAATTTTATTTTCGTAAAATTTTTGTGTATAGGGTTGTGACATTTGTGTTCTTTTTTGTGTCCGCATGTTGTTTGTTGTTTTTTTATGGAGTCCGAAATAAAATAAATAAGAAATTGAAAGTGAATATACTACTCGGTAAGTAACTATATAATTATTAAAAACTATATAATTTATTAATAAAAACGTATAAACGTTTATATTTAATTAAATCCAGAAATGAGCAATGAAAAGAAAAGAAAAGTCTCTTTTAACAACAAACACAAACAAGAATTTCCACACATTGTTGCTGCAGATACTGACAATCTAGTAGACCATGGGAAAGTAAAATGCATAATTTGTAGGCAAATATTTTCCATACAAAATAAAGGCAGACAAGATATTATTCAGCACAATAATACAAAACTACATAAAACCTGTGAAAATGCTGCTGCATCATCTTCAAAGATTTCCAGTTTTTTACGTCATCATGATTTCCAGAAAGAATCAAAACAACTTGCACTACATGAGTTAGTTTTTTGTTACCATCAAATAATGCACAACCATTCATTTCGAAGTATGGACTGTACCAGTTCTTTAATCCAATCATTTTATGATAAGAAATTTTCTTGTGCTCGAACAAAATCCAATGCAATAATTCGAAATATTTTGTTTCCTGCTGTAAAGGAAGAATTAATCGCAGAGCTGAGAACAATTAATTTTGTAACTATTTTATCGGACGCATCTAACCATAAAGCTGAAAAATTATACCCAATTGCAGTTCAATATTTTAATAAAAAATATGGTGTGCAAGTTAAACTGCTAAATTTATCAACAATAAAAGGTGAAACATCTGATATTATATCGAACCATATGATTGAAATTATTAAATGTAATTACTTGGAAAATAAAGTTGTTGGTATATCAGCCGATAACACAAATACTAATTTCGGAGGTTTAAAACGGAGAGGTAAAGAAAATATTTTTTGTAAATTAAAAACATCATTAGGTCGCAATATATTTGGAATTGGATGTAATGCACATATTGTTTCAAATACTATTAATACAGCCAATCATAATCTTCCTATTGATATAGCAGTCATAATACCACAAATTTATTTATATTTTCGAAATTATACTGTTCGAACAGAAAAACTAAAAACATTTTGTGAGGAAACAGATGTCGAATTTCAGAAGTTGGATATTCTTCCACTCGTTGGTTAGCACTTATGAGAGCAGTTGAAAGAATTATTTCGTTATACGAACCATTGAAATCGTATTTCTTAAGCGAAAATTGTATTCCAAAAATATTGGAAAATTTTTTCTCAAATGAAGAAAATCCGATTTATTTAGAATTTATACACAATCAGGCATCAATTTTTCAAGCTGCTATATTAAAATTAGAAAAACAAAATTTAACCGCAATGGAAGCTTTCGAAATTTTAAATGAATTAAAAGAACAACTAAAATTTCGATTAAATAACCTTTATTTACCACTAATTATACGCAGTAAAATAAGTCAATTGGAAGAATCGAATCCTGGCTTCCGAAAAAAATTAGAAAAACATATAACAAAGTTTTATGAAACTGCAGTGAAATATTTAGAAGAATGGACAGAATCTTTAAAGGATACAAATATTTTTCGTTGGACGCTCTTGACAAAAAAAATTGATTTAGAAGTTGTGTGTTCTTGTCTGGAAAAGGTGGTAATAATAATTGATGAAGATAAAATCGATGAAAGCAAATTAATTGAAGAAATAAGAAAAATTAACATATACTGCAATGAAGAAACGTTGGAAATTTGGAGAGAAAATGCAATCAAATTCGACCAAAGATGGGTTGAGATATTTTCTCACTTTGAAAAAGAATCAATATCTTTTACAGAAACTTTAAAGCTTGTTGAAATTGCTTTTAGTCTTCCAGGAACAAACGCAGCAGTGGAAAGAATGTTTTCGTTAATTAATGATATTTGGACGCCAGAGAAAAGTAATATCTCAATTATTTGTGTGGAGGCAATAATTACAATCAAGTGCAATACCAATAAAAACTGCTTAGAATTTGCAAAGTACTATGAAAGCAAAGAAGATATTTTAAAGAAAGACCACGAATCAGAAAAGTATAATAAACCCTGAACTAATTATAATTTTCAATAAGATATTTGAATTTAAAAATATTTTTATTTGAATTAAAAAAAAACTTCTATAGAAATAATTTAATAATTATAAATTAAGTTATTAAATTGTTTAATTTGTGTAGTTTTGTAAAAAAGTATAACATAAGGTATAATTTAAATTATTTACTTATGTTATAGGTTTTGAACAAAAATAAATAAATTAAATAATTTAATAACTTAATTTATAATTATTAAATTATTTCTATAGAAGTTTTTTTTTAATTCAAATATTGATTGCCTGAAATGAACTGAATATTTATTCAGTTCATTTCAGGCAATCAATATTTGAATTATTTGAAGATATGTATGTAAACTTTTATATACAATGAACTGAAATAAATTTTTTATTTTGTTATATAAATGTCCTCTTTTTTCATTTCCAATATCTGGTCGCCTTAACGTTGAGCCATAAAGTATCTCGATATAATACTGAATTGGAAATATTTTTAAAATTTATGCCAATAAGTGCAATAAAATACATCGCTCAGTGCACTAATGAGAGACTAAACATTCAAAGATTACATAATCGTAGCCGTAGGTCTGTGCAGGACACTGATTTTAGACCAATAGTCAGCAATGTCTGACTATTGGTCTAAAAAAAAATCGCTACAAAATGAGGCAATAAAAGATACAATTTCGCGGGACAGATTCAAATTATTAATGGCAAAAATGTATTTTGCCACCATAGATAAACCTCCAAATGCACCAAAAACTTACTATATAGACGACATAGTTAACTGCTTGAAGAAAACATTCAGAGAAATGCGTCAAGATAGCCCGTTTCAGAGTATAGATGAGAGTATGACGAAATTTCAAGGTCGATCTGCCATGAAACAATATATGCCGTTGAAGCCTGTAAAACGTGGTATTAAAATATGGATGAGATGTGATTCACAGACTGGTTACACCTACGATTTCAACATTTATTCTGGTAAAGAAACCGGATCTATTGAAGGCACTCTTGGAGAGCGTGTTGTGAACAAAATAGCAGATACAATTAGCGAACCAGATGTAACTTTATGCTTTGACAGATTTTTTACATCGGTTCATTTGATAAATACAATAAATTATCCAGCTCTTGGAACATGTATTGCTAATAGAAGAGATCTTCCAAAAATAACATCTAAGCTTGAACGAGGTCAATACATTTTTAAATGTAATCAGAATGGTGTTATGGCTGTAAAGTGGCAAGATACAAAGGAAGTATTAGTTTTAAGTAATTGCCATAGTAATAATGTTGGAACTGTCGAAAGAAGAATTAAAAATGGTAAAAAGTTAGATATAACATGTCCAGAGATGATAAAATGCTATCGTAATATAATGGGTGGTGTTGACCTAGCAGATAAGATGATTGGAGTCTATGATCTGGATAGAAAATCTACAAAATGGTGGAAAAAAGTTTTTTTCCGTCTACTGATGAGCTGTGCAGTAAATGCTTGGATAACTTATTCTGAATTGCATAGAGAAAAAAAACCATTCAAAGATTTTGTTGTTGACTTGTCTGAACAACTTATAGCTAATGGACGAACTTCCGCCAGGGTAAAGCGTACTAGGAAGGGTGGAAGAAACTCCAAACGCGTGCGTTTATTTAACAATATTGGCGACCATTTACCTGTACAAGGATCTATGCGACGTCGTTGCGAAGGTTGCAAAAGGAAGGGCAAAGAAAGTAGAACGAAGCAAATGTGCCGAGCTTGTGATCTAGCTTTTTGTAAAAAATGTTTCACCCCTTGTCATACTTGAAAATTAATAATAATTTGTGAAAACTAATAATAATTTATTAATTATTGAATAAATATCTTGAATATATAAAAATAATTTTTATTTGTGTTGAGGGCTGCAGGGACAAAAATATCCCAACCAAAAAAACTACTGGGACCTTTTATTCCCAGGATTGTAATTCCTGAAGAGGACATTTTAAAAAAAAATCCAGAAATTAATATGTTAATTTGGTAAGTAAGATTATATTTATAAAAAAAAAAAACTGCAGAGATTGCTATATTTAATCAGTCTCGAAACGGTTTTAAACAAAAACAAAAATGTCATCGAATAAATCAGAAGTGTGGGAGTATTTTGAAAAAAAGGGGAAATCAGAAGCAATATGCAGTTTATGCAAAAATATTATCCAACACCAAAGGATCTAATACAACTGGAATGATTAACCACTTGAAATTACACATTTCTTTGCCGGAAAAGAAATGATATCGATCAATTTGTTTCAAAAATAATGGTATCGACCAATTTGTTTCAAAAAAAATTAAAAGCGGATGTAACTTGTATACTAAAATTTGTCAGACGGGAAACACTTAATGAAATATTGGCAAAATGTGCTGCCAAAGACGGTTTTAGCATAAAAGGAATAACTTCTTCTGAAGCCATCAAAGGATTTGTGCACAATCGCGGTTATAATATGGCGAAAAGTGAAGCAACAGTTAGCAAAAACATAATGCAGTTTTATGAAAACAAAAAAGCTGAAATGAAAACTTGTTTATAGCTTCAAATAAAATCTGGGAACAGATTCAGTATAACTGTGGATAAATGGAATGACATCACTATGAGAAGGTATACGAATGTTATGTGATAAATGGAATGACATCACTATGAGAAGGTATACGAATGTTAGAAGATGAAGGCGAGGTAAATGATAATTATGTGGATGAAGAAAAAAAATATGAAAATAAAGATGATAGAATGTTAAAAATGATTTTCTAATCTTGTTTGTTTCGTGAGTAGTAGTTTTGTTTGTTGGGTTGGTGCGTGACGGCTTATAGGGTTATTGTCAATTGTCATTGAAGAGATATTAGTTTTGGTGGATAATTGTGATGTGGTGTACAAATGGCTGTAGAAAATGTAAGTTTCACTAATGTATTGTTGATATATTATTATTAGATATTTTAGATTCTAGGCTCTGAAGTTGATGAATGTGTGTGTGTTGGTGAAATTTACTGAATATGCAAATATTCATATTATAATTTTATATTACAGATCAAAGGAAGTTGGACGAGAGAAGACGCTGAGCGGTCATTTAATTTAATTGTTTTTAATTATAAAGGATTTTATTTTATGTTAAATAGTTTGTCTTAATAGTATCTTATAATAATTTTAAATTGAAGAAAGAATTATAATTTTGAATGGAAATTTTTGGTGTTTTAATAAGAAGATGAAAGTACAATAACTGAAACTAATAAATCTGTTGTAGATCACAATTTAAATATTGAAACAGAAAATGAATCGGTGGTGGCGACAATATGTAAAGTTAAGACAAGAAAAATTATAATTTTTTTTAAAACATCTTGCGTTAGGAACTGCATTCTGCAAAAACACATAATAGAACAAGGTAAAGGATTACGGCTCCTTCTTGACTGCAAGACTCGTTGGAATTTTATTATTCCTATGGTGAACCGTTTTCTAAAATTAATTGCATTAACAAAGCTTTAGAAGAGCTGGGCAAAGAAAAGTATCGAGGACTACATGAAAGTTTTGAAGGTCTGAAGTTTTACGGCCTATAAAGCTAGCTGTAAAAGAAGATAGTAATTTACTAAAAGCTGAGGGAGTTTGTACATTTCTTTTAAATAAGTTACAAGAAGCAACTAATGATCTTGCCACTGAAATGAAGAATGCCTTAAAAAGACGAATTGATGACAGAAGAAACAAAAATATAGTCTTTAATGTTATTTTTGTAAATGGGTTTTTATTCACAATCCAATGAACATTTTACTTTTTCCTCAAAATATTTAATAAAATCATTGGCCAAAATTTTTTTTGAAAGGTTATTCAATAATGATGAAGAAAGTGAGAAGAGCCAATGCCAGGAAGAATTAAAAGATAATGTTTTTTGAAGCTCATTGTTGGTAGAATTGTGAAGGAAGTTCAAAATTCTACCAACAATGAGCTTCAAAAAGCCATAAAAAGTATTATGCAGATTCCGAAAATTACTACATCCAAATTGTCATTACTAGTTAAAGAACTCAAATTATATTAATAAATAAAAAGTTGTAATCAAAAAATTACTAACTTTATTTTTTTTATTAACGATAAAATTAAATCACAAAATTAGCGTGAATTCGGTAACAAAAACAGAAATTCTCACAGACAGTGAAAATATTTTTATATAACAAATGTTGTAAAAGAACTGAAATTCTAAACTTAATAGAGGACAATTTTATGAAAATTGAAATCCATTGGGTATGGGGATATATAGGTTTTGAATTAAATTATTAAGTCTTCTGCAACGCAGATTCCTTGCAGAAGAGTTAATAAATAATGGTCAAACAGTCCATACTAAATTACAAATAAAAGATTTATTAAATTAAAAAAAACTTATATTGTAGAACGATTAAATTATAATATTTTGCGCAAGTTTAGGAAAATTAGTTAACTATTAAAAAGCAACTGTATTGAATCCTAAAAAGAACTAGACTTGCCACCTATACGTTTTTGGAGCGTATAATACGCTTTTTCTATCGAAAATAGTTGTGAATACGCTATACGTACGTTTTTTACAAATATTCAAAAATATACCCTTTTTTGGTTATAAAATATTCTTTTTTATATAAATATCTGTGTCTATTGCTGCTAGGGTAATAAATATCGTATAAACGTCAAATTATATAGTATAAAATAAATAGGAAACAAAACCGGTCGATATTTAATCGATTCTTTTTTTCCACCCCATCCCCAATGTTAATTCTGTACGTACTGTGTCAAATGTCATGTTATTGACATCTCAGATGTCAGATCTCATTCATTGTTGTGATGTTGTTTAGCATGGTTGTGTACGTTGTGTAGTAATTAGATGAAAACTCGGTTGGATTGGATAAGAAGGATCGGATGATACTTTATTATTTATAAAATTTTGGGTACGTTTTTTATTGTTACTATATTTAATATATTTAAACTTAACCATAGTATATAATATGTTTATAGATATTTTTTGTAAACATGACATTTTTCGGCAAAGAAAACTCCAAAAATTTAAGTGTTCGTAGTAGGAGCAGTAGCAGCACTGATAACGATGGGGATGAAGATGAATATGAAAGCAACAAGACACCGGTAAAAAATACAACACACAAAATCCAAGAGGTGAATACAAATTTAATGATTCTTGGCTTCAAGATGATAATTTTAAACTTTGGATTGTTAAAATTAAGGACGAAATGCACTGCGTGCTTTGTAGAATTTGTAATATAAAATTTACAATTAAATACAGAGGTGTTTATGCGCTCAAAATCCACATGAAGAGTGAACGACATAAAAGTCGTATTCGTATGCAAAGCTCTTCAACTTTATCAAATTTTTTTATAAATTCGAGAGCAACCAACCATGATGAAGTAACTATTTCAGAATTAATTTTGACTTATCATGGTGTTAAACATCACCATAGCTATTTATCTCAAGATTGTGGAAACAAATTACATTCGATAGTTTATCAAGATTCAAATAATGCCAAAAAAGTTAGATGCGGACGATCAAAGGCCGAAGCTATTGTCGAATTAGTGTTAGCACCACATTCTTTAGAACTAATTTTAAAAATGCTACAAAATAGTCCATATTCCATTAGTACTGATGCCTCCAACAAAGGCAACAGAAAGATGTTTCCGATATCTATCAGATTCTTTGACCTAGAAAAGGGGACTATAGATGCAATATTAGATTTTTACGAAGATCCAAACGAACAATCAAGTGCTATTGCTGATAAAATTATGAAGTGTATACAAAATGCTGGAATAAGATCGAACCAATTAGTATCATACGGAGCAGACAATGCATTCGTAAATTTTGGTAAGCACAATTCTGTATTCGTTCATTTAAAAAATCATTTTAGTTTGCCAAACTTAATTCGTGGACATTGCAATGTCCACATTCTGCACAACACAGCTAAATTTGGATTCGCATTACTTAGCTACGATGTAGAAAATCTAGTCTCAAAAGTATATGCAGTATTTTCATCTTCAGCCCAGGCCCGGTTTTAGGCATAGGCGACGTCGGCAGCTGCCTAGGGCGCCGATTTACAAGTGGGCGCCAAATAGTTCTGCTTTTTTTGTCAAGTAAATTAAATTAAATATTTTATAAACTTTCTATCTTTATATTGATATATACATATGTATGAATTTGTATATATATATGTATGTACGTAAAACATGTAATTCCATCGTTGTTTTAGTCCGATACCGATTACTTATTTCTTTTAAAATTTAAAAAAATACAACTGAAAATCGATTTAAAAAAATATTTTGCAAGTTTAAAAAAGTTAACTGAAAAGCGGTTTTAAAAAAAATTTAGCATATAGCATGCTCTGAAATTTTTTTAAATTACGCAATAATTTTTAGTTTTATTTTAAAAGAATAAAGTCACATGCAGTAAAGTTTTAAAAGACTAAAGTAAATGTTAAAAAAGTTAAAAAATAAATAAACAGAAAGTGAAAAAAAAAATAAAATTTAATTAGTGCAGGGCTCAAATTTTTTTTATTTAAAGTATATATAATTTCGGTCGTACTTCCAGTATAATTTTTACATATATACAACACAGTAAGTTAATTTATATTGGATTTTTCTACACCTATTATTAAATCTATTATATTCTATTAATTTTTACTTGAGGTAGCATAATGGCAGATAGAAAAAAATTATCTGGCGCACAAAATAGAAAACGTAAAGCTGAAAAGAAAAATGAAGAAAAAAAGCAAGAAGGTGCTTTTCTGAAATATATTTGTCGTCAACAATCACAAGATAAAAATCGAAATGAAATGACTCCGAGAAAACAAGTAGACTGCAATTTGGAAGAGCAAATGGATAGGAACTCTACAACTAGAAATGCAGAGGTGCCTATTTTGACTGAGTTTCCACATACGAATGTGGAAGAAACTATAGAAGAAACTGAAGTTGAAACAATTGAAGAAACTGTTGAAGAACCTATAGAAGAAATTGTATTAGAAACTATAGAAGACACTGAAGAAATTTTAATTAATGAAACTTTGGAAATATTAGAAAGCGTAAATTCGAGTCTTGATTATAGTGATCCGGCAACTTGGTTAAATTCACATGACTTACGTTCTGACCGTTTGAGGCAAATTTTGGTTGAACACGGACCAGAACAAATTGAAGAATTTGATTTTCCTCAAAATGAGAGCCATAGAAAATTTTCAAAGAATTTTTATAGAAGGAGACTTGCAAATGGAGAAGAAATGCGGCGTCATTGGCTACAGTATTCCAAAACAACTAATTCGGCATTCTGCTTTTGTTGCAAAATTTTTAATAATAACCAGCGTGTAATACATCTCTCCGATAAAGGATCAAGCGATTGGAAAAATATGTCTGTAATTTTAGAAAGACATGAGAAAAATAAGGATCATTTAATTAATTTTCAAACCTGCAAGGAGCTAGAATTGCGTTTAAAAAAGAATAAAACTATTGACCAGGATAATTTGCGTCTCATAAAACAAGAAGAGAGACACTGGCAACAAGTCTTAGAGCGTCTTATAGGTCTAGTTAAAGTGCTTGCTACGCAAAATATTGCATTTCGCGGAAGCAATGAAAAATTGTATTCTCCTGGAAATGGAAACTTCCTTAGCTTTGTAGAATATTTGGCCTCTTTTGATACAATTATGGGTGAGCATCTTCGCAGAATAAAGAACAATGAAACACAAGTTCATTATTTGGGAAAAGATATTCAGAATGAGTTAATACAACTTTTATCTAAGAGTATTAAAACAAAAATTTTAAAATCGATTTCCATGGCTAAATATTTTTCAATAATCCTGGATTGCACACCAGACGTTAGCCATACTGAACAAATGACGTTGATTATTCGTTTTGTCCATACAAATACAGAAAATTGTGATTTAGATCCCATATGCATAAGAGAACATTTTTTGGGATTTGTGAAACTAACAGATACAACTGGTGCTGGTATGACCGATAAAATCGTTCAGATGTTAGCAGATATGTCATTACCTATTGAGAACTTGCGTGGCCAAGGATACGATAATGGTAGCAATATGAAAGGCAAAGAAAATGGCGTGCAACGGCGAATTCTGAATCTAAATCCACGAGCACTATTTGTTCCTTGTTCTGCGCATTCATTGAATCTGGTTGTTAATGACGCTGTAAGCTGTTGTTTAGATGCTACATCATTTTTTATGTTAGTGCAACGAATATATGTCTATTTTGCCGCTTCAACACGTCGATGGGAAGTTTTAAAACGTCATGCTTCAAACTTGACAGTGAAGCCATTGAGCGATACAAGATGGGAGAGCCGAATCGATGCCCTTAAACCTCTACGCTATCAGCTAAGTAAAGTTATTGCTGCACTTATTGATATTTTTCAAGATACTTCTCAAACAGGAGTTTCTGGTAATACTTCACGTATAGAAGCACAGGGCCTTGCTAAAGCTATTTCGAATTTCGAGTTTGTAGTTTCTGTTATTATCTGGTATGATATTCTTTTCAACATAAATATTACAAGCAAACAACTTCAATCTAAGAAAATTAATATTCAAGATGCTATTAAGCTACTAGAAGATACCAAAAAATTTCTATTCAACTCCCGAAATGATGAAGGTTTTGAAAGAATATTGGTAGATGCGCGAGAACTTGCTGAAGAATCAGAAATTTCCCCAATCTTTAAACAAACTCAGCGTATCAGAAAACAAAAAAAACAGTTCGAATATGAAGCCAACGATGAGCCCATTCAGAACCCAAAAGAAAAATTTAAGAACAGCTTTTACTTCGCAGTTTTGGATAGAGCTTTAAAATCTGTTGAGCAAAGATTCACCCAAATGTCAACGATAAATTCAACATTTGGATTTCTATACAACATACATAATTTGCAATATATTTCGTCAAAGAAAATATTAGAGGATTGTCTTAAACTGGAAAATTTTTTACGGCACGATGATTCTAAAGATATTGATGGTACAGATTTATTGAACGAATTGATATTTATAGCTAGACATATTCCAAAAAACTTATTGCCGGAAGATGTACTTAATTATATTTGTAAAAATAATATAGTGGACAGCGTTCCAAATATATTTGTTGCTTTGCGAATTTTATTAACCCTACCAGTTTCTGTGGCAAGCGGTGAACGAAGCTTTTCGAAGCTTAAACAGATCAAAACATATATAAGATCTACAATGTCACAAGAACGGCTTGTGGGATTAGCAATATTGTCGATTGAACACGAAATGGCGCGTGATATAGATACGAAGTTGCTGCTTGAAGATTTCGCTAAACTAAAAGCACGAAAAATTAAATTTTAAATGGTTTTTGTTTTTATATATATTTTTGTGTAATAAATAAATGAAGTATAGTTATTTTATTTTCATTTACTTCTTTAATTATTGGGTTTGTTTCTAAACTAGAGGCGCCATTTTTTTAGTTTGCCTAGGGCGCCAAATACTCTAGCGCCGGGCCTGCTTCAGCCAAGGAAGTTGAAAACTTAAAAGAATTTTGTGAATTTGTAGATTGTGAATACTCCGCTATAATTCGTCATGTTCCGACAAGATTTTTGTCATTATATGCAGTAGTTGACAGACTTTTAAAAAACTGGAATGCCTTAAAAAGTTATTTCATCAGCAAGGGTGAAGAAAATGTAAATAAAGGAATATGGAAATTTATAGAATATCATAAAGATGGTATCCAAAATGAATATTCATTGGCAGAATTATACATTTTCTTCGTACATAACATAACGTGATGCATCTTTTTCAAAATGTAATGAAAACTGTTAAAAGCAATTATATTCAATCGCCTCAAATATTTAAAATTTTTAATGATTTACAAAAAAGAATTAGTTTATCGTACGGAAAAACTATTTTTCGGATTTGAAGTCAACCAACATATAAAAAAACTAAATTACTCCGATAGATATATATTGGAAGTAGAAGGTGTCCAAATCTATTTTGAGTAAAAAAACCGAAGCATACATACGCAATCATGAACAGGTTATTTACGGTAATCGAAAATACTAGAATAAGCACAGATGAAGGAAAATCAAATTTACAAATAATTCCTATAAACTATAATTTAGTGAATGCATTCGAATCTGAGGATTTCACCTCTAATGTATTAAAAAATGATGGACTAAAGGATCATAGAGTTTTCAAATTGATAAGAAAAGTTTTAGAAAAGTATTCAGATAAAAATGATGATGAATTTGATTTTGATGCGCCAGACATTAAGTATGGATATGCGTTCCATAAATACTTTAGTCCAAATCATGATTTCAATGAAGATGTCTACACTCCAATCAGTGATATTAATGATGAAGACATATCCAAACATATCACTCACATGTATTATATTTATAAACAGTTGAATTCTGAACTTATAGAAAGTAATTCGGATACATCCATATCTGATTATACAAACGATACGATTAGGATGATTCTAGGAGGAATTAGTAATAATTTCTTTAATAATTTTATATCTCAATTCAAAAATATTAATGATGCTCCTGACGAATTTCGTGGAACTTTTGAACATTTATACAAAATCAAAAATTCAGTGACTTCCACATTGACTATTTTGATGAAACAGACATATAAATATAAATACCATTTGAACGAAACCAAGATGATGATAATCCTGGAACTCCTAGCTATTTCTTTTAATAGATATTTGTCACTACAGGATAATATAGGAATTGCAGATGTTGACAAATTAATATCGGTAGTTTTATATGATGAGATTACTGCTTGCATAGTTTTTAATTCCATTTTAGACGATCATGAAGTATGTACTTCATTATGGGATTTGGTAGTGACTGGTCAAATGAGAACGTTAAAAAAAGTCCCTTTAAATGCTTGGATTGGGGAAGAGATCCGGCATACTAATTATAATACCTCTGCATCTGAGTGCACTATCGTCACAGATAAAAATAAATACAAGATAATGTTAGTATCACTTGAATACAACCCAAGTGTAACTAAAGATTGTATTCCTATTAAGATTTTTACGATAAATAAAGAATTATTTGTGATAATCTTTAAACACATCAAGGAGTCAAGACCAATTTCTATAAAATCCTTTGCTGAAGATGGCTATCCAATTTTAAAATCCACAACTAATATTATGGTGATAGATAATTTTAAGATGATGCTCCC
The DNA here is from genome assembly GCA_963932195.1 of Empis livida. Lineage (NCBI taxonomy): Eukaryota > Metazoa > Arthropoda > Insecta > Diptera > Empididae > Empis > Empis livida. The sequence continues at coordinate 17,058,687 of OZ010648.1, forward strand.
TTTCGAATTGGCAAGAATGTACGCAAAGTTTAAAGATTTAACTATATCAGAAAATGATGCTGTAGATAGTAGAACATGGAGGTATTCGTGCATTTATATGATTTTAGATTTGGTTATTGAAATAACAAATTATTATGATGATGTAATGGATTTTTTAAAAATCAAAAATATAGATAGAGCAAATAAATTACTTAAAGTTTTAAATTTAATCGTAGGTAATCAGAATGAGACATATGCTCCTGAATATTTATTCAGAAAGCATCTAGATGACATTATAATAATTACAAGAAATATGCAATAACTAATATTAATATGTTCGTGATTTATGCACTCTTCATACAAAGAGATACACGGTTTTAATAATTCCGAAAAAAAAAAAAAAAAAAAAAAAAAAAAAAAATTGTACCTTGTTTGGTAAATAAATAAATAAAAATAAAAATATACGAGGATGTTATCATATTTGGAAAAATGGTTTGATTGCAGCGAAAATTCATTTTTCTTTATTTGCAGCCCATTCAACTTAAATGAACGCATAACTCTAGAACAAGCCTGCAAAGTAGCTTCTTTATTTGGAATAGTGTTTGACGGCGATCAGTTATTTTCAGAAATACGTGTTCTAAATGAAGTTTTTCCTTCATTAACTGGAAGTAATTGCACAGAAAAGTGGACTGAATATTTTAAAATCAACACAAATACACCTGAATTACTTAAGCTTTGCAAATAATTGTTTTGTTGAACGCATTTTTAGAATTATTTATGCATTTTAATTATAAGATGAGTTGCACTGAATTTGCTAATTTTATTATGCAAAAAAACGATTCAAACAAAAAATTGATCGAAGCAGCAAAATCGAACAAAAAATACAAATTTAAAGCTTTACATTAAGTATGTCTTATAAAATTTTTAATTATATGTTATTAAGTCAATTGAAGTAAGACTTTTTTTTAAATTAATTTGATTGCTATTATTATTGTTATCGTTTTTCTAATTAACTCATAAAAGTAATAAAAATATATGAGAAAAACATTTTTTTTTAATTTATTTTACTTCAAAATATATGTTATACGCTTTTGGGAAAATTCAAAGGTGGTAAGCCTAAAAAGAACTGATTAGATTCGTTAAAGAAACTAAAATTAACAAAAACAAAATTAAAAACTAAATGTCAAAATTGTCTTTGCATCTATAAAGATACAAGAAATTTTTAAACATTTCACTAAAATAATCAAACCTGTTGATTTTAAATGGGAAAACAAAAAAACATTATATTTTACTCAAAATTTCATACATGAAAAAATAGTTAGTAATGCTGTCAATCACTTTTGACGGACACATAGTATTCATACATGAAAAAATAGTTAGTAAATCTGCTGTCAATCACTTTTGACGGACACATAGCAGTGGAAGGAAAATAAATCAGCTGTCTAAATCTGATTTCTGGATAATTAAAAGATAAAACTACAAATGGTTTCTGGCGATATAGGAGAAATCCTCAGGTCGGAGACATTTCCAAACCAGAGAGAAAATGCAAAATGAAAATCGTAAAAGAAAAGTATCAAGCTGAGATCATCAAATATACAAAGTCTATATCCAATGTCAGCATTAACTAGAAATTTTGGTTATGAAAAAAGTTTGAGGTACTATCAGTCGTACTTTTTAGGCTAGTAACTAGCAAAGAATAAATAATTTGTTAATATTATTTGTTTATAACATGTTTGATACAACTAAATTTGATGGTTCATTATAAATAATTAAATATGTCAGAACCGATATGTAAGTTCATTATTGTTATAGGGAGATTGTTTATTGGGTTTCCTGGGTCACGTTACTTTGGTATTAGGTTGAATGTGACTTGTGTTTTTAGGATATTTATAGTTTAGGGAATTAGTAGTATTTGTGAATTGAGAGCAGTAAGATGGCGAAACTGGAAAAAACAAGAAAGTAATATTTTAAAATGGAATATGTAAGTTTCACTAATTTATTATTAGATTAAGTGTGAATGATTGTATGGTGAATTATTATTATTAAATAGTAAGTCGTCTAAGTGACGCATATGGAAAAGTCGTCTCTGTGATGCATTTGGAAAGTCGTCTATGTGACGCATTAGTAAAGTCGTCTCAGTGACGCATAATTTATAAACTGAAGCAGACATGTTGAGACATGTTTAGTTAGGATATATTAGTAGTGTGATTGTGAAATAGTAGTATATGTATGATAGTATAATTGATGTATTAGTCCTAAAATATATGTGTGAAAGTGGAATTTATTGAATATGAAAATATTCATATAATAATTTATTTACAGATAGTCATAACCAAAAGGAAAGTTGAAGAGAGAAGTTTACTAATTAGCAATTGCTGTTTTTTTAATTATTATGTACTTATAAAATAAATGTTGTTTTGGTTTTTTTTTTTAATTTATTGCAAATGTGAATTATAATAATATTTGGGTAAATTTTTTTGTGTTTTATTAACTCAGATGTGGGGTCTGAATCTGGTGTGAATGGATTAATTAATATAAAATAATATTTTGGTTTCAGTGTAACGCAGAAGAATCGTTTTGGTTATATAAATATATATAGTATTTGGAAAATTAATTATGGCTTCTGGCTCTGGCTATTGGGTGGAAGAGGAAGTGGAAAATTTGGTAACGAATCAGGAAACAGTTACCAGTAAAGATACAGATGGAGCAAGTTTTATGCCAAATGAAGTGAGCAATTCAACAGAAATCAATCAGTTTGCTGAATTAATGTGCACTTTATCCTCAAATATCAACAAAATGAATGTGGTCAGACCAAAATCATTTTTGGGTTCTGATGTCATTCCGTTATTTTACCCAGATGACAAGAAACAAAGTATACAAAAATGGCTGACTAAAATTGAAGAGCTACAACTGATATATGGTTGGGATGAAATGACAACTATTTATAATGCCACCGGAAAGTTACGCGGGTTAGCTGATATATGGTATCAAAGTTTATCATCAATAAATTTTACATGGTTGGAATGGAAACAGAAATTAATTAAAGCTTTTCCGTACCAAGCTGATTATGCTACTCTGCTGGATGCGTTTCATCAAAAAAAAAATGAAACCATGACGCAATATTTTTATGAAAAACTAGCACTGGTGAATTCATGCGAAATTACTGGTGAAAAGTCGGTATCGTTAATTATAGCAGGTATAACTGACGTCAATATTCAAAATTCGGCACGGGTAGGTGAATATCAGAACCCTGAGGAATTATTTAAATATTTGAAGACCATAAGGGAAGAGAGCATTGAATTCAAAAATAATTCATCGATACTGAGGCCACACAACAGAAATAATAATTTCAGACCACCAATGAATTTATTCAACCAAAGAAATTTTTCGGTTAGAAATGCTGACAGAGCTAATAGCGAAATGAGAAATCGACGAAGGTGTTATTTATGTGGTAGTCGCGAACATGTTTTACCAGCATGTCCGAAGAAGTAAAATAAATGTAATAAATGTCATGTATATCATGTAGGAGAATGCAAAGGAGGTTTTAGAAAGGAGAACACGAACCAGGTTTTAGCAATCAATAACCAAAATATAAAAGGTAAGAAATTTTTAATAATATTAATATAAAAGGTAAGAAATTAATAATATTAAATTACGAGCATTCATTAATTTTGGAGCCAATTGCAATACCATTAAAGAAACTGAATTTTTAAAATTAAAGTTAACGCATGATCATATACCAAATTTTATAACAGGGTTTGGTGGGGGAAAGACAGTGACGTTAGGTGAGGCCAAAAATATTAAAGTGAAAATTGATCAAGCAGAAGCGAAAGTTAATTTTATGATTGTGTTAGATGAAGTACAATCAATTTCAGCGATCATTGGCCAGACATTTACAGAACAGCCACATGTGGTAGTTTATAAGGACACTAATACTTTGAGAATTTATGAGCGTGAGTTAAGTGAACATATACCACTAGATGCTATAGAATTGCCACCAGTAACCATTTCCTTATGGATAAAAGAGACAACAGTAATACCAGCAGGACATATCAGCAACGTTGTCTGTAAAGCAAATTATCTGGGGGAAGTTTTTATAGATACTAGCATTAGGTCTGAAGAAATGAATGAGTATAGTGTACTCAGATGCGTTGTCGACATTGGGCAAAATGGTGAAAGTATGGTGCCGGTGGTAAATATAACAAAGCATGATATTACTATTTATCCTAAGAATTTGTTTGTGCGTGGAAAGAAATATACACCGATATACTAATAGTAATGAAATATTATTGAATCAGGAACCGGATAAGAGCTGGTCAGAATTGGAAAAATTTAAAGGTTTGAAAGTAGGAGCAGAGCTTTCCCCCTAGTCAGTTTCAGGAGTTAAAAGATTTATTATTGAAATTTGAAAAATGTTTTGCAATAAATGTAAAGGAAATTGGTTGTACGAATGTAGCTGAATTGAAAATTGATTTAGTAGAGGAAATTAATGTTTGCTATAAACCATATAGAATGTCGGCAGTAGATCGTGAAAAGGTAAAATGCATAGTTGATGAATTGTTAGGATGTGGCATAATACGTAAATCGAATTCACCATTCTCACCGGTGTTACTAGTAAAGAAGAAGAATGGCGACTCTAGACTATGTATCGACTATCGAAAATTATATCTAAAAATTAAACAAGATCGTTATCCACTACCAAGATTGGATGATCAGTTGGATCAGCTATATGGATATAAATATTTCACAACATTGGACATGACCAGTGGGTATTATCAAATACCGGTGGAGGAAAATTAGAAGTATTTAACAGCTTTTGTAACTTGTGATAGTCAGTATGAATTCAACAGAACTCCATTTGGTATATCAACGGCCCCAAGTAAATTCCAAAGGACAATCAATGAGATATATGGCCCACTTAGAGGTACCATTGCTTTGATCTATCTTGATGATATTTTGGTGCCTTCGAAGGATATTGATGAAGGTATGGAAAGATTAACAAAAATTTTGGAAACGACAGAACAACATAATCTTACATTCAATCCAAACAAATGCATGTTTTTCCAGACCTCTATTAATTATCTAGGTTTTGAAGTAAGTTCTGAAGGGATTAAACCAGGAGCAGGGAAAACCGAGTGTGTCAGAGAGTTTCCGGTACCAACTAATGTACATCAGGTCTAGGGCTTCCAGTCGTCCCGATTTCGGCGGGATTGTCCCGCCGTATAATTTTTGTCCCGACGTCCCGCTTTAGCACGAAAAATCCCGCGCAATACCAATTTACCAAAAATTAAAAAAAAAAAATTATAAAAATTTTGTAGCTTATCTTTCAGACTAAAAGGTAAGCTACAAAATACAAATACAAACTACATTTTTATATGAAAAATGCTCGGCGACAACGCTATAATTCTGTAAGCACCATATATACATAGTCTAATTTGACTGGCAATGTATTTTGTAGTTGTAGCTTTATTTTTATTGTCAACTTATTTGTTAGTTTTCAAATCAAAATACTATTTTTTCGCTTCTCAGTTTTCTTTTTTTTTTTCACTTCTCAGAATTCTTTTTCATAGTTAAATCTTTTCTTATTTACTCTTCTTTCTATATCTATTATTTAAATCGTAATATTTAGTGTTTAGTCTAGTCTTATCATTAATTAATTAGTTTTATTGAAATTGAAAAAAAAACAAGCTAAGACTTCCATATTACTAAATTATGTATTGAGTTTTTTTTGTATTAATCTATGGGTAAGGAAATGGACATCAGAAAATTTTTTACTACTAACCAAAACCGAGAAATAAATCAGTTGGAGGATTCGGAAATTGTAGAAGATGTAGTAGCAGAGAATAATGATAATGAAAATTGTCAAGAAGAAAATGTAGTTGTTGAAAGTGATGCTGTTGGTGAATCCGAAACCGATATTGATGAAGGAAGTGCTGCATCTTCAACAGCTAAGAAGCCTAAACTATCGAAACGGCTTGTAAAATTTAATAAAAATTGGAGCAAGAACTTTGATTGGCTCATACCTGGCCTAACTGAAAATTATGCTAAATGTATTATTTGTGCAGTAAATTTTAAAATTGGTCACGGTGGAGAAAATGATGTACGTAAACATGCTAAGTCTCAACAGCATATTAGGAATTTTAAAGCAAGTTTGTCAAAAAAAATAACATCATTTATACCAGCAAATAGTACCATTGGCCAAATAAATGTCATTGCAGCTGAGACGGGATTTGCATATCATGCTGTAATGCATTCTCAGTAGCTACCGATTGTGCAGGAAAATTATTTGCTTCATTATTTAAAGATTCAACCATTGCTACTCAATACAGCTGTGGTAAGGAAAAATTAAGAAAAATTATTTCTAAAGTTTTAGGTCCAGAATCTAAAAAACTCCTATTGGCTAATATTAACAAATCTTTATATTTTTCTATAAGCACTGACGCATCTAATAAAGGGAACGTAAAAACATTTCCCATAATTATTACGTATTTCGATAAAAATGTTGGTACAACAAGCGGTTTGTTGGCATTTTATAGTTTGGACAACGAAAAATCAGTTAATATAGCTAAATCACTTATTTCAAAAATAAATTTAAATAATCTTTTGATGGATAATGTAACATCATTCTGCGCAGACAATGCTAATGTTAACTTTGGTAAAAACCAAAGTGTAATGACAGATTTAAAAAAAGCTAATAAGAATATTATTCCAATTGGTTGTAACTGCCACATACTTTCCAATACAGTAAAAAAAGGTATTTCAGCTTTAAAAAAATTTGAAATTGATGTAATTGTTATCAAAATTTTTAATGAATTCAGTTCTTCCACTAAATGCACCACAGAACTTAAAGAAATGTTTGAATGGATCGGTGCTGAATGGTCAGAAATGCTTCGTCATGTGTCAACAAGATGGCTTAGTCTATGTCCTGCAATAGAAAGACTAATTAAAAATTTTGAGCCTTTAAGAAGTTACTTTCTGACCAAAAAAAATGTTTCAAATACAATTAAAATATTTTTTGAATACGAAATGTCAATGGCGTACCTCGGATTTGCAATGCATTTTTGTTCAATTATTCAGCCTGCTATAAAAGTATTAGAAAGAACTGATGGGATTGCAGTAGAAACTTATGAGTTGATGGTTAAAGTAAAAAATTCTTTACAAGATAGGCTTGATAAAGAATATTTTGGATCAATAGCAAAGACTGCGATACTGAAATGTGTCAATGAAAATGAAATATGTCGTTTTAAAATTGAAGCGAAAAATGCTTTAGTTACTGCTATTAAATATTTAGAAAAATGGTTCAATTTTGAGGATAGTATTTTTAAATTTTTGAAACCAATGAATTTAAAATTAACTATTCCTTGCTTTAATGATTTCGATAATCTTATACAAAAATTTAATATAAATAATATTGATGAAGACAAGTTGTTTGAAGAAAGTATTAAACTTCAAAATTTTGCCGAAGAAAATATAAATATACGAGAAAATAGTTCGAGTAGTGATAAGATTTGGGTCAAATTTTTTCAAGAATTTCCAGATTGCAACAATTTGCTTAAAATTGTTTGTTACATTTTTTCTATTCCACATGGAAATTCAACATCGGAAAGAATTTTTAGTTTAATGAATATTGCATGGCGAAAAGAACGTAATAGCTTGTTAATCGAAAATCTGGAAGCCGAACTAATGATTAAAGAAAATTTTAAAATGACGTGTCTCGAATTTCGAAAATTCCTTCAAACAGAAGCAGGAAACTCTATTTTACAAAAAGCTAAGTCAAATGAAAAATACCATTAGTATATAAAACGTTATTTAATTTGTATTTATTTTATTTAAATTGAAGGATAACTTGAAAAGTTAATGAATTTAACCTTCACAAATATTTTTTTTTGTATTTTTAATTATTTTTAATAATAATGGATAATGTTAACTACGTTGTTTTAGTAGTTCTGCAATATGTTTTTTTGTTTTAGTAGTTTGGTAATATTTAATTGAATATAAAAATACATAAGTTGATTAAATAACTAAATACAATATTTTACTTCTCATTTAGGTATTAATTAATTATTTCTTTATTTTATTTTTAATTGTTTTCCATGCAAAAAAACACATTAAATTTAATCTATATAGTTATATATTATAACCATACATAACTCACCTTACAAGAATTGTCGATTAAAAACTGATTCGACGATTCCCACAATTTAATTATAATCTACATAATAAATTCTTAAAAGAAAAACTCAAGTAATTACGAATTAGATTAATTCATAATTTCAAGCTGAATTGGCAGTTCACACATTTAAGGCAAATATCAAATTACATTGCACTTGTGCAAATATTAAATTCCATTGCATATTTCTATTCTTTTATCTCATAAATGTAATACCTAGAAGTTAAGAAAGATAATTTTTGATTTTAGTTTTTAAGCACGTCGTTGTACCGTAAGGTAATAATATTTTTGCAAAATAAAAATCATTCCCAACAGGAATCTGTTATTATTTCTAAAATGATATAAAACTGGCGCAGTCGGTAAAGGCAAATCGAATATTATAGTTACGGTATAAAAAACTATCAAATAAAATCAAAGTTATTTTAATTAAAGATAATTAAAATACTAAATAAAGTTTGATAAAGTGTTTGATAGTGTTTAAAACTCATTTTCAAATCATTTAACTATAGAGTTAGTGATTCTTCTGTATTATTTAAATAAATTGCTTCAAAATTAGCGATTTAAAACAAAAAAAAATTTTTTAAAATAAAAAAAAAAAAAAAAAAAATAGCATTAAAACTTGTTCGTTGGAATTTGTTGAAGCGGTCTAAGTTAAATTTGGGTAGAATAGTTATACATAATAAAAGTTATAATTGCAAATTCTAAAATAATTTATAACAAATATAAATTTTATTTAAAAACACAAAAAAAAAAGTGATATTTTATAGTCATTAAATATTCAAGTGACATTAATACAAAATTATTAATAACAACATAAACAAAAAAAAAAAAAAAAACTATATAACAATAATAATAACAATACCAGTGAAGTGCTACAAAGATCAACAAATTGAAATATCACCAGGCTAACCTACATATCAACATAAATTACAACAATTTACATCAAAATAGAACATCAAAGATACCAAATATAAGAAACTAACTAATAAATAATTAAATTTTGTTATTAAGTACTTATTAAGAAATATTTGTTAATTGTTGGTTTCCACCTATGATATATGTATTTATATTTCGAAAACTCATAATTTTTTTTTTTGGTGAAGAAAATAATTTTACTAGTATTTGAGAGAAAATTAGATTAGAAATTCGAAATAACAAAATTTTTAAGAAAAATAAATCAGTAATTCTAATAAAAAAAAAAAAAAAAAAAAAAAAAAAAAAAAAAAAAAAAATTAAAATTAAAATGGAGGATTCTCAACTTAAAATTTTTAATTTGCTTATTAAATGTGTAACCAATATAACCCCATTCAATGGAGAAAAAAAAATGTTAGCAAATTTTCTAGATAGAATAGAAGCATTGATACCTATGATTGAAACATTAAATGTCGAAAATAAAAAGATTATGTTAGGTTATATACAAGACAGAATAATAGGTGACGCACGGAATAGTATGTTATCTAATGGACGAGTAGACACATGGGCAGATTTAAAAAATGTATTAGTAAAAACCCATGGTGAAAAAACATCAACTTCTAAACTTATAGATTATATAACAGTATGTCGTTGCACTTCAACTATTGAAGAATTTTATAAAAAGCTAAACAATTTATTGTGTAGGCTAAATAATTCACACCTTTTAAATGGTACTGCTACGAGGGATCAAACCGAAAGCAATAACAGAATAGTTTTAAATGTATTTAAGGAAAACTTACCAGAACCCGTACGTGGTATAATTATTAATAGAAACCCTAATTCATTGGCTGATGCATATGAAATTATAGCATCAAATGGTTATTTAAAATTTACTGGATTATCTCCACAAAATAGTACATATAGACGACAAAATAATTTTAATCGCAATAATTTCGAAAAAAATAATAATCATAATCGTACTGCAAATAATTATAGAAACCAACCCAATGTTTCTAGCAATAATAACCAAAATAGTTATCAATGTAATAATTTACCTAGTACACAAACAAGGTCTAATTATACACAGTACAATAATAGCCAAAATAGGCAAAATCATAATAATAATTCAAGACCAGACACGCGAAATAATTCAAACTCAAGAATTTTTTCAAATAGCAGACGTACAAATTATCATACTTATAATAATCCAAACTTACAGCAAAATAACAATATGCATACTAACCATAATAACAATAACACAGAGGAACCAATGGATATTTCGGTAAATACACGAACCCCTGAAAATTTAAATTTTCACCCAGCTACATTAAACAACTACCCTATATAGTAATTGATACTAAAATAAAAAAACTTAGATTCATATTAGACAGTGGTGCCGAATTAAGCATCATAAATAATAATCTATGTCAACCAAAGTGGAGAATAAATACACCTCCACAAACACTAAAAGTTTTAAATAGAAATATTCACTCCCAAACTAAATGCAGATTTCCTTTATTCGAGATTTTTAATGAAAAAAAAGAAGTAGATTTTGTAGAATTTCAATTCCACAATTATTTTGATGGAATAATAGGAAACATTATTTTAGTTCCTTTAAATTCAGTTATTGATTATAAACAAAGATTACTTATTACAAACAATGCGAAAATACCATTTTTCTTAAATAGTTATGAAGAATTTTATTACAGCAGTGCTCACATTGACGAGCCTGTATTACCAAAAAATGTAGTAGAATCAAATACTCATCCTTTTGAAATTAATTTTGCATCTCACTTACAAGTAGATGACGTAAATAAAATAAAACAAGTTTTAGACAGTTTCAAAGACGTCTTTTACAACGAAAAAAATAATTTAACATTTACAAATGAAATTAAACATAAAATAATTACAAAAAATAATGTCCCAATTTATACCAAAAGCTATCGTTATCCAGAGATTCATAGAGAAGAGGTAGATGGCATTATATGGGGATATAACTAACAGTATATCCCCATATAATGCCCCAATTTGGGTTGTTCCAAAAAAAATGGACAATTCCAATAAGCAAAAATGGAGAATAGTAATAGATTATCGTAAGCTTAACGATAATACAGTAAACGACAAATTTCCCTTGCCAAATATCGATGAATTATTCGATAAATTGGGAAAATGTCAATATTTTTCTACAATAGATCTGGCAAAGGGCTTTCATCAGATTGAAGTCCATCCAGATGATAGAAGTAAAACTGCCTTCTCCACAGCCAATGGTCATTACGAGTTTACATGAATGCCATTCGGTCTTAAAAATTCACCTTCAACATTTCAGAGATTAATAAATCATGTATTAAAGGATTTTATAAATAAAATTTGTATTGTATATCTAGATGATATTTTAATTTTCTCTAGTTCATTAGAAGAACATATATGTTCTATAAAAAAAATACTCCAAAAGTTAAGAGAGGCTAACCTTAAAATCCAAGTTGACAAATGCAATTTCGCAGAAAGTTCAACAAGCTTTTTAGGGCACATAATAACAAATGGTGGCATTAAACCAGATCCAAAAAAAATAGAATGTATACAAAAACTTGCCTTACCCAATACTCAAAAAGAAATTAAATCCTTTCTAGGCATAAGCGGTTATTACCGAAAATTTATTAAGGATTATGCCAAAGTGGCATATCCAATGATAAAATATCTAAAAAAAAGTTCCAAAATTAATAAAAATGATACAGAATACATTAACTCATTTAATAAAATAAAAAAACTGTTAACTACTGACCCAATTCTGATAAACCCTGATTTTAATAAAAAATTTACAGTAACGACAGATGCTTCTAACCACGCAATTGGCGCAGTTTTAAGCCAAAGTAATCACCCAATATGTTTTGCATCCAGAACATTAAACGAACATGAAAAAAAAGTATTCAACAGTAGAAAGGGAACTTCTGGCTATTGTATGGGCAGTCAAACACTTTCATACTTACCTGTACGGAAGGGAATTCGAAATACAAACAGATCACAAACCACTAGTTTGGCTAAACAGCTTGAAGGAGCCAAATATGAAATTACAACGGTGGAAAATTAAGTTGAACGAATATAACTTTACCATAAATTATTTAAAAGGAAAAGATAACCATGTAGCAGATGGATTAAGCCGGTTCTATACCAAGTCAGAAAAAAATGAAAATGAACATGAAAATATGTTATTAAATATTTTCAACGAATACGGAATTAACAACAACCAGAACTGTAACAATAATGAGATTATATCAACTGGTGCAACTATACATAGTGCTTCCGAAGACGACTCAAACCACATTAGAATTACTGAAAAACCAATAAATATCTATAAGAACCAAATATATATTTATCGTGGTGATAAAATTAAATTTATAACTAAAATTATTAACAAAAAATGTCAAAATATTATTCACATTACCAGAGATACTGATTTATTAGATATGATGAAACGATGCATCATTGATAAAGGTTTAATGTGTGTATTTTGCGATGATATTCCATTATACATAAAATTTCAAGATCTCTATATTCAATACTTTTCTAATAATAAAAGTCTAAAAATGCTAAAATCATGTATTAAGTTGATCGACTTAGTAGATAAAAATGAACTTTTAAACATAATTAAAGAGACACATTTAAAATTAAACCATAGAGGTATAACTGAAATATTTAGAGAATTAAAACGTTTGTACTATTATCCAAAAATGTTAGAAATTATACATAAATTTATAAATAACTGCGATGTATGCAATCTAGCAAAACATGACCGAAATCCACCTAAATTTTTGCAGGAACTTACAGAATCACCCAAAAATTTCAATAATATCGTACATATGGACATTTGGTTTCCATGTAGAAACGTAATGTACCTAACTATGATAGATAAATTTTCCAAACACGCGACAATCCACAAATTAGAAGATCGAACATGGATATCAATTTTAAAAGGAATTAAAGAACGAATAATTTACTTAGGTAAAATGGATAAACTAATTTCAGATAACGAAAAGGGTATCATACATAATGCAATCGAACAGTTTTTAATAGAAAATAATATAGAATTCCATTCAACAACAGCTGGTATGAAAACTGTGGCAAGATGTTAAGTTTTCGAAAAATTCGAAGTTCGACACAGAAGCGAATGGCAATATGTTATGACAAAATCGACTGTCGATTTGTTCGACACAGTATCATTTGTGTTTTACATCTGTGATAGAGAAGCGAGCAAATAAAATGTAAGTAAAAATAATTGTATTAATAATATTTATTAATAAATAAGTGAATGATATTCAATCAAATTAATTGAATTATATTAGAATAAATATTATTTGTTTTTCTTATCTAAATTTAGGAATAATTTAAAAAAAATAACAACAATAAATCAATTCAACATTATGCTGGATTTTTTAGAAAATAATTCACAAATGGTCACCGGTGCATTTATTAAGGCCAGCAACAATAAATGCAGTGTAAATGAACTTTGGAAAACACTTACTCAATTATTAAATGCAGAAGGTTTTCCAAATAGAGATTGTGATGGCTGGAAGAAGGTAACAAATGAATACAAGAATAATTTAAAACTCTTATTAATATTTTTAATTGTAGGTTTGGTTTGATTTAAAAAATAAAACAAAAAAAAAACTGAGAAAACAAATGTCAGAAAAAAATAAGACTGGTGGAGGAACAAATCCAGTAATTTTAACAAAAAATGAAGATAGAGTTGTAGAACTAACAGGAATGGAAACTGTTGTGGTAGGACTACCTGGCAATGATTTTGGAGCAGCAGACCATTTCGATGTTATAAATACAGATGAAGTATTTGGATTTGGAGAAGGTACATCGCAACCACAAATTCCACTTGCGCAGAACGAAGACGCAGTTACAAAAATAAATCCAAATCCAAAAGTAACACCCAAATTATCAAAGAGATTTAGACCGACAACACAGGCAAGAATTTTAATGGAACTGCAAATTAACAACAAAAAACAGGAGAAATTTAATGATAGTGTATTAGAATTACTCAAAGAAAGAAATGAAATAGCAAAAAGAAAAGCCGATGCCGCTGAAGAAAATAATAAAATTAATTTAAAGAGATTGAAGATAGAGGAAGAGATGCTGTATATAAAAAAAAATAAACAGGAGACTGTATATTTTTCATAGAATTAATAATTACTTCTTCCAGCCATCACAATCTCTATATAATAATTTATAATTTTAAGTGTTTTATATATATAAGTATTTTAGTTTATAAGTTTTTTACCAAAAATAAGTGTTATAACAAAAATGAACTGACTTAATCAAAAAATAAATATTTTAGTTTATAAGTGTTTTATATATAACTGCCTTACTCAAAAAATAAGTATTTTAGTTTATAAGTGTTTTATATATCGTAACCAAAAATGAACTCCTTAAATACTAAAAATGTATTCTTTTTAAAAAAATATTTTATTTTATTTAATGTATAATAATACTATGTTTATTTTGTTTTAATTGAAATAAAAATTATATTTATTATACAATATAATACTATAATTATTAAAAACATCATCTTGAAATTAAATTTAATAAGTTTTCACGATTTTGTGTAGCAGTTTCATCAATATCATCAGCTTCCTCATCATTTTCAATTACGTGCAATTCATTTTCTATCAAAATATTATTTAACAATGCACTGCTGTCCTCAATCTCATTTAAAGTTTCATCAATAAATTCAGAATTGTAATGTAAGCTTATATTAAGTAGAGCGCAGCATACATTGATAATTTTAATGACTTTCCTTGGATCATATCGCAAAACTCTCTCTCCAAGTAAACATCGAAATACTATTTTTAATACACCATTCAACCTTTCAATTGGATTTCTTGCTTGAGCATGTACATGATTAAAATGACTTTGCGCTTCAGTTATTTGGTTATTTTTAAATGGTGTTATAAGCCATTTCTCCAATGGGTAACCTGAATCTCCAAGCAGCCACGAATTTCTATTTCCATTTGCATATTCAGCTTCTAATTTACGCCTTTCAGCTGACATAGCCCATATTCCAGCATCGTGCGCAGAACCTGGATAACGAGCATTAACTGCTAAAATTTTTAAATTATAGTTGCATATCTGTAACAAAAAAAAATTATATTTTATATACATTTATATTACATTTTGTAATAAAATTTTTGTAGGTATACTTACCAACTGAACATTCAACGAATGTGTTCCAAATCTATCTACATAAAGATGTTCATTTTCTTGAGGTGCAATAATGTTGACATGAGTGCCATCAACACATCCAAACACTCCAGGCACGCCAGTTTTTTCATAAAACCGCTGTTTATAAAGTAGTTTTTCACTTTCATTTGGAAATTTAATCCACTTTGAGCATATTTTTCTTTCCAATGCACAGGTTATATCATATATTGCTCGTGAAATCATGGATTGATCCATAGAATGGAGCCAAATATCTCCAATAGTTCGTTGATAGGAACCGGTAGCATAAAAATTTAAAACCGCAGCTAATTTCGTGGACAATGCTACTTTTGTTGAAGTTGATCTACTATTTTCCAAAAATTCAGGTTCATTTTCAATTTCTTCTAATAAATATCGAAATACGTCCTTAGATACTCGAAATGATTCTTTGAATCTGCAAATTATTTTATTTTTTTTAGGACTTATTTTAGTCAAATCTATAAATATGTAATTACTTTTTTGTTGGCACATTTAAAACATTGTAGCGTTCACGTAAAAATCGTCTTTCATGTCTATAATTTAGTTCTTCTTCACTTTCATCACTATCTTCCAATAATAAAACATTCACAATATTCATTATTTTAAAATTTAAATTGTAACCCGATTCAATTTACTATTATTTTTATGTAAACACAAATAATAAGTTAATATTTTTTTTTGTTTACAAACAAAAAAATATCAAAATAAATTTTCGAAAAAATTAAATGTCAACATCAATTTTCGAATCGATAGGCGAAGCGAGAATTTCTTAACATACTGCCATCAAAACCATTCGAATCGATAATCGCTAACGCTTCGACAATCGAGTGATATCTTAACATCTTGCCACTGGAAATGCTGATGTTGAAAGATTACATGGAACTCTTAACGAACATTTAAGAATAATGGAAATTGATAAAGAAAATAATGATCTAGATGAACTAGATCAGTGCTATTCAAATGGTGGTACATGTACCACTAGTGGTACATTTCGAATTTCCTGGTGGTACATTGAATGGATCCAAAAAAAACTTTATTTATTTATACTTACTTTTTCATAAAATTACAAAAATTAAAATCAGAGTTCCATTCATTACGAACTAAGAATTCTGAGAGTTTATTTGCTTGTTGGGAATCGTGTAAGTTTTGTTTAATTGGCAATACTGTCCAAGAATCTTGTGTGTTTTGTTTGCTTGGTAATACTTCCCAAGAATTGATTTTGACGTTTTGTATTGATATTAATGTGTTGAATTAATATTGTATTCTTTTGCTCAAACTCTGATAACGGATATTGATTTTATTGTAAAATGGAAAGGAATTTTATAAATGTTCTTTTTATATTTAAATTTGAAACTTAATATACATTATAAAATACCTATACTTACTTTAAATCAACGTAAAAATATAAGAAAATTAAACTCAAAAAGGTTTGTAACATGCATATAAATATATTTACATTAGGACGAGCTTTAAAAGTTTAATACATTTTTTAGCCCAAATGGAAAAATATTTAATTAAACAAAAATCTAGTAACAGTGAACCGATTTTGGAAATCCAAAATAAACAGACACAAATAGGAGACACCAATAACAATTTACCTGCTGCTGTTGGAAATGGAAATGAACCACAGAAAATAAATTCACATAAGCCAGGAAACCAATATTTAAAAGTAAAAGTAACGAGAAAGTATCAAGATGAATATATTAAATTTGGCTTTTCTGCTAATGAACAGAATCCATCACTTCCTTTTTGTGTTGTTTGTCAGGAAAATTTAACCAATGACTCAATGAAGCCTTCTTTACTAAAAAGACATTTAATAAAAAAACATCCAGAGCTTCAAAATAAAACGGTAGATTTTTTTTTAGCGAAGCATGCGGTTCAGAAAAAGTCTGTCACATATTTCAAGCGTTTTGCGAATTCATCCAAAATTGCCATGGAAACATCTTATGAATTAGCACTTCTTATAGCCAAAGAAAAGAAGCCTTACAATACTGTGGAAAAAATAATTATACCAGGAGCAACTTTAATTGCTAAAAAAATGATGGATAAATCCAACATTGGCCTTATAAACAGCATTCCGAAATCAGATACAACCATAGCTCGTCGAATAAAAGATATGGCAATAGACATACAAAAGCAAATTATTAGAAATGTGAAAACAGCTCGACAATTTACTATTCAAATTGATGAGACGACAGATGTCACAAATAATGCACAATTAATCATATTTATTCGATACTATGACCAAGATGTCGGAATATGTGAAGAAGTGGCTGGGTGTAAAAATTTATCAGGGAGGACAACGGGTGAAGAAATTTTTAATACGTTGAACCGTTTTATTCAAGAAGAATGTGGATTCGATTGGAATTGGTGCTTATGCATATCAACTGACGGTGCAGCTGCCTTAACCGGTATGCAAAGTGGATTGGTAGCACGATTGAAAAGAATTAATCCGAAATTGCTGTTTATTCATTGCAT
Source organism: Empis livida (assembly GCA_963932195.1). NCBI lineage: Eukaryota > Metazoa > Arthropoda > Insecta > Diptera > Empididae > Empis > Empis livida. The sequence continues at coordinate 17,076,463 of OZ010648.1, forward strand.
TATTCATAAATATGCCTTAGTTACCAAAAAAATGCCTGCGATTCTAATGGATATTTTATCGGCAGTCGTAAAGGTCATAAACTTTATAAAATCAAGAGCCCTTAATTCTAGACTTTTTAAACTTTTATGTCAGAACATGGGATCAGATCACGAGACACTTTTATTACACACTGAAGTTCGATGGTTGTCGCGAGGCAAAATTATTTCCAGATTTTTCGAATTGATACACGAGGTCATAACCTTTATGAATTGCGATGATATTAAAAAGAAACGTGACATGAAAAATCTAATGCAAGTTTTTGAAAATAACAACAATTTATGTTTATTGGCATATTTATCTGACATTTTTCACAAACTAAACAAAGTTAATCTTGACTTACAAGGATTCAACGCCAATGTTATCAATACACATATAAAAATGAGATCTTTTTACAAAAAATTGAATTTTTGGACTGATTGTTTTAAAAATGACGATCTATCAACATTCACATCGATGAAAGAGTTTATTGAAAATAATAATTACAATAATAATTTCTATGACGTTAAATATATTATTATTGATCATTTACAAAATTTATCAACGTCGCATTTTCCAGATATTAAATCAGAAAAAAAAGAATTGTTATGGGTTTTAAATCCATTTGGAATGGAAGTAATTCAGTATTGCAAGCTCTCTGCAGAGCTAACAGAAGAATTAATTGAGCTACAGACTGATGGAATTTCAAAGATTATTTTTAATGAAAAGACTATACAAGACTTTTGGCAATATGTTAAAAAAGATTACAAACTTCTTTTTAATCAGGCAATTATAATATTATTGCCTTTTCCTACCACATATTTATGTGAGCAAGGCTTTTCAGTATTAGCTCAAATAAAAACTGCAGTTAGAAATTGTGTGGATCCTGAGGCGCCTTTAATAATGGCTTTAACAAAAATATCGCCAAAAATATCAGAAATTGTTTCTGAAAAACATACTCGTCAATGTAATAATAATGATAATTAATGTTTTAATAATTGCCCGGTAGAAACAAGTTTGTAATTTTTTTTAATATTTACGATGAATTTGAATTTTGCTTTGTTTTGTTATTTTGTTTTTTAATAATGTGAAATATGTTATTTTGTTTTTTATTCTATTTTACTAATATAAAATATTTCGTTAATAAACATGCAACATTTTTTATTTAGTATTATAATATTAATGTTTTTCTAAAAAAAATTTAGTAGGTGGTACACTAATTCTATATAAAATATGAAATGGTACATGGAAAAAAATTAGTGAATAGCACTGAACTAGATGATAGAATCTTTAAAAGTATAACAATTTACAATTCAACTATTCACAGTACTACTAAAATGAAACCAATTGATATAATAAACAAGAATTATGACAAAAATGAAATACAAACTTTAACTCACAGATTCGAACAAGACAAAATAAAACATTTACAAAAGCTTAACAAAGACAAAGACATTAACCCAACCTTAAATAAAAACATAGTAATCAATAGAAAAGTAGGAAAACTACAACCTAAATATAAGAAATTAAGCAAATATAAAATTGGAAGAAATTATGTAACCGACACTAGCAACAAAAGATTAACTAAATTTCATAAAAAACAACAAAAAAGAAGATACAAACACCAAGAGTAAACCAAAATATATTTTTACAATTCTAGGTAATATGGAGTTCAAAACACTAATGATGTTATGTATCACACCAATATTAATGCAATCAATTGACATTACTCAAGTACAAGAAATAAATGGCTTCGTTCTCATGAGGCTTAACGAAAAACCAATTATCGAAAATTATACCAAACTATTACACATAGTTAACTTAACAGAATATGTCGAAGCAGCAAAAATTTTAGAGGAAAATCTAAAACTATTAGGATTGAATAATCATGATAATGGATACCCACTACTTCATAGAGAACTTCTAAACTTACAGCACAATTTAAAAATACTAACACCAGGCTTACTCAACAATCGTCGTTCTCGACGTGGTTTAATAAATATTCTTGGAGGAGCAATGAAAGTTATAGCTGGAACTATGGACAGCGAAGATTCTAAAGAAATCTATAGCCACCTAGAAAACCTAGATATCAATAGTAGACAGCTAACTGAACAAAGTAATAAACAGGTCATTATTAATAATAAGCTAATAAAAGATCTTACAGAAATTACAAATCAAATAAATTCTCAACAAACTATTGTTAACGAATATCTAAATAATATTACATCTGAAACTAACAAACTAATTTCTACAGGCAATAACATAAAATTCTTTCTGCACATGTACGCGGACATACAGTTAATTAATAGACATATAGAAAAACTACAAGACATAATTTTATTTAGTCGATTAGATATTCTAGCTCATGATATCTTCACTGATGAAGAAATTGATAATTATAATATTACTGTAGAAACAACACCATTTATAAAGAATAGCATAATATTTAAAAATAATCTTTTAATTTTCGTAGTATCATTACCAAATTTCACTAAAGAAAAATATTTCAATGCTTTTATTATACCTTTTCCAAATAAAAACAAAGAAGAATTAAATATGGATGTACAAAATGTTATTATAAAAAGAAAAGATATATACGAGTATAACGAAAATGTAAAAAAAAAAAAGCAATCTTCAATTGCACAAAGATAATTGTATTAAAAATATTTTTGAAGGAAACCGTACATGTTTTTATAAAATTAATAATGTAGAATCCATAACATTAATAAAAGAAAATATTGTAATAACAAAAAATTTACATATGATAAAAATTTTACAAAATTGTATCGATAATGAAATAACAATTCAAAATAACAATATTATTAAGTTTAATAATTGCAAAATTAGTATAAAAAATTTCAACTATACCACTAATATTAAGGAATTCAAAGATAACGTAATTATTCCATTGCTAAATAGTTATACTGAAAACAGAATAATAAAAAATTTTACTCTTGAAAGCATTCATCTAAATACAATTCAAAATAGAGATATTTTAAAATATGTTGAACATAAGAATAATGTCATGAATTATATATCTATAAGTACAATCATTTTTATAATTATTATTACGATGTTTTTAATCATATTTATATTATGTAAAAAACAAAAAAATAAAATTAATGTAATAACCAATGTGGTAAAAGAAAGGAAAAATGCTGAGGATGATCCGTTTAAAAATTAATCAAACTTTTTGGAGGACCAAAAAATTTTTATATGGGGGAGAAGTTATATATTATAACCATACATAACTCACCTTACAAGAATTGTCGATTAAAGCTGATTCGACGATTCCCACAATTTAATTATAATCTACATAATAAATTCTTAAAAGAAAAACTCAAGTAATTACGAATTAGATTAATTCATAATTTCAAGCTGAATTGGCAGTTCACACATTTAAGGCAAATATCAAATTACATTGCACTTGTACAAATATTAAATTCCATTGCATATTTCTATTCTTTTATCTCATAAATGTAATACCTAGAAGTTAAGAAAGATAATTTTTGATTTTAGTTTTTAAGCACGTCGTTGTACCGTAAGGTAATAATATTTTTGCAAAATAAAAATCATTCCCAACAGGAATCTGTTATTATTTCTAAAATGATATAAAACTATATATTGCTTAACCATGGTTTTATGGGATAATAAAAAATTAATATTTAAATAACATTTCTGTTTTCCGACTACTTTGCTTAAATAAACTGTCTCTTTTCCGACGACTTTGCTTTTCTATATAACATTGTCCCGCCAAACCACTTTTGAAAACTGGAAACCCTAATCAGGTCCTTCAGTTCTTAGGATTGACTGGTTTTTTTTAGACAATTTATTAAAAATTATGCCATCTTGTCAAGACCATTGACTAAGTTAATTAGAAAGGAAAGTAAATGGACTTGGGATGAAAGTCAGCAACAATCTTTTGATAAATTAAGAAATATATTGGGTGAACGACCTGTTTTGACCATTTACAACCCTAATGCCGAAACAGAAGTACATACGGACGCGAGTAAGATGGGTTTAGCAGGTATTCTGTTACAGAAAAATGAGGAAAATAAGCTTCAGCCGGTAGCTTATTATAGTCGTCAAACAACCATACCGGAACAGAACTACATTCTTACGAGTTGGAAACCCTGGCAGTGGTGGAAAGTTTAAAGAAATTCAGAGTTTATTTGCTAGACTTAAAGTTTAAAGTAGTGACGGATTGTAACGCCATTAAGACAGCAGCAACAAAACGTGATATGATACCACGAATTGCTAGGTGGTGGTTATTGTTACAAGAGTTTACGTTTACTGTAGACTATCGAGCGGGTATTAAAATGGCTCATGTAGATTCACTCAGTAGGAATCCGGTTTTAAAGGAATAAATGGAGGATCTAACAATTTTTAGGATCGAAAAAGCAGATTGGGTTTTGGCAAGTCAATTAACTGATGGAAAAATTAAATTAATTAATGAAATTCTGACGAAAGATCCTGTAACGGATTATGAAAATAATATTCATAAGGATTTTTGTATAAAAGATGGACGAATTTATCGTAAAACTGGAAAAGGAGAAAAATGGTTGTTACCGAAAGGTATGAGGCATGAAATAGTTCGTGCGTGTCATGATGAGTTTGGACATTTCGCTTTGGAGAAAACTCTAAATAAGATTTGTGAAAATTACTGGTTTCCTCAAATGCGGAAATATGTTAAAAGGTCACATTCAACCTAATACCAAAGTAACGTGACCCAGGAATAATTGCATACCATGTATATATCATAAAAAACCTAAGGGTAAACAACCAGGAATGCTGTACAATATCGAGAAAAATATAATTCCATTCCACACCTTACACATAGACCATTTAGGACCTTTTATAAAATCAACGAAGGGGAAAAATTATTTGATTGTAGTCGTAGAAAGTTTTACAAAATTTACGTTGTTGAATGCAGTCAACTCAACTAAGACGCAACCTGTGGTGAGATTCTTATCTCAAATTATTGATATTTATGGTGTACCAAACCGGATTATCACCGACAAAGGAACAGGTTTTACATCACATGCTTTTGGTAAATTTTGTGAATACCATGGGATCAAACATATCCAAAATGTAGTAGCTACTCCTCGCGCTAATGGCCAAGTGGAAAGGTTTAATTCAACCATTTTAAATTGCTTAGCTACTACGGCCAAAGAGGATGACCATTGGGATAGAGAAATTAGTAAAATTCAATTTACGATGAACAATAGTGTTCACTCTATTACTAAGAAGACACCAAGTGAATTATTGTTTGGCTTCAAGCCGAGAGCTCCAGCAGATGCACAATTAACATCCGAAATAGGATTGCCCACTCAGATAGATAACTTGCAAGAAATCCGAGAAAATGTGGCGGAAAGGATTAAGGAAGCTCAAAAAAAGCAAAAAGAGAGGTTCGATAAAAAACGTAAACGCCCACATCGATACCAACAGGGTGATTTAGTGGTGGTTCAAAAAAATGTAGCTGGTGAAGGACAAAGTAGGAAACTCAGGCCGAAGTATAAAGCAGCCATTCTTAAACTATAGGTCGCGACCCAAAGTTGGGTCGCGAGCTCTATCATGTTGGGTCGCAGGAACTTTTCAAATTAAAACATATGTGTTTTAATTTTTCGAGACAAAATCTGTCAAATTCCCATACAAATGATTACTAGCGACAAAACGCCACAAAACTACGGACTTCATAAATTACAAATTTATAAAAATAAAAAACAATAGACTCTGCAACCCATGTAACAAAATAACAGATGCAAAGTTTTCAAAAATAATTCAAAAGTACTTAATGGAATTGTTTGTTATTTGTTACATGGGTTGCAGTTATAGTTTTGTAGTTGCTCCCATGTAAAGTAATAAACAAAAACAATAATAAAAACAACGATTAGCTGTCATTATATTTTTATTTATTAATCGAATTGGGTGATTTTAGTTAGATAAATTTTTCTAATTAATTATTTTCTTATTTGGAAAACATTTAATGGTGAGTATATATAAAAAAATATATTTTTAAATAATAATTATTATAACCCCATATTAGTTAATATGGATCGATGGCTTCTTCGTTCTGGAGATAAAAATAATAACTCAGAAAAATCTAACAGCTCTGGAGAAAAAAATAACAATTCAGAAAATTCACCTAGCAATATTAACGTTCCTGCTGTAATAACTATAACTGAAAATACTTGTATAAAAAAAGTAAATTGTAATCAAAAAAGGAAATACAATAGCTCCTTTTTAGAATTTGGATTAACATTTACTATAGTAAATGGAGAAGAACGTCCAATGTGTTTATTGTGTAATGAAATCTTAGCAAATGAAAGTTTTAAGAGGAATAAATTGAAGAGACACATAGAATCAAATCATGGCGAGTTTCTGGGCAAATCTACAGATTTTTTTAATAGAAAACAAAACGAACTTATGCAGCAACAAAATACTTTCAAACGCCATCTAAAAGTTAATGAAAAATATTTGCTGGCATCGTATGAAACTTCGTATTTAATTGCAAAAGCAAAGAAACCTTTCACTATTGGCGAAGAGCTTATTTTACCGGCTGCAATTAAAATCTGTGAGATTATACATGGCAAAGAAATTTCTGAAGTATTCAAATACGTGCCTTTGTCAAATGATACAGTGGCAAGCAGAATTAAGGAAATAAGTAACGATCAGCTGCAACAACTTATTTATAGAATTAAACAAAGTCCAAATTTTGCAATACAAATTGATGAGACTACTGATATAACAAATATGGCACAAGTTTCCACGTACGCGAGATATTGTTTCGAAGATCATGTGGTTGAGGAGTTTATGTTTTGTTGCCCACTCAAAACACGAACAACAGGTGAAGATATTTTTAACATTTTAAATGATTTTTTTGATAAACAGATGCTTTTATGGAAAAATTTGTGTTGGGGTATGCAGTGATGGGGCTGCTGCAATGAGTGGAAGGCAATAAGTTCGTTTTGTTTTCTATTAAAAAAATCTGTAGATTTGCCCAGAAACTCGCCATGATTTGATTCTATGTGTCTCTTCAATTTATTCCTCTTAAAACTTTCATTTGCTAAGATTTCATTACACAATAAACACATTGGACGTTCTTCTCCATTTACTAAAAAGACTTTTTGCTAAAATAAAACTTTTGCCCCATACTTCAAATATTAAATTTACCCATAGTATGATACATAGGGAAGCATTGGTAGCTAAAAAAATGTCTCCTGAGTTAAATAAAGTTTTAAAAGAGGTTGTGACTGTGATAAATTTTATAAAAAGCCGCGCTCTTAACAGTCGTCTCTTTGCTCAGCTTTGCAATAATATGGGATCAAATTATGAAAACCTACTCTTAGGAGTTTATAGACGAAAATAAATTAAGTTTATCAATTATAAAAGATATAATTGTTGGTCACCTTTCAGCACTTGAGACACAGTTCAAGCAATATTTTTCCAATGAAATTAATATCTCAAATTACGAATGGATACTGCAACCATTCAATATAAACTGCGAAACTTTGCAGCATCTCGAAATTCATGCACAAGAAGAATTTGCGGAATTGTCTACTGGTTCAACTTTAAAATTAACATTTCCAAAGCAAACAGTTGATAATTTTTGGTTATCAATTAAAAACGAATACCCTTTGCTGTCTGGCAAGGCAATTGAAGTTATTTTACCGTTCGCCACCACATACTTATGTGAATCCGCCTTTTCAACTTTAATATACTTAAAGTCGAAATACCGCAATCGAATACGTAATATTGATGAGATTATGAGACCGGCGCTTTGCAAAATCGAGCCACGAATTAGTTTGCTTTGCTCCAATAAGCAAGCACATCCATCTCATTAAAAGTTATCATTTAATTATTAAAAGAGACTGCACACAAAGATTTATTGTTTATATTTTTAGTTATAGATTTGTTTTTAACAAAATTTATTATTTTGTTCTTGTTGAATTCATATGAACTATGTTTAATTTTATTTTGTTATTTATGTATAATAAAACAATCTTTGTTGTTAAATTTGGTTATTTTATTTCTTTATTGTGGTATCCCAGCTGCTATTGTAGTTTCATTTATTTTCATACGAATTTAGTATTGGGTCGCTGAAATTCTTGAACTTCAAAAGTGGGTCGCTGAAAAAAAAGTTTAAGAACCTCTGGTATAAAGGACCATTTATGGTTAAAAAAGCATTGACAAACGATAGGTACGTGATCACTGAGCTACGTGGTTCTGGCCGTAGTCAACGAAGAAAATATGAAGACGTCGAAGCAGTGGATCACCTAAAACCATGGGCATCAGGTGAGATTACTGATTCAGAGGTAGAGTCAGATACTCCAGAGTATTCAGAAACAGAATCATGTAAAGATGAAGAACTGTTTCTGGGTTTTGACGAGGAAGAAATCAAACGAGGGCGTTTGCACAGTCAGGTTGGCCGAGCTGTCAGAACCGATATGTAAGTTCATTATTGTTATAGGGAGATTGTTTATTGGGTTTCCTGGGTCACGTTACTTTGGTATTAGTTTGAATGTGACTTGTGTTTTTAGGATATTTGTAGTTTAGGGAATTAGTAGTATTTGTGAATTGAGAGCAGTAAGATGGAGAAACTGGAAAAAACAAGAAAGTAATATTTTAAAATGGAATATGTAAGTTTCACTAATTTATTATTAGATTAAGTGTGAATGATTGTAGATTAAGTGTGAATGATTTATAAACTGAAGCAGACATGTTGAGACATGTTTAGTTAGGATATATTAGTAGTGTGATTGTGAAATTGGAATAATTATGAAATAGTAGTATATGTATGATAGTATAATTGATGTATTAGTCCTAAAATATATGTGTGAAAGTGGAATTTATTGAATATGAAAATATTCATATAATAATTTATTTACAGATAGTCATAACCAAAAGGAAAGTTGAAGAGAGAAGTTTAATAATTAGCAATTGCTGTTTTTTTAATTATTACTTATAAAATAAATGTTGTTTTGGTTTTTTTTTTTAATTTATTGCAAATGTGAATTATAATAATATTTGGGTAAATTTTTTTGTGTTTTATTAAATATTATTTTTTAAAGGCCTTAGAAAAATTCTTAGAAAAATTCGGCCTACATTGTCAATTGGAAGTTAAGGTTTTTTCTTATTGTAGGCAATACTATTTTGGGTTTTTAAAATTAAAGACAACGCTGACATTGGAGAATGGCTTAGATTTTTAGCATAAAACTTTAACTATAATTAAGTTGAATTGAATTGAGTCATAATTTTACGCCAATATTGATGTATGCCGATTTACGCCAATATAAACTATGACTCAATTCAATTTACCTTAACTCAAGTTATTTTGAAAGTGGTTTAAGTCCATTATTCTTTAAATTGAGATATTTAAGGATTTGCATTTACGCCAATCAAGATTAAAAATAGTGGTAGTTGATAATATGATAATAGTATTATGTTTTCTTTTTAGTGTTGTGACAAGTGGAAATTTATAAAATCATTGAATTTAGTTTTTTATTTTTGAAAATGCATCCACTTGTGTTATTACTAGAACATTATTAATAATTATATTTTATTGAATAAGTAAAACTACCCAAGAAAATGAAATAGCCCAATATAATTTTTATGTGATTCTTATAATGAATATTTTTACGATATTTGATTATATTTGATTATTTTACAGAAATTAATCGACAGAAATGGTTAACAAATATAATACCTAAAAAATAAAAAGATACTATAGAAAAAAGCAACCAATAATAACACGCGAAAACCGTAGTGATTTTTACGCAATTTTTTCATTGCAATTTGCTTAAAAATAGAATTGGAAATATTGTAATCGTTAACTCGATTTTTTTTAAATGTACTTAAATCACTTTCAAAATAAACGGCTTCTATATTATACGTAATTTACTTTCGTTAAGTATATTCGTGTATTAGTTACGTGTATTTCCAATTCTATCTACTGTACTTTAATTTATTAAATAACCTAAGCGTAAATCCTTGTTGATTTAATTAAAAAATTTTTGAAAGAACTTACCTTACTAAATAATTATAATAAATATGCACAAATATATATTTTTTTTAATAAAAATATGGTAAACTTCTTTTTTATGATGTTAAAGGTGAAATTCCAATTTGACGCGGATCTGTAGTTGCTACAGAATTAATTTCCAAATTTTTTATTAACAATGTTAACCAATGTTTAGTTGATTTATCATCTTGAAGACAAGCGACGAAAGTTGCATCACGTAACTGATCAGGAAGACATTGTCTCAGTGCTTCACGTGCTCTAAAATATATTAAATAACTTATAAAATATCAAATTAAATAAAAATTACTTACCTGGGATTGTCGGAAAGCCGCAAATAACATCGAACAACATGCTTAAGAAGACGCGCTGAAGGCTCTTTTGCTAATTGAATAACCATTTTACCCTACAAATCAAACACCAAAATTTTATTCTCAATTTATTAAAATATGTTTTTTTTTACCAAAATTATAGCAACATGAGAAAATCTTTCATATGTTTGGCATATATAAGATAATCCACTATCATCTAATAAAATTTTTTGTAATATAAATGTTGCAACAGTTTTACTCAATTCAGAACCTGATTCCATAATTCTTAAGCACAAAGGAATGATTTCAGTAGTTAATAGAAAAGTTATCACTTCTTGTTCATCAGTCTATTAAAAGAAAAATTTGAAAATAGCAAAAAAAAAAAAATTAGGAAATTACCTTAACAAGTGCTCCAATTACACCCAAACTAGTTAATCTAAGGTATTCAAATGGGCGTGTTTTAGATGTTGTATGAAGGAACGGATACAGGAACAATGGAATTTGTGCATTTAAAAATGCTGTACGTGTTTCAGGATGTGAAGCAACACATTGTAATAAGGCTAATGCATTACAAACACGATTTGATTGGTGTGCTGTTAATGTGGCAGGAGTTATTGATGGATATATATTAATTATTTCTTGTAAAAGTGCTGCTGTTGTACCAAAACTATGCCATAACATAGGTGCTAAATCTGGTACACTTTCACGTTTTTTACTTAATTCAAGTAAAGCAGTTTCACGTGTATCTGGATGAGCTAATTCATTTATCCATTGGAAAACCTAATAAAATTGTAAAACAAATACATATATATTTATTTCAATATTAATTAAAATGTTTTATATATATATTTGGAGAATAATATAGCCTGTGCTATACCTTTAGGAGATTTTAAAGTTGATTATATAAGCCTAATGAAATATTAAGTATGGAAGCAAACATATTAAAAGGTATTACAGATTTAAAAATAGTTCTTAAGTCAGATATCGAATCAATTAATGAAAAAATTGATAAAAATTTTGGATGCTTGGTAGAAAATTTATATAAAGTTAAGCAAAAACAATCAGAACCAGATAACAGGTTAGTAAGAATGGAGAGAGTAATTAAAATAATAATATAATAATTTATAGAATAGCTGAAATAGAAAAGAACCAAGAAGAGCTGCTACGTATAATACTATAGATATTGTGGAGAATATAATATGAGTAAAACTAAATATTATGGAAATAGACTCTATTTACCCTTTAGGAAAAAAATCAGGAAAAGATAGACCAGTTCTTCTCGCTATTACGACAAATATTGAGAAAAATCTTATACTCAGCCTCAAAGTTAACCTTCGAAATCTTGATAAGAAAATTTTTTTTTCTGATGATTTGCCTAAAGAAATTGCAGCTGAGAGAAAACAGCTTTCTCTCTTTATTCTTAGCTGTTTTCTCTCAGCTGCAATTTCTTTAGGCAAATCATCAGTAAAGAAAATTTTCTTATCAAAACCCCCTGTGATTATCGCAACATATTTCACTGTAGGTAACACACTGTGTAATAAGAAAAGTAAAAGAAAATGGTACTGGTCTATTTCGTTCGTGTACAATCACAAGAACGAAATAGATTCTATAATATCAAACAATCGTTAAAAATTTTAATATATAGAAATAGTATAAATTTCAATTCGAATCGGATCACGAAGATGTACGTTGCGAATTAATCGCAACGTATATCGTATAGTGTTCTCATATTGCTTAATAACTAAACCTCTCAGTTGAAGGATAAAATGTATAAGAAAATAAATAAAAAAAAATTTAAAAAAAGACATACGCATCTATGATGAAAATAAAATACTTCCAAGTTTTAAGCTCAACAAATTCAATAAAAAAAGCAAAATATATTTTATCAAATGGAAAAGAATGGATATTGGGTCTAACAAATGATATGTTAATGGCTGACAGACAAAAAAAACATGATATGTTAATGGCTGACAGACAAAAAATATAATTTGAAGGATTTTTTTTAAAAAATTTTAAAGGTTTATGCTTGCTGGCTTAAAATTTCAGCTATAAATGTCAATTTTCTCCCAATTAATTTAAAATACGTAAATTTTTGATAATTTCAAGTCTTGTGATAGGTTTATAAATGCTTACACATTGTTTTTATCCTATTTGAGGTGGAACTGATTGAAAATTTATACCATTTTGTTTATTATTAAGGTTTAAATTTTTAATCTAGTTGAGTTCTAAACATAAAAAATATCTTTTTTAACGATGGAAAATTAAACTCATTTTAGTAAGAATAAATATACAAATATTCAAAGTTGAAAAAATAAACTTCAATTTCGATTTGCGTTGTCTACCCAAAATTTGTATACAAAATTAATTTTGTATACAAGTTCTAAAAATCTAAACACATAAAATATAACTAAAAATTATTATTTTTTATATTTAGCTGAATGGACTTCTTAAGATTTGCATTGCAATGTTTAGATTTTTAATCTGAATTATTTTAAACTAACTTAATGTTTCAACCATAAAGGTTGAAAAAAATACGTCGAAAATATATTTTTAAATTCAGAATAGGATGAAATTGAAAAATTAAACTTCAATTTCGAACCATGTACTGAATAGGGCTTAAAATTGACACTAAATTCCAGTTAATGCTTTGAGTGCAGTATCTCAGGGTAAAGTGGAAATCTGGACGTCTCACTTTGCGCAGCAAGAAATTTGCATCAAGCGCCGCCACTGCTATTATACATGACTTGATGAAATATGTGCAGAAATGCTAAAATACGGTGGACAACTTCTAATAAATTGCATCAAAATAATACGTAATCAGATCATCAACAATGAACAGGTACCCGAACAATGGACAACAACATATACAATTTTATTACACAAGAAAGGAATAAATATGATGTTAACAATTACAGCTAAGTGTAAACGAATAAGTTACTAATTTATAAACGAATAAGTTACCAGCTGTAAGTTACCAGATGTAAATCAACCTATTAAACAAGGCAATCAACTATTGAACACGACAGAACCCAAAATATTTATAAATATACCACATATTTGCTGGTAAAAATTAAATAAATGGCATGTGCGAATTTAAATTTATATTTAAATTTAAAAATTAAACGTAATATTTAATTACGTTTAATTTTTGAAATTTTCATTATCTCTTAACTATCAATTTATTTATTACGTTTTTTTTATTAGCAACATAATTTTTTATATCTACGACTTTAGTATAAAATAATATAAATTCATCGATAAAACTATTTTTGTATATATATTTATTTTAAGTTAATCAAATATTTTTGGAACCAGACAGACGTACACAAAAAAAAATATTAAAATTAAATAACATAAAAAATATTGATTTATCGTATAATTTTTCTTTATAAGTTCAATATTTTTATCTAATCGGTTTTTGGGCTGTCATTCAAAAATATATTTTGAAAAAATCATTTTGACCTTTTATATTTCGCAAAGCTTTAGTGTTGAGAAATTAAAAAAAAAACTCTGATTAAAAATAAAAACAATTTAGTAAAATACAAAATATTAAAAAAAATATCCCAACAATAAAATTTTGGTAAATTTTTGACAAATTTATTATTTTTTTATAAAATCATAAATTTGCCAAAATTTAATTATATAAATTGAAATAATGTTATGTCTTATCAACATATTAAAGCAGAGAATGGAGGGAGAGCAATAGACTTTAATTCAACTTTAAAAAGTTTGCTGTATTAAACCTTTTTAGTATAGAATTTAGAAAGGTATAATCGATCATTAATATTTTGTTTTAAGTTGAAATTTTTTCTAATAGATTAGTTTGTGGCAATTTTACATAATATAGATAAAATAAAGAAGTATCTACCTACAGTAACTAATAATTATGGTTTAATAAATATTTTATTTAGGATTTCAATATACGAAACAAATAGTTTAATATTACAAAATAATTCTATATAATCAACTATAAAATATATCAACCGATAGATATTCTTTCGACTGCATTTCTACATTTAACTAACTGACTGAAAATAATCTTAGATTATGAGAAATTCTTTTGTTCCTATATTTGTAATGGAGGTTATAGAATAGAATAAGAAACAAACCGAAATAAATGTTCTAATAGAAAATTAACATATAATACGCTTCCGTAAATCACAGCGTTTAACAGCACAAATAGTAGTGAGCGATGAAAACAGTAAAAATATAAAATGTTACGAAACAGAATACATATATATGTATGTATATTGAAACGTAATAGAGCAATACTACTATTTATCGAATTACCGAGTTTTCGTATGTTGATTTATCGAAATATATACCGAGAACAAGATAGGAATCTTGTTGGTAATATCGAAAGTTATTCCAGTAACATGACCTTCTTGACTTCTTAATAGCCTTACTTGACAACAATCAATATCATAAAAATTTTAAATAAATATCTAATCGTCCCTCTAATAATGAAATGATATATGCAAAACTATAGTTTCGAGTAAATTTAAAAGTTTTATCAAAATAATTTTCAAAAATAAAGTGTGATGTGATAATTATCAGGGAACTGACTTAAAGTTAAAAGAGTTTTTGAGTTAATATATTGTTTAGGTTCAGGTATTTAACTGCCTGTTCAATAATTTCGTTTTTTTTAATATTCAATTTAATCGTGATAATTTTTAAAATTTGAAGTTAGATTGCGCATTATACACTATTTAATTTTTTCTAGGTACCGACAATGTATAATTGTGATACATTATATTGTTTAATAAATTCAAATTAGTGTGAAAATATTTAAATGCAACAGTTTAATTTGCAAATACATTAATTCAAATTACTCTTAAAATATTTTTAATTAAGAGCCATTTTATTTATTAATAAAAGGTATTATGTGACAACATATGAGCCGCTCAGAAGCCAATGTGATTAAGTCCATAAAATAAAAAATGAAGAAAACCTATGATTTTGATGCAATTGAAATTAAAAATTCCTTTTTTTTTAAATTATAGAATATTTTTTATAAAAAGCAAACTTCAAAGTGTAGGCTATAAAACTAAACAAATTATAAAATGACATACCTCAAAAAACTGAAAAATTTGTGGGAACAATGCCAAAAAATTGAAATTTTGTTAAATTTGTTTGGACTTATACTTTTTGGTTACTGAAAATTAATCAAAATTTTGCACAAATTATACAAAAAAAAACATTTGCATTTGTTGTCATCACAAAATAATTTGTTGTAGTACTTTTTAATCGTTCCTCATGGTTATCAAAAATATTAATTAATTTATTGTATATTTGGAATTAATTTAAAATTTTTTTTTTTATTCATAATGGCTTCTGAAATTATCATGAAAATAGTCAGAAGCTATTAAAAATAAGTACTCTTTGATATGGAAAAACACAACCAACGTCAAAATCCTTTAAAAACCAGAACATATATTATTTATTCTATTAAAAATTACCAAAATTAGAAAAATTTTAAAAAGTGGACTTAATCACATTGGCTTTGGAACGGCTCATATAATGAAGTGCCCTTACACTGTTTTGTTTAATAAACAATTTGTGCTTGGCGCATATAAAATATTTTTGTTTTGCCAAAAAAAACGGTGACTGACAAAGAGATATAATTATGTAAAGAGACACACCGTCGGGGCCCCAATGAAACACTAATCGAATAATGGTGTATAACTAGTATACGCTATTTTATTTCTAAGACATAAATATCATCGTTTTAACGAAAGGGAATATTTAAGCGATTTTTTGTTAGCCCAAACATTATCGAAATAATATATACGGTAAAATATTAGTTCTAAATTTTGATAATACCGAAATTAATTTTTTTCAAGTAAAAAGATTTAATAATGATCAATAAAAATAAATACAAATTAATGTAAATTGCGTCTTTTCATTATTTTTTTTAAAAATAAACAGAGGTAAAGAAAGAAGAAACAAAACCCATTTGCAATTATAAATAACGTAAAAAATATATACATATGTAAGCCAAAAATTCGAAAAGAAAATGCTAATCTCATTAGAACAACTACAACAAAATATAACAACATAAAACGCAAAATATTATCTCAAACAGCTGTTTTTTTGTAAATATGTATGTATTTGATTTTGTACAATTTTAACTAAATAAAATAAAAAATAATAATCAGAAAAATAAATTTTTATTCGTTTGGGTTAATTTCGAAACAACAATTTAAAAAAAAAATTTTTCATAATAGTGGTCTTCACGAGTCTGATATTTTGATATTTTTATAACAAGTAGTTTTGAATGGTTTAAAAAATATAAAAATATCACACTTTTGTGAAACTGAAAAATATCAGCATATCAAAAAATGCGCCCATGTTATATCAGAATATCAAAAAATATATAAGAGACCATGTTTTTTTTATATTTTGATATTTTTACAAAAGTGTAATATTTTTGTAAAAAATTGTACCTTGTATACAAATAAAAAATTATAAGAAGGAATTAAGAAGGCACAAACTTAATAACAATTACAATTTTATTAGCTAGGAAAACAAATTTATTATATTTTTAATATAATAAACGTGAACTGGAGTTCTAGACTTTTTACTACTAAAGATAAAGAGCAAAAATCAGCTATCCTTGAAAATGGCTGCAGATACCAGTCGTCAGGAAGTCCAACATATTGGCCATCGGACAACAACAAAACGCCAGATTTACTAGACTTTTTCACCTGTCGAAAAATAGCTTCCAGCTGCATCTGCATAAATTACAATTATGACTTAAAAAATTAGAAAACCTAATTGACTTAAAAGTAGCTCTTAAAACGAAACAACAACTAGACGAGGAAGTTGAAACATTTACTAAACATATTCAGAAAATTCTGTCATTTGCTATAAAATTACCAAAAAATATAATGGTCGTTTTCTTCTTGCTATAACAACGAGTTAAATATTTATTGTACTAATTTTTGCATTGCATAAATTAGTACCGCTGCAATGGTAACATATTTTATTTATAGTCGATACAATCAAGACAAAATATTGAACAATTACATTTTTGAATGGTGGAATTAAAGAAACTGGTTTCCTTAATTATGCCATCCAGAGAAGCCAGACTGTACCACTTGGAACCTCTTTTTATTTCGGCATTTGAGAAAATACTACATAGTCTTTTCTTCCGCTAAAAAAAGTTTTTCTTATTATGACAAATACATAAATTTTAATTTATTACAAAATATAAATAATAAATATTTCTTCAGATAAATACTGGGACACTGAACAGTGATATGATTTCTGTGACTCTCCCAGATATTAATTTTTGAAAATTACATGACACGCCGTGTCACTGGATGAATAATATGTAATGTTTTTTTTGGGAGAATCAATTTTCAGCTCCGTTCGTTATGTGCGGATAATCATGAAATTATTATGTTTTGTAAATATGGTGATGTTATTTTTCTTCAAATTTAAAATTTCATAGTAAATGTTAGATAAATTTCTATTTTTCATAGTTGACTCATTATTTCAAGAAATAAATATCAACTGTTACCAGAAAAAATTGTAGTAATTGAATTGAAATAGTTTAATAAACCAAAATAGCTTAACAAGTTGAAAATAATGTAAAAACCTACAAATAATAAAAAAATAACATATAGTGACAACGATCAATTTTCTGATTATATGTATATAATAACTTTGTTGCCATTTTTTCAGTTAATTTTTATGTTCAATATACTTTTAGCCCCTTTATTTTTAGCTTAACCCGAAATTCCAATTCACATATTACTATAATAGTAATTATATTACCTTTATATTAATTTATTTAAATATTATGAAATATTGCGTTTATAATTAAGTAAATCAAATAGATTTAAAAACTTTGAGGAAATACAGTCTGTTTTTTAACTCAGTCCATCTATGTTGTTACCCCTTCCATTTTTTTTTTAAATTTAAGCAAATTTATGTAAGTTGGTTTTTTATTAGTCCTACTCATTCTATATCTGTAGATCTACACATCCTATATCTATTGCACTACCTAGTTGAGAAAAAGAGAAAAGAGATTTATGATATAGTATGAAAATCATTTATATTTAGAATAAGGAAATAGTGCACATGCACACAAGCCATTTATGACATTCTACCAATATTCATTTTTAGCTAGTATGTCTACTCTACTCATAAATACTACCGACATGTAATTTAGGATTTTATTTGGTCCTAAATGGGACGCAGTTAATTAAAAGAATAATTTCATTTGACATGAAATTAGTAAAGCATTAATTTTTATTATCAAACTGATAATAAAAATTAATTAACTTTCTTTCCTATTCATAGTTTAAATTCTTTTCTATTCATAGTTTAAATTTATACGAGAACGGGAGGAAGGCTAATGAAAAAAATAGAGAAATTTGTAACTAATTTTCTGTGCAATTTTATCAAAATTTATTAAATGAGTGAATATACAGTTAATTCTCATGTGCATCTTGAATATACAGTTAATTCTCTCTAATTCAACATCGCATGGAACTAAATTATTGTTTTGACTTATACATTTCGACTTCAAGAGATTTCAAATAAAAAAAAATCTTGTAGGCTTGTATTATTTTAATAGCATAATAGTGCAATAACAAATAACTAAATTAAACGTAAATTAAAGAACTAATTTAAACAAAAACGAAGTACATATAATGAAATATTAAAAATCCAAAAAAATTAAAATTATAATAATTTCTATTTTAAATAATTAGTTAAGTTATAATAAGAATCAAAAATAGTCTGGGGAACGTCTTGCATTGATAGTAATTTTTCATAAATTACTTTAAAAATTTCTGTAACCTGGATGTTTCTGGGAGCTTGAAAGTTATCAATTTTCTGCATTACCAATTTCAGAATTATTTAGTACATCAGCAAACAATATATTTTCATCAAAAAATGTTTCGAAATAAATATTCAAATTCAAAGCATTTTGCACTGCAAAATGCTTTGAATTTGAATATTACATCTATAATGTTAATTACATTTTTGAAGTGATAATTTTTACTATTTCAACATAAGACTATTTCCTCACTCATAGAAAAATTTATAATTAGTTTTAAGATTGAGATCAAAAACTTGAACCTGAATATTTAAAAAACAGAAATGTTTCAATATTACAAATGACATTAAATTTATGTATAAGGTATACTAACCTTAAAAGAGAAGTCACCCATTTCCCATTATTTAACACAAAAAACAAGAACAAAAAAAAGAGGAAAAACCTGAATTGCATCCAACCCATTTTTTTTCTTATGTTTTCAACAAACAAATAATATATATATTCATCAAAATCCTTCATTTTGCAACTCTTCGTTCGTGGTTTAACAAAAATAATGAAATATAACAACAAAAAATATGCAAGCCACAAAAAACAGGTAAATAAATTTTTTTGTTCTAATTTTATTACTAGAAAATTCGAAAATTTTAATTTTTTTTTTATAGAATAGAAAGGAAATAGTTTCTTATTTGTTTTATTTAAAGAAACAAAAATCTCATCAACTGAATGGAAAGTTTTTGATAAAGTAGTGGCACTGACTTTAAAAATAGAGCAACAAATCTAAATTTAATATGAAATTATGTTGAAAATTATTGTATTTTAGTTTTTAAGAAATTGTTTTTTTTTTCGTGAAACGAAATATTAAATTCTTTTCAGTAATTCTAGATTGGAAAGAAAATCATTTGTATTTGAACTGGCTACTTATGATCTATAAACTGAATTATTAATGCAAATTTACAAGAAGTTCATAAAATAAACGTTTGTTTGTATTACGATATGGAAATAGTTCACACTTAATTTCTTAATTTTACTTAATTTTAACTATTAACTAACTCATATAATTTTAACAATTTTTTCTCACTTAATTTTAATAACTATACTTTGAAGTAAATTGGATTTGTATTAAGGTATATTTTGCTAAATCACTATTTTCGACCTTTTTTTTGCAACTGCAGTGAGTTGGGGATAATTTTTGGAATACTCAAAGAGTTAGTATACTTCATATATTTGTCAATTTTATCGGTTTTATATTTAAATATAATTCAATTAAACAATTCCATAAAATCATAGCCTTTGAATAATATTTCTAACATTCAACGTGTTAAATATAATTAATTATGATAGAATAACAATCAATAATTTTATTGATTGTTATTCTATAATAATTAATTATATTTAACACGTTCGCTGCCAACTCGATTTTGTTGTGTGTACACCATACGCCAACACTAATTTTTCAAAATAAATTACAAATTAAAATGTTTGATTTTGTGTGCATATATTAAATTGAATTTAGAAATTATATATGCAATAAAATGTTTTTTATGGTTTTCTTCGGTTTAACCGCTACGCCACAAAAAATAAATTATTTAATAAAAAACATATACTCTACGAATATACTTGTAGTTTACGTACCTGCTTAGATACCAACTACGAGTATAGGCAGCTACGCCTACTACACGTATACGAATATACTCGTAGTTTTCACTGAACGTGTTAATAATGTCATATTTTCGACCTTTTTTTTCAACTGCAGTGACTTGAAGATAATTTTTGGAATACATGTAATGAGTATATAATAGACCCCAATGAGTTTTCTTTTTCTCAACTAGGTAGTGCATCGATTTTTTAATATTATTTAGAAATTGGGAATATATGCACCAAAAAACATATAACTACATATAATAAAAAATATATTTAACATAATTAATAATTTTATTTGTACGTTCAAAATAAATTGAATTTTAAGTGTAGTTAACTAAATAATATCTAACACAAGTGAAATATCACTTCATAGAATATGTAATTTTTAATTCGATATTATACAAGAAAAAAAATATAAATTAAATGAAATTTAATTCTCCAAATAAATAAAAGAAAAAGACGAGTGTAAACTGTACTTTAGTTAAATACTTTATGTATTACTTTTTATACTTTTATAAACATATTTCTCATATCTGAAAGTTTACAAAACGACTGTATTGAAGAATTTCTAAAGTTAAATTTTATATTGAAAGTCTGTTGTACGGATCAGTTCTAAAAAATAATAAATTAAATTTTAAATAAATGTTTTAATTCCAAATATAATATAAATTATTGATTAATGAGGTCTTTATAGAAAATTTTCATTTGTAGAAAGAAAATATTCCCACAAATTTTACTCAATATAAAAACAAATTATATATCAAGTTTTCTGATTTTTATCAATTGATTAAAAATTCTCTGAAATAATAGTTGTAAGAAACATAAAATGATAATAAAAGAAATTAACTATTAATGCAATTTTTATGTAGACAAAAATAAAGAAATATTTTTTTTATATAATAACACTATAGAAAAATAAACAGAAAAACCTTGGAACAGTTTGAGGTCGTTTGCATTTATATATTTTTTTTTAAAAATAATGTTTGTTATATATATTTTAAAAATAAATGCTAATTTTTTATTATTTAAATATATAAAAAACTAGATTTAAATAATTTATAATTAAATTTAATTAATTTTTTTTATATTAATCGATTGCAGCATAAAATAAACGAAAAGAAATCCCTCTAAACTCATCCATTAGTTAATTTAATAAAAATTATGTATCTATGCGGTAATATTTTATTAGTATTTTTAATGTTAATACTTTTTTTTTAAACTAATTTTATCCACGTATTCTCCATTTTCTTTTATAGTAAATAATCATATTTTGCCAGTGCAAAAGATGAAAATTTATAAATTTTAGCTTCGATAATTTCTTAACGTTTAAAAGCCGCACGAATATAATTTTTTTTACCTTTTCGGTCTCTGTGGCCTGCGGGTTTGCACTCATTTTCTTTTTGTAGGTATTTTTCAGCTTTAAATGCGTAGTTTTATTTTATTTTTAATTTTATTAAAATTAAATTTGTTTTTTGATTGTGTATTTTTAAACTTTTAAACAAGAGAAAAATTTTTTATTTAGAAAAACGTCGTCGGGCGGAAAACTTATATTTCCTTTCTTTTTTTTTTTTATAAAATTTTCAAAGCGGTATTTTTTTCTTGCCACAAAACAATTGATAAGTGATAAAAATATATATTTGAATTATATTGCAAATAAAAAATACTAGTACAAATTTTCTTTTAAACTGGAATATCAAGAACTAGTTTTTTAGAGCACAAAAAAAAACAATTAGTAAAAATAATATAATATATATTTTTTTTATTTTTTTAAGTCGACCACTTTTTCCATTCAGTTTTCACAAAAAAGTATAAGTATAGCTGCGCAATAGTTGTTGTTGTTTTTGAAATTGAAAAATTGTGGTAATGTCGGATTGACAACTTTTAGTTTTTGACATCTGACATTTTTGACATCTATCTAGTACCTATCTAGCAACCAGTAGCAATTTTTTGCTATTCCTAATATGTTTCCTTGACGAGTTTAACTCAAGTTAACCTAAAATTACAGTCTATAAAAACAAGGATTGAGTATTGAGCTGATAATATTTTAGATTTTGTTGGTTCCATCAATAGAACTAATACACTGTAGAATAGAACAACAATAGATAAAAAAATCGTTATACTTCTTGGAGAAAACAGATGAGTTGCCCTACTAATCCTAACGTATATTTTTTCAAAAATAAATATAGATTCCCAGAAAAATTTTATAGCACATCAAATTTCACAAGTCGTTTTCTGATTTCCATATACATAATATAAGAATAGAGTCCATATACTCTATTAATTCTGTTCATATAAGTAATCTTTCCGATTTTAATTCAGGTTTTTCTAATTGTAAGAAAATGTTTTCTATTCAGAATATTGAAAAAATGTTCACATATTTTACAGTTTTACAATAAAAAGTATATTTTTATTGATTTACTTATTTATTTCTGTTTAGATCAAACAATATTTACAAGGCGTGTATATTTGTCCAAAACTCGGGTACAATTCGTATATTTCGGCTGGTGCACCCTGTACTGGGCTTTAATTGAATTAAGAAACACTTTGTACTGCTGTGCTGCTTTAATGGAATTCATCTGCTAGATTGATCGCTGATACAAATGTCTCTGATAGCCTAGCCACTCTCGAACGTAAACCGAAGGCCTTATCCTTATTTTACAGCTACTTCGTTGGTGAGAATGAGTGCTCTGATGAAATCACTGAAATTATGCCGCTATTAAAGCCTTTCCGACAAAACAAATTTAGTCTTAGCACGGAGACCCCTAACATTGTAAATTTTTAAGTCTGTAAATTAATTTACTTATTAAAATTAAATTAGAATAACTTAATTTAGTTTATAGCAATTTGTTATTAGGAACAAGGCTTAAAATATTTATAGTCCGTTTCTCGGGCTCTTTGATGATCTTCTCTTCTTTTGTTGTTTATACTACTACAAAAAGCTTTTAGAACAGCCATTCTACCTGCTTGAGATAAACTAAGATCTTCAATATATTTAATAAATTCTTTATGCTGAATAGGCAGACCGTCCGACTTGTAGGCTTTAATACTAGTAACTGTGTAGGCAAACACACAGACCGACACCCGAAAAGAAGATGTAGAGTTCAAAAATACAGAAAAGCGAGCAAAGAAATTGGCAATAAACCTAATTCTGTTTTTACGCGAATTTTATTTAACGCGATTTAACAAAAATCTTACATTCTTTTTTTACGCGATTTGATTTGATTTAACGCGATTCAAAAAAATGAAAATGTAAATTTTTTTGCAAGAAAAAACATGTATATACATGCATGTATGTAAATAATAGAGTGACTGGTAGATGGCAGTGAACGGGACAAGTTTCATGTTATAAAAACAAATTGTGTGGAAATTTCATTTCACAATAGTTTTTTTGTTTCATTAAAATGAAATTTTTTAGTTATGTTTTGTTAAATTATGAATTTTTTTTGTTAAATTATTTTTTTAATTATGTTTTTTTTTGTTATCCTAAAAATATCTAATATGTATTTAAATGAAATAAATGAAAAATTTATAAAGTATATAAAAACCTTGATTTTGTATATATGTATCTAATCACATTACTTTAGTTGATTTTTCAAATGTAGAACCAATCATCTACTTTTATATGGATACCGTATCTCTTTTTACGCGAGTTTTCTGGCAACATATCTATTGCGTAAATACCGAATTGGGTGTACACACCATTTAATGACCGGTCTCAAACCAAATTCCTCAGATTACAAACATTTTTTAAAAATGGACGAGGATTATTTTAATTTGGTATAAGTTATTTTAATTTGGTATAAAAAAATCTAAATGTATGATCCTTTTTGCACTCTTCATGATACATTAAATGTATTGCATAACTAAAATATGTATAAGTGTTGATTCACAAAATTAATATTTTATAATTTTATTAATATTTCATTGTCATAATTATAAATAACCGATCGTCGACAGTTATCAGTTTACGTCCTGAACGTAGTTTCAGCCGAGGTTCCGCATCCTTAGAATTAGATACTGTTGTTAAAGACTGTAGCAGCGACCACGAACAAACTTAAACTGAAATGAGATCCACAAAATATTCCAGCTAACATTCAATATCAATTTTGTATTAAAAAAAATTACCAATCCATAAACCTCATTTTTATATAATAATATTATTTAATTTGACCACAAAAAAAAGTTAATAAGCAACCTAGAATGAAAATATTTTATTGCTGGTGGTTTTTACCTTATAGTAAAATATTTTTAATGAAAAATATTTAGAAAAGGCAAATAAACAAAAATATCATAACGAAATTATATTTTAGAAAGTGTACGTTATAATGTCTTTATAAAAACTTAAAATAATAATAAAGTTAAATAAATAAAAATGTGGGTTTTAAAATATTAAAATGTTTCAAAAATATGTTTCCAAATACATGAGATAATTATTAAATAATTTTTTGTATACACAATTCTTAATGTAAAATAAATTGAATAGAAAAGTGACACAGTTCAGAAATAGAAGTGTAAACAAGAACTGATGGTGTATTGATTATACTGCATACAAGTGTAAGTCGGCCTATTGAATTGGCATCTCACCTTTTTTCTAACGTCATTTTTTCTTTGACAGCTGATCACAGATGACATCTAAATTACAAGAAATTATTTTAGAAGCAAAATTGTCAAGAAAATATTGCACAATATTAAATTAAATTAGTTTAAAAGAATTTACGAAATAAAAAATAATAAATTTCTTTAAAAACTGAACGCAATGTCAAATAGGTGGCCAAATAATGGCAATAGTGATATTGGAGGAATATTAAAACGTAAAAATCCGACAACAATACCACAAAATAATGAAAAAAATCTACTTATTTTTGGCTATGGTTGTAAAATATTTCGTGATGATGAAAAGGCTAAATTTATTGATCAAGGAAAACATTTAATTGCCTGGATGGGAAATAACAATCACAAAATTGACAGGTTAATAAAAATTTCGGTTTAAATATATTTTATTATTATTTTTTAAAAAAGAAACAAGAGTTATCTTTGTACAAACTTTTGTACTACAATTAAATTACATATATAAAAAATATTTCATTTTTCTCCGGGGTATTTTGTAGAAGTGGAAATAACTACAATGTCAATATAAAACTTATGTAACAGTTAAAAATAAAAACGTATTTTTGGAGGGAAATATTTAAATTTAATTTAAGTTGTGAACTCTATGTATTTTATATGGAAATGAACTTTACAAAATAATATTTAACTTATAACAGAAAAATAAATCAAATATCTTTACATCCATATATATAAATATTATTTTTTAGGAAATTTAATTCTCTTTAAAACAGGTTTCAAAATAATAATAAATTCTGTTGATCCAAGACGGGATTGGTATGTATAAAAATTTTTTTTGCAAACAAATCAAATGCTACTTGAATTATATATAGTTTTAATAATTTATAACAAAAAAAATATGTATCTATATAAATATATATATTTACTACGTATTGCAAAAATATAAATAATATAATTTATAATATTAATATTAAAATTTTGAATATTTCTATTTTTTTTTGTTTTTGGGATCATCCTTGTCCAAAAATTATAGATATGATGTACGTGCAACATTATCTGATTTAAGACCATATGAACCACCAGCTGGTGGTTTTGAAAATCGTTTGGACTATTTAACACCCGAAGAAAAACGAGCTGAAGAATTATGTGAAGAAGAAAGATATTATAGTTTAAAACACAATGAAGAAGATGAATTAATGTATCAAGGTAAGAAATTCGTGAATTTTTGAGATTAGTAAAAATCGGTTTTATGAATTTTTTATATATATATTGAAAAATTTGTCATAAATAATAATTTTTTTTAAAATATATATTTGTACTTTAATTATTTCCCATAAAAGAAAAAAAACAAATTTTTTAGCAAAATATAAACTAACTGTATATATATATACATGTATATATATTAATATATATATATATATATATATATATATATATATATATATATATATATATATATATATATATATATAATATATATATAAAAGACACATATTTATGTTTTAAATTTCGGCTGCAAAAGTCCAATAATATCTAAAAAAAACAACAATAAAGAGCGTAAAAAATATATATACATATATAGAATATCTAGTTTCATCATTTTCGAGTCGAGAGGAATTTAAATTGAATTTTAGATATAATTAAAGTATAGATCAAATGTAAGTATGGTGTTCCTCTATTTGTAGATTTAACAACAACGAATTTTGCGTTTTAATGGTAAGATAAATTTTGAGAATATTTTAATCAATTGATTTTCACAACAAAAAAAAAAGAACAATAATAACCAAAGAAAAAAGTTTTGGTGTTGGAAGTAAAAAAAGTGTAAATTTAAATTTAAATCTTATAAATATATAAATAGTTGAAATATAATTTAAAAAGAATAGTCATAATCACAGAACTATTAACTCTACACAGATTAAATTGGGAATAATCAACTTCAAATTAAATTTAATCCACTAATTTACAATTTGGATATCAAACTTATAGCCGGGTGTTAATTTACAGCCGGGTGTTAATTTACGGAAACATTGCCCCACGGACTGAAAATCTTTTAAAACTTGTGGAACTGCTAATATTTATAATATCTGAAAATAACGTTTTTTAAAAATTTATTTCCTTTAAAAACTTGTTTCTAAGTTTCATAAACAAGCAGCCTTAATTTAATTAATCTCCATTTAAAAATGATTATTACCCATTTAAAATATACTCTGAAATAATAATTTTTATGATTTTGCTTTGTTCAATCTAAAAATTTTTTTTAAAATTTCTATTTTAATTGATTGTTAAATTATTATAAAAGTTATATCTAAAATTCTTAAGTTTTGGATTATATACTAAACAATATTGATTTTAATAGTCAGTTCGTGGAGTGGTTTAGTTGTCCATAAAATTTGAACTTACAATTGAATAAATTTTTAAAGGACCAATTCTTAAATAAACATCGTATAGTAATAATGAACTAACTTATTATAATTGTGATAAATTTGTGGTAATGTTTGAATACTGCGTTTTTTCATTCTGATTAAACTTCATACGATTCGTTGTCTATTTATTTATTTTTTTTGTTTTTTTTTTGTGGAAAATATAAAATAAAAATTTTATAGAGGAAGAATTGAAAAGATTACATCAAGAACGTTCATCTACCTATGGTCAAGTTAAATTTGACTATAATGCTACAACTGAAACGAATACAGCAAATAATGAAGAAGATGATGCATCAAAGTCTGAAGGACCCGACGAATTATTTACGCGGCCAAAAAATTTTGAAATACCAATATCAATAGTTACGGTAAATATATAAAAAATGATATTAAATTTACTGAAATAAATTATTATTTTTCAAATTCCAGCCTGATACAATGAAACAACATGCAATTGTAGAAAAAACAGCAAAATTTATAGCTGCACAAGGTCCACAAATGGAAATTCTTATAAAAGCAAAACAATCTAATAATCCACAATTTGAATTTCTTAATCAAAATAATATTCTAAATCCATATTATAAATTTTTATTGTCTGCATTAAAAAATGGCACATATCCTAAAGAAGAAGAACAAAATGATATTTTAAATAATACAAAATTAGAATCAACACAAAATTATTATGATTCACCAACTATGCAATCATCAATTTCTATTAATACACCAAGAATACCAGTACCAACAATTCAATATAAACCATCTGCAAATTGTGCTTATACACAATTAATAAGTAAAATTAAAGGTGTTCCATTACCAGTAATAACTAGTAAAGCAGAACAATCTCAATTAAATGGTTCAAATCAGCAAAATCAAAATAATTTATTAAATACTAATGTATTACAAAATGATATTGAAAATAATACAGAAAATAATAAAAATTCTAATAAAATTGGTTGTGGTGGTGTTGAAATTAAACAGTTTTCAAGTGCCTTAGCTTTAGCACAATGTTATTCATCTGATTCAGAAAGTGAAAACTATGATGATCAACAAAATAATTCAACTACCAATTCAGAATTATGTTGTAATTTTCTAATACCACCTGAAAATGAGAAAAATGTTATTGATAAAACAGCTGCATATGTTGCTAAAAATGGTAAACAATTTGAGGAAACGTTAAAGTTAAAAGGTGATGAACGTTTTTTATTCCTACATGAAAATCATGAATATCATTCGTATTATATATATAAAGTAACTGGAGTTGTACCACCTCCTAAACCAATAAATAAAAATAAAACACTAAGTAAGTACACCGTTTACTTTTTAATTATTTATAATTTATTTATTTTTATAGGTGTCCCACCTCCGGTTTCATTTTCCATTAAAACCAAAGATGATAATACAGTTCCAATTAGACAAGCTCTTCCACAGGAAACAAGTGATGATGAATTAGAAAATAAGAATGCAAACCAACAAGTATCTGTACAACCAGTTCAAACATCTGTACCAATATCAAAATTACCTGAACATGTACAAAAAGCAATTCAATTAGTTGAAAATCAGTTAGTCGCAAAGAGTGCGAAAACAGTTGTAGGCACACAAGCTCTAATGGGTATAATTGGAGTATCTGGTAATCCAATCAGATCAAGATTTGATATTGATAGTACCGGAAACCCAATAAATCGTAAAATTTTAAATAGTCAAACAATTTTAGAAAATCAGAAGGAACTTAAAAGAGGTAAAAATAATAATTTGAAAAATTTAGTTTTATTTAAAAATTTATTTAATTTGAAAAATCTATTTGTAGCCGAAGAAAAAGTTAAGGATCGTTTAGCGCAGATTGCTAGAGAAAAACTAGGTTTGTTATCAAAAGAAAAACAATTACAAATTGAACGGAAAAAAAAGGCAATGGCATTTTTAAATCAAATTAAAGGTAAAAAAAGATCTAAATCAAATTTGATTGAGTGTAATTTTTACTGAATATAAAGATATTTTTGCATTTTTAAGGTTTTTAAATATATTATTCTAAAACTCTATTGTAAAAACTAATACAATTTAAATAAATTTCCAGGCTTTACTGATCATTATGTTAATTTCAATAAATTTTCAGGCTCTACAGAACAAACTGCGATAAATAATGACAATAAATTAACATTAAATGATGACCCTGGTGTATCAAATGATAATTCAGACAAGGAATCCATTCATTCAATACCAATTTCATCATATGGTGCTGAAGATGACGCTAAATCTGATTATGAATATCATCATAATTATAGGCCTTCGCCGTTTCTAACACCAGAACAGCAAGATGACGTAGAATTTGTATCAATTACAAAATTAACAGTACCACAAGAGTCAAAATCACGTTCACGTTCCCGATCTAAATCAAGTAAACATAAAAAATCGAAACATCATCATCACAGTAAAAAGAAAACAAAAAGAAAATCAAGAAGTCGTAGTCAAAGTGAATCATACTCATTAAGTCCAAATACTAATAGTCATAAATATCCATCATCATCAAAAAAATCGAAAAAAAGGAAACGTGAAAAAGATTAATTAATTAATGAAAAAAGTCAAATTTCTATAGTAGGTCTTAACTGCAATTGCATATTGTTTCATTTTTTTATTATTATTTTTATAGGAAATTTTTTTTAAAGTGAATAAAAAATTCAATTTTATTACGATAATGAATTCTTTTTTCCTTTAATGCGCACTTCAAATGTAAGAAAATTCAACAAATTACTTTAAGATACTATTTCCGTAATGTAAAACAAAAGATCACAATTTATAGCAACTGTAAGTAATCAACAACTTTACACTATCCAACAAATTTGCATTCGTCCAGACGACTTCTCACTTTTATTTTATAATACTACCTAGCACTTTCACAATGAATGCATTTTATTAATGTCAAATAAATTAGACTAATCATTTTTTATTGTTATTTATTGCGTTTTTCAATTTGGTTATAATTTTAAATTAAAAAAGACTTGAATGACAATATTAGTTTTGTATTAAATACTTTTACACAAGTATTTTAGTTAGGAATGTATATTGTTCAAAAACGCTAATTCAGTTTCCACAACTTTTTAAGATAATTGTTTTAGAAATATTTGTTGCAGAAGTCGGATAAGTGTTTTGGATAACTGCGTTGAAGAAAATTGCCTACTATATATTCATATATTTTATATATAACCGTAGATAATTGATATTTGAAGATCACATTTATTTAATAAATTTCACACTTGAAAATATAATTCACGTGCTTAATTTTATTATCTATTTTTTTTAATTTAAAATAAATACTGACCGGACATCTATCTAAATAAATTATAATTTATGTCTTTATAGATAAGAAAATGATTTAAATACATTTTTTTTCATCTACATTTTCGACCTATAAAAGAAAAATTTTTTTAGTTTGATTTATTTTAAATTTAAATTTCAGAGATTTAAGTTATAGCACAATAAGTTCAGATCAAAATTTTAAAAATACATTTCATGATTAAAAGTTGCAATATTTGATAAAAAAAAGTTTATTTTTTTATAATGAGACTAATTGTTGATAAGGTATGAAAGTTTTTTAAATATTGTTTAAACATCAATTTAATAACATTCTGTATATGAAAGATTCCATTGGATTTTATTGATCCATCTGAATTATTAAGACCAGAACCAACATTTGCTGTGAAACAAATATCGAAATTTCGTGATTATACAATTGATGAAAATGATCCAATTAAAGAACGTGTTCGAAAAACTTATAGAGATATGCATTTAAATCAAACTGTTGATTTTGTTAAAGGACGTCGTGATTTTTGGTTAAAATTTAATCATTTTAAGGCTACAATAAGTGAAGCTTTAATCAAATTAAATGATTTAGTTGATCATTCCGATCCAGATATTGATTTACCAAATATTGTACATGCATTCCAAAGTGCTGAACGAGCTCGCGAAGAATATCCGAATTTAGATTGGTTACATTTAACTGCATTAATACATGATTTAGGTAAAGTAATGGCATTTTATAATGAACCACAATGGGCTGTTGTTGGTGATACCTTTCCAGTAGGTTGTGCATGGGCAAATAGTATTGTGTATCGTGATGAAAGCTTTCATGGCAATCCAGATGGGTTAAATCCAAATTATAATACTAAATTGGGAATGTATAAAGAGAATTGTGGTCTTAATAATATATTAATGTCGTGGGGTCATGATGAATATATGTATGAAGTATTGAAACATAATAAATCAACATTACCTGAACAAGCATTAAATATTATACGATTTCATTCATTTTATCCATGGCATTCGGGGGGTGATTATAAATATTTATGTACACCACAAGATAATGAAAAAATGAAATGGGTTAATATATTTAAGTAAGTAAAATTTTCCATTCTGATAGTGGTCTACCTTATTTTTGTTTTTCAATATTTTATTATGTTTTTTTTTATTCTATGTGCAGTCGTTATGATTTGTATACTAAAAGCGAAGATATTCCAGATATTGATAAGCTTTGGCCATATTATCAAACATTAATTGATAAATACTGTCCAGGAGACTTAGAGTGGTGACCACAGTTTATTATAAATAAATATTTAGTTTATATACAAACTAGAATTTTTATATTTATTTATAACGTAGTTTTACTTATTGATAAAAAATATAATCTCGACTAATTTTTTTGTTTTAAATTAAACTTGTTGACGTAATTGTAAAATTGAAAATAAAATAGAGATAATAAAATGAAATAAATATAATAATTGTTACGTAAGTTCCATAGAATTTACTTAATAAAAACCTTGAAAATTTGTTACTATTAGCAATTATTAAATCAAATATAAATTTAAACTAAAAAAAAACTATTTAATAAATTTAAAAATCTATTTAGCTAGTATGTTAAACAATTTACATATTATATGATTAGATTTTTTATTATACCTCTAATTTCTATATTGTGCTCTCAATGATACTGCTGTAGGTATTTCAATATTATTAATACGAAGTAAATCAATTAAGCTCTTTAGGAAATCTTGTGATATTTTTAAATCATCATCAGCTTCAAGTTTTTCAAATAACTCTAATGCTGCTGTATAATTATTTTCCTTAACAAAGGTATCCATTAATATATTATATAAAGTTTGTTCTTTTAATACATGTCCTAATCCGCGAGAAGCTTTTGCTAATTTTAATATAGTTGTAATACGGCCAGAATTACTTAAATGATTACAATTTTTCGATAAAACTTCTTGATTGATACGAAATTCTGGATTTATTAATAATTTTCGTAATTGGTTTTCAGTGCCTGATTCTGCAACCGCTAATAACAACGTACTATTGGCATTTATTGGACCATGTATTTTACCAGTTAATGTAGTAACTGTTTGTAATAAATCTTTCGCTTCACTTTCAGTTATATTAAATTGTTCCAAATGATTACCATTACTAATGCTAACCAGAAGTGACATTAATTCAAATTGTAATGGTGTTTTTTTATATTTTTCCGTAATATGTTGATATTCTTGTACTGCTAATTTAATATCATTTTTGTTCAGGTATTCACGAATAATTGGACCTAAAATAACATTTTTTGGTTTACAAAATCCATTATCTTTAAGTAATAAAAATAATTCTTTAGTTGTATTTTGTGGTTGATTAGATGATGCTAAAGTTTGAGCACAATTTGTAAGTAAATTCCAAATGTTTTTATTTAAATAATCTCCACCAACTACTTTGGTTGATGAAGCACGTTCTGTAATTAAATCACGTGCTTGTTGCAGTTGGTTTTTTTCAATTAAAAGTGCCGCGAAATCAATTATTTTATGTTCATCTAGTAAGAAACCTAAAAAATAAAATAAAATAGCAATTTGTAAATACTATAAATTTTATTTACAAACCTGGAAATATTTTCTTCAATTTTTTCATACTATCGTCTGCTGCTTTTAAATCTTTCAATTTTATATACATTTCAAATATACTAGCCATCATTCCTGGACTAACGTTAACTTTTAATTGATTACATTTTTTATGCAATTCAACTGCTCTTTCTAAACGATTATCACGAACACAAAGTTGTAATAATCTTCTTAAAACACCACGAGTATTTAAATTTTTATTTTCTAGTTCTATTAAATGACATTCTAATTCATCTAATGACATATCTCTGGGATGTGTTATATGAGATCCAGACATTTCAGCTGATAAAATACTTAAATTTTTATTAGTCATGTTATATAACGAATTTCGTGCATTTTCAGCATTTTGATTTCCTTCAAATTTTCCCAAATGACTAGATAAAACATCAACTGCCATTGGTGAAATTTGAATATTCAATCCATATAATTCTTGTATAATATTTGAAAATATTTCAATATTAGTTTTAAATTTTGGATTTGCTAGAATTTCCATTAATACTTGTCCAGCTAAATCTAAATTTATATTTTCTGATTTAGAAATTAACGATTGAACTAATTTAGCAAAAGTTTTATAATGATTTTTCGAACGTACATTAATAGCTACATTTGCTAATGGAAAAATAAATTGTGATGTATCTAATTTTGTAGAATATAAATTATTTAATTTGATAATGTCAAATTGTTTCTGTTGCATTAACATATTGCTTATTAATGGTGTTAAAAATTGAGAAGTTTTTAAACCACAATCTTCTAATGTTTTAACAGCTTTTTCGGCATCTTGTAAAATTATTGATAATCGTGGCAAACAATAAAATGATAATGTTTCATAATCACATTCAACTTTTAATTCGTTCATTTTTTTTAATGTATTTATAATACCAATTTCACCCGATTTACGAAAATAGTAAATAAAAAGTGGCCAAAAAAAGTTAGGTTTTAAAGTATCAAATTGAGAAAGAGCTTTAAAATATTTACTAGCCATTTCTGGGTTTCGTCTTACTATTATTTCACAAGCAATATGTAAAGCACGCGTATTTTTATTAGTTTCAATAAGTTTCTGGCAAGTATTAATGACTGTATGATAAGGTTGTCCACTTTTAATCATTTCATTTATAAGAAAAACTCCAAATGTATCGATATCTTCATTTTCTTGAAAATTTGGTGTTGGATAAGAATTAACAATAATAAATGCTTTATCAGAATTACCATTATAAATGAATTCAATACAAATATTTCGAACAATTCCTTTAATTTCTCTAACATTTAATAACTCCGTTGGCAATAATTTTATGGATCTTTGAACTAATTTCGTTTGATATTGATCAGCAGCACTTTTAATAATTTTAGTAATGTGCTTAATATTAAAAGATGTTTCGTATTCTGTTAGTAATTGTTCTGCTTTTTCAAATTGACCATTTTCAATATAGGCCCTTACTAGTTCCATAAATGTTTCTGAACTGGGTGTTACATTAGCAGCATTCATTGTATCCAAAACTAGTTGACAGTTATTTAAATCATTATTTCTAGAATGTCCTAAAATTAATGCATTAAAAATATTCTCAGTAATTGGTAAATTTTTATCACGCATATCAGATAAAATTTCTGTTGATTGTTTAACATCACCGTTTTCACAAGCTATACGTATTAAACCTTCGTAAATTTGTGGGTCGTCTTTAAATGGACAATCAATAAATATATTCTGAATATTTGTTAATGGTATAAGATTATTTTGAAACACTTTCAATGCTAATAAATAATGTGATTTTTCTAACAAATTATAAGTTTTTATATGATTCCAAATTTTATCAAATAATTTAATACGTTCTGTATTTGTTTGACTTGGTAAAAAATCGGCACATGATTCTAATAAAAATATACTTTGATCAGTAGTCAAATTCGAATCAATTGTATCAATGGCTTTTGTAAATATTTCAGGATAAATATTACCATTAGCAATAAAATATTCGTTGACATTTTTAAATAATTCATCAAACGTTAAATTTTTTGCATTTTTCTCTCGTTTTTTTTCGTGAAGTTGTGTTGAAAAATTATTTGCTGCAGTTTTTCCAAATTTTGTAAATTTGGATTGAATTGGTAATTTATATTTTTTATTTAATGTGATAAGAGATGAATAATTATATTTAAAATTACTGTTTAATATAAGAAAATTACGATTATATCGTAATAAATTTAATATTCTTAAAGACATTTAAAAAAAATTAATATTAATAGACGTCAGTAAAAAGTTGTAATTGTTAAAGCACTATTATGGACAGCTGATTAACTAACCCAGGGAACGAGTATCGAATAGATGTCGTTTTAATGGAATGGAATTTAGATTTTAATTTATAAAATATACATTTGTAGAATACTTATGTGTACACATATTTTTAGTTATATTCTTATATCCTACTTTACTTAACAGAGTTCAATTTTTTTTATTTTTTATCTTGTGAAAGTTGAAAATACCGGAAACATGTGCATAAAATAGAGAATATTACTTATTTTTATAAATAAATTTCATTTCAAAGCATTACCTGACAGATGGCGTTATGTTATCGAAACAATATAATGTATATAGTGATGCCAATACACGGTTGGAGTACATTGTGAATTTTAAATGTATATTTAGTTACGGTGTTTCCTGCTTTAGAACGGATATATTAGATATCCCTTTAGAAGCTGAATCAACATTATTGTTCAGCGGTATGCTTAATATGGTAGTTTATGGTAAGTATTTTGGCAAATAATATTTCTTATAAAAAAGATATCAATATCAAATTTAATTTTTATAGCATGTAAATGATTGTTTTTTAGCTGACGGATTTTTCAAATTGAAATTATTTAAAACTTTTTTTTTTAAATTCCATGACAAATGGCGGTTTGGACTTAAATAGCCATTTTTCATGGATTTTTTCGGAAAAAAAGTTTTAAACATAATTAAAGCTTTAGTTTTAAGCATAATTAATATTAAAACTAATTTATATTTTGCATTACAATGTTTATAATTCGTATGAGAAATTTCAATATAATTTTTAAGTATAGTTATAAGTTAATTTCTTTGGTTATAAAATTTTTATTTTTTACAATTAATGAATAAACAAATATTACCTGTCATAAATTTACTATAAAAATTATGGCGGTATTTTCGTGCACTTGCTTTTCCATTACATTATTTTTGGTTTTTGGCAAAAAATTTCACTTCTCATAATCAAAAGCTAACATAAAACAAGGCGTACACAGCTAAGTGGTGCAGTGGTTATAGTGACCGGCTTTCCAATCGGAAGGTCCCGGGTTCGAATCCGGGTTCTAATCCAGGCTTATGAGCTTTTCTGCGAATTTTGAAAGAACCCGGCTTAGCTACCATTCGTCATTGGGATAAAATTAATGACAATAAAATTTCCTATCCTAAAATTTGCCAACTTATAAACTTACCTATACCTCACCATAGGCAAATACTGTGTGTTCACAGTTAACGGAAAATTTTCTCAATATTTGGCTATGAATTAAAAAAAAAAAATACAAATCTAGCGGTGTGTGGTAGCGCGGCGCCATCAAACTTTCTCCTAATATGTTCTCCATGTTGGGGTGAATTCGAGTTAAACTATAGTCAAGTGATATGTGCCAAAGACATAATAAACTTGAGTGAGTTATCCTCCAAGGAAACAGGAATGAGTTATCCTCCAAGGAAACGGACTTTTCCTTATATGCATTGCAGCTCCTTGAATCTAGTAGGATTGAGTTGAGTTGACAGTTTTTTATGTTTATGTTTTGCGCCAATGAATGTGTATGCGCCAATGAACTTTTTTGTTTACAAAACGTCATCTATACACAAAAAAAAATAAAAAAAAGAAAGAAAGCGATTTATTTTTGTTTGTGTGGTGATATATAAAGATTAATCAAAAAAAAAGTTGGAATAAGTAATAAAAAATATTTCATATACTTTTTTTTATGTAAAAAAAGATACATTTAAAAATTGTGTCAAAGAATTTTTATTGATTATAATTAA
This sequence comes from Empis livida, assembly GCA_963932195.1. Lineage (NCBI taxonomy): Eukaryota > Metazoa > Arthropoda > Insecta > Diptera > Empididae > Empis > Empis livida. Next base: position 17,114,153 of record OZ010648.1, read on the forward strand.
AGGTAAGTGATTTAATTAATTAATTATATAAATAATATTTAAAAAAAATTAATTTTCTAATAATAAACATGCCATTTTATAAAAATTATGACCATGCTTTTGTTTAAATTACAAATTTAAAAAAAATTCCAATTTCGTACTTTGATGTACCAAAAAAAAAAAATTTAAAATATTTGATTTAATTATTCCTATTAAAAATTCATAATTGTTTTTCTGTTTTTTTTTTTTTGTTTATTTATAAAAATTGACGCATGGATAACAAAAAAATTCCAGTTAGAATTATGGTAAACTCTAAGGGGGTAGTATGAGGTCAAGAATATTTTCTACCTCCTTAAAGCTGAAGCTTTTAGAGAATTTAAGGATAAATTAAAAATTTAAAATAATTTTTGTAAATAAAATTTAATTATTTTAATGATGAAATAATAAGAAATTATTAGAAAATATTTTCAACCCCAAAAATTTTAAAAACTCCTTTTTTAAAAATAATTTTAATGCAGCTGATGACCTAATTTAATATTTATCAGTATCTAAAATATAGATTTCAATTTCAAGTTCAATTAATTTTTGAAACGTACATTAACAATAATTTTATATTGGATTTATTCAATTTCTCCAATTAGATTATCATCTAAAATTTAAAATTTATGCAAATATCTAAAAATTTAAAATAAGAAATATTTAGTATTAAAATAATATATAAAAATGATTTTTATGAATCAGTTTTCTGGTTAATTGTCTGTCTGGTTCTAATTCTCTTACCTAACTTCCATCTGATCATAAAATATTAAAATCTAAAATAGAGATATTTATATTTATTTATATATATAGAGTCCACCAACAAAAAATAGTGTTTTAGTGAAACAACATAAACAGAAAAATTTAATAGAACCAAAAATTGCGTATGTTTTTGTGTGCATAAAAACTAAATAAACCAAATCAGCCGGTGAGTTGTTGGCCCGTTAAAGTCCACGTCAATTATGAAAGCGTTTATTTTTGTGTAGTATATAAACAATATATGTAGTATATACATTTTTTTTTAGATGAATATGCAGGTACACATATGCTACTTGTTTTCGTTGCCTTGTTATTTAAAACGCAAAAAAAATATTTATATACTTTGGTTGTTGTTGATTTTACTTTGTTGTGTAAAAAAAAATATATTTAACTCGTTGACTACAGAGTCTTGAAAAAATGTCCACCATCCTGATTTTTTATTTGTGACGTGATACCAAATGGCATTAACTATATTTATTTAGAATATTCTAAATAAATAAAATAATTCTTATTAACTATCGCATACATGGGCTTATAGATAAAAAATTTGTGGTGGCCCATGTGCGCTACATTAAATTAAATTGAAATCAATAGGATTGGTAAAAAAATATCTATTTAACAAAATTAATACGACTGATTTACTTCGTATGATACAACAGACTCTCTCACATAATGGTACACAAAGAGTTAAACATGAAATTATTTATCTTTCTCTCTGCTGCCGGCACTGTTTTTAATTCTATAAACCTTGTTCGGTTAATTGGTATTGAAATGGAAATGTTTATAGGGTTGCCTATAAAACTAATGCAGACTGATACTTAAATTATTTATTATGGATTATATTATTAGTTCTTTAACTTTTTCACAATTTGCTACCTTTTTTAGTTATATTAAATGTGAGCAGGCCACGAGTCAGGGCCTTTTAAAACTAAATAGAGATGAGATGCGTTTTTAAAATATTTCCAATCCTCCAGTATAGCTAATTTTTTTAAATGCGTAAAATTTATAATTTTACAATATCTCCATTAGCATATCTAAATTTCTAATTTTCGGAAACAGATGGATGTTAAGGTGAAATCTTTTCAACTTTCAAAACATTCAAGGGCGTAATTTAAAAATATTATTGATATTTCAATTATTAATATTGTGCAATTTAACTGAATTATTGCACTTCCAAAATTCTCTATGAATTTCGCATAATAAAGACTGCATTTCTTAATTAAATTGTAAATTCTGGCGACAGACACTTCTTACCTTGAGGTAATATTATATTCTAATATTATAATTTTTATCCAAGAAGTATGCCTCAAGCTGGAAAATGATTTTTTTTTTAAACAAAAATGAATATAATTGGCATCCCTAATTTTAAATAAATTATAAGAAAGTTTATAAATTTTATTAGTTTATACATATTTTGTTTTGTGGTTTTGTTTGTTATTTATTACAAATTATTTAGTTGAGTGAAAATACACTTGCTGCACTGGTTTTATGTCTGGCCAAACAACGAATTATGATATTAGCAGAGCGAGTATTTGATAGAGAATGTAATATATTTTGTGTTCCCAATAATTTCTCACTGGCCGTATCGAAATGAAATGAAATAGTAAAACGCTCTATCGTTGTATTATAGAAGCTAAGAATAAATTTGTCACAATTATGAATGTGAAAAGGTTGAGTTTTTTTTAAAAAAAATAAAGCTGATCTTGTTTTTTTGGTCCAAAAAGCTTGATTGACTGTTGATCATATCACTTTACAGTCTTTTGATCGGATTTTACTTGTGCGGTTTTAATTTTTTTATGAAAATTTGATTTGTTGTTTATTTGCCTGTAGTTGCTGAGGGTAACGATGAGTGAAAATATATATTTTTTTAGTTATGCATTTTTGTTTCTTCTTTTGATGATATCTTATGCCTGTTTAATTTAATTATGACAATTTTTAATGTTTGTGCAGTTCATTAACTAAAATTATATAAAAAAAAATATATGTATGTATATAAATAAAATTAAAATAAGTAAAATTATTAACACTTCTATTTGAATGAGAAGAGATAGCAATTTTTTCTCATTCTGTTTTTATTTTATAATTAAATTTCAATTGAATTTTTCAATTATGTTCGTTAATTTTTTGAATATTCTTTATTTTCTATATTTAAGTTATTTATAGTTTTTTTTATAATATACATAACAAATAATTTTTATTTTGTAAGATTAGAAATTTTCGAAAACGTTAATTTCGAATTTTGGAACTATATTTCTTTCGTATTTTCGAAATGCTGAGAATGAAGCGTTCAGTTGTTCAGTAATCATCTATGAAATAGTTTTTTTTTACTACAATTTGTGATCGGAAAAACCTGAAACTGTTTTTTATTCCCCATAGTCAGCTTAATCTTAAAAAATCTTCACTGTTTTAAATAAAAAATACAGCTACTGTTTCGCACATTACAGAGTAGTTTTCGAAATCACGATTATCGAATGTTAACTATATTTCTGAGCCTTCGTATGAATGAGGTCTTATACATAATTTTAATCTTATACATAATTTTTAGTTCTACTTCACTTGTGCCGTTTTTATTTACCTCATTCGCAAATATGGTATACTTGGACGTAATTCTATTAAATTAAAGATTATTATTAAAATTGTTGTCACTTAAAGATTTTTGCTAAAATTTAATGAATTATTACACGAAGAAATAAAAGACATATCAATAATCAATAATCAAAATCAAAATTTTTAATATGTTGTCTCCTTTGACACATTATTTATAAAACCGTTCTTATACATACATTATTAATAAAGGAAAATTTTTATTATCTTTGTATGTATTAAAATTTTTATTTTTTTTGTTTGCTTTCACCCACGTTCATTTCCCATATTTATTTACAACTCTTGAAAAGTAAATAGCGATGATAATTTTTCCGTGTTCTTCCTAAATAATTAAATATGCCGTATATATTTTTTAAAGAAGAAAAGATTTTCTAAAATTAAAAAAAAATGGAAAATAAGGAATTTTTTTTTTTTGTATAAATAATAATTTTCAAGGTATAATTTCATTGATTTTTTAAATAAAGAAACACATAATTGAAAACGAAATTTCGCACATTTTATAAATAAAGAAATATAACTTAAAATTGTTAAATTCTCTAGAAAATAATATATTTAATGTAGGTGTTTGTTTTCATAGATTAGACTATTCGATTCGTTTGAAGAATATTTTAGTAAAAGTTTTATTTGATATTTTATTTAATCCTTGTTAAAGTGAATAGATACAATTGTACCTTTTGCGTTTTTAAACTATAATAACTAATTTTCTATAAATCACAGTAGACTTATTTCCCGCGACATATCTAAATTTTTGGCAAATATTATTTCAGTACATATATAGTTTTTAATAAAAAAATGCATTTCCCCAATAAAAGTGATGGGAGTACGTTTTTACAACATGGATAAACTACATATAATAATTCCGGGGGAAAAAATTATCGAAAAATAAGACAGCGTTTTTTTTTTTTCTACTTGGTTGCGGGTAATATAGAGGGTCCATAATATAGAATACAGTGCAAAAAGCTTTAGCTTTCCATAATGGAAGATTTTCTTTTCTTTCCCCTGTTTACGATTCAAATTCCAGCATATTGCGGACTTTCAAAAACAATGGCGATTTCTGGGTTTTCAAAACGCAGTTGCGTCTAGTCAGCTACACCTACCCTAGAAATTATGTACAATTGTTAGATATATTCAGGTAGAGACGCCTGGGTAAATAATGTTAGGTTACTTAAATTCAAGCAATATTATATCAAAAAATATATATATGTGCAATTTTCTCAATTTTCCTCAAATAATCTAATAAACAACGTAAATTTATAAAAAAAACTAGCGATATTCGAACAGCCACTGTACTCCAGTTTGATGCAATTATATATTTAGTTGCTGTCATTGCAGAACATCCATTTTAGGTTTCACTATTGATGGACCTTTGTTCGTACAATTAATGTTCATAATAAAAATACTTCTGGTTTACGGGGGGAGACTATAATATTTAATAATGTAATCATCCTGTTTGAATTTGTTAATTCTTGTTACATATTCGAACATGAGGTATGGTAGTACGTAATAATAAGAAATTATAGGCAATATTCTTGGGCTTAATTCATGGAAAGAATAAATCATTAACCTATAACCATTTTGCACATAATTATTATTTATAGCCATTTTATTGCTAAATAACTTAAAATCTCACATCTTCTATAAAAGTTAGATGAATTCATTAACATTATGGTTTTTGAAAATGTAATAAAATGTCCTTTAAATTGATGCCACATAAATTAAAATTCTGCTAAATTGGATCAAAATAAATCATGATTAATTTGTTTATTTTTTGGTTATTTGTACACATAAAATAAAATTAATATGTGCGAAATAAATTTACTTTTATTTGAAAATAATTTTATTACATTCAGTAGTTAGAAAAAATTAGATTGTGATCTATTAATTTACTACTGAAGAAGTATATTTTCATAATTGTTATCTTTTATGTTAACCAATAATTAGACACCCTGTGAATAAATTCATAAGCAAACATATTATTTCACACACTTTTAAATGAAATAAGTTTTTTTTTTTGTTAAAAAACCACATCGAATTTTTTCTTATCAACCTAAAAAATTACGCGAAATAATATGAATAAAAAAAAAAAATGTGTAAATAAAAGAAAATATAAAATTTATTTTTCGAATATGAAAAATAAAATATTTCTTCATTTTCGCACATAAAAAAAAAATGTATGCTAATAGAAAAAAATATATAATATTTAATAATAGTATCTTTTTTTTTATTAAATAAAAGAATTTGTATTTTTTGTTTGGATTATGAACCAACAACTAATAAAATTAAATTTTTTTTTTTTATTACATTTTAGAAGCTAACTTTGAAGGTCGCTAGAAAAATAAATAACATAAAAATTGAATTTTATTTTTTAAAGAAATTTTTTTCTGACTTATTAATAATTTTGTATATTTTTTTACGTCACTACCGCATTTTTAATAAAGTTTTTTCGTTATGAAAATTCTTCTGTCAGTTTATTTTATTATGTTTTTATTTAAGGAGCGTAGAAAACAAAAAAACGGATTTTTTTAAAGAAAATTAATACTGTGAAAATAGTTTGCTTTATTGAAAATATTTAATATTTCAAAAAAAATTTCATAATTTTTTTAATTGAAAATGTTTATTTAATACTAAATTTTGCCAGAATTTGAAAATGAAAATTTTCAAAAATTGGGTCAAATTGAATTTCGATTAATGTTATTATTATGCTTTATTTGTACAAATTAAATAAAATTAAAATGTGCGAAATAAAATTAATTTTTTTTTATTTATATTTGAAAATATTTTTTTATTATCACAATCAAGTTAAAAGGTGATAACAATATTTAAGAAAATCACAAAGTTATATTATTTGTGTCCATAATAAAATTATTAGAATTAAAGGCGTCGAAGCATATATTTGTATATAAAGAATTAACACATAAACTCTATTTAATTGTGTTAATATTACTTTAGTATTTCTTTCGGACTTTTTTTTTTCTAATTATTTGAAAATCCTCTCGAAAGCATAAAAATTCCACTTTGAATCTATTTTCATTATTTTTGGTTTTAGGACTATAATAAAATGTTTTCAGATTTCTTTGAGATCCGAAAACTATATTTGAAGGGATTCAACTATATTTGTTGAATCCCTTCTTTTCCAATTGGATTTTTTTTTGTTCTTAAATATGTGTTGATGATATATTTTTGAATAAAAAATACTTCAGAATAAAATTGTGTATTCTATTTTCCTGTGAGAAATTAAAAATGAAAAATCTTTATTTATTTAATTGTGTTAATATTGGATATTCCATTGTGAAAAGGTTGAAATTCTGAATATTGTTTTGTGTAAAAAAATATTGTTTTATCCACTGAAAGATATCTGAAAATACACCCAACTCTTTTTTTACACGGTCTTTTTTTACACGATTTTGAAATAACACGATCCACAAAAAACGAACAAATCTCTTTTTTTATACGAAATATTTGGTTTAACACGAAATTTTTTTTATGTACTACTCGGGGGAATACCCAAATTTTATTATATGATGTATTGTATAATCAAGAAACTGAAGTCGCATTTTCTATATTTCTATTTAAATTTTATTGTTGTGTTCAGTTCGTGGAAAAATTATGTTTTAAATATTTATTCTTTTTTTGCACGGTTTTTTAGAACAACTTATGGTTAATTTTTCTATTTTACACGGTTTTTTACAATTGTTGAACACATCCTCAATTTTAGTATGGTTATCATGTCTTTTTTTAAACGATTTTTTTTTACACGATTTTAGTTCGAACGTATCTACCGTGTAAAAAAAGAGTTGGGTGTATTCTAAAATCGTAGGAACAAACTCAAAAATTTATACTAATTAACCAAAATAAATATAGATTTGAAATCCTATATGTTAATATTATTCGATCATATCAAAGTCGAAACGCAGATTTTTATTTTCGGAGCCACTGGTCAAATTTTTTATTTTTTTCATTATATATCTATACATGAAAAATTGTCCATTTAACGAAAATGAAAAATTATTAGTTTTATATTTATTTTGAAAATATTTCTTCCTATAAAATTTTTGTACATTATTTCCAGATAACCGGAAAGGTGGAAATGAGCCAAAAAATACATTTTTTTTTATATATTTAAATTAAATATAAAATTCTTAAAATTTATTTATTTAACAAAAACTATGATTTTTTGTTTTATATTTTTATAAGCAAAACATTAAAACTGAAAATATAACAAGCATAAAAAAATTACATGCTGTTAAATGTTACCATTAAAAGTTGGCAAGTTTGTCATTAATAAAAAAAATGTATACAGGGTCATCCGGGACAGGTTGCCAATTTTTTAAGGTTCCTTTCTCGAGTAACATGTTATGTGTTCAATATCAACATAGGGTGTTTCAAAAAGTTGCTTCATCATTTGTACCGTAAATAAGCTAGATTTGTAGCTGGAAAAATATAGCTCGAAGACCAAACCCGGCCCTCTGTTGTCTGCATAATCAAACCAAATTATTTAATTTAAAAAAATTATTGTCTGTATAATCCGATGAATTTACTGCAGGATTATATAAAATGTCGTTCTTACGTTTCGTGAGATAGAGACTGTAAAACGACTTCTTAGGCTATTTTCCAGACATAAAGTGGTTGTATCCAATTAAAAAGTAGTTGTTTTCAAAATTTTATTACCAAATACAAAAATATTTAAAGCAATACAGTAAAAATGCGATTTACTGTATTATCAAATTTTGATGAGTTTTACTTTTTCCATTAAAAATGTTTAATTTTTTGCTAAAAAACATAACTTTTCAACAATAATAATAAAACAGTACAAGTATTATGATATTACATGTTTTTCTATATTTAGTAATGTTATTAGAGGCTTAATATTATTCTGAATTTTTTAATCCGCTGGACTTGGAAAAACGAAATTTTGGCATATGACAGAAAAAGGTTTGCCGACGCCTGATCTAAATCACAAAAATACTGCTGAATTTACTGCAGGGTTATTCTTCGGTTTAAATTTTAACAAATGCTATTCTAATTTAACTAAAAACATGTATACTAACCACAAAAAAAAACACTATTAAACACTATTTAAGTCCAACATATTTATACAAAATAATTTAATTTGACAGATTAACAAGTGTCGAAGTGGAAGATGTGCTGAAGTGTCTATTTCGAATGCAATGCCAATTTTTTTTTAAATTAAATAATCTGCAGAGATATTAATCTGTAGAGTTAGGTTCTGTGTTATTAGATATATATTTAACACTAAGTTATATTAGTACATACACTCCACGAAGTAATGATAAGACCAAAACAAAAATGCAATTCTTTTGTGTGCGTATAAAGCAATTGCGTTGTTATGCATAAATATACAAAAGACAAACCTAGATGTAATTATAACGGCACCTGTATAAATTTTATATGTTTCTTTTTCTTTGCGCGAGTAGATTTGACTAATTGTAGTGCGAAGTATTGATAAGACCACACGCGTTGTGTATTATTTTTAAAAGTGTTTTATGTTTTAAATAAATTTTGTTTGTAGTGTTTTATTATTGAAAAGGGTAAAATAATAAATATTTTTATTTAAATTATCAATTAAACAATTTTATTGCAGGAATACTTAAAAATATGGGTCGTGGTAAGCAATTAACCGAACAGGAGAAAGGAAAAATATTAGCATATCGAGAAAATGGATTGACTACCAGAGAAATTGCTTCTCGTTTGAATAGGAGCAAAACAGTCATAGTGCACTTCCTAAATTTACAAGAAAATTATGGAAAGAAAAAAAGTAGTGGCAGAAAACCAAAGCTTAGTCCAAGAGACATTAGAAAAATAAAACGATTAGCGTTCAATAAGTCAACAAGTCCAGCGGATATAGTACGCCAGCTTAATCTAGATGTCACTGTGCGATGGATACAACAGATTTTAAAAGACGACAGCAACCTTGAATATGTTGAACGCATCCCTAAACCTAGGTTAACTCTAAAAAAACAAACAAGCTAGATTAGCGTTTGCTGAAAAATACCAATTTTGGGACGATGAGTGGCTAACAGTTATTTTTTCGGATGAGAAAAAATTTAACTTGGATGGACCAGACGGATCACAGATGTACTGGCATGACAAACGAAAGAAAAAGGAGCAACGAATGGCACGAAATTTTGGCGGTGTCTCCCTTATGATTTGGGCTGCTATAGGTGCTACGGGAAAATCTCCAATTTGTTTTATTTCCACGAAAATGACCAGTGAGAAGTATATAGAACTGTTAGACGAAGTCCTTTTAAATTTTGGTGATAATTTAGCAGAAGGCAATTGGATTTTTCAGCACGACAACGCTGCCGTACATTCATCGAATGCTACGAAAAAGTTCTTGAGGGACCGTAATGTGCCTGTTTTGGACTGGCCTGCTTGTAGTCCCGATTTGAACCCTATCGAGAATGTATGGGCAATACTGTCAAAGCGTGTTTTTAAAAATGGAACACAGTTTGAGAACATCACAAGTCTCAGGAATGCGATTAATTATGAATGGGTGAAAATTGAACAAAATATCATAGTAGACGTAATAACCTCAATGCCTCGTCGACTTCAACAGGTTATAATAAATCGAGGATGTCATACTACTTATTAATTTCATGTAAAACGTATTAATTTTCTTACATTTTTTAATTTTTTATTATACAAATTGAATTTGGTCTTATCTTTTATTCGCTTTAAATGAATTTTTTTTTTATTTTATTCATAAACCTAAATATAAATACAATTATTTTAACTTAAATAAATACTTATTAGTGAGATTAATGTACAAAGTATTTTTATAATTGCAATAATACACTATAAGAATTTGTTATTTTTATTTTGGTCTTATCATTACTTCGTGGAGTGTATTATGAAATAAATTTTGTTTAGTTGGTAATTAAAATGTTTGGCAAATTATTATGATTTTTATTTTATTACATAAAAATTTTTTTTTTTTTTTTTGCAAATGTTCGAAAAAAAATTAAAATTTAAACGCATAAGAAAATTCAAAATTAACACTTTCTAAACTAATTTTTTGAATTTTAGCGTCTTTTGGTGATTTCACTAATGATGGTGATATATATTTTATTAATTTCTAGAAAAGTTAACGTAATTATGGATCGAATTATTTATTCTATCATTTTGCGCAGAAAAACAAATAAAGTTTTACATATCAACACGTTCGCTAATGTAAATATAATTCATGACCAAAAAATTGTGTAAATTATTTTTGCAAAAATAGACAACAGCCTATTTAATTAACCAATGAAATTTTTGTTTGGTCTAATTTACTTATTTAAATTAGACAATAAAACAACAAGTAATCATTGAAAGTTCATAATATTAGTTTAAATTTAATATTTTATACTTTATCTCTTAATTATTTCAACACACAAATTTACTAATTATTACGATTTTTTAAAAGTTCTCGCTAAATTGTGAAGATCGTGTTTAATAAATCACAAACAATATAATTTTAATTAATCAAAAATAAAATATGATTTTTAATTGAATCAGAAAAAAAAAAATCAGGGTTGTACATCAACTGTTTGATCTCAATTAAACGATATTAACTTGTAGTGCTACAACATTTTGTAAATTAAATTTTAATTCGTTTCTCAGTAATTCGTGCAAGTCATTTTTTGCTTTGGGCTTGATATTGAATTTTAAATCTCTATTCGAGCATATAAGGTTAGGTTCTGTGTTTTTTTATTTATATGTAAATAAGCTACTATTTATATTGGATAAATCTAAATTATTTTAACGCAGTCCTTCGAATATTTTCCTTATATTTTTATATTACATAGAAATTATAACCATCATAATCTAAAAAGAAAAATTTAATTAGAAATGTTAATCAGTATTAAATTTAACAAACTTTCAATTAAACATTATTAAAAATTTGTAACAAATATAAAATTTATCTAAATTTAATTTTTAAGGATATTTATTAATTAATTTTATTATATATTTAATCATTTGTAATAATTAATTTATTGTCTGACTATATATAATTTTTTGAAATCACCATTTTTGTCTAGCCTGACCCCTAAATTCTGTATATATTTTTTAAAGGTTCTTTTTTCGTTTCACATTGTAAACAATCAATTAAGCGAGATAATAAAAAAAATGAACAGCTTTTAATACCAATTTAAATTATATTATAAAATAATATGTAATATGATTCTTTTCGTATTGTTGTATTGTGTTAATTTCTTTAGATTCATAAATACTTTATACAAAAAAAAAAACAATGATAAACAAAATAAAATACACTGGCAAGATTGGTTTCCAAGCCTAATTGACGTATACATATATATATAAATTAAAAGTTCAGTATTGATTTGTTATAAAATATGCTTTAAAATGGGTTAAATTTATATTCATAAAAAAGCTATAAAACTTACTAATAAATTTATTTAAGAAAGCAATTTGACATATTACTGACCCCCTTTAAACTCTTTATTTGTAGATGCAAATAAAGTCTATCAAAGTAGATATAGTAATAATTTAATAACCTTTTTTGTAATTTTATAGTGATTTGAAATTAAATTTCTATGCGCAGATTTTTAGGTAACTGATTTGTAAACCAAAATTCAGTCATAACAAAAAAGCTTTAATTAGAATAAATTTGAAAGATTCGTTCTGTGGCCAAAATATGTTTATCTATAAATTTTGTGGATGATTATAAATTTTCCATTGATCAAATTTCCGAAAATATCAGTTTATAACATTTCATAATCAAATGTTTGTAAAAGGTTAATTATTAACACTTTGACGGACTAAGCGACCGTCAATAAATTTAGAAAATATAGGAACAGGACACTATATCAGTTTTTCGGCTATTGGGACAAAATTGCGAATTTAATTCAAACAACCCTGTTAAAATCATTTTATTTTAATGTGATGTGATCATTCAGTAAAATTTCTAGTGAAAACAATCCCAAACCTTTTACCTACAAAATTTACCGATTTACCGTAAGTGTCCCTATGCTTTCCAACAACGATTTTCTGTCAGGCAATTTTTGTTTTAAATAACTGATTTGTAAACCGAAATTTGTCAAATTATCATTTATATATGGCGGGGAGAAGTTCTTTATTTATTGAGTGACAAACCTGCAAGTTTTAAATGCATACTAAATTATGACTGCTTTTAGTTACGGTGTTTTCTGCTTTAGCAAAGATATAATTTTAAATACAGATATTCAGAACTACTCGCAAATGTTTATACTCGTAGTAAATCCGTGAACTTGATTTACTGAAAATGAAAACATCAATAATTTGCCAAAACATGACATTTATCTTGTTTTGGGAAATCAATCAACAAATTTTAGCAATTTTTCTTTGGGTTATAATATACCAAATAAAAATTTGTCATGTACATATTGGTGAATTTGAAGATTAGGAGTGATAATTAGAACTTATCTCAAAATGTCAAAAAACATAGATATAATGTTTCGGCAAATTTCCACAGAATTTTATGCTAATTAATATTTTATTAGTTTCTTATTGTAAGTTGACAAAAAAAAATTTCCTAAATTCGAGCTACTCACCAAAAATTTTTTTCATATTACTTTAGTAAACAGGCTTATATTTAGTTTCAGCAGTGACCCCTGTGAATTTTTTTAAATTCTCATATATTTTTTTTTCAAGAAGATAAAATTGTTATAAATATTTTAGTATTGGAAAATTTTGAAAAAAGCGGATGTACTTGTTAACTTTACATTTATATATGACTTTAGTATAATAATTATAGTAGTAATAATACAATTTTTATTATAGTATATTTTTCTCGTACATATACTGTTGTTGTGTTGATAAGAGAAAAAAAACAGCATAACGTGTAAACAAACAAATTTTGTTATTAAACATTTTTTGAAAATATTTTTCTATTTATTATTTCTGTAAAGAAAAATGGAGAGTGAGAGTTTTATGTACGAATAATATTAAATTACAAACAAACAGTGTAAAAATTTGTTTACATATTTTATAACTTGTCGTCGTAGTTAGTGCAATATTTTATTTATAAAATAAAAGAGTTAAAATTTATTTGTTTATATTAAAATGAATTTTATTGAATTTTATAAAGTAATTTGTGTATAATCGAAGCTTTAAAAAAACAAAAATTACCAAATGTATATTGTGATTTTAAAATTAATAGGACTCGGTAAAGTTCGTGACAGTAAGGATTATTGTTAGTTTATTAATAGAACATTTAAATACTATTACAGTACATATATCCAAAATTTGTTTCCAGTCATTTATGATTACAAATGTTAGTAGAAATTCAGGAATTCGATTCTCAACAAGTCGTACCAACCAAATTTCTTTTTATGCTGGTTGAACCAAACCAATTTCTTTCTTCTCACTTTGTGAGACTACGTTTTAAAGATTTTTCAATTCGAAATTTCAAAATGCCTATCGCAATGTATAAAAACAAAAATAATTATAATGATTGTAATTGAAGCGAGCAAGATTAATTTGAATTTAATTTGATTTTTTGGCCGCCACAACATAAATATTTTCCTAATGTTTTCGCAATATATATAAGAGGTCATTTCCAAAAGGCACCTTATCTATTTTCAGCAAAAAATTAAATGGTGATGTTAGCGAGAAGCTCTCGTTGTTTTTAACGTCCAGAGTAAAGATATTTTTAAAAATATCCTATATAAATATGTGCTAGAAAAACCCGAAACCCTGATCATATTATTTGAGCCGACAACACCAAAAAATCGGTTTACTCGAAATCACTTGGAGTGGATAAGGATCATTGGACTTGGACGCCACATATGATTCGAAGTAGGCCACCATTTGGTTTAAAACAATCCACCATTTTATTCATATTAACTGCACTTTTAACACTTTCCCTTGAAAAACTGAGTGTGCCTGCAACACAATTAATTTCGATTTTTTATATAAAATTATTAATAATTTATTAGTTTGATTTAATAACAATTACAATTGGCGAAATACACTCAACATTTTAATGATCAGTCTGAAAATTTTTAACAGTTTTTAACAACATAAATTTTAATTCTAAGTAGTTTTTTTTTTTTTTTAAATTCAAATTAATTTTAAATAAACACGTTTTTTTCATAATTTGACGAAATAAAAATTCCCCTCGAGGACTAGAATAATAAAAAGTAAATTTTTAATAGTAAATAATATCGTAAAATATTTTATTTAAATTTTATTATTATGCTTATTTGTAGTGTGGATATAATTATAAAATAAATTAGCATAAATTAAAGAATAAATTTTGTCTAGTGAATAAATTTTTTTAAAAAATTTTGATGGTTTTTAGAATTTCAAAAATTAAAATTCATTTAATAAATTGACAATTTAATTTTAAAAATCATTTTTATTTAGTGTCTGTTTGTAATTTTGCCATTTTCTGAAATAGAACTTTCATAAAATTATAATTTATGAAAATTTCTACATTAAAATTTTCAAATTTCTCCAATATTTTTAAATTATTGCGATCTGTATACAGAATTATAGTAGACCAAAAAAAGACAGTGATTTGGAACCAATTTGTTGTGGGCCGTTTTTAAAATAATATTAGCCAATTTGAAGACTATGTACTTACTTAATACAGACAAAAAGAACAACAGTGATAAAAAAATAATTTTAATAATATGGTACTTTTAAAATTTTTATAATTAAATAGTCCCTTCAAGAATTAAATGGAGGATTTACGTTCAGAATTAATTTAATTGGCTAGCTAATAGGCGTCTAATATTGTTCATTAAAAATTACAAATTATCAAATATGAAATAACGCTTTCAAAATATCATTTGTCCTATAATAAATTTTACATATTATTAAAAGTTTTACTTAATTTTCATACGACATTATTTTAGTGGAGGTTACTGTATTTTACTGAATTTATATTCAACAATCTCAGTAAAGTGCAAATCCGTAAAATCTTATATAATATAATTGGTGTCAATATAATTTAATTTAATTAGAAGCTTGTACGAAAATTTTCTATAAGAACGTGGTTACAGTTTATCATGTTTATTCAGACATACTGGATTTTGCAGGACTTTTGAGGTTTCTACTTACGCGAAACACTTTTACCAAAGGTTTTAAATCAAAAATAGATTTTCTATTATTTCTCATCTACGGAAGCTGCTACTCGACATGGTATAAATATTTTATTTGAGAAATATGAACAAATAAAATTTTTTTTTTTTTTATTAGCTATAAACATAATCAACCTTGAACTATATCTTTAAATATGGGTGACATATATATACAAGAATTGCGTATGTTAACCATATCAAAATAAAGAAAATATATTCAAACCTGATAATAATTATTAGTATAAATAATTAATTCAAAAAAAAAAAAATGATTATATTATTTTAAGAATTAAATAATTAAATGTTTCTGGTTTAATTATCATTTTATAAAAAAATATATATAACAATAATTAAAATACATAAATGTTTTTGGGTTTAGAAAAGTTTAAATATTTTTTCATATTTTTGTTATCTTATCAAATAACAAAAAAAAAATGATTTTTAACGTGCACGTTTTTTTTTTTTTGTTTTCTGCTTAATTATATTTTTCTGAAACACTTGAATTTACTACTAATGTCTTGCTATTAATCCCTAAGTAATAAATTTATAAATGTCAGCATAATCATAAAAATAAGAATTTTACTTTTTTTTTTTGTGTAATTTCTATTAATATGTATTTTTTTTTTTCAAATTTTTATTATGTAATAATTTATGTTTGTATAATTATGATAATAATTAGGCAGATTAGATTAATAGAGTATATTTTTTTTTAGCAGACCACGATATTTTGTTAGGGGAAATAATATTGTAAATAGTAAAATATTTTTAAATATGTGCCAATATTAATCAATTTAATTGAATTTGTGATAAATTAAATAATTTAGATAAAGTTTTTTTTTTTTAAATTGCTGGATTGATTTGTAAAAAGGTGTATTTTGTATTCACTCATAACATTTTATGACCTTCTTACCAATGTTTACTGACAATTTCTAGAAATTATCATAATTTCTAGAAATTGTCAGTAAACGTTAACAAATTTTGAAATTTGATTTATTATAAATATAAAATATTGAATTATAAGTATAAACTTATTTTTGATATAGGTAAGATAAAGTGGAGGACCTTAAATTCTCTCACGCAAATAATATTCAATGCCCAATTGTATCCTCCTACTATCATGCTTTCTTACTAGTCCATTTAATAACTACTAACAAATTATTAGCTTTAATTCACTACACATCGATCTGCATTTAGCGGGTACTACAGAGATCTTATGAAGCATAGGAGCGTCAATTTTTTTAAAACGACTTCCGTTCAATTTGTCCCGGTCAACCGGAGTTACTTTATTCCTATAACAATTTAATATCTTTTCCTTCGTTTTCATAAATATCTATGTATGTATTCAAAAAAATATTTCGAGGTTAGAAAAGTTTGTTGAAATGCAATATTTTTGAATTTTCGAATCCAGAGTATAAAAAAAAAGTTAGAGGGCATCTTTAAACTTAATGAATAGAATACTCCTAGAAATTTATAATTCTTTGCACACGAATACGACAAAATGAAGAAAATTAATCAGTTTATTAAAGAAAACAAAATCTAAATAGGATTTTTTTTGCGTGTTCTGTAAAATTTTGAAAATATCGCTTGATTCAAGTTACTGAATGTATTTTCAAAGTAAAAGCGAAATCATTCAAGTTCAATATATTTTAGTTTATATTTTGATATGATTTTGTTTTCGCTCATTTGCAAATCTCAAAAAAAAAAACAATTTAAATATTCTATTAAGGCACCACAGCAAAAATAATGTAGCTCTATAATTTTTCGAAAATGGAAAGCATTGGTATTTCAAAAAGCTTATTATTGACCACGACTACGATTTTTCATATTTATATCAACAATTAAGGCCGTGTTTTAGTTGGTCAAAAAATGTTCAGCAAAAAAAAAACAAAATTCACTGTGATTTAAAAAAAAATTTAACTGGGGTTTTTTTTCACAAAATTCAAATTTTGCTATTATAATACAAAATTTGTTACGTCAAAATTTTAATTTATTTATGTTATGATACTAAAAAATTTGCATATACTACAGTAATAAGAAGCTTTCGAGCTGAATTTGAATGTCAAAATTAAAATGTCAAACACTTTTACCAATTGAGACTCTGCCTAAGTTGTAAAATTTGTTTTTTTTTTTAAATTTTCTTAAACGTATAAATTTGTAAAATAAAATTTATAGATTTCATTGTATTAAAAAAAACATATGTAGTAAATTTTATTTCAAGCTTTATTAAACGAAGGTAAGAATCTTGAAAAATATTAAACAACTACGTAAACAACTACGAAACATTGATAAAAAATTCTGTTAATATTTGTTTATTTTTAAAAATATTTTCGCAAAAACTTTAATACTAACTACAAGACTGTAGCAATTAAATTGATAGCATTAAAATTGTTGATTGAGATGGTTTTATATCGTTTTTACTTTGACATTGAATTTTATTTTTATAATTTTTTTGTTATTAATCTTAAAATAATTTTTTTTTTTTTTTGGAAAATCTTTATAACTATAATTAAAAATTTGATTTTCATGGTTATTTTGGAAAAATGTCTTTAGATATTGGTGGAAATTAAAATCTCTCTGACGAAACGTCTCTGTTTTGCTCTCGTGGTCCTATGTCACTCAATAGGTGGCAAACAAATAGAATTACGATTGATAAATAATATAAAATCTTAGACAGGGGGGGATAACCAGGAGATTCTATAGTATAGTTTTGCTCCTAAAATTTCCGATTTTTTGTAGAGCTTTTTAAATATGATGTCATTATGTTGAGCTGTCAATTTATATTAAAACGATGTAAAATTTTGAAACGTGTAAATTTGTTGACAGTGTTGTACTCAGAATAATTAATTTATGTAATTATTTCTGAATACATATTTAATTTCAGCTCATTTTTAGAGGTTGCAAATGTCTTAAACCGTCACAAAAGAAATATTCCTTCGCCCCCAGTCCACAAATTCAAACACTATTAATCACTACAGTATTTCCTGTTCTAATATACTATAAATATAAAAGTTGTATTGCTGGATTGTCTTAAATTAATTATATAAAAAACTATAATCCAGAATTGTTTTAGTTTCTATTAAATTAAATTAAATCTGAAAAGAAAAATTTCACTCTTATTCTGCCTTGTTTAGAATGTTTGTTGGTTGTCCTTCCCAGGTAATATTTCTAAATTTTTCTCAACACGGAATACAAATATTTATATTTGACAGTTAAGTATCTGCTATGTCGTTTATACCATATACGGCATCGGTGAAATATGGACCAACTATTATGGCAAAGTTGGCTGGCTGCGCCATGTCATTGACAGAATTAGCTGCAATGGCACCTCATTCAAGCGCGTTCAAACTAATATTTCATCTTGACTTGAGCAGAAACACCGGATTTTTCCTAGAGGTTCCATTAAAAATTTGCAGTATTTTTCATATAAGTTTCAGTTACACTTTTTGTCTTGTATTGAACGTAAAAATTATACTATTTTTGCTTTGGATTCGTTGCTAGTTTTCATTGCTTGTCTCATACTTTTCTAAATAAATATTCACTCATAATCAAAACATTTAAATTTTTTTATACGACGTATCACTTAAATTCTCCAAAACTATGTAATACTATAAAGTTTCCACTGTAATATTCTTATTTAATTAAACCATTTTTAAATTTAAAATCGATAATAAATTATTTAAAAAAATATTTTTCTTATTTATAATTAAATACATAAATGACGTGGACATATTTTTAATTTATAACAACAAAACTTTAATAGAAAATAAAATTAAAAACGTAAATTTATTTTTAAAAAAAATGAAATCTACTTCATTTTATTACATTTTTTGGATACAGGGTGATCCGATTCAGGATATAAATATTTTAAGGGACGATTCCTACAAAGGAAATCAAAAATCGTATGGTTGGATTTGCGGGAGAGTTCTATATGCAATACACACGAGATAACGGAGTTTAAAAAAAATTAAATCAGTGTCTGAGGTTCTAAAGCTCAACCAAACAAAAGTAGGGTTGAATTACCTCTCAGAGATAGGCTCCTTTGATACGTCATTAAATGCCTATAACATAATATTGATACTACATTAGCTGTTCGAAGTGTTCATCATTGGACTGAATATAAATAAGTACCCTTGAAGCTTTTAATTGTGCACACTTGTTCTTTGATTTTTCCTACTGTTGCAATAGAAGTTGAATATACCAGGTCCATTATTTTTACCCATACGTAAAAATCTAAAACTATTACATCTGGTAACCCTGCAGGTGATTAGATCGTTTCTACAAATACAACGATTTGAATAGTTTTGATGTAACCAAACAGGAACAATTCGCCATCATTTTAATAAAATACTGTCCTTCTACGTTTAAAAATTTTAGCAATTCACCTTGAAGTAATCTTAGAAATTTATTTTGCAAAAGTTTGAAATAAATTTGGCTTTTTATGCGTTTGGGCTAATTCTATCCTGATACGATGTCTGTATTATTACGGATTTTCTGAAGGAGTGCAGATTATATAAGTTAGTAATAGTCAGTTGCAAAACTTAAAACTTCTGGACAACTGGTAGATATGTTGCTATGAAGTTCGTTACGTAAAATACTATCATATCAAGTATCTGTTCATCCAACCAGTTTGTCCACCCGAAAATTGTTTTATTTTATTAAGTTAATCTGTCAATTAAATGGGTTTTCAACTTAATGAAGAAATATTTTTTGAAATGCTGTAACTGGTAAAAACTTATTGTGGTGAAATTTTTTGTAAGTTTACAGCGCACCTGTATGAACTAAATTCGTTTTTGTAAAATGGCTTTCTCTGAATTTTTTTTTTAATTTGAATACAAATAAATATTTAAAATAGACGACCCACATACGTTTCTTCCACGAAATAATCCAAGGAATCGAACCTTAAAATATTATGATTGTTTCATGAAATTAACCAGACAATCGACCTTTAAAATATTTGTCTCCTGAACCGGACCACCCTATATAAGAAAAACATGAAAATAAAAAGTAATCACGCAAAAAATACTATACAAAACTTAATGAAAGCTGTAAAGCTCAAAAAAAAATTTTTTTTTTGAGAAATATTTTATTTACTATCCTCTCCAAAATATCCGTTCATACATCATACTATATACTCAGCAAAAAAAATTATTTTATAATAGCTATAATCGTATTTTTGTGTGCATTTTATAAATGAAATTGTGTTAGTATGACGGCCGGCTTCTTATCATTTATTTTCTTACTGATATGCATTTCTCCTAAAGTTTTTTTTTTTCTTTATATTTCTGATGTTTATATACAGACATAGCTCACAGGTCTATTTATAAATAAAATGTTATCTTATATAAAAAAATCATAGAGTTTTTATGTTAATCAAATTTTATGTTTTAAAAAAAAAAACAAATATATCGTTGGCATTATAACAAGAATTTTTTTTCTTAGAGTTATCGTGGAGTCATTTTTATAGAGTAGTATAAAATATTTCTGTAATGTTCCTACAGAATAAGAACTAATAATTCATATTAAAACTTTAAAGAAACTTGTAAAATTTATAATAAAATTTTCCTTGTTTGTAGACCATAAGAGCTAAATTTTGAATTAGAAACTAAAAAAAAATTTAGTTTGTTAGTTTTGAAATTATAGTTTGTCACTTCTCATATAACTGAATTTTTAATTTTAGAATTAAATTCATTTACTTGATTTTAAAGGCTTTTGGTAAAGTCAAAATACTTTTTTTGGTAAAGTCAAAATACTAGTTCACACTGTCATAACCCAAATAGGCAATCACCGAAAACATGAATACAATAATTAAATTAGAATTAAATTGAAAAAGCAAAATAAAATAAAAATTCATGTATCCTAAATAATTATAAATTACTTCTAAACATAAATTAGAATATTTTTTATACAAATACAAATATGTATTTAACACAAATACAAATAATATAAATTGTATAAACTCGCTCAACATTTTTGCTACAAAAATATAGTATCATTTGAAAGTTTTATTTCTGAGTTTTCACTTCATAAAATCATTAAGATCATTGGTTCAATAACAACGCCAAGAGGAATATATGGGTTAATATAATATTAATAATTAATAACATTTATGTATGTCAACATGACATTGACAAGTGAGAAATACATAGTTGGAAATTTTATTTTTAATACCCACATAAGCTTATGATTTAAAAAAAGTCCTTGCAACATTTGAATCTGAAACAACTTATTAAATCAGAACTTCGGAAATAGTTAATCTAGATCTAGATCACTTAAATTAGTATTATTGCCTAGATAAATTGATTAAAATTTTTTCAGTACTACCGTTAAGGAAACCTTCTTCACTTAGATTAACGTCTCCCACTACGTAGATTAACATATTTTTTATGGTGGGTTAAAAAATATCCCACATTCGATATTCGGATATCAAAACGGTGGTAAATTTTTCAACCAACGAATTCTCAAAGGGTTAAAGAGCTTTAAATATGCTACCAGTGAGAAATCAATTTTGTAATTAAAATCTCAGTAATAATCTAATATATTGAGTTACGAAAACGGAAGATATGTAGCCAGAATCCTTGATAACCGTAGACTTCTAAGAGATAGGGAAATACATATACACTTTTTTTAGGAAGCTAAATTATTAAAATGAATCTGCCCAATCATGTTGTTAACTATAATGACTTAAAGTATTATGGTCATATATTAAATCCAAAAAAAATTATGAAAAATCTACTCAACTCCTGATTTCCATTAAATAATTTTACAATGTCAACATTTTTCTTATATTGTCAAAAGAATTTACATTATTTTTTTTTTTTTTTTAGGGTTTTTTTTTAGTGTGCACTTTTATTTAGTGTTAATTGGTTTGTAAAAATAGTTGTGCTTATACTCAAAATACCATCAACTTAAAAATTAAACTAAATTTCTATAGAGTATATTATATTATATGTATTATGTGTGAGTGGCTATTTACTATATTATTAGGGGGCGCTATTACACCGTTTTACGTGTTTTATATTAATAAAAATCGCACACTAAAATAATCAATTTTAATTTTTTTAATTCTTGATAAATTCTCTAATAAAAAATAATCATAATAATATATTTTGTTGTTTACACTTCAATAATAAAGAGCTCTGCTTTTTTTTTTTTAAAGTTGTTTAAAGTTTTATATTTTTTTTGAGTAGTTTTTTTTATTTGTGTTTGTACAATTTTACGTATTTTGGGGGTACGTAATATTTTTTACGTATATAACAACAACAAAAAAAATCATTGATCATAAAAATATATGTAATAGATACAAAAAAAAAGTTGTGTGGTGAAGAATTACTTGACAAAAATTTAATTAGATTTTTAAATATATTTATAAAAAAAAAAGGTTGTTTATATAAAAACTAGAATTTTGTTATTTTGTTGTATGTAGTTTAGTGTGTGTTTATGTTATACTCACCACATTTGTGAAAATAAAAAAAAAATTGACGATGCGACGCTTTTTTTTTTTTGTAAGATAGTACAATAATAAAAACTTTTGAAGATAATACAAAATATTAAAAATACCTAAATACACACATTTGAAATATTTTTGTATACACAATAAAGTTTTTGCTCCGTTTTATTTTTCGTGAAGCAACGTACTGAATCTTTTATTTTATTTTTTTTTTTAATTTGATTTGTTATTTTCAACAACAAAAAATTCAAAATTTATATAAAATATTTTATTTTAGATTTGTTGTTCAACTAAAGTAAATCGTTAAAAATAAAAATTAATACAAAAAAAAAATAGATATTTCATAAAAATTTTCATAAAAATATGATAATTTTGAATAAAAGAAACTTAAAACTTTAAAATTTAGTTTAATAATTTTTTTTTAAAAAATCAAGTTAAAAAAAATTGTTCTTTAAAAAAAACTTTAAATTAAAAAAAAATTTGGTTGAACATAATTATTTAAATTTAAAAACATAATAAAATAGAAAAATTTTAAATTAGATAAATTTTTAATTTATGTAACAAAAAAATGAAATAGAATTTTTTTAAAAAATTTTCAAAAAAAAATCGCAATAAAACCAGATTAAATTTTCAAAAAAAGAAGTTTATTTTCAAAAAAAAAAAAAATTAAAGAACAAAAATATGTTTAAAAACGTGGAATTAATAAAGTTGTGTGCTACACAAAGGAATTAATTAAAAAATCATTAAAATTAATTTAATAAGTTTTTTTTTGCTGATTATGTGTTACTATTTTATAAACGTTTTTTTTTTTTAGTGATAACAAAAAATTTACGTTTTAACAATTTTATATTTGAACAGTTTTTTTTTTTTTTTTAAAAAAGCTTTAAAAAGTTTACAATTTAGTGGATGAATTTTAAAAAGAAAACTTTTAACAACTACTACTACTACTACTACAAAAACAAAAATATTTTTAGTATTGATTTCTGCAACGCATCTTCTTTTTATTTTGAAGATTTGTAATTTTCTTCAACTTTAAATGGAAATTTTCTCCTTAAGATTTTAGATTTTATGTAAGATTTTCATTTCTTTTTTTTTTTTTAGATATTTTCTTAAATATTTTATTTTTTTGTGTACACAACTTTTTTTTGTTTATTTTTTTATTTGTACTTTTTTTTCAGAGATTTTACATAAAAAATTTTCAATGATATTTAATCAAAAAATCTGCCATGCAAAAATTTATCTTTATGTAAAAATATTTATTTATCTAATAGTTTTTTTTATTTTATATTTTGTCGTCTTTAAGTTGTTGTTTTTTTTTTAAAATTTAGTTTCAAAAAATAAAAGATACAAACGTAACAACAGAAAAATAAAAGCAATTCAGAAAAGAAATTTGTGCGTAACTCTTAAGTGAGTGTAAAATTATTGAAGATTCGGTGACCAGATATGCTTTTTTTTTTTGTATCTCTTTTTAACTTTAAACTTTCCGTTTCAATCATGGAAAGCTTGAATGTTTTTTTTTCTTGGATTTTTTAATTAGCGTTTAACAATGTTATTAGCAAAATCATAAGGGTTGGGGAAATATTCAAGAATCGGTAAGATTAAAAAATGAAATATTTAAAAATAGTTGCATTAACACCGAGCAATTTTTATCTGTTCACTTATCATTCTTTACTAAGTTATTGCTAGCAAATTATTGGAATGATCTGATCGTCTGATCGTAAACAAATGATTTTTGAATCGACATTTATCATAGGACATACTAATTTCAAGGCATAAATGGTCCTTACATAAGAACAGAATATCCTACCTTTACTTAGTTGGGAAAAATTGCTTTTCTATTAGTTTGAAAACTTTCGTTTAATAATTTTTTTTTTATAAATTCACCAAAAATTAAGTCAATTTGATATCAGCAGATTTTTTTATTTTTTGCTGTCAAAATATTTGCGAAAATGCAATTAAGACTAATTTACTTGAAAAAAATTAATTTTTATATAGAAATAGTGTCGTTCATGCTTCATTCAAGATTATAAGGTCTCACCTGATCCTTAAATATTTGTTTTGTACTAATTCCAGCAAGAGTGACGAATCCTCCACTTTGTAAGTAAATTTTTGTATGCTGTTAATAAGGCCTTTAATCCCCCTACACTGAAAGGATAACTAAGTCAAATACATTATCTTTAGTTTTTAGTTATCTATTTACAATTTTATGCGTCAATCTATAAAATATTTTTCTTTTAGTTTTCTATTTGTAATTACAAGATACTTTGATCTGAAAACATAGAATGTAATAAATATTTATTAGTTTACAAATTTCCGTGGTTATTTTTTCTAGCAGAAATTTAGCTGCAATAAAATTTATGATGATTTCAACAAATTTCAGTGCAAAATTTCTGTAACAAAACACCATAGATTAAAGCTTATTAGAAATATTGGTATATTTGATGATGCTGTGATTTTAATGTCATACTATAAAATGGACCGCATTATTTTGATCTAAAAAAATTAACAGAAGTCTCACTTATAAACAATTTTTTTTTTATTTGTTTGTGATATGTGTTTTATATTCGATGAAGAAGTAGTGTGGTCCAATAAACTCTGACCCAATTCTTAGATAATCAAAATAAAAATGTGAAAAACTATTTGAAATGAAAAATTCATTAATTTTTGTTTCTTGTTAATTTTATTTGTTTTATCAACATATTTTTAGTGAGTGATATTTTATTTTTTTTTTAAAATACTAATTTGTTTTTAGGTGAATATTTTTGTATCCTATTTTGTTGATTGTGTGTGTTGATGAATGATCATAAATTAATTTTTATTATTTTTTTATTTATTAAATAACATAAAAACAAAATTTTTTTCTAATCAAAATGAAAAATATAAAAATTATATTTGTTAATGCAGAATTTTTCAAATTTTTTATGTATCTATAGGGTAGAGTTGTCTAAATCGTACTATTTTACAGTGTTCTTGTATTTATGTGCAGAAATATTTAATAAATGGTTTATATTTTGTAATAAACTAAAATTTTCACGTTTTTCTCCCATCTTTTTACCAACTATTTTTTTGCGGAATAAAAGAGTAGTATTTTGCAAAAGCCATATAAAAAAATATTCCGATTAGTAGAATTTAGCATAGTGGTTTCTTAAATCTTACAATCCAAAAACTTAACTCAGAATGATATATTGACATTTTGCCTTAATTATACCGGTAGAATTATAGGAAAGTTTGTAACTCACAATGATCTAATGAAGGCAACAGTAAGATTTACTACAATAAATATTTAATTAAAAGAGTTTTTAATGGAAAAAAGAATAGAATAATATGGTATAATATATAGGAGTTGTAAAAAAGATAAAAAAAATATCTTTACTTAACTTTTATGCAGGATTGTTTCGTCGGGAATTCATGCGCGTGCATTTATTTTATATGTAAAAATGAATTTCTCTAATTTTCCATGTTTATTCATCTCATTTTGTTCTTTCTTTAAAAAAGTTGATTTCACATTAAATTTACTGCAGAATTTTTGTTTAAAAACATTAAATTTTGAAAAACTTTAAATATAAAATAACAAAAATAATGGTAATTGCTTGTCAGATTTTCTACGAAATGATGAAATGAATTTAGAAAATTTTCCTTTTTGAAAATCAGTTCGACTGAATTCAGACGTAACAATGAATCCCAACATTACTTCAGAAAACCTAAGTTTTTTTTTCCCAATATGTCTATAAAAATGTTTTTTTAACACACTTGAAACTTGACGTGACGACGAATAAATACAAGTGTGGCTTCCAATTGCTATAATTTCCCTTCAATATAGTTTAGTTCTCGAATTTTAGCAATGGTTTAAGCTCCTGTCTTCCAATCGAAAGATCTCAGTTTCGAATCCAGTTAGGTTAATTAAAAGGTCCCGCTTTCGAATCCAGTCAAAAACTTTTTTGTCGATTTCTCAATTCGGCTTACCTATCTACAATTGGCCTCAAATTACTGACAGTTGAGTGTAACGTTGCTCAAGTCCTATAGTGCATTCGGGGTAACGCAAAATTGGTTATATAAATACGACTTCAGATTAAATAGCTCAAGGATATATGACTTAGGTCCTATGCATTAATTAAAAACACGATTTAGGAAGTGGTACGAGTTCGGTGACTATCCCCTACATTGTGTATATATACAAAGTAACTTCATTGTAATCTTGCCTTGATGATGAAAATTTTTCAACTGTTTTTTTTTTAATGCGAAAAATGCATTTATTTTAATTCTAATTCGAAAATGTTTCTTTATTGAAAAATTTTTTTTTATGTAAAATACTAATTGCGTTTTCGTCTTTAATTTCACGTGGTCATGACTCTTTGGACTCATCGCATAAAAATCTTATGTGCGTATAGGTAAAAAAAAATACAAAGATACTAGGTTAATTTAAAAATTATATTAATATTATATACAATTAAATATAATTTAGTTGATTTTTTTTATTATACATTTTATTTAAAAAAAAAAAAAAAAACTATATTTATCTTTGCTTTCCAATACAAAATAAATAAATGCTTAAATTTTTTTTTTATCTTGTATAACTTTTGTGATTTTAGTGTATTTTTTCTATTAATTTTTATATTTATGTATTATTTTTTTTACTATTTAGTATAAAAAAATTAAATTTCGATATTTTTTTATTACTTTTTTAAAAAAAAAAAAACTAATAAGTTTTTTTTTAGAGGAGATATAAAAAAAAAAAATATCTGAAATTTTCTGTTTTTAGATGATGTTGTCAGATAAATATTTTTAAAGCATTTTAATCAGTTTTTAATTTATAGTTTTTTTTTGTTATAATTTAAAGAGCTTAAATTTTGTTGTTGTTCTTTTTTAGAGAGGAGATAGCTTCTAATTAGTATGTCGACAAGTTATTGAGATAAATTATTTTTTTTACTGAAATTTCCTATTAATATTATTTTGTTTTTTTTTTTAAATTTCACTAAATTACGATTAATTATGTGATAATTTTTTATGTAGAGTAAAAATTTTTGTTTTCATTAAAATATATAATTAGTTTATGAAATAAGGCTTTTGTCTGTTATAAAATATGTTATAAGATTTTTACTTATAAACGATTCAAGAGCTACTCAATTACGTAAAAGAAGTTTTGACTTTGTCACAGTTTATATAAAAAGTAGGATTTCTAAGTTTAAAAGTTTAAAAAAACGGGGAGCTTTTGTATGTTATCATATAAATTATAATAAAATTATAACTAATAATTTGTTAAAGTTCACAATAGTAGGTTACATTATATTACATAGAAATTTGTTTACCTAAAGTTTATTAAAATATGTAAACTATCAGTTTAAAAAAAGAGCTTTTGTCTGTTACAATAATATATAATTCACATATACATTTAGTACATAAATTAAAGTTATATGAGATATTAAATTACAACCTAACTCTGTCGGGTTTTCATAAAAATTTTGAAATTTATAGCTGGTTTCGCGACAAAAAAATGTACGAGTAGGTGGATTTACGAATAAACAAGCCCGCGGGGTTTTTGTTAATAATTTTCGACAGTAAAAAATTTATAATTTTTACAATATTCCAGTTAGAAATAAATTATTTATTTTCAACAAATTTGAAATAAAAAAATTTATTAACTGATTTAATATTTTGTCAACAAAATTTAATAAAAATCGTTAAAATTTCAATTAAATATTTATTAAAATTTAAATACTTTGTTACAATATTATCTATAAAAATAGTTTATTGCAGAAAAGTCATATTTGCATATAAATTGAAAGCATATTTATACATAGAAACTTAAAAATATGTTACAGTAAGCTACATGAAACTGTAACTTTTATAATAATAATAATTTTTGAAAAATCCGATACGAACACGTTTTACTGTGTAATTTTGTTCTGTAAATATTTTTTTATGATAAAATACAAAACTTCTTTCGTGCAATTACTGTTTAAGCTTGTTTTTATGTACAAAATGTCCTCCAATTTTTTTTTTTAGAAAATTTTATTTAAACAAATTTTTATATCTGTATGTATAAATAAAATTTAGTTAAATAATAATGAAAAAATATCATAGATAATAAT
Source organism: Empis livida (assembly GCA_963932195.1). Classification (NCBI taxonomy): domain Eukaryota; kingdom Metazoa; phylum Arthropoda; class Insecta; order Diptera; family Empididae; genus Empis; species Empis livida. The sequence continues at coordinate 17,143,156 of OZ010648.1, forward strand.
TTTTTGAAGCTAATTTATGTTATAATATCCAATTTTAAATCAATTTTAACGCATTTTAATAATTAGAATGGTTGAGTTAATTAAATGTTATAATATCTAAAAAAAAAACTTTAAGATTGTTGTTATAATAACGAAACAAGTTTTTTATTATGCTTCTATGTGTAAAATTTAAATAAATAAAAGTGTACTACATTTGGTTTTTTTTCTCGTTTCGATTTATTTTGTTATTTATTGCAATAATACAAAAAAAAAAAATAATGATTAAATTTATGTTTTATGAAGTTCAAAATTAATGTGGAAGAAAAAAACTATATTTGAAAAAGTTCTAATATAATTTTTCAATAATTGATTTTCAGTAAAATTAAAAAGACATTTGAATACCTTTAGGATTCGATTTATGATTAACTTTTTATAAGTTCCTGATTTTTTTCAAAGAAACTAACAGTCTTCAATAATAATTTTCGACCAAACTAGTATTTATTAGTGAAATTGCATAAAATATATTTAGAATATTCAGTATTATTTTTAACTATTTATAAAATTAATAATAGATGAACAAAAATTTTTAAGTTTAATTTAATACAAACATAAAGATTTGATAGTTTCAGTTATGTTTTAAATAAATCATGTTTATGGACACTAAATCTTATAAAGGTTAAGGAGCTAAGATTGCAAATTGAATTTTAAATCGGTTTTCTTTTAAAATAAGCAGTTAAAAAAAATATAATACATAAATACAAATATATTTTTTTAACACTTAAACTACCAAAGTGATAAAATGACCGCTTTTTAAACTTTAAATTCAATAGATTCGTTATTTTTTTCAACATTCGCTTTTATGAAAAATTTAATTTTTGAATATTTATCTCTCTCATTCTTCCGTTTTTCGTGATAATCTTATGTACTCTACCAATTATGACGCTGTTAAATGTTTGAGCTTTTATGACGTTATCTACATTGAAATGTTAAAGTTATTAGTACGGTACGTTTTTTCCAAGGAAAATATTATTCGATAGTCTTTTAGACACACGTCACTGGCCACATGCTTATACACAGTTTGTTTAATATCTCCGACGTGATAAGTTCAATTTAAAATAATAATAGTGCATACAGTTCAATAATAAATACAAATATAATATTCAGTTACAAGTAAAATTTTAGTATTAGTAAAGTTAACAAAAACTCAAAATAGCTAGTAATAATATTGATATTTTTTATTTAGTGTATTATTCAAATTCAAGCTAAAAAATTTACCCATCAAATTCCAAAGAAAGCGAAAGACAAAAAAAAAGTTAATAATAAGAGCAAGCAGTGCACTGAAATTGATTCAGCATTAAAAAAAATATGTCTAAAATACATCGAATAAATGGTTTCTAATTATTACATAAAAGTTGATTTGGGTTTGTCTATGCTAAATTGTCCATTACTTGTAATCAACTGGTGAAGAATTATATAGTTGTTTTAGGAAGCAGTCATTTGGTGTACATAAAATGTCAGTATGTTTAGTGTTTTTTTACCTTAAATCAAATATTGAGAAAATTTTCCCTATACTGTTAATACTAGCACAATAAATGTTCGAAATGTCTTCCGCTTTAAGTGACAATTTCTTCGCTTTGCGTTAACTATCTTAAAAATTAAATCATAAATTCGATAATTGTCAGTAGTATTTTTAAAACCCAAAGATCATTCAATTAACAATTACTCAAATATGTACAATTTTAATACGAATTGAACCAGATCATAAACACGCTGCAATTGCAAAAGATTTCAAAGTTTCTTTGAGAACAATTGCGCGTATTAAAGGTCCCCGGTTCAAATCAAATCAAAGTTTTCTCAATATTGCTGGGCCAGGAGCCCGATCTCAGCCATTTTCTCAATATTGCTGAGATCGATATTATATTCCGTTTATACCTTACTACTTTTACTACAAATGTTGCAAAAGATTACGACCAAAAAAAGAATTTCCAGTAAAATTATCTTTAAAAAAAAAAAAGCACTTAAAACAGATCTGTAAACTACATTTCTTGCAAATACATTTTGTTTACTGTTAATAAATCTCGTTTATAGTAAATATATTTATCGCTCAATCTAAACGCTAACAAGACTGATTTAATTTTCCATTTGAAAATGATTTACAAAAACAAAATTTTGAAATTTTAATTGACAATTCAGAAAAATTCCAACCCTATTTAAAAATAAATAAAATTATTTAATTTTTGTATTACAATAAATCGACAGCGACTAATACACACTCTTTCCTGGTGTGTGAATAAAGAACGTTTTTTTATTATTTATCTTTCAGAATTATTAGTGTTTGTGAATTGGTGATATAAACAAATTTTTATTTTTCCTTTAAAACTTTGGCTTTTTTGTGAAATGAAAAAAAAAAGCTTTAATAATAACAAAAAAAAAAAAAAAAAATCATCTCAAATTACTAAAAAAAAAAAAAAAAAAAACAGAGCTAAAAAACACGATTATCTTTACTTTATTTGCAAATACATAACCATAGATACATTCGGTTTCGAGATAACTAATAACCATGTTCTATGATCATTGTTTAATAACATGTGCTCATATGTTCTATGGAAGCTTTTTCAACAACAAAAAAAATTTTATATTTTTATTTTCTCTCAAAACTTTTGAATAGTTTTGTTATGATTTTATGTTGTTTTTTTTTTTTTTTTGCTAGATACAACAAAAAATTAGAATTTTTAATAATAGATATTTTTAATTGTACTTGTGAGAGATACATACATTAAAAACCATAGAATTTATTTACAAAAATTTTATATATATACTCTCTGTTTCTCTCTATCTAATTTTACTCTAATATCTTGTCTCTAGTTTTTTTTTTTTTTGCTGCTGTTGTTGTATGTTTTGTGTTAATATCTTGTATCTGTGATGACATATTTACATCGTTTGAAGGCGATACATTAAAAAAAAAAAAATTTTTTTCAATTTAAAAATATACACAGAAAAAAACAAATATTTTCTTGATACAAAAATAAATTTTATTTATTGAACTAAACTGAAAATCATCATAAAAAAAAAAAAAAAAAAAAAACATAAAAAATTATTTAGTTTAATAAAAAAAATTCATTGAACATGACGCGAATTTAATTTATAACCAAAAAATTTAATGTAAAAAAATTTATTTATTTTCAATTAATTGAAATATAAATAAAATTTGTTTATTTTGGTGTAATTAATTAGATGTGTTATTATGAAATGTAATTAAAAGTGTCATGAAATTTTAAATAAATATAAATTGAAAATTAAAAATTACTTGAAATTTATTTGATGAAATAGAATTAAAATTAAATTTTTTGTGAAATAAAATATGATTTCTTTATGAAATTAACTATATATATATTTTTTTTTGGTTTCGCGAAAGTTAATTAAATTATCATATTGCATGATTTTGAATCAAAAATAATATTAAATTTTTACTTAAAAATAACATTTTCGTGCAATTAATAATTTCATATGTTTTTCATTATTTCAATTTTAAATTCGCAAACGAAATTCATTTAAAATTCTATTTTATTGTGAGATTTTTATTTTTTTTTGGATAAAATTACGATTTTTGTGAAATTAAAAACTACGTAAAGAATTTTGTTTAAAACTGAAATAATTAAATAGCAAGTAATAAGAGTGACTTAATTTTTGTATATTACAAAATTTTTTTTTTCATAATTACGACGAATTTTTTTTTGTGAATTAATTAATGAAAAAATTAAAATAAAAAATCATATTGAAAATAAAAACTTGTTTACATGTCCTCCAATTAATTTATTACAATCAAATAAATGATAATTCTATTCTCTCCCAAATAGATACACAAACATAAATAACATAAAAAAAAAAATTTATTCATATTTCTTGTTAAATTTTTATTTTAATTGAAAAGAATTTTTTAAAATCGTCATTTTTTTTTTTTTTTAAAGTTTAAAACATTGTTTTTTTTTTTATGTTAAATAAATTTTTACTCTCAATAAAGAAGCTTTTTTTTTTTTCTATTTATGTAATTTTTGTATCTATATTTACATATATACTACATAAATGTATCTGTTAGATATACACATATAAAAGAATTTTTTTTTTTGTATATACTTCAATACATTAAAATAATTTTATTGACTTTCCGGTAGAGTTTTCGCCAATTTTTTTTTTTTTAATATTTATATTAAAAAATTTCACCGTGTCTCTTTCTCTTCTCGAATATTAATATACAATTTTTATATTGTGTCTCGTGTGCATTTTATTTAAATTTTTCATATCATCAATTTTCCAAAAATCATAAATTTTTACTATCAACTAATACATACATAAAAAATAATAATAATTGTTTTAAAAAATAAAATTGTTTATTCAGTTTGACAAAAAAAAAAAAAAAAAAATGTTCTTTTTAAAACGTGGTCAAAAAATTGAAATTTTATTAATTAATTTCGCTAATTTATGGGTGATTTTAAAAAATTGATAATATTTTGAGCAAAAAAAAAATATTGTTTACGTAATTAAATTTTTAATTTATAAATTCAATATGAATTTTTGATAATCAATTTTACAATTTTATAAATTACATAGGATTATATGATTTGTGCTGAAATTAACAAAAAAAAAATAAAAACATAATTTAAGAAAATAGTGCAATGTTTTCTCATTTTTGAAATTGTGATTTGGCATTTAAGAAAATTAGTAATTTTAAAGAAATCATTGATTAAATTTTTATGTAAATAAAAATTAATTCTAGTTTATTGACATAAATAAAAAAAAAAAGTTATGTAAAATTGAATAAATTTCTAATTAAATTAAATTTATTTCAATTAAATTAAATAAGAAAATTACTAAATTTAAAAATAAAAAGTATTATACTAAAACTTATGTGATTACTTTAAAAATTGCTCAAAGAAAATTAAAAATTTTATGTAAAAATATCAAATTTAATTTGAAAAATTATGTTATAAAAGTTATATATGTACAAAATTTCAAAAATTTTATATAAGTGAATTTCGCGTAGTTGAATAAAATAATAATTAAAATTAAAAAAAATTTATGTGATTACGTCAAAAATTAAATTTTTATCCTAAAAGAGTACATTAAAAATTTACGTAAAATAATATAAATTTAACATTTTATTAAAAACTTTCACATATATTGTCTCACCTGTCAACAATGATATCTACATTTATATATGTAAGAATATTTTTAATTCAATTACCTGTATTTTTATACTATTAATTCTTATTTTCTTTGTCGTTCTTTTCATATACTACAAAAAAAAAACTTACACTTTTCAATGACATGTGAGCTTTTAAGTCAGACAGAGTTATGATAGTATGTGCAAAAAAAATAACATAAAAACATTTAAAAGCTATTTGTGAATAGAATCGAATATCTACTATAAAATAAAATAAATTTTTTTAATATTTGTTTATTCATTTATTCTGAAAAAGTAGCATAAAACTTATAAAAGATAATTTTTTCTTAAAGTTAGAAATATTTATTTTTTTATTTGTAAATTTAATTTGCAAATATTAAATTAAATTATATAAATTTTTTTTTTTTTTAAATTTATTAACTAATAATTGAAAGATATTTTGTACTAATTTGTTTATTTTCATGTCAATAAATTGATTTATTAACAACAAAAACAGCCAGAGAAACTAAATCTTTAACAACACCATCATACTAATTGTAAAATTTACTTTAATTAGCAAAAATTCTGTTAAAATTGTTGTAACTTGAACAAAAAAAATATCATTTACACAAAAAACTTCTTAATTTCTAATTATCTAAAATTTAATTTGTTTTTATCCTAAAGTTTAGATTTTAGATGATTTCTCAAGACTTAATTCTAAAAATATAAATAAAATCGATTTAAATTTATATTCAATACATAACTACCTTTGGAAAATTGCCAACATAATTTCAAAGAAATCCGATAAAAATTATAATTATTTGGTAAATAAAAAAAAGTAATTGTTAAAAACATTAAAGTGTCCAAAAAAAAAAAACAGAAATATGAATTTTCAAATACTTATGCAATGTTTACATATAAATAACAATGAAAACATAACAAACAACATATTTGAAATTTTAAAAATGTGGAAATTCTGTTTATAGCTTCTAGAAGTTTTGAAAAAAAAAAAAAATCCCACTAATTTAAAGAGTTTATTATTAAAATTTTTATAAAACTATGATTAATCATAAAAATTTATGGTTATTGAGCTGCAGTAATTTTTTGATGATGTAATTTCGGTATTAAATTTATAGTAAAAATTATTAAAAATTATTAATATCAAAGCGATAGTGTTGTAGACCACTTATGCTCAATGAAATGAGAAATATTTAATATATTATTAAGTTTTTTGGCAAATATTTTAAAATTTGTTTTTAAATATTTAAATGCTAAGAAAATTGATATTTTCTTATTATTAGTCGGTTTAGACCCAAAATAACTGCAAGCCATTGTAATTAATTATTTTAGAATGGCAAATTATTTAAAGAATTGTCATTTTCATAATTTGATTTATTGATATTTATATTTAAAGTGTATTCAATTTCAACGATATTTTTACAAAAATATTTTAAATAACTAAATTCTATTGAATAGTGATCGTTTTACATTTTTTAAACTATATGATTGCCATACACATTTAACACTAGCTCTCAATTATATATTATTCGTTGCTGTCGGAAATTTGTAGGTGTCTGAACAGACATTATTCATCAGAAATATCGAAATAATTGCTATACTTAATGCGGTAAATTCTGTAGAAGTTAGAATCAAATTGTAGCAATTTGATTATTTAATAGTAATCGGTTGGTTAGTCTTTTGTTTTTCCGAAAATGTTTTCGTGAATTAAAATAATAAATATTTATAAAAGTTGACCGGAAACTTGGGATTTTTGACATTTCATTTCATTTGGGTTGAAGTTTCGTTCCAGTTACGGTTCAAAACCGATTTAAAAAACCTAATAATTCAAACTAAGAGCACAAACGATTAAATATTGTCCAGTTTTTCTTCGGTTAAATTGGTTTGTTGGTCGGTTAAAATAATTTTGTATTGCATGGAATTGCGTTTCAAAAAGTTAAAAGACAAAAAAGTGGGGAAAAGCAAAGGTCCGACTCCGAATTGAAAATGAACGAAATAAATAAACCAATGTAGATACAGTTCCGGTTATGATTCAGCTTGAATATATTTTTCCTATACCGGTTCAAATACGAAATTCATAAAAATTAGCTTTTCAACTTTGGCTCGGTATTCGGCTTTCGTCCTATTTGATTGTCTGCTTATTATTATAATTGTAGAGATACATAAAATTTTTTTGCGTCCAGGAATGTAAAACGTCAATAATTTGTCACGACTCATTCATTTGCTATCAAAGATTTTATTATAACAAAAACCACATTGTCTCGCAACATTTAACAAAATAAACTGTCAAAAATGTTGCCAATTTTATATTATAGAAAATATTCCGGTATCGACAATAAAACTGAAAAACTTAAAGTTTTTATTAGATTTTTTTAAACCATTTCTCAAAATAAAATTATAAAATTATTTTCGGTATTCATTTAAGAAAATAAAAAAAAAAAACAAGATAAAAAAAAACCTTCGACCTCGTTTTTCTTTTAAGTACTAATTTTAAATCTGCTTCTCTAATTATACTTTTTTTTTTTTCGAAAATAAAATCATAGTTCAAAAACATATCAATGCAAAATGAATTTTTATTTATAAAATTAGATTTTTTGGTTGAAAAAAACTATTTGAGGTAAAATTTCAATACGATTTTACGTTTTTATTTTGTAAATTATATTTTTACATTTTCGCTTGACAACAATTAAAAAATTTAAATTGTCATCTGACCAAAAAAAAATTAAAAAAATTCAGTCCTTGTATCCAAAACAACAAAATTTTACTTTATGTTTTTTTTTTGTTTTTGAGAAAATTGCAACGAAAATAATTTTCAAATTTAATTATTTTTCCTACAGTCTTTGTTAATTCAGTGAAAATCTGAGAGAGTTTTACAATTAATTTCAATTTTGTAAAATTTTCAGTTTTTGTTTGCTTTTAGTAAATGAAAGATTTTTTGTTAAAATAAGAAAGAATTTTAAATTTGAAATTATTAATATTTGAATAAATCTTTTTTGGCTTGCGAATTTCGTAATTTCTTTCTATTTTTTTTTTGTTTTTTTTACATAAATTTATCATTAATTTTATTTTGTATCTTTGTTTTGCGTCTTTAAAACCGTCTTTATATGCTTGAAAATATATGAGTCAGTGTTTGCGTTTTATTAGGCCTTTGTTTGGTATTACAGAGTGTCACAGGTGGAAATTGGTCAACAGAAAAAAAAATATAATTTCAAATCAACACTAATGCTATTATCGTAATTTTCCACTATAAAACTCTAGGAAATAATGTACAAAGAAGTTGTGGGTTAGTTTACTTATAGTGAAATGATCGTACGAGTTTATATCTCACAGAATTGTTTAAGTCGACCAAAATCATAAAGCACTCAATGTTAAATTTATATTTTAAGTTTGTCCAAAACATTCGTCAAAAACTTTTCGATCAATTGACAATGTTTACCGATCTACAATTCTTTGTACTATCTATCAGCTCGTTGTTTTCATTTAACGAAATTCTGTATTCTGTCATAATTTCGAATAATTTTTAATGATATACTGTATATTTTTAAAAGCTCCCGGTACTGAAATTTACATAAACAAAGAAAAATGGATAATCAAAAATCTTTATTTTCAGCTAAGAAAAAAAAAATTAATCATTCATAATCAAAACGTTTTGACAATTTACAACACTTCCAAATTTTAATTTAATTATTCGTATTTATAGATAAATTTAAACGTATACCACATCAAATTCAATATCTAAAATTACAAAGTTACAAACAAAAAATTATACGAATTTACAAATTACGTTAATATTAAATGAAATTAATTAAAATTTAGTTAAAAAAAAGAAAAATTAATTTAAATCACTGCGGTGCGGATACAATGAAGTCATGAAAAACGGATTGCATTTTTGTTGTTTTGTTTGATTTGTAATTATTTCAAAAATTTCTTAAATAAAATTTTTAAGAACACATCTGAAAATAAAATCATCACATAAAAACCAATAGAAAAAATAAAATGTTTATATTTATAAGATTTAATTTAAATAATTAAGTATATAAAATATTTTTTTTAGTCATTTAAGACTTTTGTCATTCTATTTATAAATACTAGAAGAGAAATAAAAATATTATAAAAATCTTCTATTTTTCTAATATATTTAGATAACAAAAAAAAAACCAAAATACCAAAGATTAAATTTTGGGGCATGTTTACAATAAAAAATTAAATATGTTTTTCCAAGCATCCTATCCACATAAGGAAATTTATTAGCAAAAACATTAATAGTTGCAGAAAAACATTGACAATTACAAACTAATTCTCTACAAGGACGCAATTAAATGGGTGGTCGGAACAATTTTTTGGGGCATCACAAACGGTAAGAATAATAACTACCAGATAATGTCCAAAAATAATGTGATGTTGGCTGCATTTCAATTAATTAAATGGAATGCACCTGATTATACTCAGCAGAGACTTTTATGGCTTTGAAGCAATTTTAGACGTGTTTCTGTTATATTTGGTTTTTATTCAAATTAACACTCAACGAAGTTCTCATTGGTTTTACAGGAAATTTTGACTAGCAGTAGTTTACTAGCCTGCTTTAAAACTTAATTTTATGTTGCTTCTAATGTAATATTAATAGCGTTTAATATCTATTTGAAAATGTCGTCACATACTAGTCAATATTATATTATCAATTTATCTAAGAATAAAGCTTTGTATCCTTTTCACAAGTTCTTCATGATAGTTTTCACGAGGTTGAAAAATTTCATTTCACTGCTGACTACACACTAAGCTTAATCAATTTATTTAAGGGTGAATTTTAATTAAAAAATCAAGGACAACTTTTTGAAATTTTACCTTCAATCTGTGTCGTTTATGCCAACATGAACAGACAGACAAAAAAAAACTTAATTATCACATTTTTTTAAAAACGCAATTTACATAAAATTTACATACTATCTTCATTTCGAAATTTCATTCGGATGGAGTCAAGTTCTTTAATAAAATGTAAAATATTCTTTTTTATTTTTTTTCATTTTTGTTGTTCATTTCACAAAATTTTGAAAAGGTAAATTTAGAATTTTTCTTTAGTTTGCTTCTTTTTGGATTTCAAAAATTCTTTTTGGTTACATGATCGTGTCGCTAAAATGTTCTATTTAATTTTATATTAAAAATAAGAAGTAAAAACTAATTTTAAAAAAGGTGATTTTTCAGTAAAATAAAAAAAAAAAAACATAGAATTTATGTAGAAATTTGTTTAAGTGCCAAAATTTACGGAAATTTATATGTAAATTTTCTTATTTTTATATAATAATGTTTTAAGTAATTTAATTTAAAATAAGATAAAAAAAATTTTTTTTAATTTTGAGAAAATAGTATTTTATAATATTTGCTTAATGTACACTTTTGTAGACGAAAATAATTTACATTATAAAAATTAGTGTTGAATAATTTGGCGTTGATATATTTTAAAAAAAATAAAAACATTTTTGTATTTAGAACAAAATAATTTTTTACTTCCTTATTTGATCATTTTTTTTTTTGGTATTTTAAAGTTTTGTCTTTGGTTAATTTTGAAGAAATCATATTTAGTCCTATGTCAGATATAGAAATTTTCTGTCAACCTCTTTTGGCAATTATGATAAGTATTTGTTAATTTTTAATTGGTTAATTCACATTTTTATAATATTCTTTGGCCTAATTAAGTAAAATATTTCTTTAGTTTTTCACTTCTCAACGTTTTGAAAATTTGCCAACATATGACAATTACTTTTTGACATTTTGAAATCAAATTCTGCCAAACAATCAATTTTCCAAAAGACGAGTTTTTATTTTATATACCGCAAAGTGACATGTTTTGCGAAAATTTGTAGTTTGAATATTGTGCAATCAAAGTCAGAACTTCTCTATAAATGTCAAAAAGTAATTATCATGTTTTTGGCAAATTTGAACAGATATTTTGTTAGTAAATTTTTTGGCAATTATGTCAATTTTATGTTAGTTAATTGAAATTTTGGTACATAATGATTTAAATTCACCCTATTTCTTTTTTATTGTTTCAACTGGCCGGAATTGGGTTAATAAAATCACTAAAACAATAAAATTTTATTATCTACACGTCTATAAGCAAAATTTCAAGGTTTACATTCAATTACAAATTGTAATTTTTTCAATAAGATTTTCAATCAATAAATTTTCTATTAATATTCAATAATATTTTTTTTTTTACACTAATTTAATTTAATAGTTTTTTGTATGTTTAATTATGTTTGATATTATATTTTTAGAGCCCTTTTCAAGGTTAATCATAAATTTTTCATATTTATTTCAAATTAATGTAAACAATATTGTTTTTTTTTTTTTTATTATTATTATTTACATTATAAATATTTAGATAAAATATGATTTCCAACAGGGAGATTAATTATTTTATGATTCGTGGTTTTAAATTGAAATAAATTTTTAAGCTTTTTAAACTATATTTAGAAATTATAATTGTAAAACAACTAATTTTTTTTTTATATTATAAATATTTTCTAATAATTATAAATTAATCAGGCGCCAAGAATTTTTTTCTGTTTATTGATTAAAAAATTGTTTTATCATATAATTTCCTTATAAATTCTATAAAATATGAATTAAACTATCGCTAAAAAAAAACATAAGATTTATAAAAAATTATAAAATTGATAAAGAAATTCAATTTCCAATTGAAAAATGGCGTTTTTAAGTAATTTTAAATGAAATTTTTATGAGATTAAAAATTTCTTTTTAGCTAATAAAATGTAAAAATATAGAAAAATTATTGTATCGACATTGTTATCACGATTATCATCACTTTTATTCACCAGAAATTAAACTTCAAATTATAAACACATTTACCATAACAATTTTGAAGAGCTTATTTTGCTGAATTTAATTTAAATTTTAAGTTAAATTATTGATATATTTTAAATATTTTATTTTATAGAAATGGAAATTTATTGTTAAGATCACTTGATTAAATATCGATTTTTTTTATTATATAATAATTTACTGGGTGGTTCGGTTTGAAAGTACTATAAAAATAAAATATAGCTTAAAATGTGTCGAGTGGAATTATTTCCGAGTAAAGATTAGATTACTAAAATAAGAACTTTAGTTACTGAACGAACATTGACAAGTTATGTTTTGAACAAGATTGAGTCACCCATACCGAATCATAGAAACATATTAAACTTGAAATTGGACCCGATAAACCTCTGGATTATATTGCAAATAAGGCTACCTATATTTTTCATTTTAAGCAATTTGAATTTTCCAAACATTTTTTGTTGCTATTCCGTCAAACTTTCAAGTGTGGTTGCCATATTTGTATCCCAAAGTTTATTAAGCTTATATAAGATATTTTATATTATGAATGCACACCCAGTCCTAGTAGTTGAAAAGAAAAAGAAAACGATTAAATCAAATATTTGCTTTTTATGAACCAATCATAGAAAATTGGAAATTAGGGTAATTTAGCACATTGACTTGAATTTTTATGCTAACTTTATTTCAATATGACACATTTCTAAATTAAGAATTTTAGTAGGTCGATTTCGATTTTGATTATTAGACTAAAATTAGAATAACGAAAATCTAATTAAAAATTCTTTAAAAGATTTCTGTATATGTTTTAAGAAATACTCATAAAATCATATTTAAAATTTAATATTACCATTTGTTTTTTTCAATTTCAAAAAAAAATCATTGTAATTCAAAAAAATACAACAGAATCTACTCTCTAAGATATTGTATTGACATCGAAAGAATTGCCCTATGTGACCCTAAAAAATAAAAATTTATTGCACAGATTTAAATATTATAGATTTTTATCGTAAAAATGTTTGATTGCCAATTATGGAAATTTTCAATTTATTTACTAAACACACATATGTATGCTCTTTTATACATTCATGATATTTAGATATCGTTTTCACTTTATTTAATGCTTACAGGGTGGTATTAAATAAAAAAATATTTTTGTACTGAAATACTTTCAATTATTTGTTAGGAATATATTATATTATACTTTTTTTTTTTTGTAAATATTTATTAAATTAATGCGTATTCGAAATTATATATTTATACAAATTAAATATAATTTATATTAACTCTATAGTAATCGATGGGTTCAGAATTATACGGAATGATGGCTTAGTGATAGAGCATAACCTGTGGTGCGGTAGATACTGGGTTCAACTCCAGTCAATATTGACATCAATGTTAGTCTAAAATTACTCAGCTTTAAGTGAGTATTAGTAATAAAATTACAATAAAGTGAGGAAAACGGATATTTGGTAACAACAAATGTCTCACTAATTAAGTCATAAGCGATTAAAGTTTCTTCGCTATAAAGAATTCGGAATCCATATAAAATTATAAGAATCCATAAGAAATTAATAGGTTCAAATTGCAATAGAATATTTAAAAACGCTTAGTGAGAGGCCTAGCCCGGATTTAGGTAGTTGTGCCATTCAAAAAAAGATTTACAAAGTGCTGAAATGTATCTTCATATAGATGAAGGTAACAGTGTTTTCCGTATTTTTACCTAGGATATAGAACAGAAAATATTGATAGTTCTTCATTTTTCACGATTTTTGGAACAGAGAAACCACTAAATGTTAAATAAATTACTGGTCTTATTTAGAGAAAAAACTTAATTCACTGATGACTATCAAAACTTTATTTGTAAACTAACAAAACTAGTATCACGTAATGTGTACTCTTTATACAGTAATAATGAGTGATACAATTTTAATTTATATTGTACACCTAATTCTGTTTTTACGCGATAGATATGTTCCCCGAAAACTCACGTAAAAAATGATATGGTATTCATATAAAAGTAGAGGATTGGTTCTACATTAAATGGTTTTAAATAATTTTTATTTAATTCCATTTAATGTCGTTTAATATTTATAATATAGCAAAACACTTTTAATGTCACTTTAATACTTAATATCAAACAGCAAGCGTGTACTATACGTTTATCAAACTAATGTGAGACAAAATTCGAGAAATCCCCTGCAGTTATGAGTATTTTTTCGAATCGCATTAAATCAAATCCAATCGCGTAAAAAAAGAACGTATTGTTTTTGTTGAATCGCGTTAAATCAAATTCACGTAAAAAAAAGTTCGCCTAGAAACAGAATCAGGTGTACTAATAATCTACAATAAATTTTGTGGAAATAATATCTTAAAATATTAAGTGTTAATTGAATCTCGTTGTGATATAATGGGTTAAAAATCGAAGTAACAAAAAGATATATAATTCATTTATTTGATTTTGTAATTTTCTTCAATTTATAAAATGATTATTTTTCTGTTCCACTGTTTTGGTTATTCATTTGCAAATTAATATTTGCTAAATTATTTTCAGAAATTTAATTTTCCAATAAAGAAAAAAAAAACTTGGAATATTATCACAATTTTGCATAAATGAAATTTGAAGAAGTTTTTATTTTCGAAAAAAATTGAATTTATTTTTTTTTATCATGTTTTTCCATAAAGTTTTTTAATGAATTTTGTCTATGTAAGTTTTTTTTTTTTCGATGGGCGTACAAATAATATTTTTGTAATCAAATTTTTGTATTAGTTTATAAAATTATCAGGAAATCTAATTATAATTTTTTAAAGAAATAAACTAAATAAAATTTTCTATAAACGAATATACCGTATTTGAAAATAGATTCAAATTTTTCGATTTTTAAAATCTTTTTTGTAAAATCGGAAAATTTGAATATATTTTAAATATATATTCGGTAAAAATTTTAAGCTCGATAATTTTATGAATTATTATCAGTTTTACATTAAATTGGATTACCCAGGCTTACAATTTTAAGAATTATTATCAGTTTTACTTTAAATTGGATTATCAAAAACAAAATCCTGTCGTCTTTAAAGGAACTTTGTATAAATCTTTAATATTGTATTGTATTTAAAATAAATTTTGTGAATCCTTTTTGCTCTTTTTTTTAAAAAAAAAAAAAAAATATCTTGTGAAATACTGAAAATATCTAAAAATATAAATTACATAATATAAAAATATTTTGATAAAATTTTTTCTTTTACATTTAGTTAATAAATTTTATCCTTCCATTTTTTATTGTGTTGAAATATTATTCCTTACACAAATCGAAAATATGTCCTAATTTAGTTTATTTGCAAGTATGTACTAATAAATCGATTTATTATGATTTCTCTGTCTGTAGTTTTCCATTAAAGAAAATCTAATTTATGTATATTTACAAATTTTCTCTTTAATTCTGTTTTTTTTTTTTAGCATAGACCAAAAATAGGGAAGCCATATTGATAGAAAATTTGTCATATATATTAGAAAAATCCTTGTGTATCGAATTTCCACTATTAAAAACTAATTTAGAATCTGAGGGGATAATAAAAATCTTTCGAACATCGTATAATGTAGTGTTTTTTTCTTCAAACAAATATATTATTGGAAATGGAAAATAAATTTAACAAAATTTATTGTAAAGTAAATAAATAATGTATAATTTTTTTTTTATCTGAATTACTTTAACAAGAAATTTATTACCTTCACATGAAAATTTTTCCTTTAATTTTAGTTTTTCGTTAACATTAAATTTCCTTAGCACAAAAAAAAAACTTATTGGCGACAGACTATTTTTTTCGTCTAATTATTATTGTAAAAATTTATGATTTTAAAAGGATTTTAACTTTTTCTATAAAATTTTACTCTGGAAAATACATTTGATTTGGAATTTCTATTCATTGTTCCGGAAGTTTAAACAATTTTAATTTACTAAATTTGTTTACTAATTTAAATGAATTTATTTTCTTTTTTTTTGTGTAAATTGTAATAAATTAAGATTTTTTACATAATTCAAAAAGTTTAGCATAACTTTCAATTTTGTTAAATTATAAACTTAAGTACACCTATAACTACTATATTTTTATTACATCAATAATAAACTTCCACTAATTCCCAAAGCTACAAATGTCATCAAAAAATGATTAAAAGATTTCTGAA
Source organism: Empis livida (assembly GCA_963932195.1). Lineage (NCBI taxonomy): Eukaryota > Metazoa > Arthropoda > Insecta > Diptera > Empididae > Empis > Empis livida. Next base: position 17,159,331 of record OZ010648.1, read on the forward strand.
ATTTTTGAATTAAAAAAATGAAATTTAATTTTTTTTTTTTTAAAAAGTTATAAATTTCCAACAACAAAAAATGAAGCAAAAAAAATACTTATCTATAAATAGATTTTATAAAATTCATTTTAGTTTTCACCTTCCATTTTTTTTTTTCCACTATATTTCGTTTTTCACAAATTTTCCGTTGACTTATTTTATAGTTTACTTTTCTTTTTCTTATTTTTTTTTGATTGTGTGAATGAAGATAGAAAAAATCCTATAGTTATGAACAAAAATATTTCTTATGTCCTTATAGAGAATACACTCTGAGGGCTTTAAGTAGTTTTAGTTGTTAAGTGAAGACAAAACTTGAAGTGCCTTTTAAATAATAATAATAAAAAAAAGTAAGAAAAATATATTATTAATAATTTTTTGTACAGAAACGTGTGAAATTCTATATAAAAGGAGCTAAGGATTGGGAGAAGGATTCGATAGGAAAATGAAATTTTTTTTTTGATAGAAAATCTGACAATATATGTAAATGTATTTACAATTTTTTTTATAGTTAAAAAGTACTAATGTTTTTTTTGTTTCCTTCTGTCTGTCCGTGTTTTCGTAAATTGCTACGTAAATTACTATTAAACGTTAAATGAAACAATTACAAACAAACAGTGGCAGTTATCAAACTAAATTGAACGTTTTTCATGTTAAATTCGTGATTGTTCAATATTCGATTGAAATATAAGGGCTTTAATTTGAAAAACGTTGAATTTAACCTGAAAATAGAAAAAGGATTACTTCTACACTATTTTTTTTTTATAACAAAAACTGCATTCCTTTATGCTACACAACTGTCAGAAATCAATAAAAGGATTTTGGCCGAATAAAAATTTAATTATTTAATTTAGAAAATATACAATTTAATTTTTAACTCAATATTCGAACAAACCCCTTAAATTTAAACCTTAACTAATAAGTCCAATAGGATACATTTTATAAATTCACATTTCACTCAAATACACATATACGTTCAAAATAAAACAGCTTTTGTATTATAAACCACATCCGACGACAAATATTTTAGTTGTCTTTGGTGCGGTGTCACTGTTGAATGAGTTTATAGAACTTGGGGAGAGAAAGAAATAAAATAATAAAACAGCTTGCCAAAATGTACTTAAAACGTTCTTTTTATTTATGACCCATATTTTTTCTGTTCCAAGTAGATATGATTTCGGTTCGTGCATTTCCGTACTTTTTTTTTATGTGTTGTTCTTGTTGATTTCAGTTCAGTGTAAAATTTTCAACGTTTAATTTTGATTTTTGGAGTTTTGATAATTTTTACTTTTTAAATAAAATGTGGAAATAAGTTATTAACAAGAGTAATATTTATTGTCTTGATCCATCATATTTAATTGATCAATTTAAGATTTTCTCATAAAATATGCATTTTCCAATTTTGAAAATTTAATCAGATTTGTTTACCCCATTAATTCAGAAATCTTTCACTTTAGACGACTTTATTTATATCAGTTGTAATTGTCTGATTTACGAAATCTTGTACATTTTGTTTCTGTTGTAATTTCACATTTAATTTTAATTTTATATCCTTTTTCCTTCATTTCTAAATACGGAAATTTACGAAAATTGTTTTGTAATAAATAAAGTTTAATAAAGTCAAAAATATCGCTAGTATAAAAAAATTTAATCCTTTTTTAATTTAATTTTTAAGAAATATCCATTTGTTACAGCTAAAAAATTTCATAACCTTAATAAAAAAAAACTTTGTTAAGGATTTCATTTTCAAGACCTATTTCTATATGAACTTTCAATTAATTAATAGGACTAAACATTTTTTTAATTAGTTTCGGTAATTTAGACTCGAATTTCCTTGCGTTTTTCCTTGGGATCATATAGGGTCTCAACTTCAGAGTTAAAAGAGTTAATCAACTGCACAGTTAACAATTAACTCTACAATTTGTAAAGATTGTTTATTGCAATTTGGGCCTGCATTCCGTACCATAAATCTCTTCATAGTGACTAACATCGACGTTTCACTTACTACTAAGCAAACTGTGGTCTGTAGTCCTGAAAAAAAAAACATCTGAAATTATATTTCTATTTTATGTTGAAATTACTAAAAATTCTAAATGTAAATTAAATCGTCCTACGCTATATTAAATATTCAAATAATTTTAAATAAATATTTTCGAAATTTTACCTTTTTTTTTCCGCATGAATGTCAGTCATTAAAAATTTTTCTTAAACCTTTTTTTTTTTATTTGTCTGAACAAAAGAAAATCTATTTTTAAGAACAAGAAAAAAAAAAACTATACATTTTAATGAAATCCTTGAATAAAATTTTTTAAATCATATACAAAAAAAAAAAAAGATACAAGAAAAAAAATTCAAATCCTTTTTATTAATCTTCATTAAAATATTTTTCCTTAGATATAAAAAAAAATACGGTAGTATATATTTTCCTTGACATTTTTTTTTTTGCATCATCATTTTCTCCTTAATACATATAAATTTGTAATTTTAAACATTTTTATACAACATAAAAAAAGTTTTTTTTTGAGCACATGTAAACAAAAACATGGAAATATAAATAAAAAAAAAAGCTTTAAAATAATTTTTTTTTTGTCCTTCAGTACATAACACAAGAAATAACCAAAAAAAAAAATTGTAGGAGAATGGAAATTACAAATAAAACTTATGTTTATATCCAATTCCGGTTAAAAAAAAATTCTCCCCAAAGCGCAACAACTAACTATTTTTCAATTAAAAGAAAACTTAATAAAAGTTTTTGTAGGACAATGAAAAACTCCTTAAACATTTGTATAAAATTCTCAAAAAATTTTCTAATAAAAAGAGCTTTTTATGCCAAAAAAAACTTGTTTTTGATCTCTTCTCTCAAATTTTATTACTCTCTCTCTCTCTCTCCATCTCTCTTACTTCCTCTGCCTCTCTTTTCATCTTTCTTCCTCCTTCTCCATCTCTTTCCATCTCTCTTCCTCCTTCTTCCTCTCTCTCACCCTCTCTCTCGCTCTCTCAGCGTAAAAGCGTAAAAGTAAATCTGTAAATATTAAATATCCTTGAGAAAAATGCAATTTAATTTTTTTTTTGTTGAGTTGTGAAAATCCTTGAATATGTAAATGTATGTGTTAAATAATATTAACTGGAAAGAAAATCAAGGTTAACGAATACATTAAAAAAAACTTACTACTCAAATACATGGATAAAAATTATTGGTTTTGTTTGCGAATTGTTTTTAAAACTCATTTAAATATAAAAATGTCAACTCTTGAAAATGTGCTTTTTTTTTTAATTTGAGAATTATGTACTTATTAATAATATACTTTTAAAATATTTTACGTCATTAATTTGATTTTGATTTATATATATATATATGTATGTGTATAATAAGTACAGCAAGAAAATGTGTATTTTTAGAAAATACTATAATAATATTATTTTTGTTGTCTATATTTATTTTTTGATAGTAGAAAATGGAAATGATTATAAATTTACGATTTTTAAATTACTATAAAAATATTTTTCACGCATGAATTTTCTTTGTAAATATATTTTTAATTTCGTCATTTGACAAGGCAAATTTTCGTTCTATAAAAGGTATAGAGTAGGGTTACTTACAGTAATTTCGTAATAATTTTGCGTAATATTTTATGATTGTAATAAAATGTTTTTCAATCAAAATGATTAATTGTAATTAACATAAACGAGATTTAATTGAGCCGGGTATTACTACATTTTAATCTTATTTATGTAGTTGAACTAGTCTGCAAGTTAAAAAATTAGAATACATATATTTTCTTAAAGCTTTGATCAAAACTTGTCTTGAATTTATTTTGAAATAAGTATTTTTCAATCGAAATCAATTTAATTTATTGTTATCCGTAAAAATCTGCATATTTGATCACAAAAAGGACATTTAATAAATTTAAACAAAAAAATGTTTCAAAAACTAAAAACTGTGTTTGAAAAATGGAATTTTTAAGAAACGGAAACTAGTGTAGATAATCGGTTTTTGGAAACTTTTATCAGAACTAAACCCCTGTACATTTTCATAAATTCTATTAAATTTCAGAAGTTTTTTTTCGCTTGTAACTAGGAATACGAAATCGGTTCAGGTTCAATCGAAAAATTTTTATTGGTTCGGGTTAAGGTTTCAAGCAAAAAGAAAGAATATATTCATTCAAAATGGTCTTAGGCAATTGTATTTCTAAATGAAGATATTTACGGTTGTTGTTATTGCGAAATATATTTATGGTAATACTATTTACTAGGTAGTTAAACTTAAAACGCTTCAAACATTATTCATTTTTGTTGAAAAACACAAATTTTTAAAAAAAAATTTCTTAAAAAAGCAATTAACACGTTCGCATTAATTACGGAATAATGCGTAATTGGAGTTTCTACCCTTACATATGTAAAAAAAACTTCTGGAAAAGCCAAATTTTGATTACAATTTCAGTCTCTATTCTATACTATTATGGTTACGTACGTTTCGTATTCCTCAAATTTTTATTGATGTAATTTGACGTACATATTCCCAATTTTGATATTAGAGACACAAATAACGTCTAAAGTTATATCATGTCACTTTTATATGAAAAAATATCTGTTTCTGAGTGAAACTGTTGAATTTTAAATGAACGCGAACGTGTTAAACAATTAGGAAAAATAACAAATAAAGTTTTAATTAAAGAGGTATTTATTAGGTAAATTTGCTTGTAATAATTCCGGGATTTTAACAAGTAGAAATTATAAAAATTTAGGTAAATATTTTTTATACTTAAAGTAGCTTTTTTATGTATTTGGGGGAAAAAAGGATTATAAAACTTAGTATGAAAATTAAGCACAATTAGTTTTTACCCTGGATTTATTCACGGTTAACAAAATATGTAAACCAGACCGGATTCGGGTCGGTTTGCATCTCTAGTTGTAATACATTTTGATAAATTTAATGTTGTAAATCGAAAATCAGATAATTTTCATAAATTTTAATATATTTCTGTAATTATTTATAATATTTTAACAAATTTTAATAAATCTAATTATAAACACATTGAAAATCTGTTAATAATCCCTGAATTTGTCTTCAATGATAAGGAAACCGCTACAATTTTTCAAAAATTATAAGAAATGAATGCTAAAAAATTTGGAAAATTGTAATTAATTTTTAAATAAATTCTATATCTAATAAATAGTTCGTACATATTTTTGTTTAATTATTTCCTGTCCTTTTGTGACATTATGAAATAATAGTAGTTCTATAATTTTTCCTATAACTGAGCTTAGATACTGAAAGTTACTGAACGAAGAGCATAAGAGAAATTTCCCAAAAAAAAACAAAAAAAATAGAGAATTTTACATTAAATTATGCTTTTTTTTTTAGTGTGTTTATTTATGTTTTGTTGCGCAATAGTTACAATTTCTCTGTATTTATATTATTTTATTTTGTATTAGATATTCTGCTGCTGGTACTAATAATAAATATACATTTTTTTTTCTGTAATTGAAGGAATGGTATCCATAGTGATGGAATATTTTGCATGTTTTGTTTGCCTTTTAAAAATATTAAATTAATATTTGTAGTACAACAATTTTTTTTTTGTGTCATATTTGTTGTGTAGAAAATGTTTATTATTGTGTGATGGTGGTGATTTTCATTTATATTGATCTGCAATAATTTGCAGCATTAACAAAAAAGTAAGTGATTCCTATTTGAAATTCAAATTGAAAATCACTATCCACTGACTGTAATTGACTTTTATCAAATTTAAAAATTATTTGAAATAAAAAATGAAATAAAAATATCATATTTGTGACATTATAAAAATAAAGTAGGATATGGTAAATAAGATACTTTTTAAAGTTTTCAAATAGCACAGTGATATTGGAATTTCCATTACAGGACAATAAATAAATGTGACTATTTCTTAGTCTTTTTTTTTATTATTTTTAATAAAAAAAATATTGCAAAAAGAAATGAAGAAAAAAATTTCCTTGTTTAATTTTATTTTTTTTGTGACAAAGTGATTATTTTTTGAAGTAAAGTGTTATTTTTGGAACTGAAAATATTCTACATGAAAAATTTTCTTTTTTTTTTCTATTGAGAAAATTTAATTACATATATTTATTTGTAAATAATATAGCGAAAAGATTTTTACTAGTTAATAATTTTATGTTGTATAAGTTTGGTTTTTTTCCGGTATCGTGTTGATTTTTTCTGTTATGTCATAAATGTGTAACCATGTTTAAACAAAATAAAAAACCTGAATAAGGATATGTAGGAGGTAATTAGTTATTTTATATAATAGTTTTTTCTTGTTCTAAGTTTCATAGCTTTAAAAAGCTTTAAGTGCATTAATGATGATATTAAAGTTTTCTTTGTATTTTTACTTGTTTATAAAAAGTTATAATAAAATGTTTATAAAATATAATTTAGGGAATAAAATTTATCATTACTGTAGAAAAGACACCGCCACATACAATTTTCAGTTTAAAATTTTAACATGTTAACTATTTGCACACGTAATAATAACTTAATTCCACTATAATATAGATTTTTCAAAAAGAAATCACAAAATAGATTTTTTTTCGCAAAAGGAAGAACTTAGCGTAACTTAGCGAAAGTTGATAAAATCTTTATTAAGTAAATTCTGATCTATTTATAAGCCAATTGTTGTTTACTTTTATGCTACAAGATTGTTATGATTAACCCTTTGTTTCCTGGTCGTATATTATTTCTACCACCTATTAAAGAGGGATAATCTGTGAACAATAAATTTTTACTAATAGATGTCTCGGATATGTTGAGTAGTCTCATCCATTAACCAATAATTTTACCCCTGAATTCCTGTGAAAAAAATCAAAGCTGACTAAATGCAATTTGAATCCAAATGCAATTTGAATAATTTTTTAGCAAAAATATATTTTTATTCTGTAATTAAATATTCTGTATATTTTTGTTATTATTTCCGCTAATTGACAATATGGAGTTAAGCTTCAAGTTAGTTAATCAGCTAGCTCTTAAAACAGTTAGCTAATATTTGTGCTAAAACGGAAAATAATTTTTACATTTTCTTAAAAGGTTACTTTTTTTTGGGAAATAAGTTATATTTAATTAAAACACTTTAGTGTTTTGAAAATTTAATAGTTTTTGAAAAAATAAAAACAGATTTATGAAACGTAACTGAGACGATGAAATTGCGGTATTATACGAGGAAAATCACCATATATTAAAATTAGCTTTAAATTCATATTTTCATTTCATTTGTAACAAGTGCAAAAGGGTTAATTATAATATTAAAGAGTTAAAATTTTTATTTTTAATATAATTCTCAAAATAAATACAATAATATATCTGCTATTTTTTTAAATTTAATTAACCAATATTTTTTTCTACAGCTTTCTAAATAAATAATTTGAATATTTTCAATATATTTACTATAAAAATACAGAAATTTCCTTCCAATAATATGTTCTTAAGTAATTTTTAATGTTTTCATAACAATTTGCATAGTGATTAGTTTTTTATGTTTTTCTTCTTCTTGGTAATATCATAAGTTTAAAATAATAATAATAATAATAATAAATATATAACCGCGACCTACATTTTGTTTATTTTTATTTAGTGTAATTGTTGTCATGGGCACCCATAAAAAGCATTTTCATTTTCACCTTTTTTTTTTTGAAATATTTCGATGCCACTTGAAAATTTTATATCACCGTCTCTATTCAAATTATATATTATTATAAATCCTATTGGGAAAATGCATTATTTTTCATAATTTTCCTAATAAAACGAAAAAAACTGCCACCTACTGAAAATTTGCTTTTAAAAAAAAATCTGGAAATTTAAGAGAAAAAAAAAACAAAAAAAGTCATTTAAAATTGTTTTTACCATAAATTCCTTTACCTGGGTTACCTTCCCCTTCCTGTCTTTTTATTTAATTGACCTTGAAATCTAGGAAAAGTTTTTTGTTTTTGTGTTTATAATGTGATTATATTTATATTTTTAATATATTTAGTTACCATGGAAAATGATTTTATTGTTGTTAGTAACGGTTCTTTAAAGGGTTTTCATTTCTTTAATATTTTTGTATTTTCGTTAGTTTCCTTTGATTTTATTGAATAATAAGTTTTATATTAAAATTTCTTGATGAAAATAGAGCAGAAAGTTGTTAAACGGTTTTAATGAAACTAATATCGCTTTATGGTGATAATATTTATAAGTTGTCAAGTTTGCATAAATTTATTGTAAACTAGAAAAATGAAATGATTTGAGTAATTTTGTAATCGAACTTTGTAATTAATGAAATATAAAAAAAGGGTGGACTATTGACCTAAATATAATATTTAATATAAAATATTAAAAATAGGTTAAGTACATCATTTTTTTTTTACTAAATATATTACTACCACTTTAAGCTACCAATTCATTTTAGATAGTTAATTTAAATTTTTTTTATTTTAACATATTGATGCCATTTGAATTGAAAAAGTTTTCCTAATTTTCAGTTTCTTGTAAAGTTAATACTTTAACTTAATATTTCACTATTTTATATTAGTTTCAATTACATATTAGTTTCCAATCAGTTATAATAAAAATAATTTAATTACATTTTTTTTTTTCCAGAATGTCAGCAGATCGTCCACCTTCTCAAGATAGTATAGGAGGTCATGGTACAAAAACAACAAAAATAATTAATACAACAACAGGTACATCAACCACAACAGGAAATATGGTGCTGTCAGCAATACCATTAGATTCTGGTCATGTTGTAATACAACAATCAGCAACTACATCACGTATTGCCACACTTACAAATTCACCAACAACACACCACCAACACCATCATCAACAACAATTACAACAACATATTCAACAACAACAAAATGGTAGTAATGGTGTTATAAATGGTAATTTTGCACAACAAATACATCGTAATAATAATAGTCCACAAAAAATATTAACAACAACTGGTGGACATCATTCTGTTGGTCATCATTCAATTACAAAAATAATTGGTACATCAAATGGTAATGGTAGTGGTGGTGGTACATCAACAACACAATCAAAATATGTTATATTTCAACCAAATTATACAACAAATGATACATTTATTGGCCAATCAAATGGTGTTGGTAATATTGTAATTGTTGCTACTGAACCAATGGATATTAGTCATCCAGAACACCAACAACAATTACAACATCATCAACAAATTACAGCTGCAACTGGTACAACAATTATAAATACAAATAGTAATGGTGGTATTGGTACTACAGATGAAGAATTAACATCATTAACATGGTTAACAGATAAAAATTTAATAAAAGGTTTAGTAGCATGTGCTAATAAAACAACAACAACAACAACAACAACAGGAACAGTACAAGGTATTGGTAATAGTCCAGGGCGACAAATAAATTGTATTACTAGTAATAATAATCATGTTGGTAGTAGTAATGGTACTGTAACACCATTATCTCCAACAAGTGATTTTATGGAAGATTCAAGTGTTTCTGATGAAAATTTATCATCGGCAAATTCAAGTACAACAGATCAAGGTATTTGTGTTAGACAAAATACATCAAATGAATATTCTGCGGCAATACATCTTCACAAGTCACAACAGCATCACATTCAATATACAAAAAATAATAAAAATATTAATAATAATAATAATAATAATACGATTAGCAGCAAAAATCGTAATAATATCATATCACCAATTAATAATACAAATAATTCAGTAAATTTTACAACAAACACATCATCTAATAACAATTTAATTCAACAGTTACAAGATCACCAACCACATTTAAATGGAAATTTAGCTACAGCATTAGGTGCAACAACAACAGTACATGTTGGACCAAGTGGCACTACAACAGTTGTTGAATATAAATCATCAAATCAAAATTATTTACAATCAGCAGCAACACCAACAGCTGTACGGCATATTCCTAATCAGCAATTAGTTCCTCATTCTAATACAATAACTTCTTCTCCATCAAATTTATCATCATCAATTTCACCAATAATAACTCAACAACAACAACAACAATACAATAATAAAACTTTGAATAATTCCTTTAATCCAATCATCATTACATCTTCAACTATTCCAAAAACTTCTCAAAATTTATTAACTTCTACGGTTTCATCATCAGTGCCATTAGTTGTTTCAACAACAATAACAACAACTCCAACACCAACCACTACTACAACAACACATCATCCCCATAAAAAATATTTACGAGAACAAATGAATGGTTTTGATCATCAACAGCAACAAAACAACAATAATAATGTTAATAGTAATAATTATGCCACTACAAATAGTGTAAACGGTCAATATTCTTCATCAATGCCTTCATCAAATATTATTCCATATTCAGGGAATTCTGCTACTGGTAATATAACAATATCTTCAAAAATTAACAATCAATCGATGTAAGTTCAATCGAAACTTTGTAAAAAATAAATTTCTTAAATAATGTATTTTAATTTTATTATTAAGGCTTGCAGTTGCTGAATCACCACCACGTGAATATCATCAACAACATCACAGTACACCAAATAAATATGCTGATTATGATAACGATTCGTTAAAAGATTTTGAAATACCAAATGGTACTTTATCATCATCATCATCGTCCAATGGACGAATTTCATCAAGTGCACAAAAACAACATAATACATCGTCTGGTTCAGTATCACCATCAAAACAGAAACATCCAACGAATATGCCATATGATCCATATGTGCATACAAATTCTAAACCACCATATAGTTTTAGGTAAGTTTATTATTTGAAATTGCATTACAGTAATTTAAATTAAATAAATAATTATTAATGTAACACAATACAAAAATTTAAATAAATATGTAATTTATTTGCAGTTCTTTAATATTTATGGCTATTGAAGATTCACCTGAAAAAGCTTTACCTGTTAAAGAAATCTATGCATGGATTGTACATCATTTTCCATATTTTAAAACGGCACCAACTGGTTGGAAAAATAGTGTACGACATAATTTATCATTAAATAAAAGTTTTCTAAAAGTTGAAAAAGCACCGGTAATTTAATTTATATCAATTTATCTATTCTATTATCATTTAATTTTTATATTACAGAATATGGGCAAAGGATCATTATGGCGTGTTGAGCAATTACAACGGCCAAATTTAATACAAGCATTAGCACGTTCACCTTTCCATCCATGTTCAGCTATTGATAAACATTTACAGCAACATAAAAATAATCAAATGACAAATTCATCTTCAGTTAAATATACTGGTAGTAGTGGTATTGATAGTCCACCAATGACACCAGTTAAATCAAATTTAGATGCACGATTATTTCCAAAATTATCAAAAATGATTCGTGAAATAATAACAAAAGGTGATTCTAATTATGGTGATTCAACAACAACAACAACATCATCAGATAATTTAGGATTAATGGATAACGATGGCGGAACAACAAATTTCAACAATAATAATAGTAATACACTAAATAAAAATAATAATAGCATAAATATGGATTATTATACAACAAATAATAATAACTGTATAAAGCCAAATACGGGTCAAAATTATGAAAATGTTGAACGTTTGGCTAGAGATTGTGGTGCAGATAGTATTGATGATGTTAATGCAGCAACGGCAATGCTAGCTCTTAAACACGGACCAAAAGTTTTTACTGAGAATTTTAATAATGGGTAAATTCCGTAATATGCAACAAAAAAATATGTTTTTCAAAAGTTTTTTTTTTTCCAAATATTTTATAGATCACCAGTTATTACAAACTCTCCAAGTGAAGATCATACTTATTCAGCGGGCGGTGGTAGTTCCGGAAATAGTAGTGGTGGGGTAGTAGGTGTAGGTACTATTATAACAGTTGGTAGTAGTGGTATATGTAGTAGTAATTCAAGTGTTACTGGTCAAATTGGTTCACATAATGGTAGTGACAACGTTAGTAATGGTGTATCATCAGATGCTGCATATGAAAGTAGTGAGGAAAGGTAATTTTGAAAAATTGATAAAAATTTCAAACACAATTATTACGATTTAATTTTTAGTCACAATATAACAGCTGAAGAATTAGAAGAGCAACGTCGTGTTGAAGGTGTTGATGCGCTATTATCGTTATCATCAATGTTTGATATATCAGCAACACCATCACCGTCACCAATAAAACGTCCCTCATCATTAATTATTGAAGAAGAACACATATCATCATATATGGAAAATATACCACATTTAAATGGTAAAGGTATTTTAGCCGCAAATAGCACAATTGATGAAGGTTACAATACACCAGCTAGTTATTATAGTCATGTAATGTCAAATACAAATATATCAACAGGATCATTATCAGGATCACTTCCAAAGAAATTAAAACAATCACGTGGTATACGGGCAAAAATTAAACGTAAAACAGCATGGATTCGGTAATATCGAAAACGATATTTATCAAAATCGAACAAAATACACATATTACAAATAAATTGTCCTGATTAATGTTCAAAAAAAAAGTTAAAAAATTTAAGTCAGAAATAATTAAAAAAAAAATTGAGGGAAAAAATTAAAATTTTCGTTTTTAATTTACGGACAATCGAATTAAAGTTACGTTTTGTTTGGCACGTTTAGAATGTACGTGTTGTGATTTTTGTTGTGTGCTGAATTATGCACATAAAATTATTAATTTAGTGCATAATTAATAATTTTTAAATAATTGTTTATTTGTTTTTTTTTTTTTTTAAATAATTTTTCTTAGTTTAAATTCTAGTTGTTGTCTATTGTGTTTTATAAATAATGTTATTAAAGACGTTAAAGTCATTAAAATCTTAAGTTTTCTAATTTTTAGAATTTTAAGGACATAATATTTCAGGAATATAGAATTAAATCACAAGTCAAAATATTCTTTCTTTACTATAAATAAATGTTTTGGGAATTAAAATTTAAATAATATATTATTTTAAATTAATTATTTAATATACTGAAAAATTTTCAGACACAATTTTTATAGCGCTTTTGAAAATAAATATATAGTTTAGATTATAATCTCTGAAATAAAAAAAAAAAAATCTTTTTTGTGGATTTAAAATGATTTTAATTTTTTTAATAATTTTATTTAAAAATCTATTTCAATATTTTCGGATAATATAAATTTATATTCTAGCCATTTTTTTTCTAAAATTAAGTTTAGTTTTTTCGAAATTTCAGAAATAATTTGTAATTTTTAGTGCAATTATTATTAAAATTAAATTTTTGTGCAATATATTTTCAAAAAGAACAATGAATTTGATTTACAATTTGTCCGTAAAAAAAAAAAAATTGTACGAAAGGATTCTCAAAAGCAGACTGAAATTAATTTTTTTTATAGTGGAATATATTTGTAATTGCTAAGCAAAAAAAAGTGTTAAAAATTATTAATATGTATATTAATAAAATGGAGAATCTTTTTAAGTCCACAATTAAAGTTTTACAAATAATATTATTTTTTTTTATTTAGAAGTCGTATTTTTTTGTTAAGTCGATTGAAAATATTGAAATTTGAACCAATAAAGTTATTTTGGAATGAAATTTTACGTCCAAAATTACTGATAATTTAAAACAAAACTTGAAATTTTAATGAGATATTTTTTTTTTTTTTTTGATTTTAAACGCATATATGACACTTTAGAGAAATAATTTTGTAGCATTTAATAAAGGAAAATCTTTTGAAATATATAGTTAATAATAATTTTTAAAATAATGGAATGAATTACTTAACTTTCAATAATTTCAGTTGAAAAATACGACTTAATTATTTTATTACATAATTTTCTTTTAAAAATATAATTATAATAAATTATCTGTACAGGTAATTAAATAAAAAAAAAATGTTTCCTTGGTATATAACTACATTAAAAAAATATTCAAGTTTGATGTTAAGTTTTTATATAAAATTAAATAAAAATATCTATTAAATATTTAAATAATAGTAAGAAATTTTATTATATATTAAAAATAAAATTATTATTAAAAAAAAAAAACACAAATATTTTTATTAATTATAAATTTATTTAATTATAAGAAATAGTTAAAGAAAAATAATTAATATAAGAAAATATGTATAATACCTGAATTAAATATAATTAAATAATTTAGAGATGTTTTATGTTTTTTTTTTTTTTTTTTTGTAAGAAGAAAAAAAAATTATGTTTATAATATTTTTATGTAAAAATTTAATTTAAAAATTATAATTTTTTAAAATTAAATTAAAATTAAACTTGGTTTAAATGGTAACTAAAATAAACAACTTGAAAGTTTAAAATTATGCTAAATATATTGCAAATAGCTAATAAAAACAAAAACATAAGTTTTTGTATGTTAAATAATTTATATAATTAGTTATTTTTTAGAAAGTAAGTTACAAGAAAAAAGGATGCAATATTAGCTGAAACTTATACAATAAATTACGCAAAGAAAAAAATTAAATTTAAAATTGCGCTTAAAACGTTAAAAGTCGGTAACTGTAATGGACATAATCAGACTTGAGAAAATTTGTGTTAGTTAATAATATTAATGTGCTTTTGAATTGACCAAAAATTAGTTTAACAAAAATTTAGAGAAAATTGAAAAACTACGATTAATTTCGTGTCCATTAACTTAAAAATTTAGTACATTCGTGTACAGTAAAATGAATTGGCTTTGAAATAACAGATATTTTACTTACTTAAATTTTGAGAAACTTGCTAAGTTAAAAGTTTTCTTAAGTCCACTCAAGTCCATTTTTGTTGGTCGTATAATTTCTCATTTATTAGAAAACTGTCTTAAAAAAATAATTAACAAACCTTTAATTAGCGAAAGAAACTAAAAAAACAAATTTGCCTTATAAAAAAAAAAGAAGAAAATTATTAAAGTTTAAAAGAAAATTAAATTATTTTTACTTGGAAATAATAAATAAAAAAATATTAAGACTTAATCAAATTATTTAAATTATATATTTAAGAAAAATTAATATTTTCTAGTATTTAAATTATTATTTTTTTTTTTGTTAGTTTGGATTTCACATAAATTTTAAGATATTTTTTTTCTGTTTTGTTTAAAACCACGTAAATAATTTTTTTTTTTTAATGGAAAGAATTCTTTAATTAGAAAAATTATTAGTTACTAGTTTACTAATTATTAATTATTTTTTTGATTATTTTATTGTTATTCGTAATTATTTTTTGATTATTTAAAAAAAAAAAAATTATAGAAAAAAGTTAAATTAAAGATTGTTATAAAAAAAAATAGAAATATTAAAAAAAAAATAGTATAAATATATAAAATAATAAATTGAATATAAAATAAAAATGAAAATTTAGTTAATGTGGGAATTTATAATTTATGTTTTGTTTGTTTTATTTTAAAATTTTCTTTATTTTTCTTTTATTATTTTTTAGTTATTTTCTTTTTCAAGTCATCGATCGACGACCAACTATTTTATTTATAATCCAAGTTATAAATTCCAATATAAATTACGAGCACTTGAAGAATTAAGTGATTTATACGCTATTGGTTAATGTTGGTTATATTTCTTTATGGAAAACTCGAATGATAATCTAGATATTGCTTTTTTATACTTCAATTCGACAAATATGTTAAATATTCGTATTCAGAAATAAGTTAAATGCTCAGTTGATTTTAAATTTTATTTTACGATTTTTAAATTATACAATATTGTGATCGTAACTTCGACCGAAATTATTACTCCAAAACATTTTTGGAGGAAAAATCAATCGAATTCAAATTAAATTTTTCTTAATTTTATTTTATTCTAAAATTCTGGTTTCGATTTCCAAAGGTTTCAATGATAAAATTTATTTACAAATTTTACTTTTCAAATCTATAAAATATTTGGAATTTTGTACACTTGAAAATTATTATCAAAATTAATAATTCACAAATGTTTAAAATAATCTAGAATTAATTTGTACTTAAAATTTAAATCAATTATGATAAAGTGACCGAAAATCTTGTAAAGAAAATACCATTTTATTTTATTAACGATCTCCTCATCGTCAAAATAAATAAATTTTTTAGCTTAATACGTTTCATATATTTGTTACAAAACTAAATAAAATTGATTACCATATAAGAATTCAGCTTTTTTCATAAATATTGTGTCTCTGTGCCTCCGATTATTCTAAATATATGTAAATGTATATAAATCAATCTATTTATATTTAAATTATTATTTAGTAAACATATTTTAAATATATTTTAAATTTTTTTATTGGAAATATAAAAAAACCACAAAAAAAAAAACAATCATTAAAATTTTATAAAATTTTCTCGGAAATTTAGATGAAAAACATTAAGTATATACATTTAATTCTAAAATTGCAATTATTAAAATATGTTATAATAAAAATAAATTGGATAAAGTATGGTTAATGTAAAAAAGTATGTTGTAAAAATATAATTATAGGTAAATGAAATTTAAAAAGATAATAATTGTAAAAAAATTTCTTCTGAACCATAATATACCAGATACATCTTATTATAATTTAAACTATTATTTTGTTAATTATTTTTGTTGAATATTGATCTCTATTTGATTTTAATTATATTTTTAAGTTAAAGATAATTACTTATAAGTAATTTAACTAATAAAATTGTTATTTCTGATGTCGTGGAAATTTATGTTAAAAGAAGAATTTTAAGGAAATTGTTAAGGAGTGTTTTATATGAGAACAGCAGTTTTAATTAATCTTGAATACAGATAGGTATACAATATTTCGGAATAATAATTGTATCATAGCAGTTTCTAAAATTCAATTGGAACAGTATTTTAAAAGATTATTTCTAAACTTACTACGATTTCTTTAATATAATAATTTTGTTTCTTCTGAAAATTAAAATTAAAATCTATTTACTTTTAAATTCTATTGTAATTTAATTAAAAAATTAATTTTTTTTAAAAATTATTACATATTTTAAAACCAAAAAATTGAAATGATTAAAATATTTAATATAAATTTTGTGTCTTCCACTCAAAAACTCAAAAAAAAAAAAAAACATTCTAAAATAAAATTATAAATGAAATATAATTAAATTGGATATAATTATTTAATTAGATTGTTTTTAATTCATATTTTAATAATTAATTTTTCAGCAATTATTTGTTAATTTTTCTGTATAAATTTTTTTAAAATATATACAAACACCATTAATGCTTGTGATAAATATATAAATTTAATTTTTAACTCTAAATGGATCATAATTAACCCTTAAATATTTTATATAATTAAAAAAATTTAACGTAAAAGCAATATTTCAAAAAAAAAAAGGATGTACCTAGGATGTTTTTTTTATACAAATTAGAATGAAAATTTCCGAAAAAAAAAATATATTTAAATTAAAAATATGAAAAAATTTGTAAATAGATATAATAATAAAAATTACACACCAAGAAACCAAAAGGATAATAATCAAAATTTTATTATAAAAATTTAAATTTAAAAACTTTAAGTGCATATTAAAAAAAATACAAAATCTAAATGTAATAATTGAAATTATAAGATTTTTAAATTTTATGAAGAAATTAAATAAAATTTCGCTTAATTTGTTGTTAATAAAATATTTCCCACAAATAAAAATTCTTTTGTAAAATGAAAATTAATTAAAAATTTTCTATAATGTTTTTTTTTTTTATCCTGTAGATAAATTGTTTCTCTTTTTTCATTGATTATGTTTACTTGTCACTTAATATTATAATAAAAGAAAAATATTTTATTTACATAATAATTTTAAGATTGTAATTATATAAAAAAAAAAATGAAGTGATCTTATACTTAGAAGGATATGTTAAGGAAAAACTGAAATAAATTTAAGAAAAATTGTTTAAATTATTAAGTTTTTGTTTTTTATAGGATATTTTCGAAAGACAATCCCGAAAATTATGTAAAATTTAAGTGTTGTCCTTCAAATTCGAAAAACTTATTTTGAAAATTTGTTTACAAGACATTAATTATTATATCTCAACATTACATTAATATTTGGTCAGAATTTCGAAATTTAATTTGTTTATAAAATTAGGGTCACTTGTAAAATATGTGATTTTTTAAAAAAAATATTTAAAAGTTTATGAAAAAATATGTTATTTGTAGCTTATGGGGTGACCTAATACATTGATAATTATCTAATGCACTTTCATCATCTCGAATTTTGTAGAGGATCTTTGATTTTCGAATTTGACCTCTAGTAAAATTATATCTACGACGATGTAAAAAATTATTAAATAGATAATAAACCGCCAAAAATACAAAATTAGACCCGTCTTACAAACTCCAATAAAAATACATGTTCAGAAAACCGATTTTTTTTTTTCTTCTAAATATTTCCAGTAGATGTCAGCTCGCACTGATCATCGTTGTCGTTTGAGTAAAATTTTGACAGTTTTTATTTACTATTCAGTCGGATAGGACGTGTAGAATTTTTATCCGTCGTTTTGTTTAATTCAATGTTATTTATGCAAATTCTTAATTATTTTATCAATTAAATAAAATATATTTGCTCTTATCTATTTTAATCTCAGAATTTTTTAGTAATATTTTCATTAATATTGTATTAAAAAGTTATGATTTTAATATCGAAAATGTTTAAAATGAATTTTTGTTTATTAAAATATTAATATAAAAAAAAATTTCGGTAATAAAAGTGTCAGAAAAGATAATTTAAGCTAAAAAAAAAAAAAAACGAGATCTGATTTATTTACATATTTTTTATGTTTAGTTATAATGTTAAATAAATAAATAAAATTTAAAAATTTAAATTTTATAATTAATAATAATTTATAAAATTTAGTTAATAATATATGATAATTTTTTTTATTGGTTAGTGTTAAGATAAATTTTGAATTAGTGAATATAATAATAGTTTTATACTTGAAAATAAGAATTGGATTTTAAATCTCTTGAAATTAAATCAAAGGATTATAAATTTACCGATAATACAAGTAAGTGCATATATTAAAGATTGTTAAAAATATTGCAAATAAAGTCAAAAGTAATAATTCTATATCCAAAAGCCTACAGATTACAATTAGGACCGTTTATCTAATAATTGTAGAGAAAAATTATTTGCGAATAAGAAATTACAGTATTTTTTTTAAACGATTTCAAAATTTTTATAAAATTTAAAAAAATATTGTTGACCAATTTTGAAAACTGAAATAATCTTTAAATTATTCCCGAAACAAAATCTTACTTAAACTTACTTTACAGGTTTTCTTAATTGAAGATCTGTAAGATTTAGATTTTAAATTAATTAAATAAAGTTAAAAATTATGGTATTAGTTTGAAAAAATCACAATTCAAATAATTCATACCAAAAAACTTGTAAGTAAAAAGATATATTTTTAACAGAAAGCTAGAAAATACGTCATAAATCTATAAAGATTAAAATTTGCTTAAAATATTAAAAAAACAAAAAATAATTTAGTTAATTAATTAATTTATTTCCTAAAATTTATTTTTTCTTACAATATCATAAATAAATGTTGCTGATATCTGAAATGTTGCTCAACAATGTATCTGTTTGGAAAATAACAATAAAATTATTCTTAACCGGAATATTTTTATTTACACAAAATTTATGAGAATAAAATATTTTTCTCTTTATTTACACAAAAGCATAGTAAAAGCAAAACTATTATTATTATTATTCAACAAGTTCCATTCTCTCAGATATTTTTTTTTACATACATATACATAAACCCGTTGTATAGTGAATTTATGATTTTTTTTATTTGATGCACATTGCAATAAAGAAGCACGACGGACGATCAATGTTGATCGTTCTTCAATAAATTCTTTTTTGACATTACCACATAAATTCACCTGTGTATTAATCTACTTGTCTCTTTTATACTTTCATAAATAATATAAAATGATTTTCTTTTTTTAACACATTTTAAAATTCATGTTTTATGCTGCTCAACATAAATAACAAAAAAAAAAAAAATATATATGTGTACCGTATTATAAGAAATTATGCTGCTGGAACATAATTATTTATATAAAAAAATTTACCATACAAAAATTTTTTTTTAAAAAAAGATTTTTTTTTTTATGAAAATAAATTAATTTAATTAATTAATTTTTGAAAGAAATTATTTTTTTTTTTTAACTAATTTTAATTAATATCTTTAAAAAAAATTTAATGCTTGTTGAAAGTAATAATTTGTTGTATTAAATTAAATGAATTAACAATGCACTAAAGTTTATTTTCATAAAAAAAGAAAAAGTAGTTTTATAATTTTAAAAGTAGTTTAGGACCATATGTGTTCAAAAGGAAAATAGATAAAAACAAGATTTTTTAAAAGATATTTTTTATTGCAATGTTGCCAGTTTTCCATGTTGCATCAGTTAAAATGTATTTTTTGTTGTTTTGTTAAAGATCAGATTTTTTTTTCAAATGAAAACATAAATGTTTAATTTTATTTCTACTCTTTTATGTTTGTCAGTAAAAATGTTTAAGGTTGTTTTATAGATATTTTCAAGTTGGGAAAATACTATATGTATAATTAAAGCATAAATTAGATTTAGAGCATAGATATTAATTTAATTGGAGTTTTTATATATTATACTTTAATATTGTTTTAAAACAAACTAAGGATAATCAAATTTTAATTAAAATTTTTATAAATTGTGCCAAAAATACGTCAAAAGATAGTTTTTAGATCAAGTGAAATAAGAAGAGTTCTTAGTTTCAAAATAAACTGTAAAGCAATTTTAGAACTTTGCAATAATTTTCTAATTTTTGAAATATAATTATCCAAATTATCATTAAAATTCATAATGTATTTTCCATAAACTCTAACATTTTTTTAATTTAATCATCAATTTGGAATTAAAGAAAATATTTAAAAAATTATGTACAAAAAAAAATATCTAAATTCTTACAATGTAAATTTTGTAAACAGATACATTTATATTTTTCTTCCCCTAAATTCAATTAATTCGCAAAATAATAAATAAAAATATTTTTAAAAAATATTAAATTTCTTCATATTTTTTTTTTTTTTTGTAGCTTCAACTAAAATTCATAAAAATACTAAAAAAAAACTTCCCATAAAAAATTATTTAAAGATCAAATTACTATTTAAAAATAAAGTAATAATTTCAATTTTGAACACGAGTCGTATTTTTCCAGTCCTTTTACCTCTTAATATCCTTTTTCATTAAGAAATTTAGATTTTTTTTATTAAAATTAATATGGAAATTCATAAAAAGTATATTAATAATTTCGAAAAATTATTTAAAATGTTGAATCGTTCTGAACACTAAAAAATAAAAAATTAGTGAATATGGTATATCATTAACCATAAAAAAAAAAAAAAATGGTGAACTGGATGAGATGAGGGATCAAGTATATAAAGAAATAAAAAAAAATGTGTCACATCGTATTTAAATTTTAGTGGTTCTGACATGCGTGCAAAATGCAATTTTGTGGAAACATAAAAATTGTGTTTTTTTTGGTTGTTGTGTGAAAGATATTTGAAAATAAAAAGGATTCCATTCGAATTTTATTTAAAATAAATTTGATGAAAGACTAAACAATTATACTATATTTATGTGGCGTCAGTGGTTTTAGATTTTTATTTTTTTTTTTTTGATTTTACAGAAATTTATGTTATAAATTATGCTAAAAATTGAAGTATCATTTCAATTTTTTTTTAAATAAAATTAAATTTAATTATAAAGTTTACGTGATTGTACAAAAGTTTTACAAAAATTTATTACAATTCTTTAATAAATCAAAATTTTTTTTTTAGTAAAATTCTTCATCATCGTTCAATATCTTAGACCCAATGACCTAAATTTCTATTATATTCGAAATTAAGATTAATTTCGATTTCGTCTAAAGAAAAAAAAAAATCACAAATAAGAAGTGAATTCAACCAAATAATTTTTTTTTTTGTTAACGAAATGTTTTACTTTTCATTGTAAAATTTATAAAATTTCAATTAATTTCTAAAGTTTTTTTTTTCTAAAGCTAGGTTCACAGACAAACTTCAGCTCCACCCTCGCTTTCTATTTTTATTATTGCATTTATGAAATTTGTCGATTGCCTACCAAAAATTTAAAATTACCCCGCAATTTTTATTTTTTGTTCCCAAAAGCGGAAATTCCGCTCAATCAACTATTTTAATGAGTCAAATCGTAGCTATTTTTTTTTTTTTTTTTACAATGAAGTTTAACTAGAAAAACTTTACATGATTACACATTTTAAATACCATAAAAAAAATTCATGAAAAGTTAATCGGTCACATATGAAAACCAATTTTCTGAAAAATAAAATTAATTGCTTGTCAATTACTAAATAAATATATTCTTGTTTTTTTTTTGGTAATTTCTAAGGTTTGTCAAAAACTAAAAAAAAATTTAATTGGATTGTAATTTTGCGCCCACCCACTAGGTCAAAAAAAAAAAAAAATTGGTGACAATAATTTTTTGTT
The DNA here is from genome assembly GCA_963932195.1 of Empis livida. Taxonomy (NCBI): domain Eukaryota; kingdom Metazoa; phylum Arthropoda; class Insecta; order Diptera; family Empididae; genus Empis; species Empis livida. Next base: position 17,181,840 of record OZ010648.1, read on the forward strand.
CAGTAAAAAAATCTTCAAGTGAAAAATAAAATTACATATTAAATGCAGAAAATTAATTTAATTTGAAATTCAAAAACATGAAACACAATTTCTGGAAAATAGAACTTATTGTGGGTGGATTAAAAAGATTTAGTGATCTGGTGAAATAATTACAATTTTTATAAAATTATTTTTGTAGGACTTTGAAAATATTTGGTGTTTTTTTTTTCCAATAAAATTTTAATTGGATTGTAATTTTGGTCCCCCAATTGCATTTATAGATGAGAATGAAGTGAAAATTAATTGAAAAGTACATAATTTTTTTTTTCTATTAAAAACTTGCAAAATTGTAGCTAAAAAGGTGACGGATAATATTAAATTGTAATTTAATATTTTTTAAATTTACTTTTATATTATAAAAAAAATTCGAATAAAAATTAATTAATTAAATCAATTCTAAAAAAATCTAAAAATTTATTAAAAGATTAATGAAAATCATAACAAATTTCATGATTTGTGGATTACCATATGTTTTCTTTTCGAATTTTGTTTTGGGTCTGTTTAACAAATAAGCGTGGCATATCTAAAAACTAAAGTTAAAAATGCATTTTTTTTTGTTAATGTTTAAATTAATCTAAATTAATTTTCAAGTTAAACAGATGTGCCCTAAATATTTTTTGATTTTTATGCTAGTAAATTTCCGTTTATGTTGTGACAATACAATACGGTATATATATATATTTTTTTTAACATTATGAGAAAAAGAGTTTTGAAAATCTTCATTTCCATAAAATGAAAAATTATTGATGAAATTTTTTATCTGATAAACTTTGAAAAAGATTAATATTTCTTGTACATGTTTGTTTAAAGACAATAAAATATTTTTAGGTGTAAATAATTTTTGATTTATATTACTTGTTTGTTAAAATCATAAATTTTATTTATAATCCATAAGATTTATATTTAATGATATTTTTCCTGCGTAGAATATGTAATAAAATAAAATTTAATTTTATTGAAAATAAAATGTTTTTACCTATAGTTTTGAAAAAAAAATTTTGATGGAAATTTTATTTAAAATATTTTTAATTCGTGGACGAAATTTTGATTATTGAATATTTTAGTAAAGTTGTAAAGCAAATTTCCTTAGAAAGAAAATATCAAATATTTAGTTAATTTCCCACTTTTTAAATAATTTAAGAAAGAAGAAGTTGAAAATAAACTCATAACAATTACACTTGATCGAATTGGAATAACCCGTCTTGTATGTGATTGTGATCTGATCAAATGAATGCATTAAATATATTTTCGTAAAATTCTTAACTTCTAACGATAATTATATTAAAATTCTAGTAAAATTCTATCTACAGTTCTAATTTATCTAACTATGAAATAAAACATTTAGCTCGGAGTCTGTATTAGTAGTAATATACCTTCCATCCACCCAGATCCAATTTTCATAAAATTTTCTTCAAAATATCAATATCTCGAGGCTTGTCAGTATTTTAAAATATCTGAAAACTTTTCAACAAAGACGTTATTTTTAATCAAATTAAAAAATTATTTTCCTAGTAAAATTTGAATCAAGAAGCTTCACTTACGTCCTAACCATACTTTAATTAGAAACATTGTTGTCTATAAAAAATATTTTTTTAATATTTTATATAAATTACATTTAATTTTAATAGTTTTTTCATTCGTATATCAATAACTAGGGTGCTATTTATAGTAAAAGCCCTAATAGAATTTGATTAGTCGCCAAGTCGAACACTAAATAGATTTTTGTGCCATAAATTCAATTTCTATACCTACATACAATCTTTAGTTTGCCAAAATAAAAACCACGTCATTTGCCTGCACATTATTTTAAATATTTTCGTGAATAATCAGCAACCAACTTACTGCATTTGACGGGGTAATTCAAAACTATATGATGAGGAAATTTTTTTTTTTTTTGTCATTTTAGTTCAATTTCACTTAAATTTAATGTGTATTTTTATTTCGAATTAAGAAGACCGCTAAGAAAATCATCAAAATTTTCTTTAGGAAAATATGTGCGGGTGACAAAAAAAAATTAAAATAAAAAGTAAATATTTATAAATGTTCACAAGACAAAATTTTCTAGGTAATAAAATATCAAAATGTGATTTTCTTTTTCGTTTCTGAATTTTAAAAAATTCACAGCAATATTAATTGACCCAGTATTTTTACTATAATGATTATTTAAAGTTTATTGACATAATAATTATATTTTATTACATAAAATTTCGAAATAAATTTTCAAATACATTTTAACATATTATTTTCGGTTAAAAATTAAAATATTAATTTAATATTTCAATTTTATTTGAATATTAAATCGGTTTTTCATTTTCTAGTAATAATTTTGCAGTTTTACATCAATTTAACCGACCGTACTGGTTATCAGACTATTTTCTTTTTATTTGGAATATTTTGAAATCATCCAACGCAATATTTTCATGACACTATAAAATATTAACTAGATTTTTATTTTTATTTTCTATATTTTTTATTACAATTTAAAAACTTAAGTCACAAATCATACTAAGTTCATTTAATGTTTAGTATTTTCTTTAAACCAGAATTAATATTAACCTAAATTTCTGGAAAAACAAAGTTTCTGTAGGTGGTTTTTGTGTAAAAAATTTTAAGTAATTTTGTTTAAATAATTATTTGGTTTTTTTTCTGACTTTTTAAAATTCAAATTTAAATTTAAATTGATATAAACTAAATTATTAATTAGTAGTTAAAAATTTCACATAAATCAATAATTTCGTTAACAAAATTAATTAAATCAATGATTTATCATCAAATTTAGTGAGATTAGTGACAGAATAATTCATATCTCTTTGAACAATTTGAAAGAAATTAAATAAATTGTTGGTTGTCAATGTTCCTGATTAATATTTACTTTAAAGAATTTTTCACCAAAATTTAATCAATGTTAATTTAAAATCGAAAATTAATAAACTTCAATTAGATGCTTCACTATAAAATTTACACCTGAACCAAATTTTGTGTAGGCCGGCAAAAAAAAATATATCCAATATTTTTTTTTACACTTTAAATTTTTAAAACTTTACACAATCTTTAGTCAAACAAAACACAAAATACAAACTAGAAATTCCTACATAATCAACATGAAGCCCGGTAATAATGCTTATAATTTGAAATCTATTTAAAAATATTTCAAAAACTAAAATTCATAAAAGAAAATCGTGACAAAACGTTTTTTTTTTTTTTTTTGCTTATTTTTCACCTTTGATTAAAAATAAACATAAGAACAGGTAAAATTCTAAAATTGGAAAGATGAACTTTAATGATCTTCTTTAAATGGAAACAACAAATATTTTTTTTTCTCGAAAAAATACTAATAATTTTATTTTGATTTTTCTAATTTAAATCGTAAATAATTTTTATGCTTTTGAATTTTAGAGTTTTTAATTGAAAAAAATTTTTTTTTACGCCCATTCAACTCGCCGGGGTATATAAATAAATAAAGATAATGCGTTCGGAAAATGTTCACCTTATTAGTAGAATTTTTTTTTTCAAAAATTTCGTTTTTTTTAGAATTATTATTTTTATTTTTTTAATTGAGTTGTCGTTGTCGCAGATGGAGGCTTAATTTTTAGTTAGTTGTAAGCTTTTTTTTTTAAAAAATTTTCATATTGTGAGCGTTTATAAAGTTTCGGTTTTTTACGCAGGCCTACGCAAAATTTTAGTATATTTATTAGTGGAGGCGAAAATTTTAGTTTCATTCATAAATTGAATCAACAACAGTTTTGAGCTGAAAATAATTTAATGAAAATATATTAAAAAATTATTTTCTAATTTTCGTTAAAGGAAATTTAGATATTTATTATGTTTTTGTATCTACATTTGTTTTGCTCTTAGGTAAACAATTCTTTGTTCTTCGTTTTGCTCTTAGTATTACGCAATAGAACCTCTACAACTATCTTAGTCATAGCTTAAGTTCCTTTATTTTGCTAGTAAAGTTTTCGTATTCATTAAATTGTCATATCGACAAATATAAAAATAATTACACTAAAAAAATTCTTTGTAAACCTAAATTTTCTTAAAAACTCAAAAATACAAAAAAAAATCACTTTACTTGTAAACAAAAAAAAAAAAACCAAGATAAAAATCTTATGCTTCCGTTTTTTTTTTTATTACTGTGACCATTATTATTATTTCAGATTTGAATTATTACACGCTCGCATCGCAGTTACACTAACAACCGATTCACTAAAGAATTCTATTCACAATTCTTCATAAAAAAAAAAGAAATTTCTTAGTCCTCTTTTTTACCATCATATTTTTTTTTTAATGGTCATATAAGAATAATTGTCAAAACTTCGCCTTCGTTTTAATGTCACCACGATCAATCAGGAAGGTTTTAAAAATGGACAACAAATTAAAAAAAAAAATGGAACCAAAAAGAGATAATCATCAGAAAATGACTAAAGGTTTTTATTTTTACTGTCATAAAATTAAAATGGAATTTTATTTTGTACACAGAAAACATTAAATTGAAATATTAGAAGAGTTTGTTAAAAAAAAAAAAAGTTAAAAGCCGCTGAAAATTCCAGTATTTTATTTTTTAGTTGCAGTCAAAAAACACCAAAAAAATCATCATTTAAATTGATTTTGGTTTTTATATTTCTACTGGTTTTAAGTATTTTTTGTGTATTCGGTCTAAAAAGGCAGGTGGCCAATAACAAGAAAATTGTGAATTACAAAAAATAGCATACCTGTAACATAAAGAACAGCATAAAAGAATGTTGAGATCCTTTTTTTTTTTTATTAAAATATTTACAAGAAAAGTTACTTTACAAAAAACTGTTTTAAATCATCCTTTAATGAAAGATATCATTTTTTTTTGTTGGAAACAACGATTTGGTATTATTGAAAATAGTCTTTGAACTGAAAGAGATTAATTGCACAATATTTATTCTTGGCATCAATACAGAAGGTTACCATGTTTATCAATAAGAATTCTTTAGTTTAGTTTGGCCTTAAATTTATTAAGATTGTGTGTAATAATTTTTTATTGAAGACAAACAGTCCAAATCATAATATAATGACTGAGTAATAAATGAAACAAAAATTAGTTTACCTGAAGTTGATTCTGTGTCTGTGTTCTGTCTTTGTCTTGCCTATAAAAAAAACAGGACCCTAAATTTCGAGTTTTTACTTATTTCCCAATACAATTTTAGTTAAATTATTAAATATTTCACAATTTTAATTACCCAAATTCCATAAATATAACACGAAACTGATAAGATGAGTCGTCGGGTTATCCAAGTGTTTTTCGATTGAACAGAGTTTTTCGTTTTGTCGGCTCATATAAAATGTTCACAGTTTCCGTTTTTCTATCGTATATTTCTATAGGAAAAGGATTAATTTTAAAGAATATTTTTATTCAGGATATTAAAGGCTATGAATAGCTTTGCCCTTACTATCTATTTTTTTTTGCTGAAAACGGATAACTTCCCAAAAGTAACTTATCCGTCCACTTCCCAAAAGTAACGGATAAGTTACTTTTGGGAAGTGGACGCCTCAATTAATGACTGAGTCCTACCTGATTTGTTGCCTCTTCAAGTTTTTCTATAAAATTACAATATTTATCTTAATTTTTAATTAATACCAATTAATAGATATAAAAACATTAAAAAAATTCCCATTAAATAAAAAAAAATATGGCCAAAGGAAAGATTATAATTAAATTAAACAAAATCCCTCAATAAAACGCCCCGAAAATCAGTTAAAACATATATTTTTTTTGTTACCTGGTAACATTTATTTATAAATGGCATAAGAAGTAATTAGAAACAACGGGTATTCCAAATCATTAAACAACAAAAAACCATAATGTTTGCAAAACTAAAAAAAAAAATTGAAAAATAATCTTTCCTTTTTTCCCTTCCTTTTATTATCCTTAGAAATTTAGTTCTGCACAAAAAAAAAAAATGACTTCCACCCTCATTTTCTGTTAATATCATAAGAAACGGACTGAATAGAAAAGGTGTTCACCAGGTAGACAAAAATAAAAATCACAATTTTGACCTTCACACAAAATACGATGAAGTTCTAACTTTAAAAATAAATATTTTATTTTAAACTGTTTCTTGTTCTTTTCAATGCCCTGGTAATGTCTGACCATCATTAATCATTCTGACCTGTTCGTATTATGAGTTTTTCTGTTTTCATCTAAAAAAAAAAAAATTATTTATATTTTGTATTTATTAAACCTGATAAAATGTTTGAGAGTGGCAAAAATTAATATTCCTGGAGCTACTGAATTCAAGTATTCATCTCAGGTTTATTTATTTTTTTTTTTAAAAAATTGTCCATGGTAAAGGTTAGGCGCGACAAATAACAACAACAACAAGAAAAAAGCAATATAAATGATGAAAACAGTGAAGCACGTTTCTAGATTTCTAGATTTGATAATGTCAGAATTTTTGCTTATGGTTCTATATTTAAGTAGAATTATTAAAATAGATTTTGAAATAATGTAGTATGTCTGGACTGAAGAACGTTCACAAACAGTAGAAGGTTAGTATTGTTGGTATTTTTGAGTAAGACATTACAAAAACTCCTTCTGTGTTATGCGGTTCCTTACTTTATTTATTGTTTTTAATTTTTTTTCTTGGCATTGAAATAGCCAATGATAAACTGTCGTAAATTAGTAAATTTAAACTATGTGAAAAGTAAAAATTGAGAAGCATTTAAAATTTGAACAGGATCCAAAACACCTAGTTTTGTGTCAAATCCATTTATGAAATTGTTTTTTTTTTTTTTTTAAATCCACAGAAACCTTGCAAATATTCCTGAATTTTGGAACTGTCATTGAAAATCTAAGAAAGTCTACCTAATTATACTAAACAACTTTCCTTATTATACATGTTCTCTTCCCCTAAAAACCAACTATTTAACGCTATAAAATCTTAAATTATATAGCTTTAAAGGGAATACAATTATTTACAAATAAACATTTACCGGATGCATTTGTTGCATTTTTATTATATCACTTTGCAATTCGTGTTTGGAAACTATAAATCATAAAAAAAAAAAAAAAATTCAGAAAATGTTTAATTTGCATGCAAAACAAGTGTCAGCTCTGATGGTGTGATATGATCGCATGTAAATATAATAAAATGTCATTTAACATAAATCAGAATGGAAGTTAAAATTCATTTCTTTTTTACTTGTCATAAAATAAACTACACGTAACTTTACCTTTTATCTTGTTTATCAAAAAAATTCCACAATGTTTTTTTTTTAATAATCAAACAAATTAAAATATAATTTTTAGCCTTAAAGTTAATATGAATTCCAATTTAATTGGCAATGTCATTAATTTTTCTAAATTTAACAATCAATTTTAAAAAAGTTGCCTTTAATCTTCTGCCGCGCAAACCAAAAATTCTTGAACTTTAAAATATGAATACGCGTGTTTTTTGATTTTATTTTTAATGTGTTCCAGAAACGCAATATTGTCTATTTTTGTTTTGATTTTGGCGGTTTTTGGCGGCAGTTTTTTTTTCTAATCTGTGGACAGAGTTTTATTCCTAATTGCATATAAAACTAAAAATTATGAGTCTATTGTTCTCCTTATCGAGAATTCGCATAATTTTGTACTAAAGATTAACAAACAAGAAATTTTGGAAAAATCCGAATTATTTTGTTTTTCTGTTGTTGCGGTTTCATTCTGATAAGGGCCAGATTATACTACCAAATTTATATATTAGTCCAAAAGATTCTGAAAGAATACTTTAATAAACTAAAAGCTATTTCCAGAATATTCGACAATTGTATCGTAACTATAAAATTACTATAATTGTGTTTCTTCGTTGACCATAGAAATACGTCGTCCCAAAACCAATAACTGGTATTAGCAAAAGTACCGCGCAGCAGAACTTCTGTGCAATTGTTTCATGCATATGAGATTTTCCTGGTAAAAACTTTATTAAAAATTAAAATATTAAATTCTGATATTTCATAATATAGCACCTCAAGAGATAAAAAATTGGCTTTGGCCAATTTTTCATTTCATCTACGCTCATTATCTTTGAAGCGCATCATCTTTAATCGGTTCTGTTATATCTATACCCAACCCTCTTTTTGCACTTAGATACGTTTTTACATGATTGATACGTAATATTGAGGATGTGTTTCACAACTTTAAAAACTATGTAAGATGAAAAAGAAATTATTTTGGAATTGGTGTTAGAACAAATAATTCGAGCAAAAAAAAGAGGATTGGTTCTTTTTGTGGTACGTGTTATTTCAACATCACGTAAAAAAACCGTGTCAAAAGAGAGTTGTACATAATTGCATTTTCAAGTGTTATACAATATCCGCCCTCTGTTGCAAAATCTAGAATTACACTAACTAGAATTTAGTTCTGCACTTCTAACGAAGGCATGACTTACGAACACAATAAAACATTCTTCTGTAGGCAAAAAATTGAATTAAAGGAATACCTTTCCAATGTGGGGGTTATTATAAATGTTGAAGAATATTTAGTATATTAAATTGCAATTTTTCAAAGCCGTTTTGGAATTAAACCGCCTAGCGGATGATTTATAACAAGATCTAACTTCATCTGATAGCAAATTCTTCAAATTTTGGAATATTACACACGGACGGACAAACTGACGACAAAGCGCAAACATAAGGGATTTCTTTCGCAAAAAAATCCCTAAACACTAATCTTATCTATCTCTTAAAACTCATCAATTTAGCTATAGCTACAGCTAATCGAATTTAACTTTGGCGGTCATCACGAAATATTCTATATTCTGTTGAATAAATTTTCAATTATCCACAGAAATTTGGCGTCATTAAAAAATTCGAAACAGTAGTGAGCAGTCTACAGAAAACAATATTTTGTCATATGTTTCAGTAGTAATAGCTGGCGTTTATAAATTCGATTCAGTCTGACATACAAACATATTTTTTTTTTTAATTTTGCGATTGTGCTTGGAATTATTGCAAAATTTACTGTGCGTTGCTAAATAATATTAGCATATGTGCATATAGAAAAGTGCATACGCCAAAGAATTGCAACTAAAGCACGTGCATAATTTAATCTATGCTAGATTCATTTAAAAAAAAAAAAGACGTTAACAAAATAAATTGAGAAAATTTATAAAAATTATGTACACATAATTTTTTTTTTGTTTTGTTTCCATTGAATAATCTTAAGCGTATTTAGAAGAAAATCTGTTTTTAGAATCCTTAGAAGGGAATTTTGTTATCATTTTTTTTTTTTTGTAATTGTAGGTCGTTTATTTCTGTTCATTATTTTGTGAATAGTAATTTATTTTCAGTCAATTATCTGCAAGTGTGTCTGTACTTCGTTATAAAGTAAATATTTTCATAATTTTTTATATAGGCGGAAAAAAGATGTGAGTATGTTGCGCACATGTTGTGAAACTATATTTGTTTTTTTTTTGTTTAATTAAATTGTGCTTCATTAAAATATTACAAGAGGTTAAAAAGGATATTTAGGTTCGATTAGATTTAAATTCTAAACTGGAAAACAGAAGTTAGGTCTGATACATTGAGCTATTCGGGTTATTGTTAGGTTCCTTCAATAATTCTGTGAAACTTTCATAAAATACGATACATTTTTTGACAATTCGCCATAAGTACTGATTTCGGTTGCTAAATATTTAATCTTCAAATTTTGTAATTTCTAACACCGATATTTCAATTTCTACAATGATGACGAAACATGACAACTGAATCCGCTCTGCAAATTTTGGCGTACGAATCAGCTACAAAACAAAAGTTACCAAGTAAATAAGAAAAAACATTATTGTAATCTCAATAGTTGAGCATTTTAAAAGCATTTTATTAGCTTGACAAGTTACGATCAAATTTTGGAAAATTTGTAGATGTTTTGGCAAAGTTGCACAGAATTATAAGATATAGATTAATACCCTCCACAGATTAAATAGATACATTTTTATGGCCATTTACGAGACTCGTTAAAGAGAGACAGGCTCTTACGGGCTGTTGCTCCATCCAGTACTTCATTAAAGCCGTACAGCTGTTTTTGTGACAGTCACGATGATTCTGATGCGATGTATGAACTTCTCAAGTTTCATTCACGTGTTTAAAAAAGAAAGTCTACATTTCGATGTTTGTCCGCAATCCAGGTTATATAAAAGTGTTACTTTTTCAATTTACAGGGCCTTCCTATTAGTATTGGAATTTACGAAGCTCATATATTTTGTCATGTCGAGGATCTCAGAATGAAGTGCACCAAATTTCACATTTTTCAAATTTTCTTTATTATGTTTGAAAAATGATTTCATTTCAAAATTATAGAAATAGTCATAAATTATAATTAATAAATGTTAACAAATCCACAAAAGCATCAAGCGTCGTCCAATTTAATCTCATAAAATTCAAATAAATTCTAAGAAATAATCATTTATCTTTCCATACTGATAATAAAAAAATTTAAAAAAATATACATTTGAACCTAAAAAAATATGAAAACTAAATAGCACCTTATTTTTTGTTCCTTATCACCTCTTTTTAAATCGAATGAAGAAAGTAACAACGTGTTGACAGGAAACGAAGCAATTTTTTTTTTTTTTTTTTTTTAAATACAAAGTAAATGTTATACAAAAATTATCGTCAGACTTTTATGTTTTCTACAGAAATATTTATAAAATATACAAAAAAAAACTTATGTCATTCCAGTGTTTATAGATTTAAAAATAAAAATATTATTATTATAAATATTTTTGTTGAACGAATCAATTCAAAAATATGAACGCAATAATTTTTAAAAATTCCATTCAAAATAAATGTTTTCGTTTTTTTCCTTTATGGTTTCCAGGTAAACATTCAGATTTTCCCGAAATTTTATATACTAAAGAATTATTATTTGTAGCTACCAAAAATTTCTTTTAAAAAAAGTAAATTATTTTTAAATCGACATCCTTTTCAATCCAATTTTAAATCATTTTTCAGTGTTTTAAAGTATATAGTGCAAGGTGATTATGTCAGATAAATACATATATATTTTTTAACTGGTCATGTTCTATTTTTATAGTTTTAGAAACATTAATAATACTTAATAAAGGTTCACAACCATAAAAAAAATTTATATTATTTCTTTAGTTTTGGGTATAAAATTTTTTGGAAAAAATGAACCTTTTTATTTTGTTTATTTTTAAATTCCCCGATTAGAAGGATAAACAAAGATTGTCAGGGAAAGAAAAAAATTCTTCAATTTATTTGACGTGTTGAGAATCTGAAGTGGATTTTTCGAGCAAAACTAAAAATATAAAAAAAAAAATGAAATTCTTATTTTTTTTTTAAGATTATATTTTAGGTGATAAGAAATTTAAATTGTTTTTTTTTTTTTTAAAAATTATCCTTTTTAAATACTGCAGTTTGTTTGTTGATTTTATGAAATTTTTAGTCTACCATAAAAAAAAAAATATATTGTGTCTTGTTTAATATCTTTGTTGATTTAGATAAAAGGATTTGAAAAAAAAAAAATCCTCGCAGCAGAATTACCGTGCATTATTTTCATACATATGGGATTACAGAAAGTTCATTTGCGGACAGCACTTTATGTCAATGTAAAAATATCAATGTTGTAAAATGAAAAAGAAAATATAACGTTACACATTTCGTTATATAACACGCTACGTTGCAAATAATGTTTTACAGCACTGAAAAGTATGTTGTGAAAAATATGTTAAAAATTAAAACAAATTTTTTGATATTTTATAGTGTAGCGTCCCAATCCCAAGTGACTTTTGTTCGGTGAATGTTTACTGTATGAAATAGCATTTTCAAAAATAGCAAAATATTGAATTAGTTTATGTAGATTTTACTTACCAGATACCATGCTGAATTACCCATTTGAAGTTATTATAGATAATGTTTTCTTAGTAACGCCTCTATTGGCAGAAATTCAAATTAGAGGAAATTGTTGCCTTATTCTACCTTTTAATACCAGTCCAATGTGGAGGTTTATTATTATGGATGTTGCAGATCATTACACTCTTTAATTGCCATTTTTCATTAAAATAAAAGCTTCCGGAAAACACCGCCTACCGGATAATCTTATAGTAATTTTTATCTTCGACGAACAGACAGACGACAAAGTGCTAACAATACAAATATTTTACGTTTGTGTCCATATAAATCCATGAAAATTAAAATAAATATTTTAAGTAGTTACGACAAAAATTAGTTCCTTTAATTAAATAAAATTGATTTTGTCTGATAACTAAAAGTGATGTGTTTAGTGTTTATTAAAAGCCATTTATTTTTGGTGATTTCTGATCCTTAAAACAACAAAATTTATAGAATCAAGTTCAATATTTAAAGTGACATATAATTTAAAATTAAGAACGTGATATTCTTAAAAAAATTTTTTAACTGAAATTCAAATATTTTTTTAAAGTGCAGGTTGGTAAAAAGCAAAGTCATTTTTTTGTATTTCGTATAACCTGGAAATCATAAAAAAATTCAGTAATTTTTTTTTTAGAAGTGATTCTTGAATAAATAAAATAAAAAATATTATGGCCAATCATTCTTAACGATATCCTCTACTGGAGTTCAATTAAATGAAGTAATGTAAAGATGACGTAATGACTTAATCACGTTTTCAATGTTTTTTTGTTTGGTATTTGCTTAATAATCTTTTTAAAAAAATTTGTCACATACATAGATAGAAATTCTTCTGGCAGTGTAATTTCTAATTCACTTCTATATTTACCACGAATAAATTATAATATTATTTTTTTGAAGAAATGTTGACGAAACTATACATATTATATGTAAGTTCAAAAATTATGATGCTAGTGTGAAGCTGTAAATTCTTTACTAATGATTTTTTTGAGACAAAATTATTGTTCTATGTCAAAATTATATATTCAGGATAGGACAACATAAAATATTACTTGTTATATTGTGATGGGTCAGTTAAGATTGTTAAAAAAAAAAAGCCAGTAGTCGATATGAAATATTTACATAAAATTTTAACACTTTGTCTGTAAGAAATTTCAGTATTTTTGAAAAATTAAATATAGATTTATGCTTTTATGCGCTACAGACTGTAAAAGAAAATCAGAAATATCAATAAAACACTAAAAAAAATGTACTTTTTATGGAATTTTCCAATATTTAACAAAGTTTTTGTTTAAAAATTAAGTAGTTTATTGATATATTTGGTAATTTTAATAGCTTATAGAAGGAAATAATGAACATAATTAATTTTAATTTGTCAATAAATTTAATATTTTCAGATATATAATTAATATTATAAATCATTTACTTATTTATATATGTAAAAAAATCACTCTAGACACAACAGAAGTTCAAATTTGCCACAATTTTCCAAAACACTTCTTTAAAAAGTTAATAAACTCTTAACAACAAAAGAATTTCTTAAGAAATAAGTTTTTTTTAAAAAATAAACATCTAAAACGCTCCTTGATTTAAAAAACAATTTAATAAGTAAATCAATAGCAAATAATATTTCAAGAAATCCTCAGCATGTCATTAATTCAAGTGGTCTGAGACTTAACCTGTTGAAATGAATTGAAGAATAATTTTAAATACAAAAAAAAAATTAAGTATTTCTCATTTAAAAAAAATTATGTTTTTTTTATGATGTAAGCTAATTTTGCTGCCTTGTTTTTTTTTTAGTAATCTTAAAGTTTCCGACATCGACATAAAGCCTAAGTCAAATTTTTTTTTTTTGGTTTTTTTTTTTTTTGTAACAATTTAGATCGTTAATTCGTTGATTGATCGATCAATCAATCCGTTCGATTATAGTATTTAAAAGACTAATCAAAATACAACCAACAAATAAGCGAATAAATAAACTAATAAAAAAAAAATATTTCTTAACATTTCCATAAATTAAAATCTTAATTTTTCATCTATTTTTCAAGTCAAAAAAAATATCTGTAGTTTTTTTTGAACACCACCGGCAAAATATTATAACAAAAAATCTAATTTTGTGTGTAATAATAATTATTAGGGGCTATTTACAAAAATTATATAAATTTTTTGGAACAAGCTGTGTTGTGTAGAATATTAGAAATTTTATAAAAAGAATTCTGAAATTTTCTGAAAGTAATTTGCTGATTTCATTGTAATTAATAATTTAAGGCTGTGAGAGCAATTTTAGCTGATATTTTTAATCATAAAATGATTTTAGTTGTCTAAATAAAGATTGTACGAGACAAAGTTCAGGAATTGAATTATGCAGTCGAAAAATTTGTGGGACAAGCTGTAATTTTCTTCAATTCTGTAATTAGTAAATTTTGTATTTATGAAGTACTTTATTGTTTCAATTTTGAAAACATTAAAATGTTGTGTCACTTATAGATTTTTTTGACATTTTTATGATTTTGCATAGTTATGAAAAAAAAAACTATTTTTTCCAATTTTACAGTAGAAGGAGTCATTTTGCCCTTTTATCTTTAATTCTATTTAAAATCGGTTACAAAAATAACAAGTCAAAGTTAGTTAAATTATGGCTAATTTCGTATGACTCCTAAGAAAGGACATTACATGTTCGTGCACTGTAAATCTCTGTTTTATTAAACCAGGAAAGAAATAAGTTAGATTCCTTAGGTCTGAAAGGGATAATATTAATATAAAGGACATTAATGAAGAAAAATACTTGCAGTTACTCCATAATTGTCTTACCCTTCTTCAATATTGTAAACAAACTGAACAATTTTGATTAGTACCGGTATTCCTGAAGAAAGAACATCGCAATACCGGTATTGTAAAATCCGGTGTTTTTGCAAATTCTAATTGTAGTGACAATTACTGTAATTTTAATGAAATTTCAGGATTCAGATAAGCACACTGCTAAGTAGAGAAATTTTACGGGATCCAAAGTGTGTGTGCTTAGCCTGTTCTGCTCCACCTTCTCCTCCGGTCATGTAGTTCTTCAATTTTTATAAATAAAATACTGATTTTTCATTTAAACTTAAAAAGAATTCAAGTCTACAACCCCTTAAGAAGTTTTTTTTTTATGTTATTTGTTTTCAAATTCCACCAATTACAAGCAACATTAACCTCTAATTCAAAATATTTAAGGAAAAATGTAAAAGAAAACAAGTTACAATTTTACAACTAAAAAACTAAAACCAAAATATTTGACATGATTTGAACACAAATCAAAAATTTCAATCTAATTCTGATCCCCTTGAGAATATAACACTTGTCAGAGAGTGTACGGGATTGAAAATTTGACTGACTTTAAGAGTGAGTGGGTGCGTAAAACACAGTGGGTATGCTTCACTTGAATGATGATTTACTTGTTCTGGGTTTTTTTTTTGTTTCCTTTTCTTATTATTTTTTTTTTGGTTGTTTTTATCAACTTTCTAATTTTTCTAATGAATGTCAGTATCTATAATTCTTTGTGTTGTTATATTTCTTCAGTGAATTGATTAGAATCTTTTTTTTTTTTATGGATTAAGAACATTTTTAAATTACAAGATATAAGAAAAACGATTTTAACAACAAAAAAAAAAACCTTTTCAAAAATTATATTGTAAAAAAAAAATGTTGAGAAAAATATGTGATCTGCTGGAATTTTTTTTCTCGTAAAATTCTTTAACACACAAAAAAAAAAAACATTGAACTTGTTTTATATAAATAAAACTATGAATAATATTCTCATTATCATAAATATTTCATATTTAATTATAGAACGGATATTGAAGTCATTACTAAAAAAAAAAAAATTATTTTTGGATTAATTTTGATAGAAAAAATCAATTTAATTTTTTTTTTTTAGATAAGAATTTTGTTAATATTTAATTTCTTTAATATTAAAATTTATTTTGGATTTCAGTGAAATGAAATTTTTTTCAACGATAACAACTAAAGATTTTTTTTTTTTTTCGGTTTTTATATTCGGGCGTTAAATTGATAAACAAAATTTAGTTGATTAAATAATTTTTTTATTAATAAATATTATTATCAAGAATTTTCCCACTAAATTATTGGCTCCTAGATAGTAAAACTAGACACTGATAAAAAAAAACCTTTTGCCTCAAATACTTTTATTTGCCGCAGAAGAACTTGTTTTGGAGGAAAAGCAGTAAATACTAAAAATAAAAATTCAAAAACTGCTTTCCTTCAAATGAAATAATTTTGCTACAAATGAATGATTATGATTTTACTCCTTCACAGCATTGACACATTTTTCATTGTTGAAAGTTATTTAAATGCTCGTGTTATTTTGTTTTCAAAATGCCTCAAACGGTAGTATTAGTTTTCCAAGCCATCAAATGAATCATTTGAGTAAAACTTTATTATTGATAATTTTATTACAGATACTTGAAGACTTAAAGTTGAACTCAATGTCGCTCACCTGAATCAAACCCAGCACTTACTAATACCACTACCAGTTATTCAAATAAAGGTTAATTGCTTTAAATAAATAAACGAACATTGGTGTATAAGTTATATATCTATTATTTGTTAATTTTAGACGAATATGCTTTTGACACCAACGTACTATTCGTTTTATGAGAGGCCACTGTGACCTAATGATCTATTGTACATTTATTGCCCCTATCCCTAGTCAATGTTAAGTAATCTGTAGAACCTTCTGTTTTCGGGAGTTGAGTTCGTTGCTTCATCTAAGGTGAGATTCTCTTTCCTATGTAATTCTCTCTTCTTCTTGCACCTACTTCACAGCAGCATAGTAGATTTTCCGTTGTCGACAATCGACATTAATCGTCTTCAGCTAATCCCATTTGTGGTACAGTACAGAATTATGGAATTGAGAATTATACTATAATAGGGTCTGATGACAGGTTGACGTTTGTTAGTTTATCGACAAATTTTTTGGGTAGATTCTATTTTCTTGTTCAATAATGTCGTATTTTTAGAAAAAAAATTTATCAGTGTAAACAGTAAATAAGCTTAAATATATAATTTATCAATTTTTTTTAATCTAATATCGACAATTATTTGAAAATGCTAGACAGTCCATCCAAATAACACAAAATTTCCATTAGTATATTATGCATAAATAAAAATATTGTGTAAAGAAATTAAAAATTGACATAATTGTGCAAAAGTTTAGACCTAGTTTTTTCGCTTTCAAATAAACGTATTCAAATTTTAATATTTTTGAAAAATTTAAATTATTCAACTTTATCGGTTGATGACTTTTTGACAATTTTTGTTTGTTTTTTTTTAGCACAAAATTACTTTTGCCAAGTAAACAACGCGTGGGATTCTAAATTAAAATTTTTGTCAGAATATACATAAATACATATTCTAACTACAAAATGAAACTCATCAACTAAACAAAATATTTCATAATTTTATGTCAATATTTAAAAAGTCTAGAAACTCTAGAAATATAAAAATATACATCATAATTGCTAAACCATTAGCCCAATATTTTTAAATAACAAAAATTAATTTGCGTTTAATTTATCGAGGCAATTTCGAAAATCTTCATTTTTATTTGAAGATAATTACTTTGATAAATAAGGTAATATATTCATATACATGATTTAATATGCAAAATTAAGATTAAATTTCTTCTAAATAATTTAAATTAAATTTATATAAAATTGTAACCTGTCTAACTTGTTTGATATGTATGTCGCTTGCTGTTAACGACAAACTAATTAAATAAAATATAATTCAGGATTTTATTTTAGCTATTAAGAATCATTAAAGAATTTTAAGCTGTATTTTTCAAAAATTATTTAATTTGTTTTATTTAAAATATGAATTTAAGTGACCATACATGTAAAAGTTTGTTAAAACTGCTACTTAATTTGACCGAATTTCTTTTCTGTCATACTTTTTTTAATTAATTTACTGTACAGTCTACAATCTATACACAATACAACAAATATCGAAGGGTATTATAATAAACTCGTAAATGTTATGTTTATGTGGTTTTAAAGATACAAAAACATATATCAGATTGTGAAAGTAAAAATGTTTTTTTTTTTGTTGTGAAAAACATTACAGAAAAGAATTCCTTAAATTAAATATTGCAGAACAACATAAAAAAACCTTTTTTTTTGGTTTGGCCGACAAAGATTTTGAAGAAAAAAAGAAGGAATTATTGTTTTCAAGGGTGAATAATTATAAATTTTTTTTTTGTGCTTGTCATGTTTTTGAATAAACAAATTTTTTTACATATTTTTTCTGACAATTTTCAAAAAATTTGTCGGTGTTTTTATGTATTTAAATATTCTGTTGGCTTTGCAATTATTATTGAAAAATCAAAGTAATTTTAAATTGCCAGGTGATTTACAAATAATAATATTTAAAATTAAGACTAATCCTTTTCAATTTTTTTGCCAATAAATTTTTCTAGAAAATTAAAGATTTCTAATGACTTAGCAAAATTTTGCAGGAAGTTAAAAAAGAATATTTTTGATATTTTAAATTATCCTTTTTTGGATTTTTAAACCGACAAAAATATGGTAAATTATTCTAAAAACTAAAATATACTCAAATTGATTGATTATTTCTTCAAATATCGGTCAAACAAAATATTTCGCAGTCATCTGTCCTTAAATTCGTTACTATTCTTTTAGTTGTCATTGTTTTTCCCAGAGCAAACACAATAAATCGCAGCGAACTTACTTTCAATTTTACTAATTTGATTTTGTCTACTTTGTAAATTCAATTAAATTTCATTCGATTTTAATTTGATTAAATTTGAAATTTGTCAAAACACAACGACGAGCTGTAATATCAATGGAAATAAAACGACGCGCGATTGCAATGTAATCGCACAATACGAAATATGTACGTAGCTTTTAATTTTTTACAGGACAGACGACCGCGACAACAACATATTCTGTTTGGAGCTTAAACATAAATTTTACATAATTACATAAATAAGTTTTACATAAATATGAAAATTATCAAATAAATTGATTAATCTTCAATTATTATTTATTTGAATTGCTCTAAGGACATCCTGGTTTCGATTAAATTCAATTAAAATTTATCTGTTCAATTAATTAATTAATTAGAAATTTTTGTAAATAATTTTCAAAATAATTTTTAAAATATGCAGAATTATTGAACTGATAAATTTAATTTTTAGCTATAATAAATTTTAATATCTTATATACAAAAATTATTAATAATATCTTTTATGTTTAATTCAAAATTTCTTCAATTTTTATAATCAATATTTTTTCGCCTCAAGGTATCTTGATATTATTTAAGATTTAATATTCAATTTTTTTTTATTTTTTTTTGTCATTGATTGATGATCATTTTTTTTGTTTGTAGATGAAAATTAAATGTAATATAATAAATAAAATTCTCAGTGTGGTACGATTACACATTTTTAAGATATTACGTACAATAAAAAAAAAAAAAAAAAATGGGGAGTAGAAAATTATCTTAAAATTTACTTAACTTTTTAGATCAAAGAAATAATAATTTTATGTTGGGGAGTTAATTAAAGGTGGTTACGCATTTTTTTTTTTTATTGTACGTTATGTGTAAATACAAAAAAAAAAAGTATGTATGACAGGAAAAGGTTTGTTCTTTTTGGTTATAATGAGTCAATAATTTATTTATAATAATTCAGAATAATGAATCGATAATATTCTTTTATGTTTTACTATCAATGAGGAAGTTACAAACAAAAAAAATATATGCTTTTTTTTTTTTTTTGGGTTGATCATATTTTTTTTTTTCAAATTTCGTTTTGAAGCATATTTTCTGTTTTTAAAGTGTTAAGATAATTATACTAAGTAAAACTTTATTGATCTTAGTAATAAAACTGGGATTAGTACTATTTAAATATAATAAATTTTAATTGAACAATTAAAGAATTTAGTTAGAATCATGACTAATTAGCCAATTTAATTTAACGTAAAGAGAATCGCCTGTCAACAAATAATTGTTAAAAAAAATAATTATTTACTAATAATGTAAATAATTGACATATTATGCAAAGACGTTTCTCCGCGTTACTTGGAAAATGTCAAATTTTGCCGGTCTAGTTTTGACGTCAATGTTTGAGTACATACAATTTTATCTGTACAAAGAGTCATATACAGTACAACATTAAAAATAATAATAAAATTAAAAATTAAAAAAACATAATAATAACCATAAAAAGCACAATAAAAATAATAAATTAAAATTAAATAGTTTAGATAACAATAATCATAATAAAAGAAATTACCACAATTAAAGAACTGCTGATAGAAATAATAATAATTTTAAGAATACAAATAAAACCTACAAAAATGTGAAGATATTAAAACTTGATGCGAATTCAACGACATAGTCTTAAACATTGGAAAATGCAGGGTAATCTCTCTTTCAGCTGTCGTCGTTGTTGTAGTATTACCACTAAATGACTCAGATCTTAATTAGTTAAGAATCTCGGGGTTTTTAATTGGCAAAAGCTTAGTGTCAAAAAGTTAAATGATCCTTATGTTAGTAAAGAGGTATTTTGTTGACTGGCGCACCTAACTTTAAAATACCAATGTATGATCCGTGCAAAAGTAAATTCCAGTAGATTTCAGTGCAGATCCAATTTCCAGTAAAAAATAAATCCAGATCCAATTACTTTTTAACAGATGTTTTAGAACATTTAATAAATTTTTACAATTTTACAGCCCTAACAATCTGAGACGATTTATTCTTGCATAAATTTTTATCCATAAGTAAATAATTTATATTTCTTATCATGATTTAACTAAATATAACAGCTACTCTTTTTTTACTAAATAACATAAAATTATATTAACATAATAACAATTAAAGCTCCGTAATTTACTCATAAATTAGTGAAACTATTTATGTTAATTAACAAAATATTTTTTCACAAAAACATTTAAAAGATTCAAATCGTAAATGTAATAAATTTAAATAATTAATTTAAAAGTATATAATTAAACTTCTGCTTTTGAATTGTTAAATTATAATCAATTAAATTGTGAGAATTTTTTTTTGGTACAACATGTTATTTGACTAATTAAACCATTATTTTTTTTTTCGTTTCAATTGAAACGAAAATTCACATTAATGTTTCTTTGAGTTTTTGTTTTAAAATTGTTTAATAAAATTTTATACTATTTTTTGTAATTACTTTCCTAATTAGTTGTTTTTCTTATAGGAAAAATAATTAGACATTTTTATTATCAAAACTTTTTGAAACTTAAATCTTATTCTTTGAAAACCAATTCAAATTTATTGGAGTAGGTAAACGCATTAATATTTGTGTAAACGTAAATTCTTCCCGTCCGGATGACACAGAGTAAATCCAATCGATCGAATATTCTGCATCTCATCTATTTAATGAAGGATTTGGTCCTCCATAAAAGTAATTTCGTGAGCTTTTCTATAAGCTCACAGTAATCCAATTTATAATATCTACATATTATATTTAACATGTGCTTAGCAGCATAAAAAGTATCTTTTAGTTTTGTAACGTTTCAGGCGTACAGATTTTAATAATTCATAAAATATTTTATATAATTTAAATTTTAATACAATTTACTGAAATAATTGATTTCTTACTTAATTTATTAAAAAAAAAAAAATTAATTATACTTATTATAAATAGTATCTCATTTTAATATCCGAGAGGGCGAAACCATAGTTTTATTTTAAAAAAAAAAGTAATAATATTAATTTGGAAAATTCGTGACAAGCCAAAATAATTCCATAGTCTTTTTAATTTCATAAAATATATTATTTTAAAGTAATATGAGACATTTAAACATTACTAAGCGTAACCTACACAAAAACGCGAAAAAAAAAAAAAAAAAATATTCATTGTGTAACAAAATTGAATCATTTGCCAAATAGGTTTTTCACTCAAATCGTTGTCTACACGGCTTTAGGCATATTTTTAATTTGTTTTTTATTTCTTTAAAATTAATTTTCTAAAAATAATTTTATGTCTAAATAATAATTTTAAAAATGAAAAATAAAAAAATAAAAATCAGTCACCATTTTAATCATAAAAAAGACCGCTCTTTAAGAATATCTGAATTTTATCAGTAAATTCACTTGAAAATAGCCTAAAAAATAATTGGAAACACAAATTAATTTAACATTTTAATTCACTTTTTTTTTGTTTAATATAAAATGAAAATCACTTATTGTCGCGGGCGGCTATACGATTTGTACGATTGAAAAGAAGCCGGCATTATGCCAAATATAGTTTTGTTATTTACGTTTTTTTTTTTTTTTTATTATTATTTTGGGGGAGAAAGGTGCGTATTATTTACTTTCCCAAGAGAATTTCCCGGAAAATTTAATATTAAAAAAAAGTCTTTTAATTAATATGTCGACACAAGTGACAACGATCGGCGGGCATGATGAAATTTATTTAAATAAATATATGCTATGTGTATATTTATAAAAATAAACATGGAAAAAAAATTGAAAGTGTTTGGATTTTTATTGTGGTCGAATTTAATTTTAAAGAAAATATCATTAAAAAATTATAATTTATAGAATTTACAAGCAAAAAAAAAAATATATATTCAATTCATAACAAAACATGGAAATTAGATTTATGATAATTATTTAGAAAAAGCGAAGAACTTGAAGCTGGCGATGAAATAAATCAAATATTTATTTATTTTAAAATGTGGTCATAAATTGTCGAGTTTAGGGAATTAAACTAAAACTATTAAAAAAAAAACTTATATACGATTTAAC
This sequence comes from Empis livida, assembly GCA_963932195.1. Classification (NCBI taxonomy): domain Eukaryota; kingdom Metazoa; phylum Arthropoda; class Insecta; order Diptera; family Empididae; genus Empis; species Empis livida. The sequence continues at coordinate 17,204,541 of OZ010648.1, forward strand.
TTAAAATATCAAAAATGCTAAACTAAGAAAAATTTTATGATTTTTGGAATTTTCTCTAAATATTTTTTTATCTTAAAAATTCTGATGAAGCTGACTTTTTGAATTTAACTTAAAAAATTGAATATGTTTATTTTTAGAACATATTCATCTTAAAAATTGCAGACACTTATACTATATTTGCGTAGAGTTATGGTAAATTTAAGAACATCAAGCTATTACATTGAATCATACAAATAATTTAGTTACAATTCATTCAAAGTTTAATTTGTATCATCTAGTTGCAACCTAGCTTAAGACATAAATAGAATTTCGACATAACTAGAATTTAGTTGTTAGCTTCCACCTGTTTTTACCACCGTTCCTTAAATAATAGTTAATTGAAATTCACAATTCTTGTAAACATTAAATCATACGTATTTTATGTACTAAAAATTCGCCATTTTTAGAACTCCGCGTTACTATGGTAGAAACTATGTATTAATTCTGAAAAACAATTGAAAAAACATAGAAGTTTTAGGAACCAAGTTATCCTGCAACATGATAAAGACAAGCCATTCGTTTCGTTCTAAGTCATGCATCATATTCCTCATATTTATCACCTCTTGACTATCAAGTTTTTTTTTTAAATGAAACAAAATTTCAGGAAGATCGAGTTGTTAAAATTGGGCTTGATTCTGACTTCTAATTTGAAAAATCTAATATTACTTTTATTTTTCTAAACTGGAAATCAGAAAACACTTTGTCTAAGTATCCGGTGAATTTTAAAGTAACTTTTAATTTAAAAAAGATAACTTTAATAATTATCATTAAATATATTTGATTAGCATATAAATAATTAATTATCACGTGTAAATTCATGTGAAAAAAATTTAAAATTCTGGATAAATTTTACTTCTAATTTATGCAGGAAAATAGCTATTCAAAAGTCTATTTTTACTATAATAAAAATAATTGCAATAGCGAATGAAGATGAGACTTGCATATTAAATTTCAAATGCATCAGTTTGTAATATCAGCAAAAATTATTTAGATAAGTAAAAAAAAAATATAAAATTTCATGTAAGATATTAAATTAAATCTGATAAATTATTAAAAATAGATACAGTACAAAATTCCGTCCAGATGATAAATATTTTTTCAGAAATATCTTAAAATTCAGTTGAAATGTTTAAGCGAATTTGGAAAAATAAAAAAAAATTTCCGCACATTGACGATCTACAAGATTTATGACAAAAATATAAAAAATTTTTATGCTGATTATCTAATTTTTTTAAGATAATTCGAGATGGGTTGCGCTGGACAGCTGTCGGTATACAAAGCTGTTCTGGAGTAGCCCAAACCCCAAATTAGCAAAAAGTATTCTGAATATGAATAAACGCGTAGATTAAAATATACACAGTTGTAGTCACCGAGCATTTACTTCTACGTCAACATGTTTCTAGGTTAGGATTAACAGCGGAAACCCTTTGTAGCGGCTGTGCAGAGGATGAGCATCTCCTCTGTCATTGTCCAGCCCTTTATAATAAAAGAAAGAAATTCTTTGGTTTCTACTCCACAGAAAACTTAGATGAAATAAGCAGGCAAAAACCTGCCAATTTGGTGAAATTCATTAAAGAGGTGGTGTGGACGATTCGTGGGGAACATAGTAGTATACGTTTCGTAAGGGGGTACAACGGACCAGTAGGTCTAGGTATGCGGACCGGCCGCTCCAGTCCACCCTTCTCAAACCAACCAACCAACCATCTATAAAACTTTATCAATGAAAATTTTTGAAAAAATTTAATTTTTTTGTAAATAGCTGTTGCCTCGCTTGTCAACTAATTAGAAAATTTATTTTACGATGAATTTTATTTATTTAAAATTTATTGGTGTCTTTTAACCACAAAATGTAAAAACCCCTCACCAAAATTTAACTATAAGTTGTAAAATTATTATGTAATATTTTCTTATAATTTTCATAAATTTTTTTTATGTTTTTTAATTATTGACACTTTTCTGTCACGCACCTAAATAAAGTAAATATTTCCACGCATTGCGCAGTATTTCACAAAAACAAAAAAAAAAATTTAAAACGCAACCGTACAAAATTTATGTAGGAGTTCATAAAGCTTTTTTGGGCTTCTAAAATGTATATCTGTATTATTTAAATTTTTAATCAGTATAAAATTTCAAATATTTATTTTAAATGTTTTGTTTATTAATGTGACGAAAATGAAAATAAAAAATAAATTTTCAATTTCATTTACATATTAATATACTATATACTAGTTCCGAAAAATTATTAAAATTTTGTGAAGTTTACTTCCTCCCGGTAATAGTGTGTCACCAGAAATTTTTAGTATTTTAGTGGGCATTTTTAAAGGGCATTAAAAATAGGTCTAAATAAATTTTAAAAGACATTTGTGACTAAAATTTATTTAATTTAAATTTAATATAAAAACGAAGAAGAAAATTACGTCGTAAAAAAAATCTCTAAAGCTTAAAATTTTATTTATGTAATTAATTTTTCATTCTAAACAAATTTTTGAATCTTTCAAATATTAGGAAAATTTATATATATGTATTTGTATTTAAAGTGTCATTCACACTAATTAATTTTAAATGAAAAAAGCAAGCAAATTAAAATTTCTTTTTATAATCAAAAATATTCTCACCTTTTTCCCCCGTTTTTTTTTTTTTTTAGTAAGAATTCATTCAAAAAAAAAAAAGAATTAATTTAATTAACTTCCGTTCAAACTTACTGAATTCTTCCGCCTTAAACGTTCACCAAAAAAAAAAAAAACGTATAACATTTTCAATGTGCATGTGATGATTATTATTTTCCTCTTCGAAAAAATTTCAGAAATTTAAGAAGTTTTCTTTGATTTTTGTTATCTTGTTTTTTTTTTTTTCTTTTTTCCTTTTTTTTTATTCTTATTTAATGCGCGAATACAATTTATGATCATTTCGATAACATTAAATCAAATTACATAGAAGCAGAAAATTAAAAAAAAAATTCGAAAGTTTTCTCGAGAAGTTAATTTCTGGTATACATTTTTTTTTTTTTGTGACTGAATAAAACAACAGGTGGATTCTGAGTAAAAATATTTTTCACGTTTTCTAAATTAAAAAAAGATAAATTTGATTATGTGTTTTTTTAATGTTTCAAAAATGTATCTACAAAAAATTATTTAATTTTGCTTAATAAAAAAGTGTTTGATTTATATGATTAGTAAATTTGAAAATGTGATGAATTTTTTTTTATTAAAAGTTTTGTTTTCTTGCTCATTATTATAAATATGTTGTGGCATAAATTTTAATGTCTAATTTAATATTTTATAGTAGAAACTTGTTGATTGATTAAATAAGAGGAGATTAAGGGTTATTCTCAGGGGAAAATTATCATAATCAAATCAATAAATTTCGGCCTCAATTAGTAATTTTTTCAATTCCTTTCTCAGCAACCTAATTGATGTTAATAATTTTCTTTACCTGAGGGCCTTTAGTAAAGGAAAATGTTAATAATTTTCTTTACCTGACGGCCTTTAGGAAAGGAAATTATTATCTAATTCTCTTCTGGGAAAATTTCTTAATTTTAATAATTTTCCGTGCCCTGAAATTCAATGTTTAAATTAAGAATTTTTCCAATACACTTGCTCAAAGTTGAACTTTGTAATAATGGTAATTTCTCTTGCAAAAAATTTTCAATCCCAGTTGTCAGAATTTTTCTGTTGTTGTTCATTTATCCTTAATCTATTTGTTCCTAAAATCCGTCTTCATGAGACCTTGGCTTGTTAAATTGTCCTGTTAATTATGTAGATGTTCCATAACAAAAATCCATCCCCTTCTTCTCCTTGGTGCGACATCTCGTTAAGGACCTCTTTTGCTACTGAAAACATTGGTTACAAATTTTATCTAATAATTTTATATGGATTTTGACCCATAAATTTCTTTGTAGTGAAGAAACTTTAATTGCAACAACCTAATGGCTTTATTAGTGAAACATTTGTTTTTAACAAATGGCCTCAACCGGTAGCATTTTTCCCAGTCTTAAATTGTATTTTATTGTAATTTTATTACTGGTACTCATTTAAAGTTGAGTAAAGTTAGACCGACATAGATCATTACTTTTCTAAATCACCCAAATTTGTAAAGTTTAATTGTTCTGATAAATAAATGTAATTGGTTACAACCAGTCTTCTAGAAAAAAAATGTCCCTAAATTTATATTATGAGCATCTGGCAAAGACGGCCGCATTTTACAAAGAAAATCAATATATTTTTCCACTATAAAATAAAATTTATTAATTTATAATTAATAATATCATCAAAATATGTCAATTTGGTTGTTTAAATAAGCAAATAATATCAATTTAATAAAAAATATATTTACGTAGTTCATTGATATCAACACAAAAAATAAATACCATTGGCAGTTTCGTAACTAAAACTATTTTTTTCAACATTGCCCATAGAGTTTTCAGTTACTGCCAGCAGAAGAGATTGTTATACTGTTTTCCAACTCATAACTAAAAATTAGTTTTAGTTTTACGCCAACACTGTAGACACTCTCTTAAACTTAAATTTCATTCAGGTTTACGTATCTAAGCATAGTTTTCTTCAACAATTTTTTTTTTTAAGCTTTAATATTTCCTAAGAATTTCTTAATCTTTGATTAAAAACCAGCTTAAAATTTCGTGACGAATACCAAAAAGACACTTGAAATAACTTTGTAACAAAAAAAAAAACAAGAACAAGCACTGTAAATATTTATATAAAAAATAATCGCACAATTTTTTTTCTTGCCATCATTTGTGATAAATGTTAAAATGTAATAATGTGAAAAAAATTTTTTTTTTCCCTTTAGCAATTTAATTCTTCACTGTTTTTGTTTTTGTATAAATAATTGCAAAAATTACTTAAGAACAAGACGAATCAATTCACAAAAAATAAAATGTATTATAACCCAAAAGATACTATTTTCAGTTTAAGACAATGAGTGATTAGCATTCAACGTCAATAAAGACGATGGTATATCAAGTTTTTAATTTTACGAATATGCGTGAACATATCTGAAATGATGTAATTATTATCGTAATTATTATAAAAATAAAAATAAAATTAAATAGAAGAAGGAAAATGAATTAAGAATAATGAATGTACACACAATAAGAAAGATTATTAAATGATCTTAAATTGTAAGACGGAAATTGCATTATTAATTATAGTGGCTGTTTGGGTAATGTATGTTAGGACTTAGTATTCTGTTAATTAAGTCTTCATCAAGTAAATGGAAAATGAAACATTAAATTTTTCAAATTTTTCGGGATAAAAATCTAAGCCTAATACGGGTTTTATGTAATTAAATTAGTTAATTTTACCTAATCATATTTTACTTCAAATTTTCACTTACCGTCTTGTTAATTAGAAATCAATTTTGAAATTACCCTGTATTGTGTATGTTTGCAGAAAAAAAAGGGAATGTTTATTGTTATTGGTTTCGTATTTTCTTGGAATTTTTCAATGTTCAAGATTTTCGTTAAAGTTAAATGTACCTTTTATACATTTTCATATACATATACCAATTTTTATACATTGTTTAGCATGAATATAACATAAAACGCACTTGGTTCACCCAAAACATTCCTGTTATATCTTTTTTTTTGTGCAATTAAATTTTCTCATAAATAAATTTTGTGAGCAGGTTCGATTCGATCAAGTCTTTTGTATTTTATTCAATGTTGTCGATAAAAAAAATTTGTTGTTTTTAAGTTGCCAAGATGGATCTGGCAAAGAAGACGAAGAGGAAAATTTGTATCGATTTTATAATATTTTTTTTTTTATTGTTGACATTGCACTTTTTTTTGTTGTAACTGAAAATTTATTGTATTTATCGGTTATTTTGTGGACTTTAAGATTGTTTAGAATTCCGTCATTATTATTAATTAGAGAAAATTGAAATTAGTGATTTCGGTAACAGAGTAAAGGTTTTAATTAAGATTTAATGTATTATCTACTAAAGACAATATTCTATAATCAAGCTAATAAGATAAAGGTTTCAATAGAAATTTTTCTATCCCACTTTTTTTTTTTTATAAAATGTATGCTGTGATTTTATGAGTCCAATATATATTTTAAGGTTCATTTGATTTTTATCAATGTTGCCAATCTGCAATGAAAAATATTTCAAGCTTGAGGGCTATTTTGTGTTTTTTTTTACATTTTTGCTTATTTTGAAAAGTTTTATACAGACCTATGTGTGATTTTTTCAATAATCTTGAATAGCTTTAGAGCATGTACCTAATTTTGTAGTTAAATCTTTTGTAGATATAGCAAAAATAAAAATAAAACTTATGAACCAAATTAATTCCAGCAAAAAGTGGTAATAATATGAAAGTATGTAAGGAATATTTGAACATATAAATTCCCGACATTGGCTTATTTATTTATTTATTTTTTCTGTTCAGCTTCGAAGGAAAAAAAAATATATTAAATTTAATGAATAGTTTAGTAAATAGTCAATAAACTACATGAAAAAAAACTAGTTATAAATTAATAAAAAAAAAAAAAATTAAATCAATTTTCGTAAAGGATATAAAATGGGCGGAAAATTGATTTAATATTTAATAAATTATTATTATCGACAAATAGTAATAACAAAAAAAAAGTGTTTTTTTCTTATATATTAAATTTATTTTATGATCAAAAACTTGTATATTTCTTCGGAGAATTTACAGAGTCATACCGCGTCATTTAAGATAAAAAACGACTTTTGGAAGAATTCCGGGGTAAAAATACAACTAAATAAAAACAAGAACATGATAAAATGAAATACAGATCATTTTAGCATTGAAGCATCTTTTGAAAATGAATTAATTGTAGGACCTTTATTTAGATTTAACATTCATAAAGAAAAATTCCTCACAAATTTGACTTGAAGCTTCTTGAAAAACTGATTCGCTTGTAAGTCAAAATTCAGGATTCACGTTAATTAGTCAAATGTAAGTAACTTAACAGATCTGAGTTTACTTAAAAAGGTACATTTTCGAATTGAATTCCGTCACAATTGATCTATATAGTTACTGCCCATATTAAAGTCTTCTTCGCCTGCCTAAATTAAGCATGGGTCTTCTACTAAGGGGTAATTACTCCAATTTGAGTTTGAAGGCCTTCATTTTCCACAACTGTAATTTAAAATCCGTTATTGATAAACTGACTGTCAGTATAAAAGATCCACTATTTTCGCTATTCAAAAATTGTCAAATTTTCTTGTAGTTTTCTGATAACCTTCAAAAATTCACTGATCTTTTTCTTTTTTTTTTTAGCTAATATACTTCTAAAATATGAGAAATTCCAAAAAAAAATTTAAAACCTGAATTATGGTTAATAAATATAATAAAAAACAAGAATTTTGTCGATTTAAATTAATAATAATAATCATTCCAAATATGCAAAAATATTTTAGTCAAGATCATAACAAAAAAAACAAAAAAAAACTCGTTCGAGCATAAATTCTGAGCGCCATCGCAATTTTAATAAATTTTACTCGTTTTTACTAATCTTTTTAAATTGATACATTTTTTTTTCATCATCTTTTGATATTTTTGTTTTTTATTTCACATAAAAATATCTTAAAGATACATACATTAAAATATTTCTCAGTTTGATTAATGAGTTCATTTTTTTTACTGACAATATTTTAACAGACCTTTTAGGCATGTTCTAAGTATAAATAAAAATTATTATTTCTATGCAAAAAAAAAAAACAACAAAAAACAAATCTTATTTTTGTGCAAATATTAAAGTTCAACAACAATTTTGTTTTTTTATGTTCTATACGAAAAAAAAAAAAAAACAAATTATGATTATGAGAACCAGAAAAGTTTCTCTGGGACAACTTAATCCCAGACAAACATTTTATTATTGTCCGGTGTCCCGCCTTCAGATAAATATTTCTTACCAACAAAAAAAAAAGAAAAGTGTCATGCTTTTTTGCTTAGAGTGCCAAATGGAGTGCAAAAAAAAAATTTAAATAAAGGTGCAAATATTTACTCGTCGTCGATATTTTCCAGAATTCATGTCAATGCATAAAATATAAATAACTTAATGTCTGGAGATTGTGTGGTTATTATCTGTTATTTTTTTTTTAGTAACCATTGATCTGCGAGTTTTGGAAATGTCTTTTTAATTGCCTTTTGACAGTTTTGCCTGAGCTGGTTTAATTTTGTTTTGTAAAGTTAACAAGTAAGTTTAATTGCTTTCTTGTTTTCAAAAATGTTGATTTGGTAATTTAGTGGGTTTACGATCCATGATTAAGTTGACAAATTAAAACTGTGATTAGACCTAATTTTTGGTAGCAATAGTCTTTCAGGGTGTTTTCTAAATTTCTGGTTTCGACCTATGAACTAGTCAAGTTGAAAAATTAAAAGCTGTTACAAGATTATTGGTAAAAATAGTCTTTAGTTTTACAACAATTTTTTTTTTTGCTTGTTTACATAACTGGGGAACGCGGGGCCTCAAGTTTACTTGTTGTTTCTTAAAAATTAATTGATTACAATTAAGATCTACTAATTTTATATAGATTCCGAACCATGCTTCTTTAAAGTGAAGATATCTTTTCAAGCTAATGCCTTTTATTCGTCAATGAGAACACAAGCCTGAAGATTTTTCCCAATCTTAAAATTACATTTTACTAGAATTTTATTTCCACAACTCATTTAAAGCTGAGTAAACCAACATCAATTTTTCGAACTGTAAGCGAGCTCAGTATCTACTGCACCGGAGGCTAGTATACTACCATTAAGCCGCAGCCGGTTTCATAGAAGAAGAATGAAATAAAAATAATGAAGCTTACCCAGATATAGACTTCTCTTTCTTAGCAAACCAAAGTGTCAAATTGGAATTTGGGGCGCACAAAAAATTAAAATTGGTCGGTTTCCAATTATTTAGAAGTTGACTAGTTAAACGCTAGTTAGAGGTTGGTTTGGTTGGTTTGTCGCTGCTCTAATAAAGATGGTCTTTCAGTTTCTGCGCTAATTTATTTGTTATAAGAATATTAATAAATTATCAATTCATAATTCTGACATAAATGTTTTAAAAAGTTAATTTAAACTATTGAAAATATGGTAAACATTTTATTTGTTTACTTAATAACTGAGAGACTGACACAAGACCAAATTTGTAAATGTAGGCAATAACACCATATTTTACTTGCCAATTAATGTTTTTTTTTTTTTGACTTAATCACTTTTCAATTTTTTGGGCCAAATGATTTCAAAACTTTACGAAAATATATTGAACTGAAAATTGCTACAAAAAAGATATAATAATTTATTAAATAAGCAAGTCAAAAAATGTAAATTAAAATTGTAAACAAAAAAGAGCAAAACAAAAAAATCCGAAAATATTTATTTAACAAAACCCAAAATATGTTGCCAATATCAAATTTTTCCTATTCTTTTTTTTTAGATAACATAAACCTTCGAATTTATGGTATTTTTAACAGTGTGGGTCGCGTTTAAAACTTTGCAATTTGTATCAGAGACTTAAGAAATGTTTCTTTTTTTTGGGCGATGACTTTTTCTTGTGTTCTTTGAAACAAGCGAAACATAATTTCACTTTCAGATTTAACGTTTAAATTCAAACCAAAATCCAAAAAAAAAAACAAAAAGGTTTTTTAGTGGTTTTAAAGCAAAAGGTGTGAATATCGAAAATTTCGCTTTCATGCATTTATGAATTATTAACCAAACACAAGAAAATTATTTTGTGGTTTTTTTGGTTTGTTTGTTGGAGGTGTGACAAATTGCGTCGTTTAAGATGTGACGGAGAAACGTGTGTGCGGTTTTTTTTTTTTTTGATAAAAATTTATTTTATTTATGTGTTAATTAATTATTAAATATTTTAAACATAATTTATTTTTATTATAATAGAAAATTAATAGTTAAATAAAATTGAAGTTTTTAATAAACTTTTTTTTTCTTCACTTTGCAGATTAACAAGATGTATAAAAAAGAGTCGAGCTATTATTAGTTGTAAATAATTATGAGTCTGAGTTTAATTACATAAATAAGAATTTTCAGGTAAGTTTTTGGAAATTGTACAATAATATTATACACTCCCTTACCTTTAAGATTGTTTATTTAAAAATAAAAATATTTTCTTGGGCCATTAAATTTTTTTTTTACTCTATAGGGAAATTAAATATTTAACACCTTAAGATTATTAGATAAAAACATGTAATTTAACACCTTTTTTTTATCACATTTTATGGTCATATTATAAAAAAAATGTCTATTTTGATATAAAAATTTAATTGGTTCTTTTCTTAAATTGAAAATTATGAAAAAAATGATTGGAAAAAAGTTGAAAAAATTTATTAGGATATGTTAATTTTTATTAAGATATTTACATTCTTTAGTAAAATTATATTTTGTTCATCAAGTTAAAATAAATGATAAAATAGACTTAGACAAAAAGAAATCCACTTTATCCATGAAGAGTTTAAAACTCTTCAGCGGAAAAGTGGAATTTTTTGAGATGGTTTTGGTTTGTTTCGAGCTGGATTTACACATTCGCCGAAAAACCGTCAATCAGAAATGTGCTGGTCTACGAAATTCCGGTAAGACGAAGAACGAATTGCATCAACTTCTTCTTTTCTATCACAAAAGCCACGAACACTAGCAAATTTGAAAATTAATTAATTTTATGATTTACATTGCTCGAACTGTCAAAAAAAATAATCTTGAAGATTATTTCTTTTTGGCGAAGAGTAGGATGGATTCATCGAGATCTCTCGTCGGCCATGGGTTTCTAAACCCTTTCTAAACATAACCTACCTAATCTACCCTTTCTAAATCTAACCTAACCTACTTTAAAAAACAATGCGATTAATAATTGACTTATTGTAGCGAACTTTACGTTTTAAAGTCAAAGGTGCTCTCAATTAAGCACGGTTTGAGATGTTTGAGTATCTGACGGAATCATCATAATTTGTTTTCAATCCAATCTTCATATTCACATAATAAGTATCAGTTAGATTCGTTATCTTCATTGCCTATTCTGCAACTGTCATTGAGCGATTTTTTTTAATGGTAGTTTAACTAATATTATCCAGCGAATAAACTGATTAAAAGACTAACTGATCATCAAAAATGGAAAAATTAATTAGATTTTTGAGAATGTTGCTTCAAAATTATCAAAATTAATGGCACAAAATTGATGGCAGCATAGTTAAAATGGTATCATTTTTTGCTTAAAAAATTTGAATAAAAGTAAATGTAATCGTTTAACGAAGGAAGAAATTTCATTCCTAAGCCTTTCCATTAAAGTTCATTAACACTCAAATCTAGAAATTAGTTTAGAGTCAAAAATTTGATATCAAAATAATTATAATTTAAAAAAATTCAATTAATTTGCCATACACTTTTCTTAAATTTGAAGTAAATTTCCGGTTCAAAAGGATATTTTTTTTTTTACAACTGATGGAATAATTAAAATTGTTTCTTCTTTTCTGTAAAAATTATTAAGAAAACAATTTGGCTTATGGACCAAAGTATAATACATGTGCCACAATTTATATATATTCTGAATTCAAATTCATTATAGTTCACAGCTACAATCGCTAGTCTTTCATTCACATTTCTGTTGTTAATTTGTTCAATGCTTAAAACGTGAATTCGAATAATTTCCATTCTCCTCATAATCTTAACTATAAGTGAAAATCACCAAAGAAAAAAAAAACAAGTTTATCTTTTCCACCACTTTTTCTACCAAAAAAAAAAATTGAAACAAAACTAAAAGTTTATGTCGGCCCTTTTTTCCATTCGAGTTTTATGATCGAAAGAAAAGCAATTTTTTTATTATTTTTTTTTTATTTCTGATTTTCTGAATGTTTTACTATCGGAATTTTGTTGTTGTGATGTTATTTAATGTGGCTGCCATCACAACAGCAACAGCACATACTTTATTATAGGAAACCTGTTATATAGATGCCCATGGAGAACTTTTAGAATTCACTGAATTTTTTGTCGTTGTTTTTTTTTTTATCAATTCCTTTGCCATGGTTTATATGTTTATTGGTATTATAAAAAAAACGAATAAATATTATGTACTCGGATACCTAAATATTTAAAAAAAAATTCAAACAAGATAAATTTCAGCATCAGAACAACAATAACAAAAAAAAAAAGAACGTTTGAAAAGAATGCTTAGTAATCAACATCGTTAAAGGTACAATTTAAGTGGAACGCAATAAATTGAAAATTTAATGAAAATAAAAAATGCAATAAAATAGAGAATTTTTACAATATCATAATTTTGCTGATGATGAAATTTTTAAGTTTGAAGATTTGTAGTTGGCCAATTATTAAAGTTAATCAAGCAAATACGATCTATGATCGGTTCATAATAAACTTTAAATACCATAAGGCAGAAAAATTAAATCGTAGACTATAACACTTTTAATTACGCCGTCCTGGCATTCTTGCTAGCAAAAACCATAATTAAAACTTTGTATGTTGTGCGATTTCTGAAAAAGATTTCTAACTGCCTTCCACTTCAAATCTCAACTTGACATTTTTCTTCTATGTTACATAATGGGAGAGTTGGTGTCATTCTATTAAAACAGCTAAGTGGTGCGGTGGTTACAGCACCTGTCTTCCAATCGGAAAGTCCTGGTTTCAAATACAGTCCAAGGCTTATGAACTTTTTCTGCGAATTTTTAAACTCGACTTCCTATCATAAAATTTCTTAACTAAAAATTACCCATCCCCCCCATAGCCAAATACTGTGTGTTCTCTTCACAGTTAAGGGAAAATATTCGCAATATTTGGTTATGAATAAAAAAGAACATTAACTGGAATCTGCTGATAGCTGTTGAATGAACGTTATACGAAGAGACATGGAGGAACTTGAATCGTATTTGTGTAATAACGATCTTATTGTATCTCTGGAATTCTCGTTAGCAAATACTTTCACCAAAAGCTTATTATGTAATGGGAGACATTTTTAACTGCTTTTAACTTCAAATCTATAACTCGTCTTTTTTCTTCCATGTCAAAAGATTATTATATCATACGATTTCTGACAATAATTTTTATGAATACGATTTCTGACAATAAATTTTATGACATCTCCAACTCGACTATTTTCCTCCAGGTTATACTGTTGTTGATTGTGTGAGTCGGTGTCATTCTGTAGACAGGGGGGGTCAGGTGAGATTAACAAAAGTTTCTAATTTTTTTGTAGTACAATTGATAAATTTCCATGTCACATATCCACCGGGAAACACGGAATCTCCACTTCTGGAGATTCCGTGTTTGCCGGTGAAAAAATATCTGTCTGTCTCCAACAGACAGATATTCTTCAAATTCTCTTCCTGTCAGTTTTTTTTCTCATTGATTTGACCTAACAGAGTTAAATTCCAACATTTATAAAAATCAAAATTAACTTTGATCACTTCTTTATTCCTATTACTTGAAATATTGAAATATTCTGCAATTTGAAGTTACAAACAAAAACATCGGAGAGAATACCATCTCGTCTAACAAGTTTTAAATGCACAGCTAAAAGAATTACTTATATACACAAATACTGATCACTGTTTTGAGTTTATGTTGCAAAATTTTAAAAGTTTCAATGCACTTGACCACATATCACTCTACAATTCTTTTTTTTTTTGCTACATAAATAAATAGTTGAAGGTTTTTTTTTCTAAAAAAAGAGTTATGGGAATAAAAATAGTAAAAAAATATTAAAAAAAATTTTCATAAACTGACCAGGTTTTGTTTTCAAAAAAAGTATTAGCTAAAGATTTGCAATAAATTTAAACCGGAATTTTGAGTGAAAAACTCTGTAAGATTATAACAAAGATTTGCAAAAAAAAAAGGAGAAGGTTCGATAAAAGAAGAATTTACAATCTTCAGTTTTTGTGCAGTTTTCCAAGCAATTTTTTTATTATTAAACCATGAATTATTGACAAGAATAATGAATTATTTTAAATCTACCACCAAAAACAAAAAAAAAATTATTTTTCAATTATTTTAACTTCAAGAAATTTTCTACAAAATTTAAAAAAATATTTTATATTTGATCGCAACATAAAAACGAAAATAACAAGAAATGAAAAATAAAATCAAGTTGAATGTCGAGTGCAACTGATTGGAAATAATATTTTTGCTACTATATTTTTTTTTGCTGAGTTTTTATTTGTTGTCCAAGTCCAAGTAGTTTTCTGGTTATATTCGTGCAAATTTATTGTTGAAACATAAAATAAAATGTATAAGTTTTTTACGTTATGCGTCATAAATCGATGCTATCAACTTAAATTATTATGTAGTTTTACAAGAAACAAGATGGGATTTAGTTGTTTCTTGTTTGAATTATTAAAATTGTCAATTTATTGAAAATATTATTAAAATATAAAAATAAATAATGATTCTTAGAAATAATTGTTTTTTATAGACAAAAGTTATGCTAAAATACAACTTGAAAATGTATGTCGAAGAACAAGGGTTGATAGTGGTTTCGTTGAACGATAACTCGTTGTACTTTGTACAGTTTGCTTGTAAATATATGTTAATACAATTCCGTATAATACAGGAATAATAGCGTTTACAACCATTTACGGCAAAAGCTATTTCCTATAGCTCACGAAGAGCCTGGGCATCCCTTAAAGCTTAAAGGGTCCCCTAAGATTCTATTGGAATTTGGACATTCTCATTTTATTTTTGAAATTTTACAGTGAAGAAACTTTAATTGCAATAAACAAATGGCTTAATTACTGAGACATTTTTTGCTAGCAAATGAACTACAATTTTTCCCAGTCTTCGTTTATATTTTGTTGTAATTTTATTACTGATATATTCATTTAAATCGAATACCCACCGTACTGCAGCTTGGTAAACTACCACTAAAGCCACTTAGATAGTAAAATAATTGGAAGCAAATATGCTGCTGGCCTGTTGTCGATCTGTGTACTCCAAAGATTAATTGCAATTTGTACTTCTTATTTTATTACATACCGAACCATGAGTTTAATTATACGGCAGAAAATTTTTAATTTGTCGATCTCAGTTTCTGAATTAAAACTTTTTTTAATCCTAACCATAACATCTTTAAATTTTTCAAATCTTCGTAATTTCGTTGCAATTGTAATGAAATTTCTTAAAGCACAAATTTGAAATTCAAGTATGTATTTAATTAAAAATCTTTTTATATATTGTAGCTTTAAACATTTATGCAAAACTTTACAGTTTTACATTATAAAATGTCCACCCAATATTGTTTAGATTGAAGCAGCGTAACTTTAACCAAAAATCTCTTTAAAATTCAATTAAAATCCACTTCAATAAATAAATTAAGATTTATTTTTATATTTGGCTTGTTGATTACTTTAACTGATCTACAATTAAAGTGCCTGTAAATAATTTATTTTCATTATTTTTAATTTGACTTTGGTAATACCAGAAAAAATCTTGGAGAAAAGTTCAAATTTGCGGTAGAGTCGCGTGAATGATTTTCATGATTTGTCGAAAATATCAACTTTAAATTAAACCAAACCATTTGCCATGTTTTGAGTTTTCTTGTGCAAAGGGTGTAAGTTAACCAAAAAAATTCAACAGGTTAAAATGCTCCTACAAAACAAAATATGAAAAAATTGTGCAGTAGAAAAAAAATGAATTTTGTAAAAAATGAAAAAGTAATCTTCAACAATTTAATAAAATTTCAAGAGGCACGATTAATTGAAGAAAATATTTGTGATCAGACAGAAAACTTTTTAAATGAACTGAAAAGTCATTTTTAAATGAATGGAATATTTTTTATGAATTTATGAAATAAAATAATATTTTATAAGCTCTTCCTGGAGCGTTTTTATTATAAACTATCTTTTTGGAAATTAATGACACTTTAAAGTCATTTCAATAAAAAATATACTGAACTTTAACTGGATATAATTGAAAATATCCAGGAAATTTTGATATTTCATAATTTTAGATAAGGACTAGAATTTTTTGTGGTTTTTATTCAAGCTGGGTTTTTAAATTACTGCTTATGCTTACACATTAGATATTTAAATATAAGACATAACTATTTGCTTATAAAATTTTTAATTTTCAATCCTAAATCTTAAAAATTATTCTAAATTTTAAAACTTGTCCAAAAAATTTCTTGAGCAAAATTTCCAATAACCATTTTCTATTTGTGGATTCAAAAACTTAGCTTAAATTTAAAACTTGTCTGAAATTTTTTTTAACTTTTTTTTCACAAATTCAACCATCAATTTCGATAAAGAAAAATGTTATGCTTTTAAAATATCAAATTTCTAGATTTCAAATATATGTATATACTTTATTTTGTCTTGAAAATTTATGCAAATTTAATTTAGGTTTTTGTTAAAGACTGGCCTTTCACCGTCATCCAAAATGATTTAACTTAACCCAACAAAAAACAACTACATACTTACTAAAAATTAACCTGTTTCCTGATAGTTGCATTAGTTTATCTTATTCAGTTCACAAACAAAAACAAAAATTAATTCCAGGAATTATCAGAGAATGGAATTATTTAAAGAAAATGGTTTACATTTTGAAAGAGTGCAACGTAAATTAATGCACTTACAATCTTCGCTGTATTTAAGTCCGTATATTATCAACTTTATTTAAAAAAAAAAAATTCCTTAAAAACTTAATATTTATGAGTTTTCTGTACCAAAAAAAAAAAAAAATTGTTTTTTCTGGTGTCTTCTCTCTGCGGAACGATTTATTAATTTATTGCTTTTCCCTAATTTTATTAATTGGAAATTATATAAGAAAATTGCAAATCATAAATTTTTTGAATTTTACGCAAAAGATATATTTTGCTCTGATTGGATAGTTTTATACTTTAAAAAAAACTGGAAATGATTGTAAAAATGCATTTTAAAAAATATGCAAATAAATATTTATGATTTGAAAATTCCTTTCAGTATTCATGTATGCACGATGCAAAAAAAAAAACCTGAAGGAAGAAAACCTGCTTCGAGCAAAAAATTCGATGTCGCCGTCAAACTATAATAAAGAATTTATGTACAGAATAAATTCGTAAAGTTTAACAATCTTTCGATTCGAATTATTTTACTTGAAAATTTTCTAAAATATTTCTATCTAAACTACAAAAAAAAACAACTATAATACTAATACACCTTTTCCGAGTAAATGTCGGAAAAAGATTTAATTTACCATTATATAAAAAAAAAATTAATATTTGTTTAATTATAAAACTATTTAATTTTTCATCATAAAAACTTTTATGATGTTATATATTTATGCTTTTAAAACATGGCAGGGCATATTAAATTTAACTATGAAAATTTTTTTTTGTTGAAAATGCACATTGAAATGATTAACAATAAAAGGAAAGAATTTTTTCTAATGAATTTATGTTGGAACTTTTATTGTTTTTTTTCTCTCTGTGGACAATAAACGCCGACGATGATAATAAAAAAATATTATTTTTATTAGATTTATTTTTTTTTTTCAGGTGTGTTTCTTGAACTTTTTGGAAACCAAAGATGGAAATGTCATAAGCGTGTTAATTTTTTTCAAATTATTTTCTATATGGTTTTATGTAAAAAATAAAAAAGAAAATGATAAAGTTTTATGAAAAAATTATTTGAACTAAATAAAAAATTAGTTCATTGAAACTCTAATAAAATTTCTGACCTAAAACGAAGCGCAGTAAAGAATAATTTTCCATATTTCAAATCATGCATTTAATTAAATTCAACGAAATTTTGTTTATGTGTAAATTTAAGTTCGTGAATATTTTGTAACCATAACATAAGTACTGCAAAGAACATAAAATAATCATATGTAAAATCTATTTCAGACGGATTGGTTTACATCGAATCCATTTTTTTAGAATCTTTTAGTCCCCTTCTTTTATTTGGAAAAAATATTCGCTTCTTTCTTTTTAGTTTTTTTTTTTTAATGATTGTTTAATGATTTTTGCTGAACTTTTATTATTTAAAAAAATTGTAATTTGATAGTTTTTTTTTCTTCTGTTATTATTACTAAGAATTGTTTTATGGTTTTACCAGCACTAATGAGACGTGTCACGTGTAGTACCTTTTAAAAATTCAGTTTTATTTCTATTGTCTTTCAAATATGTTCAAGTTTTTTGAATTTTCTCGGTTTCTTTAATGCAACGATGCATTAATAGGCTAAATTATATTTAATGTGTTTTTAATAAACTCGTGTCATATCAACCCTTATTATAATGCACTTGAGTTGAGTATATAAATCCATCAAAGTAAAATTACTATTCAGAGTTTTTTTTTTTTTTTTAATTAAAATATTTAACTTGGGTGGCTTCTTGATGAAAATCTATAAAAAAAAATTACAACCGTCAAATAAAGTGTTTTTGGTTTTTGTTACAATAGTGAAGTTAATAATTTCCTGTACAAGTACAGATGTGGAAAAAAATATTTTTTTAAAAAAAATTCTTAAAAATTAAAATGGTTTGATAGAAATTTAAACTTTGGAGTCCAATATTTTTAGTTTGAAAATGTAAACTTTTTAAAAATATTTTTTAATCATGTTTAGATAGAAAAGTTGTGGTGAAGCAGCGATAAAAATATTAAAACCATTCAGAACTTTGTACCTGCGATAAAAAAAAATTACAACCGTCAGACGATACTCTTTAATGTTCGTATTTTAAAACAATTCTTATTTTGTTTGACATTTAAATTTGAAGTTTTAATTGTGAATCGTTTTAATTGTGAATAGTCTTATGTTAAGTAAAACATTAAATATTTCTGAGCTATTTATTATAAGGTCGATCTCACCTATTTTATAAAACGTGTATGTAATAATTGTGACGTTAAAAATATTATTAATATTTCCAGATTTTGTTTTTGGGGATGTTATCCAATTTTTCCACAAAAAATTCAACACCACACTGCAGTCTAGTATTGGTAAATGTTTCATACGAATTACATGCTGAGAATCCACTTATACTGTAATGCTCATTAACAGGAATATTGCTTATACATATACGTAAATTTTCATTAAACATAATAGACGGGTTATAATATTACTGCATTAATTAAAATTATACGTTTGTCGTATAAATAATAAATTAGTTTAGTTGGATAAATTGTTTGCAGGTCGAAACTTTTTGTACAACTTCCAACATAATCTGGGCAACGATCTGTTGTTTTTCGATTCTTGTAAAATATTTCAAGAAAAGAATCTTAAAAATTGACTTGCAGAAAATCCAATTAATTTAAATCAATATTTTATTCACTAAACTGTGTAGATACTGAATTGTGTATATAATAAATTCTTGATTCTAACAATTGTTTTAACAACCAAATAATGCTATTGAATTTAAAATTTCATCAAAATTTTATTCACTTAAAACTTGTGGTCATTTAAAATTTCGTTGAATATTAGATGAAAAAAATAGCAACAGAAAAATATAAATTGACTTCCAAAAAGATAAAATATAATTAATAGTCTTAAAAGATAATCTCTAGTTATGTTTTTTATGTTTCTAAAAAATTCAATTTTTAAATTTATGACAGGTGTTTTCAATAAACCAAAAAAAAAAAACTAAATTTTTTTTTCCATTTTCTTTAATTTATTTAACATTCTTTCATTTCTGAATAATAAAAAAACATCTAAAATAATAGGTGTAATATTTTGGGAAGAGGTATATTTTGAACCTCAGAAACAAACAAATTTCTTCTTCTTTTTTTTATTTTTATTAATAATTTGTCAGCTAGTTTATCACGAGCCGAAAATGTTAATGTTGCTGACGTGAGTATAATTGATTTTTTTTTTCGTAAGCTCTTAAAGACCAGATGAAAACTGTGGTTTTTCAGAAATATTTCTTTTTTTTTTTTGAACTCATAAAACAGAACTTAAGCTATAATTTTTAATATTTTATTAATGATATTAATGATAATTGGATCTTGTTCGTAACACAATCTTTAATATATTATGCCAAGTGAATTTTTAGATAGAATTCGGAAATTTATTTTAAAAACAGAAAAGAAAAAGCGCTTATAACAGGATATGGCATTGCGTCCGTCTTTATACAAGTCGACGGTCTTTTTGAATCCGGTTTTACAACTTAGCTTTTTAAAATTTAATAAACAAAACACACAAAAAACAAAATAAGAAGAGCTGCCCAAATTGTAGAGATAATGGCATATTATTAGCTTTTAAATATAAATATGCATGGTTTTTTTTGGGCTGCAGAGTAAGAGCTCACAAACAGACAATTACGAATTCGAAAAAAGGTTCATAGACAATTTTGAGACCATTGAAGAAGTACGGGAATTGGATAAATGTATGGAACTGTGGAGGAGATTTATTAAGGAAACAATAGTATTCATAGAACTTTAGAGTTGAAGATCTTGATGAATTTTATCTGGCAGAGATGATTTAAATACTGAAATATTTAAAGTTAATTTTAGTGTAGGAAAAAGTTACCGTACTCTTCTCCAGATTTTTCAGGAGAGACCGGAAATTGGTTTACAGATAATCTTGTGAAATTGTGATTTAATTATTGAAATATTTAAATTTAATTATCGTAAACGATAAATTTGACATTTACTTCCTTCCACAGACTGTTCAGGACAAAACATTAAATTACTCTATAGGTTCAATCAAAATGTTGATTATGGAAAGCCATTTCATTTCGTTGTGAAATTCTTTCAAAATATAAAAAAAAATAAGTTCGGCCATTCACAATTATTTAATGACAGCTCTTAGTCCTAGTGATACTTAAACGATGATCTGTGTGAATATTCTAAGATCATGAATCATTAATAATATTTTAAATTTTTTTTTTAACATTTTTGCAAATGATCGAGAATTCCAAAAAAAAAACAAATTAATATGTAAGTATCTACTTTTTTTTGTTTTTTATGTCAGGACAAATTTTTTTTATATATAAATTTATATTAAATGCGAATATTAATTCAGAAAAAAAAAATTGATTTACTTTTTATTCAACCTGTTTTAGTATCTCGTAATATTAGAGATTTTTGATTTAATCTTTTAAAACACATAAATTTTAATGTCATAAAATATTTTAGGTTTTTTTTTTCCTGTAGATTTTAATCTTTGAAAGAAATTCTTGTTTATTTATATGTGTATCTATAAAATATCGTATATTTAGTTAATGGTGTAAATTATTCATTTCGATATCACAAACATAAAAAATTAGTTAAGATTTAAATTAGAAAAGTCACTAGACTACTGTTACTACAAAAATGGGAAATATATTTAAACATATTTTCAAACTAGAATTAAAATTAGAAGTTTTTTTTATTTGTAATTTGTTAAAATTTTTGTAAATTAGTTTTTACATGATATTCACTTAAACTTTTATCATTTTGTGAATCACTGTAAGTGAAATTTTTGATACACATATATTGAATTTTGTATATTTGTCTTTTATTAATTGTGCGTAAAGAATCTTGTAAAACAAGAAGAATTATTTTTAGGAATTATTCTGAAAAAAAAGTTCTTACTGTACTGCACAGTAGTTCGATTGCGTGGCATTTTCTTCTTCTTTAAAGGTTAGTATGCAGTCCGTCGTGAAATTAAATTTTAATTTCACGACGGACTGCATACTCTAGTGAAGAATATCGTGAAAAAGTTGTGCAAAGTTCGTTAATAAGTATTATGAAAAGTTGTGCAAAGGTCGTTAATAAGTATTATGGAGAAAAAAGACAATATTAAGTAGTATTGAAAAATTATTAAAAAAATATATAAACTTTTTAAGATCAAACTAAAAACCATCAAAATGTCATAATTCTGTCGTCAAAATAATGATCGAAATGTCATAATTCTGTCGAGAAAATAATGATCGAAATGTCATAATTCTGTCGTAAAAATAATGATCGAAATGTCATAATTATGTCGAGAAAATGATGATCGAAATGTCATAATTCTGTCGAGAAAATAATGATCGAAATGTCATAATTCTGTCGTAAAAATAATGATCGAAATGTCATAATTCTGTCGAGAAAATGATGATCGAAATGTCATAATTCTGTCGAGATAATAATGATCGAAATGTCATAATTCTGTCGAGATAATAATGATCGAAATGTCATAATTCTGTCGAGAAAATAATGATCGAAATGTCATAATTCTGTCGTGAAAATAATGATCGAAATGTCATAATTCTGCCATGATTTAAACATTACTTCACCACTGTAAAATTTTTAAAAACTGAAATTTTTTTACACTGAAAATTTTTTCTTTTGTCTTTGCAAAGTATATCATTTCAGAATGGATCTGCGTACCACAAAATGAAATCTAAACCGTAATTTTTCACTGGGTCTTAAATTAGTATACAAGCTACATTTCATGACAAACTGTATACTAAGCTTAACTGAAGTTCAGTTTTCCGCGTGTGATTTCTACATTGGAAATTAATGAGAAAATTAAATTTAAAAAAACATTAATATAAGTACTTAGATATTGGAATGTAAATTTTACTTCTAAGCACGTACAATTTTACAGTAATTTGATTATTTTTTGTGATAATCAACAAATTCGAATTTTTTTTGTAATGAAAATCTACAATATTGGAATTATAGTTTTACATTTCTCTTAGTTGTTTTTTTTTTTCACAATTCCAATTTATGATCATTGATTTTATTTTTTTGGATTTACTGCTAAGATACAAATTGTTAAACTAAAAATAATAAAAAAAATAAACCAATAAACACGGTTGATTAAATTCCATTTTTAAAATTACACGCGTCTCTTATCTTTTGAACTCTTTTGAAAAATTGAAAATAACAAAACAAAAAATCTTTAGAATAAAAATTTTTCTTCAGATAATTATCTACATATACATAAACTATAAAAATTGTGTATTTGGATATCCATATTACGAAAATAAATGGAAGATTAAAATCTATGAAAAATTTATTGAGAATGTAAAAAGTAATTGGAAGCATAAACTTTTCAATAAATTTTTTTTTTTATTATTTCAAGATAAAAACTTTTACGTATAAATAATTTCTTTACAATTTTGGAATTTCTTGATGAAAAAGCTTATTCGACACAGTGATTAAGTAAAGTTCGGAAATGTCCTTAATTAAAAATATGAATTTTAAGGATTACTAAAGCTAATTTACGTGTATAATTTATAACGGCTGATAGAAAGTTCATATCCACACTGAAAATGTGCAATGAAACACATCTCAAGGATAGTCAAAAGATAAAAGTTTTTAGTTTCCCGCTGTTAAATTTTAGGATTAATAAACTTATAAACGCCTCCTTCCTATTCCTCTTTACTTTTATGTTAGTATTTCTCATCAAATGGTAAAAAAATTCACACATTTTCTGTGAATATAAACAAAAATCGATCAGATTTTTTTTCCTTGCTGAAAATAACTAATTCCACGTGATTATATTTTTTGTTGCTGGATTTAGAAGAAGAAACAAACACAAAAAAAATATTTATGTATTTTTTTCTTGTTTTCATCTAAAACGGATATAAATTTCCTTATTATTATATGTTTTTAATATTCTCGATCCTTAAAAACAAAATATTCCCAGGCCTAATGATATTTATTTCATTTCTTCTTGTTGTATGCTAAAAATTGTATATAATTTTTTGCCGCACCTTGCTTTTTTGTTCTTCTTTGTCTATCTAGATTTTTGGAATGAGTTCCTCATTGTAAGTTTTTTTATCTTTCGGGTTTTTGAGTGATAATCGTTTTCATTTTCATTTTTTTTGTTGTTGGTAAAATTAAAATCTTTAAAAAATTCTTTATGTTAGTACCTTGCCGTCCGTCTACCCGTTCGTTCTTATGTTGCTAGTGTATCTTTTTCAAGTAAATGCACAAATAAACTATTGCCAACCGTTGTTGACCAAAGTTGACCAATTTTGGATCCGATGAAAATAAAAATCACTTGTTAAAGAGTAGAATAACTTGTTAAAGAGTAGCACTTTACTTTAAATGAAAGAGGCGCTACAGCAAAAAAAATGTATATTTAGAATAATCTTTAGAATGTAGTTTAACATGGTACATGTTGTCCATAACTGATGTTAACAAGCATAGAACAAAGTTGTCATAATTCAACATTGACCAAAAACGATGTCAAATGATGCGTTGAAAAGTAAAGACGAGCTGATTATGTCCACTTCTTGATATTGCTATTAGGGGTGCTACATTGTAAAATTTTAAAATTATATCTTATATTTTGTAATCTGATTTTCACAAGGACTTTATTACAACATTTTTTATAATTACATAATTAATTTTACATTAACATAAAGTGAATGTGTCCACCCGCAAAAAGCCCACAGATATAAAATTAAAACACAGTAGTTTTGCTGCGATCCATATTTTAAAAAATTGCAGAATTTTTTAGATGAAGAATATATTCTTTCTATAAAATAACCACTGATCAACTTTATGAACGAAATAATTTGTTAACTTTCTTTAAATCATAACAGCAACAGATTCTAGTTCTAACTTTCAAGTAATAACATCAAAAAAATGAAGAACATTACAGCTTGTGGTTAAATTGTAATAACAGAATATCAGAAAGAAAATGAAATTTCATTCATCACATATTTTTGTCTGTGTATATTTCATTTCAAATGTTGAAAATGATGGTGTCTTTTGATTGGAAGAAAATCAACTGTAATTGTTTTCTTAAATAATTTTTATTTTTAGGGATTATTTTCGGAAAATATGCCTACTGTTAGATCGTTGTCGTCTGTCCGTCTATTCGTCCGTACATCCGTTCTGCTGTAAGCTTTGTAGAATTTGGTATAAGATGATGGTAGAAATTATTTTTAGACGGTACGGTACGTGGTGTTTTTAATGAAAAGACTCAATTTAATTCTAGTTTTTGCACAAAAAAAATGCAATTTCATTATAGTATAGACGCATTTGAAATAGATCATAAATTAAAATAAAAGTTGGGCAATTCTTTAAAAAATACCATACGTGTGAAAGTCGTCTACAACAGTTCTGCTGCGCAGCATTTTTTATATTTTTATATAATAGTTATTCTAATATCTAATTCCATAATTTATCAAATACCACCAAACAAATTTAGACAATCTTTACGTTCATATTTTTTCAAAAATAAAAATGAAGAGAAGGCACCACACCACACCAACCAATATAGAATTAATAAATCAGACCTGAAAATTCGCTTCATCATTGAAATTGCAATCAATTTTTTTTTAAAAGCTTTTTTTATTTTGTTGTTGCGTTGGGTTTATAATTTTTTAGAGGAGGTGAAACTTGGGATTGTATTTTTTTTCCTCTTTGTATTTTACACAAAATGACTGATTCTTCAGTTTAAAAGGTCACTGATTAATAATTAATTTGATGTTATTTTGAGGCTAATATTTATGTATCTCTGCACAGACAAAATATTTCCATGATTAAGAATTATTTTCGGTCCCTTTTTGAAGAATTTATATAAAATGATTTTTTCTAACGATTTTTTAACTTTTTTTTTTATTTAACCAAATTCATTTATTTATTTGTATAATAAGAAGTCAGCTTTTTTTTGGGGTTTTTAATCGACTGTATAGCTGACGACTAATGGACGGCAACATAACATAGATCAGAGCTGAAAATGTGAACCATAAAATTGAGAAAATTTCGTCGAAAAGTGATCAATTTAAATCGATTTTTATTACCTTTCCGATTAGATTTATCTCACCTAGCAGACTAAGTTTGTTTTTAATTGAAGACTTAGTTTGTTTTTAATAGTTTCATACTTATTGGCTGTTTTATTTTCCTGAACAAATAATTAAAAAAAAACTTTATGTTGGCAAACCCTAATTATATTATCAACTACAATATAATTTACACCGTTCAGTGACGAAACCCGAATTTTTCTATTGCAGTCTCTATTTTATACGGTGATGCTAATAGCAATTTCGCTCCTCATTTACAAAATTAAATTAAATTTCAAAGTTTTTTATAAATACATTATTCATAGATTGTAGCCAACTTTAGAGAATATTTTAAAATTGCAATTTTTCATTTCACAATTCGAATTACGCCGCCTTCCAGATGGTTTTTGTAAATACCACACTTTTACCTTTATCTGAAATTCTTTAAATTTTGTAACGAACGCGAATGGTCTAGCAACAATTTATGTGTATATTTATTATATTAAATCAGAATTTGAGAAGGTTTTACAGACGGTGCGTGTTTAGGAATTTTAATAGTTTGTTCACAAAAAAGAACTAAAAATAAAATCAGACTCAATTTATTTGTAGGTAGAGTGAGACAATTTATACTGGGATCTTTGTTTATAGTAAAATACTATAAGAATTTTTATGCTGTTAATGTCACTATAAAAACACTCGAATTGTTGAAGATTAAAAAAAACCTGAGAAGACGAAGATAATAAAATATTTCAGGTGTAGATTGTAGATACATAAAAATATTCTCCAGTTAATTAATGTAAATTTTGTTAAAATTAATTTTATTTTAAATATCCATTTTCTCTTTTCAGAAATTATAATTAATTAAATAATTTTGGATTAAAAGACAATTTTGGACTTACAAAAAAGATTATTATACAAAATAAATATTTTAGAAAAATGAAATCTTCTTTAGTATTTACAACAACATCACAAAAATTTATATTAACACAAAGACTGCCATTTACGATTAATTATATTTTGCCATATTTAATATTAATACTTTTACAAAGTTCAATAACACATTCATCATCATCCACATCACTAACAGCTGCATCACAAACAACATTAAATTCACAATCTCCAAATCCTTTTGGTGTAGTTTTAGTCAGATCACCAGAATCAACTGTCGCACCAAAAGGAGATGAAGTATTATTTGAATGTGAATTAAATTTAAATCCAGATAAAATAAAATGGCGATTTCGACATGTAAATTCAAAATGGGATTTTAATGGTTTTAAATATTTGGTAAGTTTATTATTTAAAAAAAAAAAAAATTATGATAACAATAATTTTTCTAAAACCAGGATGGCTATAATATAACGAATGAAGATACTACATCAAAACTACGAATATATGTTTCACCAGAAACTCTGGGTGAATATCAATGTGTTTCATGGTTTGGTTCAGCAGCAATTGCATCTGTAACAGCTAAATTAACACTTGCTTCAATTAGTTTAAATTCTGATGATAATAATAGTGCTGACAATCATAATCGAAATTTGAATAATGATCATTCAGAAGAAATATTACGTTGGCGTGTCTCGCCAAAAAATAGCATTTTAATAAAATGCGGTCATGTTGATTCAAATCCAATACCAGTTTGGAGTTTTCATAAAAATGGTATACCAATACCCCGATCAGATAATCAATTACCATCTGGTGCATTAATATTAAATACTGTTGCTGCTAAAGATTCTGGTTTATATTCATGTTCAGCAATGAATTCAATTACAGGCCAAGAAATACAATTACCACAAAAAATTGATTTAATTGTTGAGCATACGCAACGTACAGCACCACATTTTTTAATTGAACCAGCTAATAAAATATCAGTACATCCCGGACAGAATGTAATATTAGAATGTCCGGGTGTTGGTAATCCACCACCAAAACCAGTATGGAGTAGTCCAGATGTACTTAATAATATGTCAAATAATCGTACAACAACATTACCATATGGATTACAAATAACTAATGTTAGTCCACATGATAATGGCACATATACATGTCGATTGGATAATGGAATTTCACCAGTGTTGGTATATACATTTCGATTAGAAGTTTTAGAAAAACCGATAATTTTAAGAGGTCCAATAGCTACATTGACTAATGAAAGTCAAAGTTTAGAATTAGAATGTGCTGCAAGAGGTACACCAAAACCAGAAATATATTGGATGATTAATGGTGCTGATACAAGAAAAGATAATACAATTAAACATGATGGCAGTAGATTAATAATTAGAAACGTTAAGAAAGCACATGCTGGTATTGTACAGTGTTTTGCAAAAAATGATGCTGGCGAGGTAAGTAAAAAGTAGTGTAAATTAATTTATAGAATTTAACGTTACAAACCGCTTCAGAATATTGAGAATATTTTCTTTTTCAAAGTTGCTTACGCAAAAGGCAAAATTACTATTGAATTCATCCACCAATTTGCCATAATTTAAAATCCTAATTTTATTTATCAAATTATTTATAAAAAAAAAGTATATATAATTTTAAAAATTTAATTACGCCAAAATATTACTTGTAATAGCAAATTCAATTAATTTGCTTAATTATTATCGTTATCATTATCTGCATCTAGGTCTTCAAAACTATCACTTATATGTACTTTAGCATTTGGATCCACATACATTTTCTTAATTAATGTAGTTATTTCTGGTAATAAATCTTGAAAAATAGGAAATTTATCACGTCTTGGTGGACCTTTATTCATACCACTCCATAATAGTGTCATTGGTGTACGTGCTGATTGTGACATACTAATTTCAAATGTACCATCTCTTGGTGGCTCCTTATTACGTGATAATACAAATATACGATCTGGAAAGTGTTCTTCACAATATGCTAAAAATTCAATTGCTTTCATTTTAAATATAGGGCATTCTTCAGTATGTTCAATAGAAATCATTGTTCGTATTGGGTTAAAATTTTCATCAGCTGCATAATCAATAACTTTTACTTTTTTCTCAGGTTTTTTATTTTTTGGCATTTTTTTTATAATTTTTTTTTTTTTTATTTTAATTAAATTTTCATATTTTCTTATCAATTTCGTATTTGAACAGAGTAACGAAAGTAATTTACTTCAAGTGAATCCATTACAAATACATGGTAATGGAACAACACCATTAGGATTTATACCAATCAAAATGAATTCTGATCATACAGGAAAACCAAATAAATCACGAAGAAAACATAAATTACGTAAGTTTTTTTTTATACATTTATTACTTAACTATAAATTTTAATGTTTTTTCTCAAAATAACCTTTAAAACATTTAATTAAAATTTTATAATATATTGTTTATAATTTTTTAACAGTAAAAACTGGCACATTATTAATTTTTGATGATGCTGATGATTTTTTATCTTCAGCATTTAATAATCTTAATTTTAATTTCATTTCTTCAATTTGATAAACGTGTAATTCTTTCATATGTTTTAATACTTCTTTAGCTTGTGCTAATTCAATTTTACTTTGTTCTAATTTTAATTGTTCTTCTTTATATTTCAATTCAGCTTCTTTCATACGATAAAAATTAATTTTATCTTCAATATTATTATCAATATTTGGTGTTGATATTATTGATGTATTTGATGTATTATTATGTGAACAACAAGTTTGTTGATTCGTAATTATTGGTGTTGATTTATGATGTAGATGTGGTAATGGTGGTTGCTGTTGTTGTTGAATAATTTGTGGTTGATGTACAATTGGTGCTGTTTGATATTGTTCGGTTAAAATTGCTGTTGTAGGGTTTGCAATACGATATGATGTTGTTGTATATGCTTGTAATGTTGAATTATTATTATTATTATTATTACTGACACCAGTAATTATATTATTATCTTTTTGCTGATGATGATGATGAGATGTCAATGGATCACCAGGTGTTTTTATTTGTAGAACAATTTCATCACCAGGACGTGTTGATCTAGAATTTTTAAATTCCAACAAATCAGTTAAAGTTAATTTATCAGCACTAATATGATCAATATTATATTGATGTGTTGTTGTAGTTGTTGATGTTGTATTATCCAATAAAACATCATTTGATGATGTTGATATTTCAACTTCATGTTGCATTTCATTATCATCATCTTGTAGCA
The DNA here is from genome assembly GCA_963932195.1 of Empis livida. Taxonomy (NCBI): domain Eukaryota; kingdom Metazoa; phylum Arthropoda; class Insecta; order Diptera; family Empididae; genus Empis; species Empis livida. The sequence continues at coordinate 17,234,330 of OZ010648.1, forward strand.
TTTCTTCCGATTCATTACATTCTTTTTCATATTTCATTTCTTCAGATTCGTCACCATCTTTTTCAAATTTTATATTTGTATCAATAACATTAACATTTTCAATTCTTTTCATTAATCTTCCATGTTTTGTTGATTTATTGTTATTATTTGTATTTGATGCATTATCACTACTACCAACTGGGTAATGTTTTCGTAATCTAAAAATAAATAAAATCAGAAACTTTTTGAAAAATTATTTAAAATTTCAACAAAACACTAGGAAAATATTAAGTGAATATAAAATCAAGATTCCTGTCCTGTGAATTTTAATTTCAGAAGAGATAAAAATAAATGGTATAAAAAAATTATAAACTGAAAAACTTTGAAAAAAGAGTGAAATAATTTCGAGTAAATAATTTTTACATATAATTTCTTCATTCCACTCCATTTTTATATTCAGTTTACCCAACTATAATTTTTCTGTACCGTCCAAGTCCAATTGTTATTTTATTTTTAATATTTTCTATGAAATTCTTTTAGTTATTTTTAAAGATGTTTTGTAAATTTTAATTGATAATCAAATTGTAAGAATATAGATATAATTACACAAAATTGTTTTGGTTTACCTTACCTTGCATTCAACCAAAACTTCTGAATTTGTTTAACATTTCGGATAGTTGTTGTCTCAGGATGATTATTATAAATTACAGCAATTCTATCCCAACATTCTCTAACTGAAATATTTTTTTTTGTTGAATTTCGACGAGATTTAATATCAATTACATCTTCATTTTGATTAAATAATTCATATAAAACTGATTTTTCTACTTTTGTAAATCTAGCTGGTGTGACGACAGTTGTTGTTGCATTATTAGATGTTGTACTGGCGCTCATTTTTATTTTATTTTCTATTGGACCGATATTTTTTTTAATTTCAAAAACTATCTCTTCTTTTTCAGATTTTTAATATTTGCCACTCAAAAATAATTTTTTTTTTGGTACTTTTTATACCATGCGATATCTTAAGTGTTTTGGGATTTTTTTTTTCTCAAAATATTAAAGTACTCGACTCGTGTATGATGAAAAATTTTATAAATTTTTTTAATTTTTGACATATATACATACAGACGCTCAACTCGCTGACGTCTCAAAAATGACTGAGTGGGAATAAGTTTCCGAATGGTTTAAATGTCAAAAAAAATTTATGTGAAAACGAGTATTTAAACGATTGGCACCATTGAGTATTTTTAATAATACTTTCCAATTTATTAAGGGTGACTATTGGCTATTAGATGGCACGCCAAACGTTTAAAATATATTGTACTAATGACATCCGTTTGCTGTTGTTGTTAACGGTTGTATTCTCACAACAAAAATATATATATATGTGTATATATATATAAATTAAAAAAAATTCATAAAATAAACATATATAATATATACCTATTTTGTATATATAAATTTTTTTATTTATGTATATACCGTTTTCTGGTTAAATTCAACGTTTTTGGACCCAAACTGGTCATTGTTAAAGGTAAATTGTATTGGAAAATATATTGATTTGTATTGCTGGGTGGTTTATGAACTACTGATAAGAGCGCGTGCAGTGCTAAGTAGCTGAAACAACTTTGGAAATTTGAAAATAAGCATAAAAAGTTGGATGGAAAGCAGCACCAAAAAATTGAAAATAGTCATAGAATAAATAGCCATGAAAGCGCTCTTAATATTTTTTTCCACACAAATTCGACAAACAAAGTGTCTAACCAAAACTGTAGTAGTTCTCTTTATATTACTCCCCGAAATGTCAATGCCAGTTTATGCAAATTACTTTAAAATATCAAATTAATTTAAAAACTTTGATGGCAAAGCAAGTCTTTTTAAATAATTTAGAATTAAAATTTCATAATTGCAAGTGTCATCTCCGTTTTTTTATATGCATTTTGACAATTCGGAGAATACATGAAAGAGACAAATATAGAAGGAAAATTGGAGAGTTTCATTCCTTTAGGACGCTTGCATGGCTACTTATTCTATGCTCGGCTGTCGTGCGTCAGGCAGTGTATTATATAAATCAATTTAAAAATAATACTAAACGGATAGATGATCCTTGCCTTGGCATTTTCCTAAATTAAAATTGAGCTTATAAAACCTAAAAAAAATATTTTATAACTTATTTTTAAAACTTAGAAATATATATAGAAACAAGAAACAAGCCGGAGCTCATTTTTAACTTAATTTTTTTATGTTTTCAAAAATTTCTTACTCCAACAAAGTCTTTAAAAAAAATATATAATTAAATAAGTTTCCTTAAATTTAAGTTTCCTTAATTAGAAAAAAAAAACACAAAAAATATTTCCAAAATAGCTATAATTAAAAATTTAATTTAAATTTAAATTCCAATAAAAAATTTTCCTTTATTACAAGATTTTAATTGATTTTGTGGAATATAAAATTGAAAAACTTGATATTTCATAAATTTTTGTTTTCGTAAAAATAGTTGTGGGCATATAAGGATGACATATAAGGGTTGCCTTTGAAAATTTCGAATAAAGAATTTTCAGATTGCTCACTGGCTGATCCCATCATCTTTGAAATGTCCAAACCATTTGTAAGTTGTAGAAAAAAACTAGAAACATGTTCTGTTATTTTCAAAATATTTGTGTTGCTAGGTTATCTATTTTTTTTTTATATTTAAAGAAAGATGAGGAACCATGAATTATAAATATTCCTGAGCACTTTTAACTGTCCAATAAATGATTTTTTGAAAGATCGTCAATGTTATTTTATGGCCTGGCTGCACAATTTGCTAGAATAGTTGAAATTTAAATGTATTTTTTTTTGTCCTTTACAATATTCCTTTTAAAGTTGTTGATTAAATATGGGATTAAAGAATTTCATTTTTCTATAGCAATTTTTATTTTTATATTTCATTTAGGAACTTAAAAAAATAAGATAAAAAAAATATCTAAATTCAAATTTTTTATATTTTTTTGCGTTGTGTTAACTAATTAGATTTTTGTATTCATTAATTTTTTTTTTTTCTTTAACTAGTTAACAGTTTAATTATTGTTTAAAATATAAACAAAATTTAGTCATTTGAACTTGAACGTGAACTTGATCCACTCTCACCTTTCTCATAATTATAATGTTTATCTTTTTCTGGTAATTTAATTTCAGCTGGTTCTTTTTTTAATATTTTAATAATATGTGGTAATAATATATCCCAATTTCTTGGAAATTTATGATGATGTGTTGGTCCCTTATTAATACCACTCCATATAATATGTCCTGGTGATCGTGCTGTTTCAGCTAATGTAATTTCAAAAGCACCATTTCTTGGTTTCACTTTGCCATATTGATTACGACTTAATTGAAATTTATTATCTGGATAACGTTGTTGTAAATAAAATTGAAATTCTATTGCAGTTTCTTTAAATATTGGACAATCATCAGAATGTTCAATATAAATCATAGCACGTTTTGGATCAAAATATTGATCATCTGCCCAATCAACTTTTTTTGGTTTATGATTTTTTTTTTTCGACTTTTTTGGCATAATTTTGCTTCTATATTATTTTTAAAATTTTTTTTATAATTCAATTTTCTTTAAAACAAAATAATAACTGGTTTATTTTTAATTTCCAAAAAAAAAAAAAAAAAAATACAAATAGAAAAATAAAAATTTTTTTATAATAAAATTTAAAAAATTTTTTTTTTTTATTTTTATGATAAAATCAAAAAAAATATAATTAAATTTTTTTTTTTTTTTTCCAGCCAATATGATTCCACCTAGTCGACCAAATGTCACACGATTATCTGATGATTCAGTAATGTTACGATGGTATGTACCAAAAAATGATGGTTTACCAATACAATTTTTTAAAGTACAATATCGTATGTTGGGTGATATAACAAAAGAAATACCAAGAGAAAATTGGCAAACAACAAATGAAGATATACCATATGGTAAACGTGATAATCGTAATAGTAATGATAGTATAAAAAATTTTACATCATCTGTATCCGGTTTAAAACCGGATCGTTTTTATCGTTTTCGTATAATTGCGGTTTATTCAAATAATGATAATAAAGAGGGACCAACATCGGGTAAATTTTTATTACAACGTGGTTCAGCATTAGGTCCAACAAAAGGTCATTTACCATCACCAATTTTATCAAAAGTTGAACCAATTTCTGAAAATATTATTGTACTATATTGGACATTAGATATTAATCGTTCAAATACATTAATTGATGGTTTTTATGCACATTATCGTTCAGCATCATCAGCTGGTGAATATACAAAAACAACTGTAGATGGAATGCATACTAGACATTTTAAAATTGATAATTTAGAACCAAATACAGCATATGAATTTAAATTACAAAGTTTTACAGCATCAGCTGCATCAGAATTTAGTTCAATATTAACAGGGAAAACATTAAGTAAGTGTATAGTTAGATATATATTTATTATTTGAAATTTTATCTTTTTTTAATTTATTTCAAAAAAAATAATAAAATGTTTATTTAGAATTACCAACACCGCCACCTTTAATAACAACAACACTTAATCCTGCCTCAATACCATCTCAATCTAATGAAACATATTATCCTGTAATAGCTGGTGCTGTTGGCGGTGGTGTATTATTAATTTTAGTAGTATTTTTAGCATGTTTTTGTCTCAAAAGACGAAAAAATGGTCAACAAGAAGGTAAATGAAAAATTTCAATAATTTAAAATTTATTAAATTTTTTATATTTTTTAGATGAAGATAATAAACCACATATAGATCACATACAAGCTGATAGTCATATTGTTCCACAACATCATAAGGCAACACATCGAATGAACGGTGTTATGAATATAACACCAAATCCTTTAGCACATGAAGGCGATAAGGTTAGTTATATAAAATATAATTTTGCATTATAGTTGGAGTCGCTTGTTGTAGTTTTACATGCCAAATCAGAAAAAAAAATATTGCTTCAAATTCATTATTATCAAATTTTTGTCAAATTACATAATCATAATTAAAATTTCTGCTAGTTTTTTTTTTTTCAATTTTTTCAATCACTGTTTTAAGAAATTATTTTAATAAAACTGACATTTAAATTGGAGAAATATTTATATTTGAACTCGTATTGTTTCTCAAAAATAAATAGTTAATTATATCAATTAATTACATTTCAAACATAAAATCGTGAAGTTATTTGATGCAAAAACTTTAATGAGTTAATTCAAATTAAAATTACAAATTGGAACTTTTTATATACTTATATAATTTGTGAATAACACTTTCTGATCAATGAATTGGTTTCTAATTATAATCGAATTGTGTAAAGCTACTCGTTCTAGTAGCCTGTAAATGTAAAATGATGTTTTTTTTTATAAAATTGTTATAAATAAGTTCTAGCAGTGATAAATATTTTCCTAGTTCATCTTAAATGTAGAATTCTATCTGAATACGAAAATATTTATTAAAAATTATAATAATTACGTAATACTAACTTGAAAATATTTAATTTATATTTCACATAAATTATTTTACTATTCACATTTTAGTATTACCAAAATTATTTCTTAATAAATATTTTCATTTAGTCAGATAAGAATTATGTCTAACATTTATCATTTTCTTTTTCAAGTTTGCATACTAAAAGCATGTAAAAATACTAACAATACTAATCAAAATATCCCAAAAAAATCATTATTCCATTCTATTTTTCTATTCTATATAATTCTGTCAATTTTTTTTCCTTCATTTTAAGAAATCTTCTTTAATTTCTCAATGATTATGTATACTTTTAGTAGTTGGTGTATGATGTAGTAAAATATCACTAAGCGCTTTTGCATGTTGCACAAAAAAATGTCCCAATCAATTCAAAGAAAATATGAAATTCTATATCCAAACAAAAACTTTTTTTCTATCTCTACAAATCTCTTTCTCAAATCTCCACAAAAAAAAAAAAATCATCCTTTTATATTATTAGCTCCTTTCTACCCACATCCATCCCAAAAGAACCCCCCCAGTAAACTAACAAAAAGTGTGGCCGTAGCATAAAATCTAGTGCGACTTTGAAGTATTATGCTTCTAGCTTAGAATATCAGCGTGAATGTTCTAGAATCGCAATGTGATGGAACTGAGGTTTATGCCAACAACGGGTCCTGGACATCAGATGATTGGAATAGGAGGTGGAGGAATAGGAGGAGGAGGAGGAGGAGGAGCAGGTTCAACAACACCATCGCCAATTGGTACAGCAACATGTGTAGGAGTTGGTTTATCAATTGGAACATCTGTAAATGGACTACCACATAGTAATAGTAATAATCATCATCCACATCAGATGCCCCAACAACAACATCATAATCGATCAACAACACCACCACCAATTCCACCACATCAATATCAACAACATCATACCAATAATTATCCACAAATGACACATCATCAATTTATGACCTTACATTCTCAAATGCAAACTGGTATATTACCATATAATCATCCATCACCACCATCACCATCTTTTATTGTAACACCAAAATCACCAACAATGTTACACAAACAACAACAACAACAGCCACCACCTCATTATCAAAATAATAACATGAATTTTCAAAATAATGGTGGACAACATCATCAATCAACAAATTCAATGACACCTAATCTAGATAATAACCGTCGGACTTTAGATCGCAGTCAAAGAAATTTAAATCATCATTATTCACCAGCACCAGTAATGACAAATTATGATGCATCAATGCCTTGTGATGGATTACCAACACGTATACCATCATTACGTCGAACACGTCGTTCACCTGGTCATAATAATAATAATAATAATATTAATATTAATAATAATAATAATGGTGGTAATAATACACCTGGTAGCCCAAGAATTCAACGTTCACCAATTACGGTTAGAGCCCAACCAGCCGTTATTAAACGTAGTCGATTAGGTAGTCATACAGATAATATATCTTCAGGAAGTCTTAACAGTATTGAAGTTTAAAGCAAATAAATCATTTCCTTGAGATTTTCAAGGAAACTTTAAATTTCAAAATGAAATATTGATGACAGTGTAAGTTTCAAAACAGAAAATTATATGGCAGCATAATAGGATAAGTAAAAGTATTTATATCACAACCTTCCCAATCTCTAATACATAAAAAAAATATAATCAGGACTTGTTGTTAAAATTGAAAATAGTATTTAAAACAACACAATTAATTAATTAAATTTAAAAAAAAAAAAAAAGTAATATTTTTGAACTCTGCAGCCATTGCGTGATATATAATTTTATGAATTTTAAATTATAATTAACAAATTGTTTAATTTTTATTTTAAATAAAATTAATTAAATAAAATAATTAATTCAGATAATATTGTATTAAATATAATTAAAATAATTAATTAATTATAAAATAAAAAGACAAATAGAAATTAATTAATTTTTAAATAATTTTGAAGAAATTATTGTAGAAATGACTGAGGAAACATACATAAATTTAATTATAGTTAACAATTAAAGAAAAATATTATTAACCATAATAAAAAAGATAAAAAATTTATAGATAAAAAATATAATTTAGTTTTCCCAAAATAAAAATTTATATTTAAAAAGCAATTGATAAATCAATGTAAACTAATTTAAATTTTTCAATAACCAATTTTCCGATTAAATTGAATATTTTTCAAGTTCGTTATAAATTCAATTGTCAATTTCAATATTATTTTTCAAGTGAAATTCGTCAAACTTTGAAAAATAATATTGAATTTGGTTTGAAAAACATTTAAATTAACCTGAAAATTGTATATTTCCACAAAATTATATCGAATAATTTTCAAATTAGAAACTAAATTACAATTAGATATCGTAAACTATTCGATAGATTGTTTAATGTAATTTTTTATATAATATTATTAAAAATAAATTTAATTTTAATATTTCAATAAAAATTATTAATCGTCCAGCCATTTTAATTTACATTTAAAAAATACTTACTTAAATTTTTATTAGTTTAATTTGTAAATTATTTAATAAATAAAGTGTTTAAGAAAAAATAATTTATTTTAAATATTAACATTTAGATATGTAGTTTTGTTTTGAAATGTATAAAAATATATTAATTATTTTTTTTGAAATTTAATTATTACTTAAGATACATTTTCTATAATGTCAGTTGACTGGTAATAAATATATACTTAATAATAAAATTAGATAATTAAATACATACTTAATTAAAATTAAATTATATAAAAATTATTTTATTTGTTTTTAAAATTATATTTAAAAATTTAAGCTTTTTAATATTCTATTTAAAAATAAATTTAATTTTTTAAAAGATTTTCATTTAAAACATTAAATAAATTTAATTTATAATTAAACAATCTTATTTTTTTTTTTTTCGAAATTATAAATAATTATGTAAAATTTGTTAAAAGAAAAAAAATTATATTATTTATATGTTTTTAAATTTAATTTTTATTTGAAGTAATTTGTTTGCACCGTGGAAAATCTTCTATTATTTTTAGTTGGAAATTTTTTATTTTTAAATTTATAAAAAAAAAATTTAGTTATATATTTCAAAAGTAAAAGAAATAAATTGTTAAAAATTATTATTAAAACTGAAGAATTTTTTTGAATTTTATAATGATGTGTATAAATATCAAAGAGTTGTTGAGTTCACCAAGATGGAAACTAGTGATAACCGCAGATTATATTGCTCATAATAAACTAAACTATTAATATAAACAATTTCTTGTTTGCTCTCAGAAGAACTCTCAGAAGAACTCCTGAATAAAAGACAAGCAAAAAAATTCCCCTCTTAGGTAGGGCTTCGACTTGGCATCGCCATCTTGTACGGTTGGCTGCTGGTCTTTTTGGGTTCTCTCACGCAAGTTGGCAACTTTCAAGTTCCAGGAATAGTGAGAGTCTCATGGTGTACTTCGGCCTTCTAAATCCTTATGCGTTCTATGCTAATGCAACCTTGGTAATACCTTCAGGAGTTCTTCTGAGAGTATAACCCATTCATTTCTATTTTCTGCGTTTGATCTCTTTCAGTATATTAAGTTCCATATTGGCGATATGTTTGGCCAGATTATTCTAGATACGAGGCCTTTGTTGATAAAGACTTGTAGCCTCTGTGTTATCGTGTTTGAGATTAACCAAGTTTCATTGTTTTAGACAAGCGATTATTTCTCCGTACTGTCAAGATTTGTTGTTAGTTGTTGTTCTATAACGATGTGCTGATTACTGTTGTTGTTAATTCTAATTGTTTTCTAGACATTTATCTTGAGGCCGGCATTACTAGCTAATTTTTAAAGTAATTCAATTTTAGGCTGCATACCGCAAGCAATTTATAAAAAAAATTTCCAAAAATCTTTCATAAATCTTTGGAAATAGTGTTTTACATCTTAAAACTTAATACATTTTTTTTTATTTGAATGGACTTTGCTAAAGCTTAGAATACTTTTTTTTATGACATTTAGTAAAAGCGTGGGAACAGGTGTTAATATTCAGAGAAATAAATTATTAATCAATGGATATTTATTAATTGTATAAGTAACTTCAAAATTTATCTTAACCCATTTTTTTATTGTTTACGAGTATGTCCCCCTAGAGCTTGCAAACTGGTTAAACGAATATAAGTTAAATTTGCAATATCTTAGTTTTTTTAATAATTAAATTCAAAACCTCGATGATAAGATTTGTTATATTTTAAACGGAGTGAACAGAGGGTGTTAAATATGCATCCAGTTACATGATATGTTCGCACAACATTATGTCTGATATTCGAGTATTTTTCCACTCTAATTAACCCTGTCATCTTATGTACAAAATATTTCAAAATAATTTTAATATCTATAAAGGCTTTGGCTGCAGCCATTGCTCCTTAGTTATACTTTCAGAAATCATTAATATTAAGAAACAAATAACAATTTAACTTTATTTGATAATGTTTCACTCTTTTATTTTCAATAATTTACAATTAACAAAAAACTACATTACATAATATTTGAAACTCACGTTGCAGAATTACTACAGGGTGCGTGTAAAATTAATTTTGAATTTTTAATAAGATATTCTTTCATTTATCTTATTTTTTTTTTGTTCCAACAACTTTCTTATTGGTCTTCAAATTTGGTTTTTCAATTAGTTTTGATTGAAGTAAATTCTTAATAATGATCTAAAATTAAATTTAGTATTTTTACATGAATATATTTGTTTACAATTAATTACTTACAGAATTTCGTTTATTTTGAAATTGTTTCTTATATTTCCAACTAACACAAAATGGCCGAAGTGTACAATAATAAAGAATTTCCACAATTGATATAAAACTGAAACCCATAAATAGACTCATAAATCCACCAATATAAGCTAAATAATTTTAAAAAAAAAATTAAATTAAGAAAAACTTAACAATTTATAAAAATTTACATAAAAATTCAGTCATTCCAATATAATGATCCTTTATTTCACCACGAATTGTATTATCACGATAATAGAAATGTACAATTGCCATATTATACTTAACACGTTCTGATTGTAATTTACGAAATATATCATCCTTAATTATATATTGTGGTTTAGTTTCAAGAGGTATATGAATTATATCCTGTGTGTAACCTAAATCAAAACAACTTGGTAAACATACTTCGTTACAATCAAGTACATTATCAGTTGCTGTAAAATTTCTAGCTCTCATACGTCTACTACAATTTCGATCCTTATATGAACATAAACTTGCATTTGGTATAATTCGTGGTAATGAATGCCTGAGACATTTACAATTATCATATAAAACTTGTGCTTCACATTCTAATTCACAATTTTTTAATGTATATGTTGCAAAATATAATAAACGTTTTTCATTATTAAATAAACATTTACGATATTTTGGTGATATTGTACGGATAGATGGTGATGCTATAGACAATGTTGGCCGAATACGTATACGACTTTCTTTACCAATTGGTATAAAATTACCAGTTTCTCTAACATTCGGTGTTTCAACTGGACTATGTAAAGATACTTTAAAACCAGGTCCATCTGATGATGTACAATAATAATCATGAGTTTCAGCATCTAAAATTAATGTTAGTCCCATGTTTACACCACGATCTAAACTTTATTAATTTGAATTTAAAATTATGATATAATTGAAGATCTAGTAATTACTCATAGCAGCTCTAGGATAATAAGATTTTGGTAAATTATTCGGATATCCCTTTTCTGGTGTCCAATCAACTGGCACTGCTCCGGCTTGATAAAAATTTCCAGTACTATTTAAGTCACTAAATATCATGAAAATATTTTATTTACACATATTTATACAATAAAGAATTTATATTTAATTTTAAACCTTCCATTATTATTTTTACGCAGAAAGTAATCATGAACTGTATTAAAAGTACAACATTGTCCTTCATCAGTTAAACCGGTTCTAAAAATTTCAGAACAATTCATCTCACTACCACCAAATTTACATTGTATAAGCATCCGTTCACAAGGTTGTGATACCTAACCAAAAAAAAAACTTGATAATTATGGATAAAAATGCCACCCTTTTAATTGCCTAATTTTATTACTTTCATTACAAAATTTTGATAAGTTAAAGATGTCGAAGTATTCATAATAATATCAAATTTCGCATTTAGTGGTTTACCACAGTACAAATCCAATAAAGCTAAATCCATTGACGTGCTATTACGTATAATAATAAAAACAAAACGATTATTAAAATTAGAACGGTTAGTAATTATATGTATATTAGTAATACTTTTCCATAATTTGAACTTGACTCCTAATTGCATTATTCATATTACAAATTGTTACTGATGGAAATGGTAAATCATTTATATGAGTTGTTGATGAACTTAAACTGACAATTAATGGTGTTAGTGTCCATTTATTCCAAACATCATAAACAAAATACGATACAATACCAAAAATACCAAAAAATGCAATTCCAAAAAATATTCTAAAAAATTTTAATAATTTAATTTTAAAATTTAAATGAAAATTACGTGCTGCACAAACCTTTCAAACAAACTAATATTTGGATCACCAATAAATTTTAACCCGTGAAATGTTGTATTTTTACAAAATTCATGAAAATTATCAATAATTGTTGGCTTTTTGATATTTTTATTAATTTTACAAATTTGACGATGATTTTTTAATTTAATATTTTTAGTTATGAATGGTAAAATTAAGTTTTCAGATAATTTTGATTTATTTTGTAACATGGTTTTTTATGTCTTAGTTCAGTAAAGATTGTTGTAAAACTGATTTTGTTATTAAAGAAATGTTAATGTTTAGTCCTAATTTTGGAAAAAAAATGTAGCGTTTTAAAAATAAAATTTAATTATCCATGTACATTAAATTTCGTTCTGAAAATTCTTAAAGAAATTAATTAATGTCAACATTAAGTAGTAATATTTAGAAAAAAAGGTAATTAGTTACGTAAGTATAAAATATTGTATAATTTTAACCCGTTTACTAAATTAATAAAATTAAATTAATTAGTATATTTTTACAGCAAAGAAGACATAAACATATAACATATCCAACGTCCTAATAGTTATTTCCATCCATATATCCTCATTAGCTATAAATTTTAAAAGCTTCTATGTCAATATTGGGTCAATTGAGAAAAATAATATTGTAGGGTTCCAAATTTATAATAATTGAGAATATCCGCGACTTGGGTGTTATTTGCGACAGTGAACTCAGTTTTAGATCACACATTGATAACCTAATTAGTAGAGCTAACTCCTCACTAAGTTTTGTGAAACGCTGGGCTAAAGAATTGTTGAACCCTTACGTAACTAGATCACTCTATTTGACCTTTGCTTGAATACGCTAGTCAGGTTTGGTCCCCTTACCACAATATCAATATACAGCGTTCATTGAAGCTGTTCAACGATGTTTTCTTCGTATCGGGGGCTGGGCTGGGTAGACGTCTACAACCTCCCACCTTATGAAGACCGTCTGAAACTTATCATCCTACACTCCTTGTTTAAACGTCGCGAAGTTGCAGATTAAATTTTTGCATATGAATTAGTGAGGGGTAACATCGACTATTCTGACCTACTTGAAAAAATCTCCCTCAATATTAATCAACGTAACCTAACGTCCATTCCTCTCTTCGACCTCGCCCATCACCACACTGACTATGGCCAGAACGAGCCAATGAATAGAATTCTCCGCACAGCTAACGAAAACTCTGAGCTTTTCGACTTCAACTCTAGCAAATCTATTCTCAGAAATAAGCTACTCCAGAACTATTACCCAGTTGACCCCCTAAATTAACAATTTACCTTTACATTGAAATTCCGTTTTATTTACTATCCCATTCCATTCCATTTTCTTTATAATCCTGAATTATATTTTTGCAAAAAGTTCATATAAAAATGAGTACGTATAAAAATTAGTAGGTTTGCAATAAAATTGTAAAAAGAAATTTCAATTGCAGTTAAACCTACAATTAAGATTCTATGCTTCCAAATTGAAATCCACAAAGGAAAAAAAAACTTCGCGAACGATTAGGTAAATAACCAAATTGTGAGCGAAAAATAGTTAAGTATGATTGACTGCATTGACACTTTTAATATTTAACCCTTTTAAACTGACTAAAAGACTTCTTAGCTTAATAAACAATTTTCAAGCTTTTATTGAGTACTTTTTTGTAAAACAAAACATTTTTTTGTGCAAAATTTGTTATTATAATCATTTTGTGCAATTTTTAGTCGAATTAAAACTACAAATAATTCAAAACTTCTAAAGTTGACCCATTCACATTCTCATAATAAAATATCAATTAAAATATTGTATATTATAAGAATTCTTGACATTAGTTAATTTACTTGTAATTGTTACATCCACATTTTTCAAATTATTAAAGTGTTTCGCTGGGTGTACCTGTAAAGAATAAGTATTCATAATTAATTTTACAAATTAACGAATAATTTTCACCCAAACCTTAATTTTTGCAATGATATTTGAATTTTTCATTGACTTATTATATCGGTATTGAGCACAGCACGGCCGAAAACTAGCATAATAAAAGATTTCAACCATTGATATAAAACTGAAACCTAAAAAAAGTCCCATTAATCCGCCAGTATTAGCTAAAAAATTGAGTTAAAAATCTAAATACTTGGCTAATAATTATACAAAAAAAAATAAAATATTGTGTTTTTTACATAAAAATTCTGTAGTTCCAATAAATTCATTTTTATGATTGCCACGAAATGTATTATACTCATAGAAAAATTGTAATACAACAGTATTATTTGAATTATATTCATCTGTTAGGTTTTGTACAATTTGATCACGAATATTATATTTACCAGATGAATTAATTGATGCTGAAAATAATGACGCTTGATATGATAAATGAAAACAACTTTGATAACAAGTCATTTGATCATAAATTTTCTTTGTATTATTATTTTTTTCATGAATTTTCATATGATTATTTTCTAAACATTTAATATCTTTAATACCACATATACGTATATTTGGTTGTATACGTGTTAAATAATATGGAATACAATTACAATTTTCTATCATAATTTTTGCATATAATTCTAATTCACAATTATGCTGGGAATATGTTGTAAATGTGTTTAAAAAATTTTCTGAATTAAATAAACATTGTCGTTCACGTATTTTTAAATCTTTTATCGATTCAGATGCTTCAATAATATCAGGTGTAATACGTATACGACTTTGCATACCAACTGGTACAATTAAACCAATATCTTTAAGATTTGGTATTTCAATTGGATTATGGACAGCAATTTTAAAACCTGCACCATTTGTTGATGAACAATAATAATCATTAATTTGTGCATCAAGTATAATAAACAATCCTTCAGCAAGTCCACGTACTTGAAATTTAATAAAGAAAAAATCAAAAATATTTAAAATGTAATTTAATTATAATTTTTACCAGCTCCAATTCTTGGATAAAAGTTATCTGGTAATTTATCTGGATATCCTTTTTCAGGATTCCAATCAATTGGCACTGCATCATTTTGAATATAATCGGTATAAGCAGAAATATTTTTACTAAAATTATTTCATAACTTAACTAAATTTACACAAAAAAAAAATAAATAAATTTGATTTACTCTGCATTTGCATATATAAATGAAGAGTGAACAGAATTAAAGGTGCAACATAGACCTTCATCTGTTAAAACTGTACGAAAGAAATGATAACATTTTGAAGTAGTTGATCCAAATTGACAAGATATTAACATATCTTCACATCGCTGACCTGTCTGTAGTATTTTTAAGTGAGAAGTTTTTTAAAAATATATTTAATTCCAGAAAGGATAATAGAGAATTTAAAATGCTCTACCCATCAATGTTATATGTAATATATTACCTTAAGTATAAAATCCCCAAACAATTCCCAATTTGTGATATTTGAGATATTACTGGCATCAACATTCTCTTGATGACACAATAATTCTAACATTTCATATTCTTGTGAATTTCTTAAATTTTAAATTTATATAATTTTAAAAAAATACTTTTAGTAAAAACATTGAATTATATACTTTGTAATATTTTTAACTTTTTTAGCTGATGCTTGATTCATATTACATATTGTTACAGCTGGAAATGGTATTTGTTTTATAAATGTTCCTGTTGAACTGATACTAACAATAACAGGTGTTGAATTCCATTGTCGATAAACATCATAAATAAATATTGTTGATATAAATATTACAGATATAAATGATATACCAAAAAAAATTCTTTCAAACCAACTAATTTTGCCGTCACCAACAAATTTTAAACCATGAAATGTTGTATTTTTACAAAATTCTTTAAAATTTTCACGAAAATTTGGTTTTATTATATGATTTGTGTAATCATTATGATTACCTCTATTTTTTGAATTATTTAACCATGGTAAAAACATTGTATTTTAATATTTTTTTTTATCTGAATTAAATCAAAGAACTTTTAAGTATTGACACTAGTCACACACTGCTTACGGAAACACTGATATTAAGGGTAATAGCAGCATACTATATTTAGATACGGTTTTAAAGTAACTAATAATTATAAGGTCATTTAGTGAAAGTGAAGAACTAATTATATATGTTTTTCTAATAGATTTTTAATAGAAAATTTTGTTAGATGTGGAATAGGTAATGTAGGGATAAGGATAATCAAATTAATTAATTTAAATTCTCTTTGTCTGAAAATTATACGTATTTAATGAATTTCCAAAATCAATACCAAATTCAAAATTTAATGGGAAATAGTTTTAATTAAATAAATTTCTGTTTTGAAGCTCAGATCATATATTTGCTTTTGGTTTGTTATATATACATATATCTATCTATATTATATATTTGGGAAAGTAAATATATTTCATCTATTATAAAATCACGTACCACCAGGCACTAACAATTGAAACCAGAAAACTAGAAAATAAAGTAAAAAAATATGTAAAACAGACTTTTTAAAAAAAAAATGCTTTCGTCACAACAAAATTAGTCCCCTAAAAAGTAGAAAATAAAATTATTAGGTAATCTTTTATCCAGAAGGTTAGGTTCAAGACATCAACGAAAACTGATGGGTGAATAACTGGAAATAAGCCTAGTGAGAGCACGTATTTGCATAGCCAAAAACGACATCTGCACCGCCAGTAAAACGGTTGGCATGTTAAGAGGACAACCAAGTAAAGTTGGTGATCCAATGTATTTCTGCGACGAATTTGAGCAACCTGGCGAGCAAACATCCACTTACACGTTCTCCAGCACCAAAAGGTATAGTTTTTCCTGAATTTTCCCAAAAGAGGTAAACGAAAACCAAATCTGATAGTAAAAAACATAAGGCTAATGTCTGGCAAGCCGAAAATAAACCCTGCCAAAAGAGGAAGGAAGTAAGGAATCCTGAGGTTGAATTAACAGGTGAAACTCAGACCTTCACACTAAGAGTAAGGACAGATTGTACCGAGCATTAAACTAAAGACAAAGTTTGGGAAACCATCCAATCAGCCGGTTTCTGAATTGGAAAGTAAATCTGGTGGGGCGGTAAGCAAGTAAAATTGTGCAAGTCAGTGAAATAATAAGTTGCTTCAGAAAACCATGTAGTGATACTGTTTGTGATTTAAGAACCAACTGATTGATTACTGGATCTGGTGCCAGGAAGACTAATTGCAAATATGTGCTGCTGTAAAATCAGGCGATACGATTCAAAACACCTGCTGCGCGTGCTCCGTTTTATACCGTTTCATTCAAAACTCTTTATCTGCAGAATAAAGAATAATTAAGCAAAAATATCTTGTTTAAAAAAAACATGTTTTGACGCATACAGAAAGTCCCTTTCTAAAACTGTTCAGAGTTTTAATATTTTTGCCATATCGACCAATTTTAAATATTTGTAAAACATTTTAAATGAGTTTAATGGAAATTAAATTTTTAAATTGTTGACTCTCTGAACCCTTATCCAAATCTTCCTTCGTAACATTTCCTTGGGCTGAAAAGTCTTCAAATTAAAAAAAAACATAATTTACTTAAATTCTATAATTTTTTTTTGCATTTGGACATTTATTTAAAAATATGTTTTAAAATTTAATAGTTTTTGGTTTATTTTTGTATATATTTATATATAAATATTTTCATCAAGTTTCAATTTTTGCAATTCTCACATTTTCAAAATAACACAATTAGAGTTTCATATAAATTTTATAATTTTTGATTTTCTCAACAATTTTATAAACTTTATTACACCGTAAAAAAATGTATTCTAATTTACATAAATTTAGCCATTAAATTTTTAAATATTTTTTGTAGTGCTTATAACCACCCACGTACAAGAAACAAAGACAGATTTACTTAAAATTTAATTTAATAAATATTTCTTAAAATATAAATTATTTAATAAATATTTCCTTAAAGCCAATTATATTTTTTATATTATTTCTTAGAATAAACTTTTTTTGCACATAAGGTTATTTATTATCTTATTTTTAGGTACAGCTAATTTTCAGGTTTATAAAAGCATTTTAATTTTCTGTAGATAAGTTGGAAGAGGTCTTGATCAGCCTGAAGTTGGCAATGGTATATATAAAGTGCGTGATTGCATAATGTTAGGCGTTGGGTTGTATTTTATTTGTTGTATGTTCGTGTGACTGGTGATACGTGATTTTGTATATGGGTAAATTATTATTGTGTTATTTGGGGATTGCAGTGTTATTTGTTATTTGGGGATTCACACGCAGGCTGATCCAGAACTCTCCTAGCATCTCTACTATGTTATTTTTAGTTTTGGTACATAATATGATAAGAAATTTAATTATATTATTTTATTTCCAGAAAATTGTTTTCATTCTAATTTCAATTAAATTTATTAAAAAATGTATAATATCATATTTTAGTTTTCTTAGTGTATGTGCATTTAGATAATTAATTAAACTTTTGTATAGCCAAGTAAAAAAATAATAAACTTTTAGTTGTAATTTGTGTTTATTCCTCGGAAAATCCAATAAACACTACAGTCCAAATGAGTTCAATGCACAAAATGTACTTATAGTGATCATTTGCGATTTTACAAATTCATATTTTTAATTTTTAAAAAAAGACCAAATTGAATTTTTTATTTCTTTAAATGATATTGGAATATATAACAGGTAAAATACCTATGCAAACTATTACATTTCAAATCAAACATAACAACTAATTAATTTAGTAAAATAGAAAATTTATGAAAATAGAAAATTCATAACTTGTAAATGAATGCTTTTAGAATGGTTTTGACAGAAAATTTAAAAATAATATGTGATCACATATCATCCCGCAGCCAAGTGCATTTGGACTGTAGTATTCATTGTATTATTTTATAATCAAAATTAATTAAAAATATTGAAAAATATCTTTGTTTATTTTGATTTATTTTTCAGTAAAAGCTTTAAAAAGACCACTAGGGTTTTTTAAAATTACCCTTTCCATAAAATTATAAATTATGTTTATACATAATATGGGGACAAAATTTAAAAGCCTACTCTGAAAAATAAATCAAAATAGGTTAATATATTTTTCAGTACAGTCTGTTTTTTAACTGAGTCCACTTTTTTTTGGGATAAAAAAAGTTGGACTAAATTAAAAACAACTGATTAATAGTTAATAGTATGATTTTATAAAACGATTTGTTTTACTCACAGTTAAAAGTACGGAAGTTAAAAATACAGAAATTTAGGAAAACTGTAATAGAGAAACCAAAGCTTAAGCATAATTTCTATAATTATTTAGTTTTTTTTTTTCTAGAAATAAAAGAACATAAATTTTCATTTTTCATGGCAATTAATTAAATTCTAGAAAAATATAGTGGATCAAAATTAGTTAAATAGGCATAAACTATGTTAGACTTAATTTCTATAGAATTTTTACCATAGACATTTTTTAATAGTTCACAATATTTTTAACTAATACTAAATATATGTCGAAAAATTGACTAAAGCAGGGTAACATATATTTTTATACTATATTAGATTACAAATAAACATTAATAAAAAAAAAATTATTATAAGCTTATTAAAATTTCAAATATGGTTTCTTATTTATAGAAAAATACATTTCATAAATTTTATAATAATTAAAAGTTACAATAATTTTTGATTATAAAATTTAATAGTTTTTAATTTCTATTTTTTTAAAATAAATTCATATTTTTGTATTTTTAAAAAAAAATATTAATCTTAAACATTTAGTAGGACTCGATATTTTTTATCTCAATTAATATTTTATTTAGCAAAGTTGTGTTTTTTTTTTGTCGAAATTCCAGACACAATAATTTTTAAGGCTGTAATTTTTTTTGTAACTTGAAATTTATAATTATTTCACTTAAATATTTAAAACTTAATTTAATTTGCTTAAATGAAAATATTAAAAAAATTAACTTATGTCTAAATATGTATAATAGATATATATGTATTTTTTATGATTAATTATTTTATGTAATTTTTGTTGTCATAACCAAATTTGAATGGGGTCGAACATTTGCCATCACACACTTGTTCTGCAAAAAAAAAAATTGAAAATAAATTAAATTGTTTTTTTTTTTTTAAATGTAAGAAAAAATTGTTTTTAAATATTTTTAAAGATTTAAATAAAAATTATAATTAAAAAAATTAATTTTTTAATGCTGAAATTTTAGTTGTTAAAAGAGAAAACTTTTTTTTCGTTTATAGAAAAACAGTAAAAATTTGAGTGCTTAATTAAGCAAAAAATAAATTGCATAAATTGTAAAAATAATTTTAATGCTTTAAATTAATTAATTAAAAAACTTGAAAAATAAAAAAATAAAAAATAATAATAAAAATTTTATCCCCAATCTACAAGAAAATATATCTACAAAAGTTGCAGAGCATATATCTACTATAAATATTAAATGAAGTCAGTTTATTGCAGGCTGTTTTAATGTTAAATGGTTTTTTTTTTAGTGAAAAAACTTTAATATGAAAATTAATTAGTTACATGCAAATTATTTTGAAATTTTATGAAAGTCATATATGCTAAACGATTGTAAGGTTGAGAATTGATAATAAAAGTCGACAGCTCAAAAAATTTGTTCAAATTAGATCGTCGAAAACCTGTGCAGTTAATTTTATTTTCAATTTTCCCTCTTCGGAAAAGTAAAAAAACCACAAGGCAAAGAAAACAACGAAAAACCTCTTAGCTGTTTTTACAATACTAGTGTTAATTATTTTTTTGTTTTAAACATTATTTGTTTATTTATTAATAATGACGTTTTAGAATCCGTTTTATATAAAAACATTTTTTCTATTAAAGTCCTAAAAAATTTAAAGACCGTGATCCTGTCCTGGGTTTTTCTCCTATATGAAATATCCGCCGGTACGTTTACTAATTGAAAAAATATTATTCAGCAATTCTACAGCAACAAAGTAATATTATTCCTTAAGGTCGGGGCTATTGACGATGAAAATTTGGATCGAATGCGAAAAATTTCAATAATCGTTACTTTGATAAACACTAATATGATATTTTTAAATTTTATTTCATTTAGACTTTCTAACAAGAGAAGGACTTACATTATAAATAAATTATAATCGTATAATTATCCCTTCATCACAATGTTTATCGGTTTAGTAATTCTGTCGAATAGTAAAGTTTAAAGCCTGATTAATAAAAAAAAAAGTTAACTAAAGTAAACTAATATACTTTATTAAATGAAATTGTGCACTCAAATTTTCTATAATATAGCTTATTTGTAAAATGATTTAAAAAATGCGTCTATCAATTAATTAGCAAAAGCACGTTATTTACACATAATTATAAAAAATAAAAATTATACATACCTCTAAAAATAAATCATAAATAATATCTTCTACAATTAAACCAATTAGAAAAATATAAATTGCATAATTAGAATATCAATAATTGAATAAAACTTAAAATAATAAAACTGGAATTTTGCATAAAATTTTATGTAGCTCTAGTTAAAAATTGTAAACATTGACAATAACAAAAAATACGATATTATGTATTTAATTAAAATGCATTTTGAAAATTACTCGATTTTGAATATTTCTGTCCAAAAAAAAATAATTATTTTAAACTTTTTTATTTTTAAATTATATTTATGTAAATTTCAAGAATAATTAAAGATGGTGAATGAATTTATTTTGATGTATCACTATTTATGTTTTCTTTTTTTTTTTTTTCTAAATATTTTAATTTATATGATTTAATATCTATATTTATGTTAAGTAGGTGGATTTTTTTTTTTGTTTAAATCTCTAATGCTCTGACAACTCAAATACAACTGACTCTGGTGCTGTCGATGCTGGCGGTTCCCTTAATACCTTCTGGCCACGAAAACATAATGACATCATCCAGCTACTAGTAAGACGTGGATTATTTACACGATTATTACGATTTCGAGATGGTGGTGAATTTGATTCACGCCTGAAATATAATATAAAATTATTAAAAGATTTCTACCGAAATATTTTTATAAAACAACATAATTTCTAATTTGGCAATATTTTTTAGCAATGGTATAAAGATATAGTAGTATGATTTTGTGCAGATTACATGCTGTGAAGACTCTGGAAATGTTATATTGATCCTATGGATCGGCTTCCATTGAGGGGTTACTTCTAGTAGGTGGTAGCAATGGGAAGTTTAAAACAACAGGTAGAGTATATCAACTTAGTCGCTAGAAGTCTAGTTTTCTGGAAATTTTTACTTTCAAAGCGTGTTATTGCCAGGAAAAATGTTCCAAGATATTTTTATTTTCAAAGTTTGTTGCTTTAGTGCAGTTTTGTAAAAATATATTCAGGGGAATAATATACACTATGTATACATTCACTACAATGCTGTACCTCTAATAATATTATGGTAATTCAAAACTGTATTCATATTTTTTAAAAACTTTCTCTATACATTCTCACAAAATTTTTAATCTCTTTTGAAATTTTAACTTCACCAAATTTATATTTTATTAGGCCATGTGTTTAATTTATTCATTTCTTTTGGCTATTTAAATTAAGAATTTTAATTAATTGCACAAGTACTGGCACTGAAATATGTTTTTTCAAAATATATAGGACCTTAATCATATTGTTATGATATTGCAATATTTTAATTAACTATTAACTAAAAATTTAGTAGTGCAATTGTTAAAAATTAGTATGAAATTAATACAAAAAAAGGTGTAGTACGTCATACGAATTGACAATGTGGATAGATTCTTTCATATTTTACAGTCTCTTTAATATTCTACCGTATATGATCCAATTTAAAACCATCTCACCCAATAAATCTTATTAAAGTTTTGTTTTTGTTTCGGTTTAATTTGATATACAAAAAAATTGGAATTAAAGAATTTTGTTTAATCTATCAACCAATGGTTTTCATTGTTAGATTTACTATAAAATGGAAATTTGTACGATTAAACTTATCAAACAAGTACCACACAACTGCTTACTAATTTATCTTGGTAATAATTGAACATATTTTTATTTACCTGTTAGAGGAATCATTTAATTGTCCCTCGGTGTCTGGAGCTGTATTATATGCACCAGAAAAAACTGATGCTTGACGTGGTGCCCAATTTGAATGGCCACGTAATGACATATATACCGAAAAGCTTTTCTTCAAAGCTGTACGAACCTATGAACAAAATACAAAAAAAAAAAAAAATATTAAATCATTCTTAAAAATTGAAATTTATTGTAAAAATGTATACCTCGCCATTTAGAAAACAATAAATAACTGCAATAAAAAGTCCTTGAAATGAACTAAAAAAATAGGTTACATATGACCATAATGCAAATTCTAATACAGATTTATCTAATGGTGGATCTGTTAAATATAATAAATTTGTAATTCCTAATAATGGTAATAGTACAATAGCTGCTCGCACAGCTTTACGTAATTGTTCCAAATCACTACTATGACTTTCACGTAATTTAACAACAAGTACTCGTATTATATTTAATAAAAAAAATAAATTCAACTGAAATTGATTTTTTATTAAAATATTTAATTTTAATTTAAAAAAATTCTATTTACTAGAACTACTGCCAATCTAGGTCCTTCCAATATCCAATAATATGGTGTTAAATTATAATTGAACCAACATTTTTCATCGCCATTATATTTAGCAGTAAAAAATGCCCAAATTGCTGTCATTAGTAATGGTGCACCCCATCCTAAAATTGCATATGCAATGTAAGGAAATCGTCCTTAAAGAATTTTTATATTTTTTTCGGTAAAGATTTATTTAAAAATAATAAATAAATTTTTACTCGCTCCTGTCATCCATGTAACACCACTATGTAAATATAAACCTTCAATAAACATCCACATAAACATTGCAGTCCTTGCATATTCTAATAGTACATAAGATCCTTCACATATGTAAGGCTTTAAAAAAAAAGTATTTTAAAATTAAATATTTGCGTGAAAATTAAGAATTAGTTCAATTTTATGATTTGTTCTTAGAAAAAGGGTTTTTATCATAAATACTTGACGTACCGTATTTTCAATCCCATATAACGTACTACTGCTATGACCTGCTAATTGATTACTTATTGGTCGTATAATTGCCTGATCAAAATATAATATTAATCGTATTATTACTTGTATTACCATTGCAACAAATAAATTTTTATGAATTTTTGTCCTTGCATTACGTAAACTACGAAAATTGAAAAATATTATCAATGATATTAATAATGTACAAAGGGATAATGTTAGGCCAACAATTTCTAATATTCTTGTCCTTTCAGATATTAAGAATTTTTGCTAAAAACAAATAATATAGAAAATTAAATTTTTTTTTTTAGTAATAATTCTTTTAATTATAGAAAAGGATTCTGAATAAAATATTCAAATTACCGTACAATTTCCACCTTTATTACATTTATTGATTAATTTAGCAATATCTGGTTTCCAACAATTTGTATAATTTGTCCAACCAACTGGATTATAATGTGAATTATTTTCAGGAAAACCAATCCATCTACCATTTATGTCACATCTTCTTTCAGCATATTCTAAAGTTTAACAATATTTTTATTTAAGATAAAATGAAAGCTAGAAAAACTTTAATTTGGGTGAATCAACCAAAGAAGATAAATAAAATTAAACTTTCAAATGATTTAAAATAACAAAATGAAAGTCAAATAAATATTGATAACTAAAATTGTAAAAGTTTTGATGATAAACCTCTAAATTTTTAGTAATTTTAAGTATGTAATATAAATTTTCCATTTTTAAGTATTGTAATGTAAAATATTTGACATAGTAAAATCGTGATATTATTAGAGCATTGCACGAAAAACTATATTAATTAACAATGAACATATTTTTTTTTAAAGTTTTTGGGTACTTTTTCAATTAAATTCCCAATTGAGTTTTTGTAGCAAATTTAATTTATTACTTTTTGATTAAATCAATGAGGAAATTTTCAAAGCCACAGTAAATTTTTCCATAACAAACAAAACAA
Organism: Empis livida; assembly: GCA_963932195.1. Classification (NCBI taxonomy): domain Eukaryota; kingdom Metazoa; phylum Arthropoda; class Insecta; order Diptera; family Empididae; genus Empis; species Empis livida. The sequence continues at coordinate 17,259,324 of OZ010648.1, forward strand.
AAATTTTAATTATTAGTGTAGACAATTTTACATTTAATATTTATGAAAATTTCAAATACATACATACTTATAATTTCACATTCTTAAATTTTGTAATTTTATGTATCCTGAATTTTATTATATGCCTTAGTTATTTTCAATTAAATTTTATGCACCTGCATAACATAATCTATCGTACTGTTAAAAATGAATATACTAAATAATAATATTTGTCAAAAAAATGAGTATGTTAAACGTTATAAAGTTAAATAATAATTCGTTCTCAATAAGGACGAACAATTACAGTATTAATCAAATTTAATTAAAAAACTTTTTTAAATTTAACGAAAATTTAACAAATTTTGATTTGTGATTTAAGCTGGTAGTCCTTTTTTTTTTTTGTAAATATGCAACAGTATAAAAATTACTAACTATTGCTATTAAATTCCAACTGGATATTAAATTTTATAAGCTTCTCAATCATTACAGATACTATTTATATAAAATTTATAAATTTGGAACAAAGTTTTAATTGTTCAAATTTATTGTAATTGGACCAAAAAATGATTGTGAATGCAAATAGTTATGCGGTATTCTTCTTCAACAAATTTGACCATTTAAATAAAAGTTTTTATCCTGGTATAATCATAAAATGTTTCGATATCTATACAAATTTTAAATTTAAGAAAAAACTGAAATACATTTTTAGTTGAAAAATTCAATTATGACCGAGAATTTAATTTTTGTATGATCACAAAAAACAAACAAATTAAATAAATTCGATATAATATTTTATATAATTAATTAAATGAGAATCTTTTTTAAAATTTTCCTCATAAAAAACATTGCCTTTTTAAACTTTCAGTCAAAAATTACTTAAATTACATATTTAATCTTATAAATATTATTTGAATTAATTAAAGTGGAAGAAATTTACTTACGTGTGACATCAAGTCCAATATGCGGTGGGCATTTTTTTCTCACTGTCTGACCAGCTCCAGTTGGTGGCCAACATAAATACGTATCCCAAGTCCAATTACAAAAAATTTCTGCAAAAAAAAAAATGTGTAAGGAAATAAATTTTCAATTAATGAATAATAAATTATTAAAAATAAACTTAAAAAAAAAAAGTTAGAAAAACTTATAATAAAACTTCAACGAGTGTGTACTTTTAACTTTTCTGAAATATGTTTTATCTATTCATTTTGCATAAAATTTTACAATTACATATCTATAATTTTTTTTTTCTTGGAAAATCATTGCGTTATCTGTCGGTCTTCATACTTATACATTTTGAAAATTATAGATCTTGCATTGAAGAGCTTATAGAATCAGACAGTTAAATTGAAAATTCAAAGATTTCTTCGCTCATAAGCCTTTTACCAAACATGTTTTGTGAATCTACTTGGATATTTTTGACTCTCAACACTTAGAATAACCCATAAATATGAAACTACTGAACAGCATTTAAGATTTTTTTAGTTACCTATAATTTTTGAAATAAATTTATTGATTCCAAAAAAAAAAAAAAATTGTGAGGAAAATAATTTTCACAAAGAATATATAAAAAGGACATATGCCATCAAGGAAGTGTTTTCGAAAAGTTTCTTTATATAATTTTTAGTGCAACTTCCATTAATAAAGTATTAAAGAGAATGTCATCGTAAATATTAATAGTGTAATTTAAAATAAATTACATGTCGGCACGCTAGCACTATTTTCAAATAATCCTTTTCTTTTTTTTTAACAAAATCAAATGAAGGTTAATAATATGGAAGTCCTAGTTGAGATTTTAAAAGCAAAGTGTTTTATTTATAAAAAAAATTAAATTGTTTTCTGACAGTTTTAAGTACAATAATAGAATTAGTTTTACTTTGAAATTGTTTATTAAATGCAATATAAATAATTATTGATATAAAAATTAGATAAGAAGAATCCTGACAGTACAATCATTCTATCGTAATATTCCATTCGACTTTATATCTTCATGATAAAATTATTATCGTCAATGCATTGTCACTTGAAACTTTTAATTTACAAATTTTTCTTGTCTTGGCTATTAATTTGTTATGATTATCTATATTTAACTACATATACGTATAAGGTTTTTTTATTTTTTTTTTTGTGGAGATACAACATACAATTATTCGTTTATATTAATAGTAATTTAAATATGTATATGTATAAGTTTTTTAGTTTATCAAATTAAAATTGAAGAACAGAAGGGTGAATTTTTAATAAAGAATGAATTTTTTTTTATTAAAAAAAATCTACTGGTAGTAAATATTGTGCAATTTAAATGCAATTTAAATTAAAATAAACTTGTAGATTTCCAGGACATAGTTTTTTTTATTAACTATTCATAAATTTTTTTAATAAAATTCATGAGCATATTTTCAATAAGAAATATGGAATGATTATGGGAAATTTTGTAAATAGTTGCAATAATGACAAAGTCATTCTGCTTCAAATTTAATATCTTTAATATTTCAATGTTTTAGCAATTTTGGCAATATTATTACATCTCTAAAATTTTTACATCTTGTTTGGTGATTAGTAATAGCTTGAGTTCTAATTAGCTTGAGCTACAAAATAAAGAGGATATAAGAACAAATTGTAATTACATGAACCTTTTTATTTTTAGGTTTCAGTTTAAATATTTGAAATAAATTTTCTAACATTCAAATTTCGCCTGAGACACTTGGAAGAGTTGATCTAAAATACTTTTATGAATCCATAAATTTAATTAATTTTACTAATAATGGTTTAATTGACTGAATATTCTATCAAAATATTAATTTTAATTTAACTTTTAATTTAGCACTTAAATTAATAAGGTTATTGCATAAACTCAATACTAAAAATGATCTATGTAATTAGTTTAATTTGAACTTTCAAAGTTAGCAGTCATTATGAAAATAACGCGAACAAATTATTTAATATCAATTATTGTAATAATAATTTTCAATTATTATCGGCTTTTTGAAGCTACACCAAGTGAATCAAAAATCTATAAATTAATTGACGACTTACAAGAATATTATCACTTTACAACATTCGTAATATTAAATAATGAAAAATTATCCGATTTTAGTATCAAATTTAGTAGAAATCTACTAGAATATTTACAAATAAATTTTAATGTAACAGTTTTATTATTAGATAAACCAAAAGCACATAAATTACAAAATCTTATAAATTATGATAGAAGTTTAATATTAATATTTGTGGATGAAATTTATTCTAATGAATATTATGTAAATATTTTATCTAAAATGTATACAACTAAAATAATTGCAATATTTGAATCATATTCAAAATATGAATTTTATCGAAAATTTTTAACAAAAAATGGTTTTATAAATATGTTAATAATTATTGATTATATGAATTATAAAGGGACAGTTAATACAGAATTTAATATTTATGTACCATTTTCCAGACCCGATATAATTGATGTGGCAAATTATACAAATGTCACAGAATTATTTCCAAAAAATAAAATATATAATTTACGTGAATTTGTAATAGTTGTAAGATTTGATCCACCAAAAATAATGTTTCCCATTGAAAATATTGAATATACATTGACAGGACATCCAGCTGCTAATTTAAAAATTAATGAACTTAATGGTATTGGTGGAAATTTTTTAAAAGTATTATTTCAAAAATTAAATACACAAATTCGTATTGTAAAAGTATCTTATAAACACAATATTAATATGGATATTTTTGATTTAACAGATTTAAATTTCATAGAAAAAAATGATTTAGAATTTGCTGGACAGCCAACTGGTTTATTAAATCGCAATTCATATTATATTAGTTATCCATTTATGATGTCAAGATTTTGTTTATTAGCACCAGTTATGCCATCAGTTGAACCATACAAATATTTAATTTTACCATTTCAGTTAAAAGTTTGGCTTGCAATTCTAATTACAATAATTTATTTAACTGTTATAAAATTTATATGTTTTCGTTATCATAAGGAATGGTGTACAGATTTTGGTCAATTATTTTGTAATGTTATTAGTGGTATATTATTTTTACCATTACCATTAGAAAAGTTTAATTGCTCAAGGAAGAATTTATTAATAAATATTCAATTATTTATATTTGGATTCGTATTGACAAATTTTTATTTATCTGTATTGAACAGTTTTTTAAGTAGTGCCATTAATGGTCCACAAATTGATACCATGGATGATTTTATTAATTTTAAAATGCCAATAATGCATATTGATTCAGAAATCGAAAAAATTCTACAGAATCGTACATATTCAATGGAATTTAAAAAGTTATGGATTAATGTTCCAATGGATACGTTTATAGAACATTGGACAAGTTTGAATACATCATATGCTTACCCATTAACTGAAGATCAATGGCATATTATATTTCGCCAACAGGAATTATTAAGACGACCAATATTTCGCGTAACTAAAGTTTGTTTTCAGTCACAATACTTAGGTTTTCCGATGACACTATCATCAATTTTCACTGAACCTTTTGATTATTTTACTAAACAGGCTTATCAATATGGTTTACTAGAAAAGTGGAAAAGAGAAGCATTTCAAGAAAGCGTCAATATTGGTATTGGAAAAGTATTACGAAAAGATGAATCATATTTAGATTTTCAACCTTTATCTATAAAATTGTTAAGAGTTTGTTGGATTATATTGCTTGTTGGAAATTTTTTTGGATTTTTTTGTTTTATACTGGAAATTATAAAATTTAAATATACAAAATAAGAAACAAGAATATTTTCTGGCTTTTGCAAATGCTTCAATATTATGGAGTTTAATATAAATTATACTATAAACTTGTGAAGAAATAAATCAATAAAAATATTTGGATACAAATATCAACTTGATTCATTGCAGAGATCAGCGCCCAATAAAATTTGGTTAATGTTTTAAATTTAACTAATAAATTATAATAAATTATTAGATTTTGTCATTTGGTAATAAATTACACTTGTTTGAACCCACATTTCATATTATTTATTGATTTATTTAGGATATTTTAAAATATTATTATTGATTATTTAGCATATTTTATGAGACCCTTTAACGGAGCGGAGGACCAGATTCTTCACGAGCTGGAGCGCCAATGAGAGAAGATAGTTCAAAGCCACTAATATTTCAGAATTATTTGTGTTATTGAATTGAAATTAGCTATAATGTGGCTTCATTTATTTAATTAAAAGACTGTTGCTTAACTTGAAATTTCCAATTGAATGTTTAGCATATCTCAAAATATTTTATAATTGTATCTAAATTTGAATAAATGTAAAGATGTAAGTTTACAAAAAGAACAATGGCGAGCATTTAAACTTTAATTGTTCGCCACTATTCTTTTCTATTACATATAATTTACGCAATTTGGAAACTAGAAATTTTCCTTCTCATATTTCGAAAAACTTTTGAAAATTATTAAAATTTATGGAAAATATAGACAATGAAAAAATAATTTATTACCTGTATCTGGCATCACAAAATCCTCAAAATTAGTTGGACAATGTATTTCATTTGATGTAATTGATGCTGCTGTAGTATTACCAAAAAATATAGTTGTTTCAATTATTGGTAATGGTGTTGTTGTCTGCAGTGATGTAAATATTATTGTCGTTGTAGATTCAACATTAACATAATAATTTTTATTATTAATTACAGACAATGGATTTTTTGTACTATTTATGGTATTATTTTGTAATATCATTGGATTAATTGAGGAACTATAAGAATTACCATATGTTGATGTTACGGCAATCATTATTATTATGGATATTATGATACCCATAATTATTAATAGAAGATGTAATTTAATAAATACAAAATGATTAATATTAAAATAATCGATTTTATCATTTGAAACTAATAATGTGAATAATAATAATTTTATATTTGGGGAATCAGCCGCAATAATTTTCAATATCATGATATAGATATCCACATCTGATACATTAAATTTTTTGATTTTTTATAAACTCAATTATTCCATTAAATTTTGATGGCCAATGCTTAATGTTAATTCATCCTAAAAAAAAAAAATATAAGAAATTTAAAAATTTTATTTCAAATTTAACGATTAGAAATATTAAAATCAATAAATTGTATCTAATTTTATTGTGGTCTTATAATTATAAAAAAGAATATGTTAAGTTAAGATTGTTTTTCAATAAATAAATATTAGCCGTCGCTGTGGCTAGATATCCGGTTTGAGTCAATTTACCAGGATTTATACATCCGACGAAAAACCGTGGCGGTTAAGTTTAGCCAATCAGGCATGTCCGGCACGACGAAAAGTTGATCCAATTTTATCTTTCCCGTCATTAGAAAATTTGTTCTAACAACTAACAATATATTTTGGAGGGTTTTTTTTAATGGTATACCTTGAACAAACTGTATATTAGTAAATTAAAACATGTACGGACAAAGAGTAAATAACATTATCTGACCGAACAGTCTTTAAATTATTTTCTTTACCACCCCTATTTAAGTTATCCAACAAATGGTCTATCAATAATTAACTTTTTTGAGTTAATTATTGATAGACCACTCTATTTTATAGAATAATTTTAAGAAATCTTTAATTAACTAACCATAATCTACAAAAAAAAAAAGAATCTTGAAACTGATTTATCTTTATGCATATTATATAAGATGAAAATATACAATTCTTAATAAATTATAATTTGTTATATAAAAATGAACTAATAACAACGTGATTTTCGATACACGTGGATTTATTATTGGACACATTTTATATGTGTTAACGAAACATGTGTGTAAAAAAAAATCATATATATAATTTATTTAAAATATTCTGTGTTATTATGTAGGTGTTTCCTAGATGCATCTTATTTGGAAAAAAAGTAACAAACCAAAAAAATTTTATTTTATGGAAAATTATTTTGTAAAAGTTTTTGTTTAAATAAAAAAAACCCCTACGACCATAATAGTAAAAAATACTAAGTTAAGATATTTTTCATGACAACAATGATTAATGAAAAAGAAAATTATTTATGACATCCTTTCATAACGATAAGAAATAGTTTTGTGCCTTTATTGGACATAATATCTTCAGACTTGATTGTAAAATTTATGTAAAATAAAAATTTGTAATATTTTATTTCTGTAATCTTACTATAAACTTTAATGTCTAAAAAAAATTTCTTGTGGTCATTACACAACTTTTTTAGAATAAAAAAAAAAATCTAAGATTTTCAAATTTTAATTAAAAATTTTAAAAATTCATTTAATGAATTGAATAATAAGTCTAATAGCGAAATTTGAGGAACCATTACTTTCAAATAGAATTTGTAGGAAAATTTATCATAATAATAAATTGATACTGTCTTTCAATTACTGCCGTAGTTGAAAGCTTTTCCTTTCCGTCTCTTTTAAAAGAAAAAGTCAAAATATATGTAATTGACTGCTAAACCCGTGACTTTGCCAGGTCACGGGTGACTATCCTGGTACATTAACAAAGACTTTTAGGAAACATATTTATTTATAGTAAACATTTATTTCAAGTATTTAAATTCACGCGTCCCGTTTTCGTCCAATAAATAAACTTTTCACAAATATATTACTATTTTTTTTATTTTTTCGAGGAGATAGAGGAGATTCTTACTATGAAACTCGTCGTTTACATCCTTTCAAAGGAGGAAATAAATGTGTTCGAATATAAATTTATTTAATATGAATAAAAGAAAGTACAAATACGCAGACTAACTTGGTACAAATACGTTTTTTATTAGTAAAACATTTGTGTCTTGGGACAAAGTAATAACTCACATATTGCACGACTTTTTCACGATGACCTCCGCCGTAGTCCACTCAAATATCACTGAAATTTTTTATATATATTTTTTACGGCGAAATTTTGTATGGGAAATTCAGTTTCATTGAACCTGTTTATCACATAATATTGCATAAAATAAACATAATATTGCTTAAAATAAACATATTGCATAAAACTTTTGTTTAAAATTATATGAAATTTTAAATAAAAAAGAATAAATTTTCTTTACATCCAACATGTTTCACCTTAACAAGAATTAAACTATATTTTTGTTTCTAATGAATTGAAAGTTTTCCACCAGAATTTTATAAAATTTATTTAGTTCTGCTTATTTTAGGTACCAATTTATTTAACAGTTTCTTGATTAAAGGATTCATTTTACGAGGCAACAGAACTTTTACGGAACTTTTTTTTTACCAAAATTAACGTCAAATAAGGAAAAGTTTTGTATTCGTTTTTCAACTCTAAAAAGATTTCTATATTGTACATTATTCCTATTATTGTTGAACTGTTATTATTCCGAAAAGGATGTAATCAAAGTTTCATTCAAATTTCATTCTTATTACTTTCAAGTTTTCGTTTTTACTTTAGCTGTTTTTACATCTTTGGTTAACTATTAGTAAATTTAAAACTTAATTTCCATTAAAATTAATCACTTTTTATAGAAAAAAATTAATTTAATTTAATGAATATTATTTTCTTTCCATTTTTAAACAGTGCTTAGGTACTTTTAATTAATTTAAATCGCTAATTATTGACAAACCATGATATATTTATTAAAAAATTACTTTTTTTGATTATATAAAATGATGAATTATTATTCATTTAACAAGGTCATTCCGTAACCACAATTACAAATCTTAATGAATAGAAATTTAAAACCAAATTTTAATTAACTTAGTGTGAACCTTTGGTTTCACTATGAAAATGACATTTTAATGACATTTAATTAAAAATTATTATTTTTTTTTGTTTGCTATCTATAATCTTTTTATCCTTAAGAATTTAAGATATTTTTTATAATGATTTGAAAAATAATACACGTAACAAAAATTAATAAGATATGTAATGAGATTTAATTATTTGTAAATTGATATTTTATGCAACAACAGAAATTCTTATATAAATTAATTTTTTTATAATTGGGAAAAAATATTTTATGTAATAAAATCATGAAATTTATTAGAATAAATAAAATAACTTGGAAATATTCCAAAAGGACTTATTATGAATAATTTCAATTATCAATAATAAATCTTTTTAAATAAATAAGATAAAAAATCAATTTACAAATAAAATGACATATGTTTTAAAATAATCATTATAATTTGTCGAAAATGATTATAATTTGTCAATAATATTATTTGAAAACTAATTTCAATTTTGTATTTTTGTATTTCGGGAATTTAAAATCTAAAATATTTGGGATAATTCATTTCTATCGATCAATAAATAAACGTTTCTGGACCAAACGTTTATACTAAGTTGGTCTACCAAAAAGTTCTGTCCAGATATGTATAAGAAAGCTCTTAACCATTATAAGATTTTACCTGCAGATTTTACCTATAAAATGGACAAAAAAGGCACAGTTGTATCATCGTTATTCAGATATAATACGGAGAAAATGTTTGTACATTTTTTAAAGGAAATTCTCTGAAAATAGAGCATTTCATGTTAGTAACACAAGCTTCCTAAACAAAATTACAACATATTTCAATTAATTTGAAAAATAAACCATTTTATGAATCATGAACGAATTATAAAAATTTCCTAAATCAATTAAGATTTTTATTTTAATGTAATTAGAAAAATTAATTACAATTAAATTAAGAGAGATTTTCCGGTTAATTTTCTTTATTGATTTTATTATATATTTTCAAATTGAAAATAAAGTGCAACATAATGTTTCGTTTTTATATTTCACTTTTAATGATTTGATTTATTAAAGTTTCATGGTCAAATAATATCTTAGTGATTTTAATTAGAAAATTTGTTTTTGGGTTAAAATAATTAAAATTATCCAATTTAATAATTAAAAAAAATATATTTTTATTAAGAAATATTTATAATTTAAGATTAACTATAAAATATGTCAAAAAATAAAATATTAATTTACGAAATTAATGTTAATTGATTTGTGGATCATAAAATTTCAAAGTACTAATTTTTTTGGCTTTAATTTTTGTTATTTATTATGATAGTTAATTTTGAAAGTTAACACATTTTTGGAATATTTCAAATACATATTACAAAGTAATAGAATTCTTTCTCGAAGTTGTAAAATATTTTATGATTAAGAAATATATGGACCGATTAATTTGAAAATGGCTTAAGTTTATTTATCTTTATATTAAGATATATAAGGTATTGCCTTTACATTGATTAAAAATATTGGAAGGTGATAATATTATGGTATTATTATTCAAAAAATCTTATACCTTCAAATCGACTTATACCACTTTCAAATTTAATGAAATGAGTTTTTCTATTTTCTAAAAGGCAAAAGTCCTTATTACTAGAACATTATTAACAATTAATAATTACATTAAATAACGCAATATAATTGTTTATGGGATTCTTCTTCAATAATAAAAAAGAATATATTATTGTTGAACACTAAACACTGCCATGTTATAAATACTTTCTGTAACTAGGGAGATACCTAAATTTCACAACCTATTTTTTGTAGTAATGATTAAAATATTCGAAAAATGGATTTAAAGTAAGTTTCGTCTTTTATCTAATTTTTTATTAACGAAAATAGTTTAAAAATAAAAGATCGTGTATAAAATTCTGACTATTGTAAGCATTAACTCAATTTTTTTAAAATGAACTTATACCACTTTGAAAATAAACGGCTAATCTAATTTCTTTTCTATAAGATAATTTAGTTTTAGTGAATCTTAAAAACAATATAGTAGTTTTCTTATTTTATTATTAAACTACCAAATGTAAAATTTTACCCACAATTGATTTCAATTTAACTCTTCACTCTTCAATGGTGCAACAGCCTAAATCGTGTCAGGCCTCTCACTAAGGACTAAGGATTTCTAAACATTCTCTTGCAATTTGATTATCCCCAGTCTTATATTACATTTTTTTGGAATTTTAATACTTGTACTGTTTTAAAAGTAAGAAAACAGACCAACATTGATTCCTTGGAGACGAAATCGATTTATACTTCAATTTATACTTTCATTAAAATGTCAAAATTATTGAATACATTCTAGATTTACAAAAAGAATTGTCAATTAGTTTTATCACCTTAAATTCTTTTTCTAGGTGATAAAACTAATTGATAATTTTAGAGCTAAGTGTATAAAGGTGTTTGTAAAATATCTCATTTTACAAAAATATCACTTAACAGCTTCATCCCTTAAGCTCTTCAGTTTTAATGATAAAAAAAAAACGAATTCTGCAAAAATCTGTAAATATTATATGAATTCATTTTTATAGCTCTCATCATTGGCAACAAAATTTAATTCTTTTCAAATATGTCTTTTTATTAGCAATATTGAATATAAAAGATTTATAGCATTGTCAATATGTGTGCATTGGAATATTTATTATATTAAGAGAGAGATAATAATAATAATAATAATATTTTATGCTGTTGAACATACAAATACAAAAGAAATAATGAAATTTAGCGACTGGTACTTTTTATGTATACCAAATACATATAACAACATTATTAAAGATACTAATTTTTTTTTTGTTATTTGATTTTTAATATTAAATTCTATTCTGATAAAAACTTTTATTTGTAGTTAATGTAGTCCTTGATATAAACAATTAATCTATATCCAGAAATTATTTTTTGGATAAAAAAATTATGGTTACTTTAATTAAAAATTAATTTAACGATGTGAACTGAAATTGTATAATATTTGTAATTTAAAAGTATTTTAGTATAAAATTAGATATTAGAGTCATAATATATTTACTAATAATAAAATATATAAAGAATTTTTGATGTTAAACCACATTTATTTCATAATAATTTATATTAATCTTCTGGTTATGGTCAGTACATGATGAACTTTAATAGCTTAGAAACAAAAAATAATAATTATCTATAATTGATATTAAAAATAATGTAATACATAATATTAACCAAAAATATTGAACATACAACAACATCAGGTGAACAATTTTCATATGTCAAACTAAATTATTATTTTGAATATGTGACATGACACCGAAAATCAAAATATTTTAAATTTAATTATATAAATATTATTAGTTCTAGATTAATTTTGGTCCAGACACATTTCAACATTTAAGTAGTTTTATTTTTGGAAAGAATCCAAAATCTATCCTTTGCAGAAAAAGAGTTAAAATTGGTAAAGTCAAAAACCGATATTTTTATATCTGCCTTACACAAGATAAGTAAAATACTATCGTGTTATTGATATTATATTGGAAATTATTGATATTGAAGTTTATTTACTTCAATAATTTGCCAAAATATCAATTACCCACAATATAATTGATAAAATTTACAAATTTTGGTTTATGAACTTAAAATAAAACATAAATTATACAAAATTTTGGAGACAAGCATATTTATTAAGTCAAGTGACAATTAAATTTTCTTAAAATTGGTCTGCTGAAAATTTGTAATTATTTAGATATATTATGTTTTGATAAATATTCATAGAATTGTAATAGTATTTTTGTAATTTTATTAAAAAAAAAAGAAAAAAGGCCAAATTTTACTTCCAAATTTTACTTCTACTTTCAATAAATTATAGTATTTCTTTAATTTGTAATTTAAAGATATTTGAATCTTATGTGAAATTTTGATTGCCAACATTTTGTATTCGAATTAATATTGCATAAGTTAATTAATACTTCTAATAATACAATTTTATACTAGGTCAGAAAACTTGGAATATTTTAAAAATACACTATACTATTGCATAATTAATAGAATATTGGAAAAAAAAGACATTTTAAATTACAAAAATTATTATTAAAATAATATTTAAACTTTATAAATTGTTTAAGGCAAAATATATCAAATAAATATTAATATAAAATTGTATTAAATAATTAAATAATAATTTTATTTTTTTTTTTAAAATTATATTTATTTTAATCATTAATTTTCTAAAACAAGAAAAAAAAAATGAAACTTTTTTATATCAATAATAATTAAATGTTCTAATGTCACATCGAATCAAAGTTTAACCGAGATAACTTTTTAAATATATATAATATTACATAAAAATATTATAATTTATAGAAAATAGCAAAATAAATACCAGATAATTAGTTTATTTTGTTGCTTTATGAAAAATGAAAATAATTTTTGGCAGGTGGTTTTTTAGTGAGAAAATATATAAATTAAAAAATTTGGGGTGACCAAAGTGTATGTTAATTCTCTACCAAAAAAAGGAAAATACACATTGAAACTTAAGTGTGAGTTACAAAGATTTCAATCCGTTCTGGCATATTCGAATAGATTCCGGAACAGTTCGAAAGCATTGTGAAAAAAATTCTAAATGTCATATCATTTAAATTTTTTAAAAAAATATGATATGAAATTTGTAATTATAACCAAATAATTAGATGTTGAATTTGTAATTCCTAAATTGAAATACTATTAGGATTGAAATACTAGTTGTAATTTTTTTTTTTTTGAATCATAATATTCAATTATTTAAAATAATATTTCATAAATTTTCTAATTTACAATAAATGAAACCGAAGACAAATTAAAAAACTTAAAAAAAAATGTATTTATTTTACAATTAAATTTCATTAAATTAATATGATTAATGAAATATAATTAAATTTCCTAATAAATATAAAAATTTATTAAATTTCCGAGGTAAAATCTTAATATTTTAATATTTATTTAGATTCATTATCTTTGGATTAAATTTATTAAAAAATTCGGTAAATATTTACAGAATTTTTTCTATATATGTATATTATTTTTGGAATTATGATGATATGTTTATATTTTATTTTTAGTACATCTAAAATACCAACCATAAATAAATGTACATTAAATTTCATATTTTAAACTAGAAATACTACAATGTAAATTATCTGTGTGTTTCTCATAAAATAAATAAAATTGTGGTTACAATAATTTTAAAGATTAATTGACTTGAACTGAATTGAAAATTGAAATCTATATTTATAAATATTATCTGGAAAACTTAGTGGTTTTTTAAAATTCTTATTTTAAGATAAAAATTAATTGATTTGTGAAGAAAAAAAAAAACTTGTCAACTAAACTTGTAGTTTTGGCACTAACTGCATTGGTAAATATTTTATTGGCACTAACTGCATTGGTAAATAAATTTATCAAATATAATTTAGGATATAATATTGAAAATTTTTAATGTTATATTACGATATTATCAAGTAATACACCAGTAAACGTGTCACATCACAATTGACTAAAATTTTTTAGGTTAATATCAATGATTCTTTTCACGAAAAATCGAAATTTATTGTAATAAGTATAGTCAAATTGTAATTAATTTGAAAAATTCACTTTATTAACAAACTCTAATTTGCAGTACAATAAAAAATCAATGGTGCAATTAAAACTTGTGCTTCATGAATTAAGTACATCCTTCAGGGGAGCTCCTTAATAATTGAAAAAAAAAATATACATATTAATTTTCAAAATATAAAATAATGAATTTTAATTTACGTAATAACATCAGCATCACCACTTTCATAGCATTGATATGATCTACATTTGTTAGTTTTTGATGCATGTAAACCAGGTGATAGAATTAAATCTTTACTAATAAAACATTTACCAGGATGATCTTAAATCATAAATTACAACAAAAAAAAATAATTAAATTAAATTTTTACACTTAATTTTCCACTTAAATTTACCAGGGTGTGAAAAATTTTGTCTTTGTATGTGACTGGCACTGATCAATGCAAATAATGCAAAAAATATTGTAAAAATTATTTTAAATTGCATTTTTAATTTAGAATTGTACAAATCTTAATTGTAAACTGATTTTATTCTCAATTATTTACTCTATTTATACAAGAAAAACAAAGTTTCAGATTAATCAGCTAAATCTAAATGCTTAGTTTCCTATTGCTTACAAATTTTTTAACGAATATTTTGAAATATTTTAATGTTTAAACATATTTTATTGATTTATCGTAGTGTCGAAAAATTTGTATCGTAGTTTTGAAAACTTCTTCTTTTTCTTCAATGCCGGAACAGCATAAATCGGGCTTAGGCCTCCCACTAAGAATGCATAAACATTCTATTGTAATTTGGACAGTATGAGCGATCGCAACAAGCTAATCGCTTAAGTAGTAAGACATTTGTTGTTAGTAAATGGCCTCAATCGTTAGCATTTTTTCCAGTTTTCAATTACATGTTATTGTAATTGCTACTAATTTACAGCTCACTAAACTTAGACCAACATCTAACGATTGAAGCCATTTGCTAACAACAAATGTGGAAAAATGGTAACGATTGAGGTCATTTGCTGACAACAAATGTCTTACTAATTAAGAAATTAGCTTGTTGCGATCGGACAATAGTAAAATTACTTTATTTGCATAAGAATATCCGCTAAATGGGACGTCATACTCGTTAAATTTAATTAATAAATATTAAACGTAAAATAAAATATTATTAATAATAAAATTTAATTAAAATAATTTAATGACCTTTAAAAATATATGTAATTCTAATTCTAAGTAATAAAGATTTCAATAATTTTGTTTATTTTACTTATAAATATTTATGTAAATCAAATATTAAAATTTATTGTTTTCTAATTAAATTTTTGTATTTTTATGGGTTTTCCATGGCCTTAAAATCATTATACTTCCTTATATTTTTCTATTAGTAAAAAGTAATACTCAGATTTGTTAAAAGAAATATTTTTTAGATAGGTCAAAACTATTAATTTTATTATTGTATGTTAAATTTATAACAACAAAATTAATTTAGTAAAGATTTTTCAGTAGAATTGTGTTTAGTAATAAATTTACTTATTACTAAGCACAATTCTAAATCTATATTCCATAACAGACAATAAGATATTTTCCTAGATAATACATTTCAAACGATAATAGGCCGAAAATTTACTTGGAAAATGCCAATTTTATATCATTCGAATAAATAAATTTGGAATTTTATTAACAAATCCGAACATGAGTGCAGGAAATTTCGGCATTGAATATAACGGAAAGGCGGATTCTTTTTAATGGAGTGGCAAATTCGGGTGGGGCCAAAAGAAGAAGCCACACTAGAATATCTGATACAACAAATACTTGGGCAAAAAAGCTTTATCGGCACTCGCAAATGTACTTCTCTTCATAGAAAAAAGCGCTCCACATCTTTAGTATTTTGTGTAAAAAATCGCCGATTGATAAAAAACTAAAATACTCGTAATTGAAGAATTGAGTTCCATTTAATAATTTCAAGTAATTTACTTTGCAGAAATATCTATAGCTGTAATGAATTTCACAATCCCAGGAATATCCCGACGATAAGTATTACTGTGTGAGTGTATATAGTTCAAGGCACTAGACTTGAATTTTTCCTTTATATTACTAATTAAGAACAATACGTTTTTACTTTACTTTGTTTCAAACTAAACAATACTGTAATATAATATTTTTTTCAATTACATATTTAAATTTGAAAGTTTTACAAAAGCATAATAATTATTTCCTCTTTAAAGTCTGTTTTGTATATAATTGTTCATTATATATTTAAATTAAATACGTTTAATCAAAATTAGGTTAATATGACAATAGCTATTTTCACTTTATATCCTTGTTTTTATATTTGTATAGAAAATCGATTTCAGTTTCACAACGCCGCTACATGCATGATTAATTAAGAATAATATAATTTATAAGACAACTAATTTATTATTCAAAAGTTTCTTAACAAAATCTTATTTTATTGGCTATATATTTATTTTCAGAAAATTACACTTCAGCGTAGTAACTTTTTAAAATTATTTAATGTTAGGATTTTATTTTTGTTGTACGTCTAAAAAAAATTTCATACCCGAGAGACTAATAATTTTTAAAAAACCCTTTTGATATCAAACAAATAACATAATTTTATTGACAGTATACAACATCTTTAGATATATTTAGTCAAGATTCAATGTTCATACAAAAATATCCTTCCGCGAAGAAATAAAAATAAGAAATAGAAATGTCGACAAATAATCGACAGTATATTAGGTAAATAGACGGACGGTAGCTTAAGTGGTAGTGTGCTAAGCTGTGATGTATTAGGTACTGGGTTCTACTCCCGCCCGAGACATCGATGTTGGTCTAAGTTTGCTCAGCTTTAAATGAGTAACAGTTAAAAACAAATGTTTCACTAATAAAGCCATTAGCTTGTTGCAATTAAAAGTTTTTTCACTATAAAGAAATTTATGGGTCGGAATCCATATAAATTTAGTAGGTTCAAATTGCAATATAATAATGTTAAAGAAACTTCAAGTGGAGATAACACAGTACTTGGAGTCATATGCTCTCCAGCGGAGTGAAAAAGGCAAAAAATAAAAATATTAGGTAAATATGTAAAATATTTTTGGTATGCAATCAAATTCAAGTTTATTCATCACAAATCAAATTAACATTATTCATGGATAAAGCTTCCATTCCACAAAAATACTGAATTATCTGAATTAGCAATACTGAATTAGAATTAAATTTTTGTATATTTTTTTGTTAATCTTTGGCAATCATAATTTTTAATCAAAATTGTTATGTTTTGCAGTGACCTAAGCATACAAATATTGAAATATATAGTTTAATAGTGACATGATTATTTAACTTGACAATAAGATTATTTTATAACCCTATTCCTGGCAATAAACAGAATTCTTACAATGAATACTTTCTGTTATTTATTTCCTTCTTGTTTCTGTTTATTTCACAAAGAAATGTACTTTTACTACTAAAAACATATACGGTGTATGTAATTTGAAAATAAAAACTAATACCTTAAGGACATATTTTCATGTTTATCCATTATCCGTGCGATCAAATATATATTTCAAAATACAAAAATTGTAAAGAATTTTCTAAAATTTATTTTAAGAATTTTGTTATGGTACATATTTGTATTATCAAATAATTATCAGTATTTTGCACACAATCATGAATCAACATAAAATTTATACTAAAAATGTAGATTTTTTTTAAAATCACGTTATATCCTTTTGTAGGATTAATTTATTTAAATTGTATTCAAAATTAATAATTTTCTATAAATAGTATTATGATAGTGATATAATTTTAACATTTTCTAGGATCAAAGTTCATTGATTTATCTAAAAAAAAACAATAAGGAAAACAAAAGGACACACTCACACACTTCTTTGTTAATTTAATTTAGTCTTTTTGACACGAATTGAATAAATTTTGAAAATGATTGAATTATTTTAATTAAAAAGGTGTCCGGAAATTTAGTACTCTTCAAAATTTTAAATATGGGCTCATTGTTTTTTGTGTGGTGTTTTAAATTCTCGTTCTTAGTCTATTATTATTAGAGGTGATAGTAATAGTTATCCTTCAGCCAGTAAAATATTGCTTGCCAAGGAATATTCATCGTAGATTTACAAGCATTCTATCAGTAAAGTGATTATTATCTACCATTAAACAACACACTTTGAGAGTAAAATTGGCTAACTAATTAACTGCCAAAAAAATTGTTCTTTATGTAAAATTGAAATTTTCAATTATGTCGATCAAACAAGTATTAAGCAAAATTGGTGTTTAAGTAAGTCTTCAGGAAATACTAAAAACACTTTTCAATATTTATCTTTTCCAAATAAACATACCATATTATTGCAATTTCCTTTTTTTTTGGCATTCAAATTGACCAATACAAAAAAAAAACAATTTAATTTTATTGATTTTATATTTTGTCCTTATTGTCATTTATTTAATAAAATTCTCAATCGCATCATTTTAAATATTTCCTTCTAATTTCAGCAAAACATGAATATATGTGTGTATGTATATCTAATTTCAAATAACAAAATTTATTTCAATTTGATGACAACATTTGTTGATGTCAGATTTGGGTTATACTTATAGTCGCGGCCAATATTTTAATTGATGATTTTTCACGATTTTATTTTATCAGATTAAGAATATGTCACTAAACATTTTGTTCTATAAATGATAATTAATTATTTGAACGTGTTTTTCTGATAATTTATGTAAAATTCATAGAAAATTATGGTTTAATTCAAAAAAAAAAAAAATACTTTCATAAAGATATACTAAAATATAGTTGTACTTTTATATAATTATAATTCACAATGATATGTAAAAATTGAATTAAATATTTGACAACATATTTCATAAATTCATCATTTATTTCAAAATAATAATAATTCAACTGTACAAAATTTATTGTGTATAAGATTTACATAATAATAAAACTAACCTTAAAGTATTTTTCTTCATAAAAAACAACTATACAAAATTTTGAAAATAAATTTCCATTTTAATTCACATTTTATTATCACTGAATTTTAACAGGAAAAAGAAAATAAATATAAAAATATTTATTCATGTTCATTTATTACCTTTACATAAGAAAAAAAAAAAAAATAGCAATTTTATCTCATCAAAGTAAAGTATGCAGAATAATCCTTTTTTTTTTTCCAAATACTTGATATTAAATTGAAATTTATTCATGTATGTCTTGAAAATATAAAATAAAATTCAACTTACCAAATAAAAAAATGCATTTTACTTTTTAGTTTAATTTATTTCTGTGAAAAGAAATGAAAATAAATAAATATAGATATATTTTTTTTTATTAGAAAGATATGTTTTTTCTTCAAAAAGTATGAATATGATTTTATTTAATATACATAATAGTCACTTAGGAAACACTTTCTCTCTATATATAAAAAATACATACATAAATATATTATGTTATGTTCAAAAATAAATTCTCAAGTTTTTCTTACTGTGGAAAATTGATAAGGACTTTTCTTTTATACGGTGGTATATCTATAAGAATTTTTCTTACAAAATATTTCAAGTTCATATATACTAGTATTTAAAGGCTAATAGACCTGAATGTCCTTCAGTCATTTTAATTTATTTATTTATTATTATTTGAAGAATTTTCAATGCACAGATAATTTATGAGTAAAAAGTAAGTTAACCCAAAATATATGTAAAAAATGGGGTACTACAAAACCGACCGGACCGTAACTACAAAATATAGAATATGCAATTGATTTTGATAACTAGAAAACTAAGTATTAATTTAGAAAACTAACTATTAAGTTGTATCAAAAAATGTCTTAAATAAAATTTGTTAGTTATAAATGGTTTAGTTCAGCGCAACCCTGACCTTATTCTAGGTCAAACGTTGAATTATAAAAAATGGTAGTAGGCATTAGTTACCAGGACATTTTAAAAGATTATATCGGGAATTTAAAACGGATATGTTATTTCTTCAGTGTTAAGTACGAACATGTAAAGTTAAAAATAAAATATCGTGCGGTTATTAAATATTTGGCTAACGAAAGAATAACACCAATCGCTGGAGGCACAAAAAGTATTATTAAAAAAAATTCTTCTTAGGAACCTTCGAATGAAAACAACAAAAATAGCAGCACAGAGTAGTTTTTTACATACAAATATAGTTCGGATCAACATGAACAACTCAACTAGATATGTTAAAAGTGAACCTAAGATTTCGTTTGTTGGTTCCTGACTTATCAGACAGTATTTAAAACAAAAAAAGTGTATTTGGTTTGTTGCGGTGAAGAGAATAAAGACTATCTCGAGTCGGTTTTAACTAAATCCCGGAATGCCATCGACCCTGAGAAGAAACGCAAAAAAGCTTAAAGCTACTAAATTAAAAAAAATTTTTCGAAATATTAATCTGTTTTGAAATATTCATAAATTACAGAAAAGACATATGTAAAATGCCAATTCTAGTTTATAGATCCATACCAAAATTGAGATATTCATGTTTGAAGCAACAAATTACGAATCAAATTACCAGTATTTATGGATAAAGCTTCCATTACAAAAAAATACTAAATTATCAACAGCATTAAATTTCTGTGTTATTTGTTCATTATTAAGTACGAATTTTCTTGAATATTCAGCCGAATTTGCTGAACACGAGTTTACAAACACACAAATAGGTTCTTGGTAATGTAAAAATCTCGAAAACTTAAATTTAGTAAGGTTACAATACTAATTCAGTATGGTAACTTACTATATAACATAATGGTTGGTAAAAAAAAGAGATTTTCAAGAATTTCGACTGTGTATTAACAAAACAAAACATGGATAAAATAAAGCCTTTTTGTTGGCTAAAAATAATTTAAAAATTCTTTTAAGATTAAAGAAAATTTATTAAATTAAGTTTAAAAAATTATAAATGGAATTACATATAAAAAAATTGAATTTTCGAGAACTGAAAATCTATGCAAAATAATTTAAACATTTACTATCTATAAAGTACTAAGCTTTTTAAGCAACGAAAAACCTTTAAATGGCCATGGCCTTTTCTTTGTAAATATTGTAAATATAATAGAAGTAGTCTTAACCAGAAGGATATTTCCTATTTTTTCTTTTCCTTTTATATTATCCGACAACAACCAAATAATTGGTATTAAAAAAAATAAATGTTTAAAAGTATGTATTATAAGAACTAATTTTCTAAAAAAAAAAATTTATGAAACGTTGATATTGAAAAAAAAAAACAATCTAAAACAAACATAATATTGTACACAATATCAACAATTTGTCGGAAGGAAATGTTCCTTAATAATGTTCGAGTAATAAGAACTTTTTTTTTTTGTAAAACGTAAGTAAATCTAGTCAACGAAAATCTTTAAATAAAAACCACTTTACAAGATCTCTGGTATGACTTTAAATATTATAATATTTGTGTAGCTATGCACTATAAAAATACTTTATTCAAAGCGTTTACTAAATATTTTTAAAGTGAGAAAAATATATGTGAAATGTTTTCAAGCTGTCGGTCTGTCTATCAGTAGACATATTCAAATTCTGTGCTAACACTGTTATATTAATTGTTGATAAATCCGGAACTGAAAAAGCTAAATTATTTTGGATTCAGACTTGTTTTGGTTGCTTGAAGTGGCCAGCTTCCAACCGTCAGTCAGCAGGTTCCAATTAAAGCCTTGGCATTATTTTGCTACCATTCATGAACCCAGATTTGGTTATGATTTTAAGAGATCTTTAAATTTCGTTAGATGCATACAAAGTGGACAATTTTTTTTTGGTTCCTTGGAACTGCGGCAATATTTGTTGTAAGGGATACCTAGTCTGACCGCATGTGTGCTATTTGGGCCGGTTATACAGCTATAGTTCTAGCTATATCTTTTCGTGATAATTTAAGGTTATTTGTTCTCTTTATACTAAACGAATGCTGTACTCATTTACATATCGTACGCTAGATTATATTACCCTAATTTCTACAAATTTCATAATATAGACCTCACAGAGTTCAAATTAGTTGTATATATTAAGCTTAATCCTTAAAATGAATTGTATATATTAAGTTGTCACAAGCAATTGATATCAGGCAATTTTTTCAAAAGATAAGAATGAGTAATGTTAGCATAATTTTTAACTATATCAGTAATTATAAAATCCTAAAAATATGAAACTACTGAAAAGCATCCTGTGCACCAATTGTTTTTTTTTTTCATAATCCTTCAATCTTGCATATAATACTAAAGTGGGTTAAGAATGTTAACAGAGAACACCATCTACCAAAAAAAAAAAAATATGGAGTAAAAAGTATATTATAGAAATTCAAGTATGTATGCAAAAATGACTTGTTTACAAATTTTTTTTTATTGCTTCGTCAGCATTTGTTATAAATTCTGCTTTATTTGTACCATATACAAATAATTCTGTACATGGTACTTAAAAAATTTTTATTTCGCTGCAGGCTACTAAATAATTTTTTATATTTCATGACAACTTGGCAGATTTTTAGAAGAAGATTATTTATTGTGGCTATGGTGTATTAAAATGTTTTGGTCAAATGATAGAAAAAAAAACTAAGAATCCAAATTTCATATATTTTACAGTATAAAAACGACAACAAGATCATTAAAATATGTTTTAAACAAAATATGTATTTTTTTTTTCAAAAGCGAATATGTTTCCTTCCAATTTGTGAACAGTTTAGTTGCACTTTTATATAAAATTTAATGTCTTACACAAATCTTATTTGCCTGCAACTTAATACATTTTTTAGGAATTTGTTCGAAGAACAAAATGCAGTAGCGATTTTCTACTTATAATTTAGCATAGCAAACGAGGATATAAAATATTGCTGAACACCAAGAAGAAGAATTTGATGTAGTTAGAAATTATTTTTATTGAAAAAAGACAATAGTTAATATTCTTCAAAATTGATGATAGACTCCATGATCTTTTAAACTTTAAAGTTTAAAGAATAAAATAAAGTAGCGCTTTGCTTTAATTAAAAATTTTGCCAAAAGAGGCGCTACTCTGCAAAATGTATGTATAAAAATGTTTTAACGCGTCATATTGTGCCTGTGACTGATGTTAGAACCTTCTTTAGAAATATAATAAAGCATAGAAGTAAATTTTTGAGTTGCATTCAGAGGGCACAAATTGCATTACACTTGATATGCATTTTCATACATTCAGTAAAACCTATTTTAGTTGATGCGTTTGATAATAAAAAAATGGAATATACTGATGTTATCTTTTCTGGTGAAATCTTTTAATTTTTAATAAAGTTTTCGCAACTACTTAGTACAACATATTTATGATTGATTTTATATTCAAATAAGGTACGCGGAAAAATCCTATATGTATAAAACTAGTACACAGTAGTTGTGCTGGTTTTTATCGCAGTAGGTCTAAGAAACTATTAGGAATTTTATGAATTTTGTTTTGATGCACAATTTGGTATTTTTTTCATTTTATTGTTTATTTCAGAAGGATTCTCTATCTAATACACTCGGAGATTTTTCTCCATTATTAAAAACAGAAATAAGGAAATAATAATTTACCCAAATGAGGAAATAAAAGAATTAACAAGAAATCTATTTAAGATGTTCACAAATTTTCAAGATTTTCTATAAACATTTTATTTCACATTTTAGGAAAATTCTTCTTAAATTCCAAAAGAATAATGATTTTTTTGGGGAGATAAGTCTCCATAAATTCTAAACAATAATGATTTTATATAAACATAAGGATTTTAGTTGTGTTGAATATATCCTGGAATGCATTCTAACGAGTATAAAAAAAAAAATTATTCAAGAGTTGATTTTAATCTCGAAAGAATGAAGAACATACAAATTTATTTTTATTTTGTTGAAAAATTGCAAAGCCTTTCTTTCATTTTTAGTTAGAATATTTCAGCACTTTAATAATAATATAATATAATAATGTGAGTATATTTCGAACATTTAACAACTGCAGAGTCATATCTACAAAGTATATTAAATTTAAAGATTGAAATTAATTTTCCGCAAATTTCACTATATTATATAAGATTTAATTTTCAATTAAATTATTAAATTTGCTAAAATTGAATTCTCTTACCTGACCTTTTTAAACAATAAAAAACCAATTCCACTAAGTTAACTAAGAAATTAAATTAAGGTTAGAAAAAAAAAAAATTGGCATTGATATTGGAAAACTTTATTTGACCTTTTTTGATGGCTGCACAACAAAATGAACAAATAAAAGTGGATAAAACTCTTGAAAGAATTGAAATTCAATGATTTTTCATTGAAATATTAAAGTTTTTGGCTAAATACTTGACAAGTAAAACGTTTTTCTTTTTCAAATTTAAATATATTTATTATATTATTGAAGCTAGGGGTGAAAAATATAAAAGATTGCTCTTTACTTTTTAGTTTTGTTATTTTTTTATTTGTGTTGATGCTTATCCGGTATCATTACACTTATAATTTGCAAATAATTGTCCTTGAAAAGGAAATTTCAATAAGTAAATTTTCATTGTGAATAAAGAAATTTAATGATATTGAAAATTATGAAAAAAATCGATACGCGCTCTTTAGAAGAATATTATTTTTAATTTTTTTTTCATGATATCCTTTAAGAAATCTTTTTAAATTTGTTTTTTATGCGACTAAATCTTTAATATGTATAACTTTAAATGCACAGTGAAGAGGACTAAATTAATTGTAAATTTTATAGTTTAAAGTTTAATTAACAAAAACTGAAAGTTCTACAGGAAAAAATTGAAATATACTCGTATGACCTGCTGATTTTGAAAACAGGACAATTTCATTCAGCGTTGTAAACATCTTCTGAATTATTGTAAAAATAAAATTCTTTGACATTTATGTGAGTTTTATTTGGTTTGATATTTGATTGAAAATTTAAGAAAAGCTTATTTAATTTTAATTGAAATTTAGGTTAGAACGTATAATACATATATTAATTTGCAGTTGTTTTATGTAATGAAATTTAATTTTTTGGTTACATCGTGGGTAGAGAATAAAATATACTTCATCTGTAGATTATTCATCAACCCAGCTTGACATTAACTGCATCATAAATTGATTCCGTAATCGATTATAAAATTGATTAAGAATCATTTACTAATAAGTTTTTTTGGTGTTGGGAGATGCTCGCTTTTTATGCATCTACTAATTGATGTAAGTCAATGATAACTAAAATTGATTATGTATTCACTTCTAAATAATTGATTTTATATTAATTATAAGAATTAATTATTGACATTTTATTATCACGTGTAAAGCTTATAAAAATTTTACTGGTGAATTTATGATTCGCTGTAATGGACGGCAAATTTCTTACTGGGAAATTTGGTGTTAACTATCCTTTTACATAAAGATTATAATTTAGATTTTAATTAATACCCTAATATCTAATGAAATTATTATTACTCCTTTTTTTTTTGTTTTGCAAAATCAGGTTGGTTTACTAAATTTTATTATAATATGTTTATTTAGAAATTTGTGGAAAATTTTTCTATATTTTCACCAAAATTAATGTTTTACCAACAGAAATCATTAGCTTTTCATAAAAATGTTTAGTCTAGGATACAGGAAATTAATTGCGTTAAGGTTAAATGTTATCTCTTATACTTAAAATTATAATATAGTAGTTTCTCTTAGAAGAATTAAGGATGCCAAAAATATTGTAATTTTTTTTGTATTTAACATATTAAATGAATTTAGAGATTGCTATAAAAATATATTTATTTAGGTACATTAAAAATTTTAATGTTAATTTTAATGTTTGATGTGGTTTTTAATAAATCCACCTTTCTTCAAAGTAAAATTAATTTATCCTTTAAACATAATATGTCTGAACTTATTTGTCTATTTTTATGTTATACGGTTTTTTTTTTATTTTCAAAAAGAAAAACTGAAAACATATTATTTCTTTCACACCGGACAAAAAATCCTTTTTTTTTCTATCAACATTTAAAAGTTTCTTTATAAAGTTTTCAACATATTTTCATAAATTTCTTTAATAAACTTAAACTAAATAATATTTTTTGGAAAAAAAATTTATTTACAAACAAAGTTGACCATATTTCTATTTCTATTTTTTTTTTGTACATAAAAATTGAGAATAAAAAACTTTTCCAAAAAATCATTTCCACGTTATTTGAAAATAAATATGATTTAAAGTCCATTCGTGTGCACATTGCAATATAAATTTTTTTTTTTCGTTAAAATTTTCCAAATTTAAGTGAAAATTTTTAGAGTTTTTTTTTTCTTCAATTTTATTTTAATTTTGTTGTGTTTACATAAAAATTTATAGAACTTTTAAAAATAAGTTTATTGCTTCCAGAGAGCTATTTTGAATAGCTTGAATCTATTTTTTTCGATCATAATTTTCCTTTTACATTACATAAACAATTTTTAAAAAAATCTGAAATTATATTTTGATTAGTTTTCTGATATTTTCTTTCTATTAGAAAAAAAATAAAATTTCTAAAATTTATGAAATTTTTAATTTTCATTTTGCTTATTTTCATTAAGGAAAGCCAAGAAAGATTTCGATTCACAAGGAAAATGATGAAAATTTTTTTAAATATAAATATTAAATTTGAAAAGTGAAGATTAATTTTTTTTATATTATTTTAATTATTTTTATGATAATTTTTCTGTAAAAGTTCAAATGAAATATTTATGATTAAAGAAAATTATATTTTTTTTTTTGAATGAATTATTACAATTTTAATCACTGACTTTCGTTTTTCTTCTTTTTCCATTTTTTTTTTTTTTTTGTAGAATTAAAAATAGATTGTTTTTTATTAAACTTTTATAGCATAATTAAATTTGTTGTTTAAAGATTGTCGATTTTTATATTTTCACCTTGAAATTCAAATAAAATATTTTGCTGAAACAGTTTACAAAAATATTTTTTTTTTAGTAAATAAAATTTGTTATGATGAAATTTACAAAGTTAAAATACTTTGTGTAGGTAATTACGAATGACGTGGTATTGGAAAATTTTTTTTAAATTAAATAAATTCAGAACCTTTTGAAATTAATTTAAGAAATTCGCTCAAAGGCAATGAACACTTCAACAGAATTATATGGTTATTTTTTGATTAAATTCAGTTTTTGCAGCTATTTTAGAAAATTATAAGCATGACTTTGATTTCTTCTGTGCCACAAATAATACTGCTACATAATCATTTACAATATTAATTTTCAAAACATTAAATATCTTATTTAAATTAAATTCCAATTCAATTATTTTAAGGGCTAAGTTAAGTTAAAATATTAAATCTTGATTTTATTCATAGTACACTAATTTTCGCAATTTAATATTGTCGTAAAATTGAATGCTTTGAAAAAGGGTTAAGTTGAATTGGAAAAGGTTGGAGTGCAAACTATGTTTAGCATTTTTAAGTGCAGAATTTTCAGTAATCTTTAATTGTATTAATCTAGTAAACATAAATTATTTATTATTTTATTTAAAATATTGACAATATTTGGTAAATTGGTGAATTTGTTAATACCAAAAATATCGAAATTTATTTAACCTAAACCCTTAAACGAAAGTAGGTTATCCAAAAATTGTAGTATCATGTCGAAATATTTGTTATACGTAAAAATTGCAGTAGTCCTTATTTGAATTTTACTACTATTTTTAAATTTTTTTTATAAAATAATATTTTTTTCACTTTCTTATAAAATATTTTTATGATTTAAAAACCTCCAGAGTTAAATAGAACTCTTATATAAACATGCCAAAATTCGAATATATATTTGAGTGCATGTACGTGCTATATTGGAGGGCAGAGTTGTGTCATACTATTAATTTCAGTTTGACTACCTATCAACCGAACAACCAGATAAATTTTCCACTAAATAATATAATTTGACTTTATTAACAAAATTTATTAACGAAACTCGAAACATACGCAAATACTTTTCACCACTAACACTTAATTAAAAATTTAACATTTTCAACACAGCAATAATTATTCAATTCATAATTAACTGAACAAAAAAACTTTAATATTTTTTAAACATATTGAATAATTATCGTATCGACAATAAATTAAAATTAATTATCATTAAATTAATATTAATTATTCTTCACAAATTATATGAATAATTTTAGATTTTATTTATTTTTTAATAATTACGTAAGTATATATGAAATGAAAACTGAACGAAATAATTATCTTAAATGATGCGAAGATGTTGAAAATTTTTTTTTAAAAGTGTTAATTTAATTTTCTTTATGTTTCCGGATAAATTTTCTTCGCATACACATCAGAATAAAAATAATTTTTTGTTTTTTTGCAAAAAATTGTGTTTTGGAAAAGAAAATGGTATAATTGAAATGATAACGCAGTTTTAGTTTCTGTAGGAAATATCTTGGGGGAATAATAGTTAAATTTGTTGTTTTATAGTTTTAAGGTTTCAGAGGAAACATGAAAATTTTTATTGCATTCTTTTTCTTTAGTTTCAAAGGAATTATAATATCATTTTTTTTTTTTGGAATTTAATGTTTTTTGAATGTATGTGTAAGGAACAGAGAAATACGAAATAATAGTGAGGATATAATATAAAGTTTAGAAATATATTTAATGCTTTAATATATAAAAATTATCTATTAAATTATGTACATAAATATAAGTTATGTAATAATTAATATAAAAACTTGGAGAAAGCTAGAAAGCCTAGTCTCCAAAGTTTTCGGTGAGTAGTGATAAATTACGACAAATTAGAAATGAAAAATTTGGTAGACATTTAACATTAACATTAAATGCATTAACATCTTTTGCATCACAGAAATTATGTTGCAATAGCCACTTTTTCTTTTACGAATTACTACTTTTCACCCAAAAGAACTTTGGCACTTTTCTGTGTAAATATCCGTTTGGTCCAAAAGTTTTTCCCGTATATATTTGAATTTTCTTATATAGTCTTATGAAATATCCTGCTGCCTAATACACAAAACCTCCTTTTTGTACCAAGAGGTTAGGTTAAGTTGAAATTCCTTGGACCTAACTAAGAAAGTCTCCACGTATGTAAAAATGAGTTTTCCCCCTAACAGATTTCACAACTTCGTGAAATTTACACGGAATTTTTTTATCGCTATTTATCACGGTGGAATTTTGTATGTCAAATTTAGTTCCGCTCAACCTGTGTATCATACTTTAATGTACAAAAATTTACTGATAAATTTATTAAATAAAATTTTTAATTAACAATATTTGTCTTTTAAATTTAAAGTGACATAAACTACACAAGTTAAAGTGTCATTCATATATTAATATGTCAAAAATTAATGGCAATATATAACTTAATATCACGGAGCTGGTGAAATCATTAAATTCCCTAAGTAAAATTGTAGTGGTGAAACTCCAACCACATTTTATATTAAATCCATAAAATTTTCTGCTATCTTTTATTAAAATTTTAGATTTTATAAAAGAATAAATATTGATTTTTTTCTTTTCAATCCATTACATTAGCAAGAACTTAATACGAAATTGGAGACTTTTAATAAAAAGCAAAAATAGGTAAAAAGAAAATTTTAAAATGCCACCTGATTTAAGTTTCTTTGTTATTATTAACTTTTGACATTTTAAAATATTTGTATCGTAAATAAATTATTTCTACTTAAATATCAAGCTTTTTAATTATAATTCATTTAATTATTCATAATTTTCAATTGGATTTATAAGTTTAATTTTACTCTACAAATTTGGTATGTTACATAATTTTAATTATTTTCCATAAACAATTTGACCTTAATTTTTTAACAATTTGCAGTATATGGTAGTTGAATATTGTGCACCAGTTTCTATTAACTGAAAATTAAAATTTATGATTTAAATGTTTAAATACTGAGAGCTAGTTTCATAGTGTGAGTTTAAACTTAAGTTAATCGAAACTGAACATATAGTTTAAACTTCCAATTAATTTGCATTCGGTTTCACAGTTGTAAATTATACTTAAATTAGGGAATGTCTATTATTGTGAATTAAAAATAGAAAAGGGTTAAACTTTCTAGAATGTGGAATGAGTACCCCTGGGGGCATAAAATTGTCCAACATTTCTTCTATACTTAGAAATATAGGAGGAAAGTTGGACAATTTGTTAATTGATTTTATAAGTAGTACAAAAATATTTAGGGCGCTTTCTTGGCTGTATATTCTTATGTTTAAAGTTTCTCAGTGTAAGTTTAAACGTTTGGTTATTTTCTGGCACACTGAGAAACGAGAAATAATTAAAACTGAAGTTTAAACTCAGTCGAGAGTTTAAATTCGCACTGTGAAACTGGCCCTTAACGGTTTTTTTTATTAACTTCTGTGAAATATTTATTTTATAGTTAAAATTATTTTCTAAAATGAAAATTTATAAATATAAAAAGTGTTACGTTTTCACGAAATTGTGATTTTAAGCAACTATACTAAAAAAATAATTTTTTTTTTTGCAAAAACATTTGGAAATCACTTATCTATCCAATTTACTACATAATTTTTGAAGTCGAGTTGATAACGAAGAAACCAACTTTCAATTATTTATTTGGAAAAATATTTGAATCGTAAGTGAATCGTTAAACATAAACTGACAGTTGTTCAATTGGTTATTTTCTGGCATCATAAAATATTGCAACAAAATAATGAAAAGGAAATTGGAATCCCAAATGGTATATACTTATAAATTGATTACCCAAAACTAAATAAATTTCATGATTTTTACCTGAAAATAAGTTTATGGTTGATGATTTACATCATTAGCATTGCAATTTTTTGACCCAATTTTCAAGTACATTAAATTATTTCACAACACTGAATCAAAGTAATCAAAATCAAATAAAACTTTTTTTAAATTCTATGTGATAAAAAATTTACTAAAGAATTTGTAAATTTCAAGTATAAATTTAGAAAAATAAATATTAATTTGCTCAGAAATTGTTATATATTTTATTGCTGTACTTCTGAATTACATAAGTGCAACATAAAAAATATTTAATATTAGTTTAATTTATAGAAATTCTTAAAATTTTATAAGATTTATTTGAAAAATAAAGAATACTTTCAGAAAAACAATCACGTATTAAAATTAGTATTGTAATATTATTATTTAATTAATATCTAACAAATGCAATTTAATTCATAAAAACAGAAACAACATGAAACCATAAAAAACATCTAACCAATTACAATATAAAATTTTAATCATGATAAATTATTTTCTTACATAATTAATGTTATTATAATTTATTTCAGAAATTATTTTCAATTTAAATTAAAAAAGAAATATTTGGTTTTTAATTTATTTTACTAAAATTTCTGAATTTTCTTTTAGACTAAAAGAAATTGGTTCTGAAGTTAAAATTTAAAACTACCTATGATACTTTTTTTTTATTATAGTATGAATAATAATATAAATTTATGTTTATAAGTTGAAGAATTGGGAAATTATTATTGAACTGATGATAACGTTAATCAAAATATTTGAATAAAAAATTCAAATTATGTTTATTTTCTCTTCTGATATTAAAATTATGTCTTCACCATTTTATTTTACTTTCTATTTTCCAATAGATGAATGGAAAATAGAAAGTAAAATAGAAATGGTGAAGACATAATAAATTTTTATCTTCCAACATATATGCTTATATATATTAAAATTAATTTCTGACTATACAAGTAAATATATGTTATAGATAGAAATGTAAATTATATAGAAATATGCAGCTTATTTGTCTCTTTAATTACTTTTTAGGGATTATTTCGATAAAAATTTCCTTATGATAGTGTTTTAATGTCCGTCCGTCACTTATAATGTGCATCTAAAATTATTGCGCCACACTTTATTGTAAAGTTTGAAAATTTTCTATCATTAAGGTAAGAAGTTATTTTGAAACCGTCCAGTAGACGGCGTAATTCGCGTGAACCAAATTTTTTAATGAAACATGGCAATTTGACATAGTAAATGTTATTCAAAACTATGCTGCTCGTCAGTTTTTAATATAGCGTTTAAAGGCCTTGTTGTATGTTAAATTATATTTATCGTTAAAGAGAACTTACAAAAGTCTTCGGTTTCCTAAAAGAGTCCTAACAAACCAAATTAAATTTTGTAAATATTTTTGTTTTCTTAAATTTTATGCTTATGTACATATATCCAATAAATATGCAAAATATGTAAAATTACGCCTTCCATTCTTATTTTGTTGATTAACTTAAAATATTTCTAAAACAATTTATACATAAAATTTTCCTTTAAATCTTTAATTCCAATGTTTCTGTATTAAATCATTATTATATTTTTGTAGTTGTATAGTCGTTTGCGATTATTTCTGTTTTTCAGTAGTTTGAAAAAAAAAATTGATAAAAATTAGTTAAAAATTGCCTAAATTTTAATTTTCATCATCTGCAAAAATGAAAATTAATTTAGGGATGAAAAAAATTTACAAATTTCAGTAAAAATACCAGGCGATCATGAAACTTAGTGGCAATTTTTGTTTTATGTTGTGAGTTTTGTGCAATAAAGTGAGTTTTGTGCAATAAATTACAGCCTCATATTAAGAACTAAAATGTAGGTTATTTAAAAAAATATAGATTATATCATAAGTTCTTCAGATCTAATTTATGTAAACATATTATATAACTTTCTTTACACCAGCCACAAAAATATATAAATTATAGTGATATAAATTCTAAATACTTGTTATTGACTTTGTTACTATATTTTGTTGTACAGAATAAACTTGACCCAAATTTACTATTTAAAAAGAAGTGAAGGAAAAGCAATTTAAAAGAGAACAAAACGTAAAAAGTGCATCATACGTACTGGAAAATTTTCTATGAACTATTTTGTATATTATGTTCGTTTATTTGAGCATAAAAAATGTTTATGGAACGACACACTCAATATTAACTTTTATGTAATGCTCAGATAAAAATATTATAGGATAAGAAAATATTAGTTAATTTTTTTTTATAAATCTTTAAATCTTTAACTCTTTCCGAGACAGTG
This sequence comes from Empis livida, assembly GCA_963932195.1. NCBI lineage: Eukaryota > Metazoa > Arthropoda > Insecta > Diptera > Empididae > Empis > Empis livida. Next base: position 17,292,623 of record OZ010648.1, read on the forward strand.
TTACACAGTTATATCACTTACTTATCGGTCCATTCTTGCGGTTGCACGACAACATTTAGAGGTATCTTCGAGACGCGCTAAGAATGCTTATCATAGAGTTAGCTGTCTACTTCTCATCAGTGCCGAACATGGGTACAGAATGTGTTCTAGGGTTTCCTCCTGTTCGGTACTTTCAGTCACTAATCCGAACCCAGCCGCGTGTTTTCCGATTTTATTTTCACAACTTCAATATAAATTCTTGTGTCAGAAAGAGTTAATTTGAAATTAACATGTTTTTAAAATATAAATAAATTCATTTGAGGGTAATTAGTTTTTCTGTGAATAATTTTAATAATGTTAAGTAGCGAATAGTAAAATGAATCTGATTTTCTTACAATTTTTTACAAAAAAAGAATTCAGGATTAAAATGCAGAAATTTCTAATTAGATTAAATTTATATAAAAGGTAAAGAATTAATTTTATTAGTTTAAAGACAGATTAAAAAGGATATTTATTATAAAAGCAGCAAAAAAACCATTTTCTACAAATTTTATTTTTTTATGGTTCTAGAATTTTTGGAGTATTAAATTTTATAGGAGAGTAAAATAATGCACTAAGGTCAGAAATGTAATTCGAAGATAATTACAAATAAATCAACATAATTTTATTAAAAAGAAATTTTAGTCTCAGTGGTAATTAAATAATTTTTAAGTATTGACACAATTTAGCATCGAATTTGAATTTTATTTATTTGTGAAAATATATTTAATAAAATATTATACTTAGAATTCAAAAAAAAAAAAACCAGAATTAACCATAACTTTTTTTTTTTGAACCAATTATTTTTCAATTATATAAAAGTATAAATTATCTATCTAATGATCAAATAAATTAAAATTTCGATAACAAAAAAAAATCTCTACAATTTTAATTGGATCAAATTTAATTAGACAATTAATTTCAAAAATTGTGTTATATTATAAATTTATTAGAATTTTGTATTGCATATCGAAATCTAAATAATATAATTATAAAAATAAAATAATTTTATAAATTTTCTGGCAAATTGCTAGAATTTTTATTAAATTATTAATTTTGCTTAATTATAAAATAAATTTTTTTTTCTAAAATAACTAAATTTAATCCTATTTGTAATTAAAATATAAAATAAAGTTCAATATTTCCATTTATTAACCAATTTCTTTAAATCATAAATTGACATTTTCAACTTTTGAACTTAAAAATATTAAAAAAACACTTCTTTTTTACATTGACATGATCAAATAATTTTTGAACTTGATTCTTTTATTTTTGGTTTATAAATTATTCTGTGACTTTTCATAAATTATAAATTTTAATGGTCTTATCTTCACCAAAATAAAAATGACAATTATTATAAAGAAGATTTATGTATAGTATACATAAAACTCTATTGAAATTCAATAATCAAGAAAAACTTTTCATTATCAATAAATATATATGTACATATATATATATTTATAAATTTTTACAAAAATATGAAATATTATTGTCCCTCAAAATAAGGTCAATGTCTGCGTAAAAGACAAAAAAAAAAAAAAACTTCTTTAATACACCAACATCATAATAAAATATTCAAATAAAAATATCATTTTTTAATAAGTGCAATTATCATAATTTATATAAATTGTGGTTCATTAAACTTTAATCTAATTGAAATTATTATAATTATATTATTAAAATATGTCTGTACCATATATATTTGCAAAATTTATTCCCACCAGTACCAAAAATCTATTTAATGAATGCAGTCATCACAAAAATATTGACAAATAAGAAGATTTTTTATTCTAATTTAAGAAAAATTTCCACAAAAAAAAAAAAAAATGAATAATAATAAATTATTTTTAATATTTTTTATAGTTTTAAGTGTTTACATAAAAATATGTTTATCATGTTTTACAATTGTTCGGTAAGTGTTAAAAAATAAAAAAAATAAATTTCATTAAAAATATTATTGTTTTAAAATTTTTTTTTTGTATTCTAATCAGTCAGCCAAAAATTAGACAAACAGTCATTCAAATACGTTCAACAGACAAACCGAATAATAAGCATTTTTCAAAATCTATGTTAGGTTATATTCAACTACCATTTGATTTTAAAATAATTAATGAGGTATGTTACAGATATTATTTTTATCATACTAAATATTTATTATATTTTGTAGACATATATGGCACCTGAAGCAATTTGCTGTGAAGGATATACAAAAAATGAATCAGAGTAATACGATTTAAGCCTGTTTTTCGATAAATAATTATTAATCGCGTCTGTGGCTGGTTATGCACAACGATTTTCATAACGAGTAGAAATTGTGGGATTTGTGGGTACAACAATTGTGGTTAAAACATCACACCTCATCCTGTTCGGAACTTTTAAGCCTCAAGTTTTTTTCTCACAATCTGATTGACTTAAGCTGGATTTACACATCCGCTGCAAACCCGTAACGTTTCACAAATTCTGCGACAATTTTTACAAAACAATTAATTGTGACAGTTCGTGCAATGTAAATCATAAAAAACAATTCAAAAATTAATTGTTAGTTGTCAAAATATATTTCCTAGTGTGCGTGTCGGAAAAGAGTTGTAGCAACTTTAATTTCGTCGCGTCGGAGATTTCTGATTGGCTAGAATCGATCGCCACGGATCTGTATAACCAACTTCAAAAAGGATAACAGCCACAGCCGCAACTAATATTTATTTGTTGAAAAACAGGCCTTAAAAACTAGAAAAAAAATTTTAATTATGAAATTAATTTGATTGATTTCAGTGATTGTGAACCACAATGTGAAGATTGTAATGTTGGTGGTAAATGTCTTCATCCGGAAGTATGTCTTTGTGCGAATGGTTATACGAATCTTAATCATCGTGGTAAATGTATACCAAAATGTGTTGAAGATTGTATAAATTCTAATTGTACGGCACCAGATACATGTACATGTTTAGATGGTTATGGATATGTAAATGATAGTAAAACAGTTTGTGAACCATTTTGTCAAGATAATTGTTTAAATGGTTATTGTACAGCACCAAATCAATGTATTTGTAATATAGGCTATCGTAAAAACGAACTACAACAATTTAACTGTGAACCTGTTTGTGAAGAAAATTGTATTAATGGTAATTGTGTTAATCCAAATGAATGTATTTGTAAGCCAGGTTATCGTTTACGTTTTGGTAGTAGCACAATTTGTGAATCATACTGTAGTAGTGGTTGTTTTCATGGTAATTGTACAGAACCAGAAATATGTACTTGTAACCAAGGATTTAAAAATATAAATGGAAATAAATCGGAACCATGTGAACCATTTTGTGCTATACCATGTCAAAATTCAACGTGTACTGGACCAAATCATTGTACATGTTTAAGTGGTTTTGTATATCGTAATGAAAGTCGAACAGATTGTGAACCGGCATGCTTAAATGGTTGTGAAAATGGTTTTTGTTCACGGCCAGGTTTATGTGAATGTCATTCAGGATATTTAAAAAGTCAAGCACATAAATGTACACCAATTTGTAATCATACTTGTATAAATGGTTATTGTTCGGCACCGGATACCTGCAGTTGCTATAAAGGATATGTTTATAAAAATGGTAGTACAGATGCTTGTGAACCAAATTGTCATAAGGCTTGCCGAAATGGATATTGTTCAAGTCCAGAAGTTTGTACATGTAATTTTGGTTATCAAGCAATATTCCCATATATTTGTATACCAATTTGTCGAAATGCTTGTATTCATGGAACATGTTCAGCACCCGATACATGCCGATGTTTTCTTGGTTATCGTTCAAATCCAATTATACCAAATAAATGTGATCCAATTTGTGACGAAAATTGTACAGAAGAAACAAGTACTTGTATTAGTCCGGGTAATTGTCAATGTAAAACCGGTTATCAAAAACGTTTATTTACTGGCAAATGTGAACCATATTGTCCAATTAAATGTATTAATGGTTATTGTACAATCGGTTCAAAATGTAAATGTTATCCAGGTTATAAATTACAAATTAATAGTACAAATATATGTGAACCAATCTGTTCACCAAGTTGTATAAATGGTAAATGTATTGAACCAAATACATGTCAATGTTTACCAGGATATGAAGATACGGAATTTATTAATAAATGTATACCAAAATGTAAACCACTTTGTGAAAATGGTTATTGCATTGGACCAAATATATGTAAATGTGATGATGGTTATCGTATTAATATTAATTCAACTGAATTATATAGATGTGAACCAATTTGTAATAATATATGTATAAATTCTGAATGTACTGAACCAAATATATGTAAATGTATTGATGGTTATGAATATAATGATAATAGTAATATTGAATGTACACCAATATGTAATCCAAAATGTGAAAATGGTATTTGTTTAAAACCAAATGTATGTGAATGTTATGATGATTATAAGTTAAGTAATTTAACAAATAAATGTGAAGAAATATGTCCAGAAAATTGTGGTAATGGCATATGTTGGCCACCAAATCGTTGTAATTGTTCAGTTGGTTATCATTTTGATGAAAATTTATTAACTTGTATTGAGATTCGATTAAAAGCAGCAGCAACAAATAGGTAGTATATCTAAACATATATATACTTAAATATCCTACTAATAGCTCAATGATTTTTGCAGTATGTTACAGAGAACTTTACCAGTTTCATTAGGATTTACAATATTATTAGCTGGTTTTGCATTAGCAACACTAATGACTGTAAATCGTTACCGGAATGGACGTTATTGTGGCAATATACCAACAGAAACACAAATTATTGAAAATCCGACATATGGTGTTGAAATGCCGGTCACAGATGAAAATGAAGATTAAATTTTGGAAATCATTAAAACCAAATAAAATTTTTTTTTTGTAAATGAAATTAATTACATTTGTTTGGCTGGATTAAGGATGGTTTAAAACATAAACTTTATTTGAATATTTATATATTTATGCAAAATATTTGTAGAGAAAACGAAGAATTTGTAGATTCATATTAAATGTCAATTTTTTTTAACAAAAATGGTTTTTTTTCTTCTACTTTTCTGAATATCCTTTTAATGTATTCAAATGCACAGTTTAAAATTTTATATAACAAATTGTGAAAAGTATCCTATTCTAAGTATATTGAATTTAAAAGAACTGCTATATAAATTTAAATATCAAAATATTTTTTAAAATTAAATCCAGATGGATGATCTATGCTTTTATCAATTTAAAATCATAATATAAAATTTATGAAGACGATTTAGGTTTTTTTTATTTATGAATTTGTTTGTACGAGATAGAAAGAGTAAAGAGATAATAGAAAAAGGATTTAAAGTCATTTTTGCTCACTAGAGATTAAAATGATATTAGTATATTTTAGTGTAGAAATTTATTTTAAATATATCTTTCAGGACAAAAAAATATATACCCTTAAGCTTAAAAAATATATTATTGTGAATTGGGATTATTATTGAAAATTGAGACAAGAGGCAAATTATTATTAAGAATAATGAAATTTAAGCTAACACTAAGGACATTCTTTGTATAATTTCTTGATATCAATTTTTCTCATCAATGTTTTGAATCTTATTTGATTAAATATTATTTCAAGATAAAAACTTTTTATAGAATTTGAACCCTTATCAAAAAAGTGTCTTAAACGTTTCATTAGGAAGAGCGAAAGCCTGTTTTTGCTTTATGTATATTATTTCTACGATGTTGCCCAGTATTTGATAATAGATAATCGATTTATTAGTGAAATATTTCTTGCTAACAAATGACCCTAAACCACCATTACGATTTTTGGCAGTCTAAAAATTAAATTTTATTGCAATTTTTAATACAGGAACTGATTTAAAACTGATTAAACTAATTTCAATGCCTCGGACAAAAAGACCTACAAATTTTTTATATAACTACTGGGTACAACAGGAACGTCATTAAGATTTTTTATATTCTCATTCCTAAATGTTGTTCAATTAGATTTTTTCGACGACCTGTACGACGTCGAAAAAATCTAAATGAACAACAGACATTAAATTAATTTAAAAATATATTTCTAAGAATTTTTAACTATCTAGGCTAGATCTGCATTTTTTTCTGCAGGTTTTTTTTTGTTTAATTAAAATATGAATTATTTTCGTCCACTGAGTAAAGATTTTCTTTGGACATTGACTGTCCTTGTAATTATAATGGAAATATCCTTTTCCATAAGGAAAAAAAACCTTTAAAGAAAATATATATTTTAATCATTTCGTATTTATATCCATTTTTTCTATCTTCATTTAAAAATATATTTTATTTTGTTTTAATTCAAGATATTCTTTTGTTTTTCGAAACCACCAGGAAAAAAAAACATTATTTTCTACATAAAAAAATTAGCCTCATTTTTGTTTTTGTCAGAGAATACAGTAAGCCTATCTGCACTTAACTTTATTTAAATATACAATTTTATTATTCATGTAATATTTATATATGTATGTATATATAATATATTTTTTGTTAATTGGGAGGAAAAGGATATTTAGCGACAAGGAAAGATCATTATTTTTTTTATACACAGCTTAATTGCACAAGTTAAAACAATTTAAAGTAAAAAACTAATTATTATTTTTCTTATTTACATAATGTAGTTTAAATATTTTAACTAGATAAAAAATAGTTTTGTTAGTTTGCATGTGTGAAAAAAATGTTGTATAACTTTTTGGTGTAGTAAATTTAATGAACTTAATCTCAGATTGTTCAATATGCTATTGGATTATTTTAGATAGTTTTGCTAATCTGATATATCAGGCAAGCTTATGGCCGCATCTCAAATTTAGATGCAGTACTATTGTAGTATTACAAAATAGAGTTGATTTTCTAGTTTACCATTTACCATAGACTAACTAAAACGATGAATAATATATTTAAAATTTCTTCTGACTGTTTTTGGCGCAATGGGATTCACGCTGACAACATTGAACTTGGCTTTAACGTAAATATCAAATATGGTTAATTGTATCATTTGTGAAGGCCAAGGTTTCTCGCAATTGTGAATGATACTAAAAACAGGATTTAAATAAAGAAAAATGTGTATTCACTGCGAATGGATAATCATCATTTTTGGTATTCAGTAAAAGAAATCCTTTTGCAATTTTCCTTAACAAATGACTACTTTTCCTCCAAAAGAAGTTTGGCAGTTTTATGGCAAATGAAAGTTTGGCCTGTTCAAAAAATACATTTGGGTAAAAAATTATTTTTTACCAGTGTAGAGTAGTCGTCTTTCTATCAAGGCCTAATTAATAAAAATCTGATAAATTTTCAAAGTATCTTTACATATATAAAAAGGTAATATTATTTTCTAATTCTTTTCGAAAGAAAAACTTTTCATGTTGTATGTATATTGAATAACTTAACTTATTAACATTAACACACACGAATTTTTCTAGAAATGTTATTTAATTTTTTTTCCAATATTTTTTTATAATCTTATCATATTGTTTTGTTTTAATGGGCCAAGTGCAATGTTATAAAGATAATATCATAAAATCGATTTTTTTTTTTATATTTCATCTTCATTTAGATTTTCTTGAATAACTTTTCATAACCATATATGAGTATTCGTTCTTATTTCCATCTGAGAAATATTGTTTATGTTAAATTTATGAATGAATAAGTATTTTCAAGGTTAAGTAAGTTTTCTTTTCCTTTTTTTTATAAACTAAAAACTTTATAAATTTATTCCAGATTTAAAGATATTGATTATTTAGATAGCAAATTTAATATGGAAATTTATTATTAAAAAAAGATTATTAATTTATTATTTCATAATTAATTCCAATTGATATGAAATAGAAAAATTATTAAAATTAGCAACAAAACTTCAATCTTTGAAAATTTAATTTTTGTTGACAATCTTAATAATTCTAACACAATCATTAAATTGTAAATACATGTTGAATAAATTATTATTAATTAGTTTGTGTTAATATTTTTAATTATGTTGCTCGATGTATCTTTGGGGAATATTAGTGATTTTAAGATTTCGTTTAATATTAATGTTTTTCGCATTATATCAACTACATTTTATGACAAGTTTAACTAACCAAATTATTATTTGTGTAAAGTAAATGTGATTTAGTAAATAAAATATTACTCTATCAATACTTATAATATTTCATTAAAACAAATTACATATGTCTTATATTTGAAATATTTCAATCTTAAGAATGTTGTTAGTTTTCTAAAACAATATTCTTAAAATATTTGATTATTCGTTGTTTGGTATGCCATAAACGGGATTTTAACACTACCGGACTTAATATTAGTTCTCGATATATTCTTTTAAAATCTGTTATCCCTTTTCAAATATCCCGATTAGTTTAGCTAAGATCGAAGTGACGGTTTGATGTAGTATTACAAAATATGATAAGTAACCAAATATATTTTATTGGTTGGACATTTACCATACGCTAAATGTGATATTGAAAAGCAAAATTTTATGTTGTTCTGGTGTGATGTTTTTTTTAAAAAAAACGTTATAACTTTTGTTCCTCTTGAGTGCCGATCGTGGAAAATTTGTAAAAAATATAATCACTTTTACACTATGCTAATTTTGAGAAAATTGTCAACGCCACATTTCTTTTTCTAGGCACTCAAACCCAATTTAATGACATATCAATATCCAAACGATGATATCTTAAAACATAAGAATTTTACTTAGAAATTAATTTTATTTAGAAAATTGGGATTTTTAGTTAGAAAATGAATATTTGTCAAATTACATATTTCATTAAAACTAATATGGCAAATGTAATAACAACTATTTAAAAACTACACCTAAGATTTTTTTAATATCATAACCACACTTTAGAAAGCTAGAAAAAAGTTAAAATAAAATACTTACTATATTTTTTTAATTAAAGTTCTAAAAAAACCTGATAAATATAAAACTGTTCAAGTTCAATAATATACATATAATTAAAGTTACATAAATCATCTTCCAGAATTTACTAAAATAACTCTACAATTTCAATTAATATTTTAACATAATTTTCTTTTTTCCTAATTTCAATTAAATACAAAAAAAAACTTAGTTGAAAAATTAATACAGTAAAATTGGAAAAATTTTCCTGAATTATTTTTAAAAGTTTGTAGTTGGTCAGTAAAAATTAAACTTTTCATAGCCCTAAGATTTATTAATAAACCACAATTAACCTTGGCTGAAAATTATATAGTAAGGTAAGAAGGTAACCAACATTTTTCTTGATTATAAGTAGATTTACAAGTATTACTCTCTTATGTTTTTGCTTATACTTTTTCATATTTTTTTTATGTTTTTTTTTTTTGTAATTTAATGAAAAACAATTAATTTTCGTGATTAAATAAATTGAAATAAAAAATATAAATTTGTTATATTATTTTTATACATAAATACATAAAAAAAAATGAAAAACTCTTAAATTAATTTTCATTTATAATTTGTTATAAGGTTAAAAGAAAAATGACTATTTTTATATATTCTAGTATATTTATTTTAATAAATCGCATTCATATATAAATCGTTTTTTTTTTTATGTATATAGATTGTTTTTTAATTAAATATTAAATTCAATCAATTTTTGATTTGTTTCAACGATACGTATATGTGTATGTAAATGAAACTCCAAGATTAATCAAATCAATGTTAAAATGAATAAAATTTTTTTTTAAAATTTAATATATATATATGTATCTATAAAATAATTATAAATTATTAGGTTTTATTGATCAGAATAAATAAATTAAATAGAATTGGAGGGAAAAGGAATATGTTTTTAAACAACATACGCAAAAATTGAAATTCACTTAAATTATAATATGATATTTTCAAGAAAATTATGTTATATTTTTTATTTAAATTCAGTTATTTTATGGTTTTCTTTTTGTTATTAAATAATTAACACTTTGGTGGTTACCATTTTTAACCAGTAATCAAGCTACTCGGATAGTCACATGTCATAATTTTGCATAACAGCACATAGTTGTGTCTCAGTTTATTTGCCACCAAATAAATTCCAATTGCAGTAAGATCCGCGAAAGTGTTAACTGATAATATGTGCTATATTTATTTATTTATTTTTTTGGCAAAATTTGGGAAGATTAAAAATATCTATAATTTAGTCAACATGATAACAAAACAAAAAAAAAAAAAACAGAAGCCTTGACTATAGTAATAGTTAATATTTAATTAAATTACTGAATTATTATACAATTATAACATAAATATATTATGTATTGTCATGTTTCAGTTTTATTTACGTTTCTATTTTCTTATCATTTTTCAAGCTTTGGCACTAAAGAATTAACATTTATATAATTTTGTTTATCTATAAGATTGTTGAAGTGTAAACATTTGTTTTTATCTTTGGTAATTAAAATCTGGATTTGAATAAAGAAACTACTAATTTTGCTGCAAATATTATTAAATAAACATCTTTTGACTATTATAAACAAATTACATAAATTTCTATGCAATTGTCTCTATGAACTTTGATTTGAATTGGTACTGTGTGTCAGTAAAATGAAGCATTATTATTTAAATAAGTAAAATACATATGTATATGTATAACATTAAGTAGCTACATAATAAAATATATGGAGTAATACAGCCTGTTGCATATTGCAGAGATGTGGGTGGGCTATTAATTAGTTATGTTTTATTATCTATCAATGATTTTAGAAAATCTTTACCTATGCTAAACGCAAAACTTATTGTACACCAAAATTTCAATTTGCGCCGTTGTTTCGATTTACGTTTTTTCGACGTTGCATACTTATTTCTTCGAAGTTGGGTTGTGTATTTAAATATTTTTTCTATATTATTCGGGAAATCCCTAATAATTACAATACAGCGAAAAAAAAACCTGTGAAGCGAAAAAAAAACCTGTGCAGTTAACTTTGGACAAAATTTTCGAAAATGAGACACAAAATAAAATATGGCTCGTCTACAGAGTACGAATAATTTTGTTTTTATTTATATATGTATTTATTTTCCTTTTTTAAATTGAATTTCTTTGCGTTGTCATGTTTTTACATGAATTAAAAAAGTATTAAAATTTAAGCGCAATAAAAAAGTGATGTAACTAACCAATCTTTGATAGTTTCCTATCAACTTTGCGTTGTTTTAATCTAAGTTTCATCAAATTATCAAATTAATCTAGTAAAATACAATTAATTGGCCGAAATCTTGTAACAATTACTTATTACAAGGAACTATATGACGTTATTTATTGCAATAAATATTATTTAAAAGTTTGACATCGTTTGTCTAATCCCCATATTTATTTAAGGATTTAGAATTCGTAAAATATCAAATGAATTTCAATTAATGTTTCTTTTTATATTTACCATCATAAATATTGAGAATACAATTGCAAATTTTTTTAATTTAATCAAATTTATTGTAGTTTTTTTTTGTGTTATATTTTTAGAAAACAATCCCTTAGGTAAATAATTTGATTTTCTTTTTTAAATAAATATTTGTAAAATGTTATTGCTCTATGGATAAAATGATCAAAAATAAAAGTGGAAAATATTTTATTTATTGTAAATTGAATAAAATTTTGCAGACTAAATAAATAATTTGATTATTGAAAAACCATATGAATTTCCTGTGTATTCAAGGATAAAATATTGGACAAAATAAATTAATTAACAACAAATTAAACATATCGAAAATAATTTCATTAAAAACTTAATTATATGCTTAGTTTAACTAAAAACACGATTTATATAATTTAATTTATAATAATTAGAAATTTATTAGTGTTAGTCAATTAATTTTACATTTTTATTGAAATCGAAATTTTATTTTAATAGAATTTTTAACAAAAAAATATATACTTAAATTATAGTTTAATTTATTTGTATAAGATATTTTGATACTGGTTCATTTAATATTTTATACAAACAATCCTTAAGTATTTATAAAGATACAATTTAAAAATGTTCTTATATGAAAAATGTTAATGCACAATAAAAAGTAAATTAACATCTTTAAATTTGATTAGTTAAATTAAAATTATGAAGGTTTATTTGATATTTGATGGAAAATTATTATATAATTTTATTCACCATTCTGGAGGAGTAAAGATTCATCATTACAAAAAAAACCAATAACATTCAATTAAAAAAAAAGTATAAATACTAATAATTATTCGTAATTATGAGAAAATTGATTTATGATCTGAAAAAAAAATTAAAATAAATTTTTCTTTTGATAAATAAAATTTCTAGATAAAAAAAAACAATCAGTAAAAACAATTTTAAAATCTTTTACGAATTGAAAAAATATCAGTGTTTTTGATTGAGGGACTATAACAGTGAGATTTCAAAATAACAAATTAAAATTTTGCAAATATTTATTTAGAATAAATAGATTTTTTCATACTTAAAAAATTTCAATTTCAATCCTTAAAATTGGATTTTTAGTCAGATTTAATTTTCAGGATTTGAGCCTACAAATCTTAACTAATTGTACAAATTGAGAATTCGGTCTCCGTGTGAAAAAATACGATACGTACCTCCCTATTATTCAATATAGTTGCCAATAATAAAAAACTAATTATTTTGAATCTTATAGTTGAGATAATCTAATGAGTTTATGTACTTATAAAGTTTACATATATTGAAAAATTTGAAAAATTACGTAAATTTAAATTAGAAACTAAACTACAAAAAGTTAATTATACTTTTTAGATTTTAACTTAACTCAGTTATCCTTTTTCGTTCTATTTTTTTTTCTAACTCATACAAATATCTTATTTCGAAATTCTCAGGTAAACTAAATATTTACATTACGGTTATGAATATTTTTCTTCAAATAATTATTTTTTAATATTTTTGTTTTTCATTCATCTGTTCTCATTAATTTGCTGACCCTTTTTTAAATTATCCTTTTTATTAAAGGAAAAAAATAATAGGTATAAGCTATTTCTAAGTATTATTTCGTATTTTTGAGGTTTCACTTGCAAATTCAATAATAATAATTAAATAATTTTCTTAATAAACACAAAATAATTTTAATCATAAAAAAATATTTTTTCATATTTCTGTAATTTATTTGCAAAAAAATAATTACAAATTATCGTTATTTAAATTAAATTTTAAACTTTATCGAATAATTTAAAATTCAATTTTCTCGTATCACCATTTTCTAATAAAAACTTCACATAACTTTTACCAGAAAATAAAATGAATAAAATATTTTAAATTTTCATTACAATACATTTATATTAAATTATATTTCTTACCTTATGTTTTGAGTATGTATTTGAAAAAATATGTAAAATTATTACGAAAAAAAGCAATTTAAAAAAAAATCCTTTTTTCAATAATATTGTCAAATCGAATGCACATTCAGAAAATATCCTTAAACTTTTATAATAAACTTTTTTAATATTTTAATTTAACTATAAATAATATATTTTCAAATAATTTTTCACTTTTTAAACAAATCTGTGTTCATATTTTCACTTAAAATAAATAATTGAAAATTATTAAATTCACTTGCATTTATTACTTAAAAAAAAGGTTTCCATAAAACTTTAAAAAAAAAAAAATTAAATTGTAAAATTCAATTTAACTTAATTTTTATTTTAATGGAAAAATATTTTTAATTTTTTCAAAAATTTTATAAATTTTCACAAAATATTTTTTAAAAATAAATTTCATAAAAATATCTTTGGAAATTAAATTTATATAATTTTGTTGTTATTCTGACAAAGAAAATTTATATTATTTTTCGGTCTGTTCCTGATGAATTGTCGACACCAACTGATGTTGTTATCTAATTTGGTATCCTATTTTTTTGAACAACAACAAAGACAACAACAACAAAATAATAATAAATCCAAAAATTAAAATTAAGTATTTTTTTTTTTTTTGAGATACAAAAAATAAATACAATAAAAAAACGTACGTACAAATTTTGAATTTTATTTGCAACATAAAACAGTCAAAAAAATAAAATAAAACTTATAGATTTTCATTATGTTTTTTCTTTCTATAAATTGTCACGCTGATTTTGCGTCGATGATATTCTGATAGGGATGAGTTTATATTGTGTGGGTGGTAAGTAGATTGATTTGGTGTTGAAATTTCCAAGTTTGTTGTTATTGTAAAAAAAGAAAAATCCCACCATCGATAAACGATTATGAAAATGATGAATAATATCGTTTTTATGTTGATATAGTAAAAAAAAAGGAGGTGTAATTAAAATGGTTTGACAATGGTATGCAATGCAAGTAAGTTGGTTACATGAAACATTTATGAAATTTATGCCATTTGTATAATTTTTCTTTTTGGTTAAAGATAAGGAATTGGAAGGACCTCTTTATTGGGGTGAGTAAAATTATGGTGTTACGTGTTATTAATAGGGGAATAAAATTTTAGCTGTTATATTTTAATATGTGAAGAAAGGACATTTTGTTGGTATAATGCAGAAGCAAAAATTGCATTTATTTTCTGTGCAATGATATTGGCAAAAAGGCTGTAGTTGATTGAAATTATATTAAAAAATTTAATCAAGTGAATATTTAACACACAATACAAACACGAAAAAAATGAATTAAAATAAAATTTCCGTATTGTAAAAATGTGAAAATATTTTAAATTTTCATTTTTTGTGCAATAATAATAGGAAAATTATGAGGAAAATTTTATGTTCTGGTTTGTCATGTATATAAACGATATATGTCGTAGTCTCGTGTTATCGACACGTGATTTATTACTATATTTTATATGGGTTTATTGGTTATGTTTTTTGAGGGAAATCATTTGATAAATTTATTTATTAATAAATAAATATATATATTATAAATGTATATATTTTCTGTGATGATTTATCTTCAAAATAAATTAATCACTGTTTAAAAATTTCGGTTAGTTTTTTTTTTTTTTGTATTTAAAATATAATTAATTATAAATATAAGTAGTTTTTATGATTAATTATAAATTATAAGTCAAAAAAAAAAATCATAAAAATTAAAATTAATTTTCTTGAAAGGATAATTCTATAATTTCAATAATTTTTCATCAACACACAAAAAAATCTTTTTTTTTGTAATTTAAATTTTTTTTTCAAATTCCGGAAAACGGAAAAAACATAATTAATTTCCGAACAGATTTTATATATTATTTTTGTAATGGTAATTTTTTTTTTTTGAAATATTTACAATACGATGTTCGCCATTTGAAAGTCTTATTAACACTGTCTGTTTTATCGCAAAGCTTTTATTTTCTTCCGTTATTTTTCATTTTTGTCCGTATTTTGTATTAAAAGCTTTATATTAAAAGTTAGTTTGTGTTCATAAATGAAATACATTTTCTTGAATGGGAATTTTCATTGTAGGAAAATGATTGAAGAATATTAAATTTTTTAACAGATAAAATTATCTTCATTCTTTGTTTGGAAAATATAGTTTTATGTTTTAGATGATGATGAATCATGCTTAAAAGTATAATGGAAAATAATTAGGAAGTTAATTTATTGAATCAAAAATGAAATATTCGTAACAGAAAATTCGTGTTTATTTGAACAGATATTAGATTTTAATTGAATATTTATTTAAAAATGAAATGCAATTAAATTGAATTGAATTTGAAAATTGTTTAATTTTGTTTTCGTAAGGAAATTAGTCATTTTTAAACTAAAAGTTTATTTATTTAGATTCGTACCTCAAATCTATAAATGTTCACTAATAAGAATAACAATAATTTTATTATTTTATGTAAACATACTTTACGTTTATAGAAAATTAACCCCTTAGCACACACCAGTTTTAAAGGTGGATTAAAGTTATTTATATCAGAACTAAACAACCGAATTGAACTGTTATTCAGACTAATTAAACTAAAAGGCAGTTATTCAGACTATTTTGAATCTTTCTATCATTGCTTATCGAATTTCAAACGAGACTTTATTAAGTTTTATTTAATAAATTAATCTTTGAATAATCGGAATCACCTAAATACAAATTAAATTATTTTCAACGTTACAATAATAATTAATTTAATTCAAAAACTATAAATTTTGGATTAAATATGAATACCTATTTCTCTAAATTTGTATATTAATTTAATTAACTAAAATAAAAAATAATATGGTTAAATAATTGCTAATATAAAATCTGAGTAATTAGCTCATTTAAAATCTGAGTAATTAATTTTTTGCACATTATATCATCTACCTACCAAATATTGATTCATTGTTGCAGACGATTATCATCTTAAGCTGTCTATGGCGGTTTTGTTTATGGACCGAAATTAAATTTCAACGGCTACAATTGCCTTCATAGTGTTAAATAAAATCAAAAGTTGTAAATATTTGTATACCAAAAATAAAAAAAAAAATATAATACATATTAATTTTTCATTAATGTTTGTGTAATTATTTATTTTGTTTTTTTTTCGGTAAATATTAGATTGTTTTTGTACATAGGCTAATTTCACACTTTTTTTAAATTTTATTTTTGTTATTTCTTATATAAACAATTCCGCATAAAAAATTTTTAAAGCAGCTTAAAATGAAAAATTTTATGAAATCTTTTTAAATTTTTTTACCTTGTCGTTTCAACTCAAATTTCAAAGCTCATATACCACAACCGAGAACATCAAATTACATTTTTTTTTCTTCAAATCTATTAATTACGCTGAAGCTGTTTAATATTTATCGCTCTTATACTGATATCAAAATAGACATTAGTATCTGAATCTGTTAATGATATTAATTCAAAAACTTGAAGATTATGTGGTTTTACACGGAAAGATCTGTCATTCTTTGTTGAAGAGATATTTCTATTATTTATATTAATTATTTCATGGAAATTTGTCTAGAAATTAAAAGAATTATAAATAAAATAAAAACTAAATTTATTTTCTTTAAGATAAAAATAAAGTAGAATATTGTTTTTTGTTTCAAAAATAAAGTGGCAAGAATTTTTTGGTTTGTAAATATTTAAAGTTTTTATATAAATCATATTAAATTAACATATGTTTTGATAATATATCTTAAAATAATTATTTTTGAAGAGATTATAATAGATTGTAAATTATAATAGTCTCGACCTAGATTTGAAAAATAATTAAAAAAAACTATATATTGAAAAATATTACATGTTTATTTGAATTTAATTAAAAACATAATAAAAGTTTAACTCCAATTTTCTTCAAATTAATAGATTTTACAGACAGACGACAAAGTGAAGGGGTTTTAAAAAAAAGAAATTCCGTAAACAATTATTTAAGTGTCAGTGCATCTCAATCTCAGTGCACACTTGTGCACAATTCATGTATGAGCCGCGCTGACCGTTAAATACATACGGAGAGCAAGAGAAATTGCTTAATTATTTCACAGTCGCTGTTTTGTATTAGGATTGATTATGGTGATTGGATTTACCAAGAGTTGCTGATTTATTTGTAAAACCAACTTTACAATTTATCAAAGTTCACTAAAATTAAATTAAATACAAAATTTATAAGAATTTGTGAAGCAAAAAAACATAGAACTTAAATTTTGTAATCTAATTAACATTACGATTCTACAGGTTAGTTTTATATTTAAAAAGGAATATTCAAAAAGTTGATTACTTATGTTAAATTTCTTAATTCTATTAAGTTTGTCTTATTCAAAAACTAGTGTTGTCATTTCCAAAAATAAAGTAAATTTTATGTGTTCTTATACTGTTGTTAAATTTATTTTATATTAAATTATAATTCCTTGTTATACTTAGTTCCTCATTGAGTATTTCTGTAGATTTCAAAATAATTTTTAAAACAGAATTACTAATCTTTATATAAATATACAAAAAAAAACATTATTTTCTACAACATTTCATAAGTTTAGTTATATAGATGGTTAAGTTACTTTGATCTTTTAGAAACTAACCTAAAAATTAATGTCCTAAGAAAACTTATCACAAATATTAAATAAATAATCCTGCTTAAAACAAATAATTTTTTTTTAATAGAAATTCCATTTTCTTTTTTATATAAATTCTAATAAAAATATTGTAATTATATATGAATTACAAATTCTTTAAGAGAAAAGTAAAATATTGCATAAATATGACCATGTACTGAATATATGTAATTCTATTATAAATGAAAAGAAAATTAATTATAATCTTCAAAAATGCTGAAATCTTGTAATTCATCTTTTAAATCTCAACAAAAACTTTACTTACAATTTGAAATTTCTTGAAATTCTATAGAATATATTTTTATTTTATGTTTTTATTTGTCCCAATTATTTTAAATGGAAAATTTTATGCTATGTAATTTGTTAAAATATTTAAAATCTGTTGTGCTTATCAACCTTAAATTGTTGAATTAATGTGGTAATTTTGCAAATTAATTATATGAGAATTTGTTGGTGAAAGTAGTTAAATAAGGACATAATATTTTATTAACCATTTTAATTATCTGTGAAAAATTATTGTAAATTAACTTTTACAATAATTTTAAATGGCATGGGCTCTCAACGTTGTATTATGTTTAACAATTAGATTTACATAATTGAATTGTATAATTCTTTTTCTTAGTACTATATTGTATTTTCATTAATAAACACAAATTTAGTTTATAACGTTTAAGAACACTCGTTTTATTACAACAATTTATAGGCCCTGGTTAGTTATTTTTGCTATTGTTTTCAATTCAATCGACTATTATAAAATACTTTTTTTTATAGCATGTGCATGTCGCTCGATATTCGAAAAATTAAAGTATAATTTAGAAGTCTTAATTTATGAGTTAAATTAATTAAATTTAAAACTTGTATGCTACAAATTATAAACGATAAATAATTCAAAATGAGTGCAAATTTGTATAATATAGAAATATTAAATTCGAAAAATTAGCGCGTGGGCTTTTCGAATGCATTTTTTATTTTTAAATTTTGACCTATTGGCATATGCAGAATATTCATATCTTTATATTTCCATGCATTAACTGCAGTATTAACTGAAGTTAATGCATGGAAAAATAAAGATATGAAAACTTTTGAACTATTTCATTATGTGTAAAACCATCTGAATTAAACCATGTAAAACAATGTATAACCTCAAAGCGTGGAATAGATTAAAGGAATTATATCAACCAACGAGGCCTGCTGTATCATTATTTAAACAAATAATTAATTTCAAAATGATAGAAGGTAAGTACATATAAGGCTAATTATTTAAATTAATTTTTAACACAATTATATTAAAATTTGTATTGTCAGACAAACTGAGAGTATAATTAATACAAACCATCAAAATTTCCAGCTCATTTCCGAAGACCTTTTCCAAAAATATTCAAAATTGCCCAAGAAAACGGTAAAGTATGAAAATTTAATGAAAATCAATACAAAACATCAGAGTTTTACGCAAGAAAATTTAAAAACTTAAAACTGAAGCAATCTTCATATATTTGGTATCTCCGTGTAGGGAATTTAATATCCAGCTCATTTCCGAAGAACTTTTTGAAAAATATTCAAAATTGCCCGAAAAATCGGTAAAATATGAAAATTTAATGAAAATCAATACAAAACATCAGAAATTTTCCCAAAAAAGTTGAAAAACCTTGAAAATGAAGCAATCCCCACATATTTGGTGTTTCCGTGTAGGGAATTTAATTTCCAGCTCATTTCCAAAGACCTTTTTGAAAAATATTCAAGACTGCCGAGAAATCGGTAAAATATGAAAATTTAATGAAAATCATACAAACGATCAGAATTTTTCGCAAAAAAATTGAAAAACCTTAAAACTGAAACAATCCCCACATATTTGGTGTCTCCGTGTACGGAATTTAATTTCCAGCTCATTTCCGAAGAACTTTTCGAAAAATATTCAAAATTGCCCGAGAAATTGGTAAAATATGAAAATTTAATGAAAATCATTACAAAACATCAGAATAATTCGCAAAAAAGTTGAAAAACCTTAATACTGAAGTAATCACCATATATTTGGTATCTCCGTGTAAGTAATTTATTTCCAGCTAATTTCCGAAGACTTTTTCGAAAAATATTGAAAATTGCCGAAAAATCGATAAAATATGAAAATTTAATGAAAATCATACAAACCATCAGAATTTTTCGCAAAAAAATTGAGAAACCTTAAAACTGAAGTTATCCCCACATATTTGGTATTTCCGTGTAGGGAATTTAATTTCTAGCGCATTTCCGAAGAACTTTTCGAAAAATATTCAAAATTGCCCGAGAAATCGCCGGGAAAATATGGAAATTTAATGAGATTCAATACAAAACATCAGAATTTGTAGCAAAAAAATGAAAACCCTTAAAACGGAAAGCAATTCCCACATATTTGGTATTTCCGGGTAGGGAATTTAATTTCTAGCGCATTTTCGAAGACCTTTTCGAAAAATATTCAAAATTGCCCGAGAAATCGCCGGGAAAATATGGAAATTTAATGAGATTCAATACAAAACATCAGAATTTGTAGCAAAAAAATGAAAACCCTTAAAACGGAAAGCAATTCCCACATATTTGGTATCTCCGTGTATGGAATTTAATTTCCAGCTCATTTCCGAAGACCATTTCGAAAAATATACAAAATTACTCGTGAAATCGGTAAAATATGTAAATTTTATGAAAATCATTACAAAACATTAGAATTTTTCGCAAGATATGAAAATTTAATGAACCTCAATACATCAGCATTTTTCGCAAAAAAATTGAAAAACCTTAAAACTGAAGTAATCCCCACATATTTGGTATCTCCGTATATGGAATTTAATTTCCAGCTAATTTCCGAAGACCTTTTCGCAAAATATTCTAAATTGCCCGAGAAATATGAAAATTTTCAAAGACCTTTTCGAAAAATATTTATTGCGCGAGAAATCGTGAAAATATGAAAATGTAATGAAAATCAATACAAAATATCGGAATTTTTCGCAAAAAAATTGAAAAACCTTAAAATTTTAAGGTTTTTCAAAAAAAATGAAAAACCTTAAAATTTCCAGCTCATTTCCAAAGACCTTTTCGACAAATATGCAAAATTGCCCGAGAAATCGGTAAAATATGAAAATTTTATGAAAATCAATAAAAAACAACATAATTTTTCGCAAGAAAATTTGAAAAACTTAAAACTAAAGGAATCCCCACATATTTGGTATCTCCGGATATGGAATTTAATTTCCAGCTCATTTCCGAAAGCGAATTCGAAAAATATACAAAATTGCTCGCGAAATCGGTAAAATATGAAAATTTTATGAAAATCAATATAAAACATCAGAATTTTTCGCAAAAAAATTGAAGAACCGTAAAACTGAAGCAATCCCCATATATTTTGTATCTCCGTGTAGGGAATTTAATTTCCAGCTCATTTCCGAAGACCTTTTCTAAAAATATTCAAAATTGCTCGAGAAATCGGGAAAATATGGAAATTTAATGAGATTCAATACAAAAAATCAGAATTCGTAGCAAAAAAATGAATACCCTTGAAACTGGAAGCAATTTCCACATATTTGGTATTTCCGTGTAGGGAATTTAATTTCTAGCGCATTTCCGAAGACCTTTTCGAAAAATATTCAAAATTGCCGGAGAAATCGGGAAAATATGGAAATTTAATGAGATTCAATACAAAACATCAGAATTTGTAGCAAAAAAAATGAAAACCCTTAAAACGGAAAGCAATTCCCACATATTTGGTATTTCCGTGTACGGAATTTCATTTCTAGCGCATTTCCGAAGACCTTTTCGAAAAATATTCAAAATTACCCGAGAAATCGGGAAAATATGGAAATTTAATGAGATTCAATACAAAACATCAGAATTTGTAGCAAAAAAAAATGAAAACCCTTAAAACGGAAAGCAATTCCCACATATTTGGTATTTCCGTGTAGGGAATTTAATTTCTAGCGCATTTTCGAAGACCTTTTCGTAAAATATTCAAAATTACCCGAGAAATCGGGAAAATATGGAAATTTAATGAGATTCAATACAAAACATCAGAATTTGTAGCAAAAAAATGAAAACCCTTAAAACGGAAAGCAATTCCCACATATTTGGTATTTCCGTGTAGGGAATTTAATTTTAAGAGCATTTCTGAAGACCTTTTCGAAAAATATTCAAAATTGCCCGAGAAATCGGGAAAATATGGAAATTTAATGAGATTCAATACAAAACATCAGAATTTGTAGCAAAAAAAATGAAAACCCTTAAAACGGAAAGCAATTCCCACATATTTGGTATTTCCGTGTAGGGAATTTAATTTCTAGCGCATTTTCGAAGACCTTTTCGTAAAATATTCAAAATTACCCGAGAAATCGGGAAAATATGGAAATTTAATGAGATGCAATACAAAATATCAGAATTTGCAGCAAAAAATGAAAACCCTTAAAACGGAAAGCAATTCCCACATATTTGGTATTTCCGTGTAGGGAATTTAATTTCTAGCGCATTTCAAAAGACCTTTTCGAAAAATATTTAAAATTACCCGAGAAATAGGAAAAATATGGAAATTTAATGAGATTCAATACAAAACATCAGAATTTGTAGCAAAAAAATGAAAACCCTTAAAACGGAAAGCAATTCCCACATATTTGGTATTTCTGTGTAGGGAATTTAATTTCTAGCGCATTTCCGAAGACCTTTACGAAAAATATTCAAAATTACCCGAGAAATCGGGAAAATATGGAAATTTAATGAGATTCAATACAAAACATCAGAATTTGTAGCAAAAAAATGAAAACCCTTAAAACAGAAAGCAATTGCCACATATTAGGTATTTCAGTGTAGGGAATTTAATTTCTAGCGCATTTGCGAAGAACTTTTCGAAAAATATTCAAAATTGCCCGAGAAATCGGGAAAATATGGAAATTTAATGAGATTCAATACAAAACATCAGAATTTGTAGCAAAAAAGTGGAAACCCTTAAAACGGAAAGCAATTCCCACATATTTGGTATTTCAGTGTAGGGAATTTAATTTCTAGCGCATTTCCGAAGACCTTTTCGAAAAATATACAAAATTACACGAGAAATCGGGAAAATATGGAAATTTAATGAGATTCAATACAAAACATCAGAATTTGTAGCACAAAAATGAAAATCCTTAAAACGGAAAGCAATTCCCATATATTTGGTATTTCCGTGCAGGGAATTTAATTTCTAGCGCATTTCCGAAGACCTCTTCGAAAAATATTCAAAATTGCCAGAGAAATCGGGAAAATATGGAAATTTAATGAGATTCAATACAAAACATCAGAATTTGCAGCAAAAAATGAAAACCCTTAAAACGGAAAGCAATTCCCACATATTTGGTATTTCCGTGTAGGGAATTTAATTTCTAGCGCATTTCAAAAGACCTTTTCGAAAAATATTTAAAATTACCCGAGAAATAGGAAAAATATGGAAATTTAATGAGATTCAATACAAAACATCAGAATTTGTAGCAAAAAAATGAAAACCCTTAAAACGGAAAGCAATTCCCACATATTTGGTATTTCTGTGTAGGGAATTTAATTTCTAGCGCATTTCCGAAGACCTTTACGAAAAATATTCAAAATTACCCGAGAAATCGGGAAAATATGGAAATTTAATGAGATTCAATACAAAACATCAGAATTTGTAGCAAAAAAATGAAAACCCTTAAAACGGAAAGCAATTCCCACATATTTCCGTGTAGGGAATTTAATTTCTAGCGCATTTCCGAAGACCTTTTCGAAAAATATTCAAAATTACCCGAGAAATCTGAAAAATATGGAAATTTAATGAGATTCAATACAAAACATCAGAATTTGTAGCAAAAAAATGAAAACCCTTAAAACGGAAAGCAATTCCCACATATTTGGTATTTCCGTGTAGGGAATTTAATTTCTAGAGCATTTTTTAAGACCTTTTCGAAAAATATTCAAAATTGCCCGAGAAATCGGGAAAATATGGAAATTTAATGAGATTCAATACAAAACATCAGAAATTGTAGCAAAAAAATGGAAACCCTTAAAACGGAAAGCAATTCCCACATGTTTGGTATTTCCGTGTAGGGAATTTAATTTCTAGCACATTTCCGAAGACCTTTTCGAAAAATATTCAAAATTACCCGAGAAATCGGGAAAATATGGAAATTTAATGAGATTCAATACAAAACATCAGAATTTGTAGCAAAAAAATGAAAACCCTTAAAACGGAAAGGAATTCCAACATATTTGGTATTTCCGTGTAGGGAATTTAATTTCTAGCGCATTTCCTAAGACCTTTTCGAAAAATATTCTAAATTGCCCGAGAAATCGCCGGGAAAATATGGAAAATATGGAAATTTAATGAGATTCAATACAAAACATCAGAATTTGTAGCAAAAAAATGAAAACCCTTAAAACGGAAAGCAATTCCCACATATTTGGTATCTCCGTGTATGGAATTTAATTTCCAGCTCATTTCCGAAGACCATTTCGAAAAATATACAAAATTACTCGTGAAATCGGTAAAATATGTAAATTTTATGAAAATCATTACAAAACATTAGAATTTTTCGCAAGATATGAAAATTTAATGAACCTCAATACATCAGCATTTTTCGCAAAAAAATTGAAAAACCTTAAAACTGAAGTAATCCCCACATATTTGGTATCTCCGTATATGGAATTTAATTTCCAGCTAATTTCCTAAGACCTTTTCGCAAAATATTCTAAATTGCCCGAGAAATATGAAAATTTTCAAAGACCTTTTCGAAAAATATTTATTGCGCGAGAAATCGTGAAAATATGAAAATGTAATGAAAATCAATACAAAATATCGGAATTTTTCGCAAAAAAATTGAAAAACCTTAAAATTTTAAGGTTTTTCAAAAAAAATGAAAAACCTTAAAATTTCCAGCTCATTTCCAAAGACCTTTTCGACAAATATGCAAAATTGCCCGAGAAATCGGTAAAATATGAAAATTTTATGAAAATCAATAAAAAACAACATAATTTTTCGCAAGAAAATTTGAAAAACTTAAAACTAAAGGAATCCCCACATATTTGTTATCTCCGGATATGGAATTTAATTTCCAGCTCATTTCCGAAAGCGAATTCGAAAAATATACAAAATTGCTCGCGAAATCGGTAAAATATGAAAATTTTATGAAAATCAATATAAAACATCAGAATTTTTCGCAAAAAAATTGAAGAACCGTAAAACTGAAGCAATCCCCATATATTTTGTATCTCCGTGTAGGGAATTTAATTTCCAGCTCATTTCCGAAGACCTTTTCTAAAAATATTCAAAATTGCTCGAGAAATCGGGAAAATATGGAAATTTAATGAGATTCAATACAAAAAATCAGAATTCGTAGCAAAAAAATGAATACCCTTGAAACTGGAAGCAATTTCCACATATTTGGTATTTCCGTGTAGGGAATTTAATTTCTAGCGCATTTCCGAAGACCTTTTCGAAAAATATTCAAAATTACCGGAGAAATCGGGAAAATATGGAAATTTAATGAGATTCAATACAAAACATCAGAATTTGTAGCAAAAAAAATGAAAACCCTTAAAACGGAAAGCAATTCCCACATATTTGGTATTTCCGTGTACGGAATTTCATTTCTAGCGCATTTCCGAAGACCTTTTCGAAAAATATTCAAAATTACCCGAGAAATCGGGAAAATATGGAAATTTAATGAGATTCAATACAAAACATCAGAATTTGTAGCAAAAAAAAATGAAAACCCTTAAAACGGAAAGCAATTCCCACATATTTGGTATTTCCGTGTAGGGAATTTAATTTCTAGCGCATTTTCGAAGACCTTTTCGTAAAATATTCAAAATTACCCGAGAAATCGGGAAAATATGGAAATTTAATGAGATTCAATACAAAACATCAGAATTTGGAGCAAAAAAATGAAAACCCTTAAAACGGAAAGCAATTCCCACATATTTGGTATTTCCGTGTAGGGAATTTAATTTTAAGAGCATTTCTGAAGACCTTTTCGAAAAATATTCAAAATTGCCCGAGAAATCGGGAAAATATGGAAATTTAATGAGATTCAATACAAAACATCAGAATTTGTAGCAAAAAAAATGAAAACCCTTAAAACGGAAAGCAATTCCCACATATTTGGTATTTCCGTGTAGGGAATTTAATTTCTAGCGCATTTTCGAAGACCTTTTCGTAAAATATTCAAAATTACCCGAGAAATCGGGAAAATATGGAAATTTAATGAGATGCAATACAAAATATCAGAATTTGCAGCAAAAAATGAAAACCCTTAAAACGGAAAGCAATTCCCACATATTTGGTATTTCCGTGTAGGGAATTTAATTTCTAGCGCATTTCAAAAGACCTTTTCGAAAAATATTTAAAATTACCCGAGAAATAGGAAAAATATGGAAATTTAATGAGATTCAATACAAAACATCAGAATTTGTAGCAAAAAAATGAAAACCCTTAAAACGGAAAGCAATTCCCACATATTTGGTATTTCTGTGTAGGGAATTTAATTTCTAGCGCATTTCCGAAGACCTTTACGAAAAATATTCAAAATTACCCGAGAAATCGGGAAAATATGGAAATTTAATGAGATTCAATACAAAACATCAGAATTTGTAGCAAAAAAATGAAAACCCTTAAAACAGAAAGCAATTGCCACATATTAGGTATTTCAGTGTAGGGAATTTAATTTCTAGCGCATTTGCGAAGAACTTTTCGAAAAATATTCAAAATTGCCCGAGAAATCGGGAAAATATGGAAATTTAATGAGATTCAATACAAAACATCAGAATTTGTAGCAAAAAAGTGGAAACCCTTAAAACGGAAAGCAATTCCCACATATTTGGTATTTCAGTGTAGGGAATTTAATTTCTAGCGCATTTCCGAAGACCTTTTCGAAAAATATTCAAAATTACACGAGAAATCGGGAAAATATGGAAATTTAATGAGATTCAATACAAAACATCAGAATTTGTAGCAAAAAAATGAAAATCCTTAAAACGGAAAGCAATTCCCATATATTTGGTATTTCCGTGCAGGGAATTTAATTTCTAGCGCATTTCCGAAGACCTCTTCGAAAAATATTCAAAATTGCCAGAGAAATCGGGAAAATATGGAAATTTAATGAGATTCAATACAAAACATCAGAATTTGCAGCAAAAAATGAAAACCCTTAAAACGGAAAGCAATTCCCACATATTTGGTATTTCCGTGTAGGGAATTTAATTTCTAGCGCATTTCAAAAGACCTTTTCGAAAAATATTTAAAATTACCCGAGAAATAGGAAAAATATGGAAATTTAATGAGATTCAATACAAAACATCAGAATTTGTAGCAAAAAAATGAAAACCCTTAAAACGGAAAGCAATTCCCACATATTTGGTATTTCTGTGTAGGGAATTTAATTTCTAGCGCATTTCCGAAGACCTTCACGAAAAATATTCAAAATTACCCGAGAAATCGGGAAAATATGGAAATTTAATGAGATTCAATACAAAACATCAGAATTTGTAGCAAAAAAATGAAAACCCTTAAAACGGAAAGCAATTCCCACATATTTCCGTGTAGGGAATTTAATTTCTAGCGCATTTCCGAAGACCTTTTCGAAAAATATTCAAAATTACCCGAGAAATCTGAAAAATATGGAAATTTAATGAGATTCAATACAAAACATCAGAATTTGTAGCAAAAAAATGAAAACCCTTAAAACGGAAAGCAATTCCCACATATTTGGTATTTCCGTGTAGGGAATTTAATTTCTAGAGCATTTCTCAAGACCTTTTCGAAAAATATTCAAAATTGCCCGAGAAATCGGGAAAATATGGAAATTTAATGAGATTCAATACAAAACATCAGAAATTGTAGCAAAAAAATGGAAACCCTTAAAACGGAAAGCAATTCCCACATGTTTGGTATTTCCGTGTAGGGAATTTAATTTCTAGCGCATTTCCGAAGACCTTTTCGAAAAATATTCAAAATTACCCGAGAAATCGGGAAAATATGGAAATTTAATGAGATTCAATACAAAACATCAGAATTTGTAGCAAAAAAATGAAAACCCTTAAAACGGAAAGCAATTCCCACATATTTGGTATTTCCGTGTAGGGAATTTAATTTCTAGCGCATTTCCTAAGACCTTTTCGAAAAATATTCTAAATTGCCCGAGAAATCGCCGGGAAAATATGGAAAATATGGAAATTTAATGAGATTCAATACAAAACATCAGAATTTGTAGCAAAAAAATGAAAACCCTTAAAACGGAAAGCAATTCCCACATATTTGGTATTTCCGTGTAGGGAATTTAATTTCTAGCGCATTTTCGAAGACCTTTTCGTAAAATATTCAAAATTACCCGAGAAATCGGGAAAATATGGAAATTTAATGAGATTCAATACAAAACATCAGAATTTGTAGCAAAAAAATGAAAACCCTTAAAACGGAAAGCAATTCCCACATATTTGGTATTTCCGTGTAGGGAATTTAATTTTAAGAACATTTCCGAAGACCTTTTCGAAACATATTCAAAATTGCCCGAGATATCGGGAAAATATGGAAATTTAATGAGATGCAATACAAAATATCAGAATTTGTAGCAAATAAATGAAAACCCTTAAAACGGAAAGCAATTGCCACATATTTGGTATTTCAGTGTAGGGAATTTAATTTCTAGCGCATTTGCGAAGAACTTTTCGAAAAATATTCAAAATTGTCCGAGAAATCGGGAAAATATGGAAATTTAATAAGATTCAATACAAAACATCAGAATTTGTAGCAAAAAAGTGGTAACCTTTAAAACGGAAAGCAATTCGCACATATTTGGTATTTCCGTGTAGGGAATTTAATTTCTAGCGCATTTCCGAAGACCTTTTCGAAAAATATTCAAAATTGCCCGAGAAATCGGGAAAATATGGAAATTTAATGAGATTAAATACAAAACATCAGAATTTGTAGCAAAAAAATGAAAATCCTTAAAACAGAAAGCAATTCCCATATATTTGGTATTTCCGTGCAGGGAATTTAATTTCTAGCGCATTTTCGAAGACCTTTTCGTAAAATATTCAAAATTGCCCGAGAAATCGGGAAAATATGGAAATTTAAAAAGATTCAATACAAAACATCAGAATTTGTAGCAAAAATGTGGAAACCCTTAAAACGGAAAGCAATTCCCACATATTTGGTATTTCCGTGTAGGGAATTTAATTTCTAGCGCATTTCCGAAGACCTTTTCGAAAAATATTCAAAATTGCCCGAGAAATCGGGAAAATATGGAAATTTAATGAGATTAAATACAAAACATCAGAATTTGTAGCAAAAAAATGAAAATCCTTAAAACGGAAAGCAATTCCCATATATTTGGTATTTCCGTGCAGGGAATTTAATTTCTAGCGCATTTCCGAAGACCTCTTCGAAAAATATTCAAAATTGCCAGAGAAATCGGGAAAATATGGAAATTTAATGAGATTCAATACAAAACATCAGAATTTGCAGCAAAAAATGAAAACCCTTAAAACGGAAAGCAATTCCCACATATTTGGTATTTCCGTGTAGGGAATTTAATTTCTAGCGTATTTCCAAAGACCTTTTCGAAAAATATTCAAAATTACCCGAGAAATCGGAAAAATATGGAAATTTAATGAGATTCAATACAAAACATCAGAATTTGTAGCAAAAAAATGAAAACCCTTAAAACGGAAAGCAATTCCCACATATTTGGTATTTCCGTGTAGGGAATTTAATTTCTAGCGCATTTCCGAAGACCTTTACGAAAAATATTCAAAATTACCCGAGAAATCGAGAAAATATGGAAATTTAATGAGATTCAATACAAAACATCAGAATTTGTAGCAAAAAAATGAAAACCCTTAAAACGGAAAGCAATTCCCACATATTTGGTATTTCCGTGTAGGGAATTTAATATTTAGCGCATTTCCGAACACATTTTCGAAAAATATTCAAAATTACCCGAGAAATCGAGAAAATATGGAAATTTAATGAGATTCAATACAAAACATCAGAATTTGTAGCAAAAAAATGAAAACCCTTAAAACGGAAAGCAATTCCCACATATTTGGTATTTCCGTGTAGGGAATTTAATTTCTAGCGCATTTCCGAAGACGTTTTCGAAAAATATTCAAAATTACCCGACAAATCGGGAAAATATAGAAATTTAATCAGATTCAATACAAAACATCAGAATTTGTAGCAAAAAAAATGACCACCCTTAAATTGGAAAGCAATTTCCACATATTTAGTATTTCCGTGTAGGGAATTCAATTTCAAGCATATTTCCGAAGACCTTTTTCAAAAAATATTCACAATTACCAGAGAAATCGGGAAAATATGGAAAGTTAATGAGATTCAATACAAAACATCAGAATTTGTAGCAAAAAAATGGAAACCCTTAAAACGGAAAGCAATTCCCACATATTTAGTATTTCTGTGTAGGGAATTTAATTTCTAGCGCATTTCCGAAGACCTTTTCGAAAAATATTCAAAATTGCCCGAGAAATCGGGAAAATATGGAAATTTAATGAGATTCAATACAAAACATCAGAATTTGTAGCAAAAAAATGGAAACCCTTAAAACGGAAAGCAATTCCCACATATTTGGTATTTTCGTGTAGGGAATTTAATTTCTAGCGCATTTCCGAAGACCTTTTCGAAAAATATTCAAAATTACCAGAGAAATCGGGAAAATATAGAAATTTAATGAGATTCAATACAAAACATCAGCATATGTAGCAAAAAAATGAAAACCCTTAAAACGGAAAGCAATTCCCACATATTTGATATTTTCGTGTAGGGAATTTAATTTCTAGCGCATTTCCGAAGACCTTTTCGAAAAATATTCAAAATTACCCGAGAAATCGAGAAAATATGGAAATTTAATGAGATTCAATACAAAACATCAGAATTTGTAGCAAAAAAATGAAAACCCTTAAAACGGAAAGCAATTCCCACATATTTGGTATTTCGGTGTAGGGAATTTAATTTCTAGCGCATTTCCGAAGACGTTTTCGAAAAATATTCAAAATTACCCGAGAAATCGGGAAAATATGGAAATTTAATGAGATTCAATACAAAACATCAGAATTTGTAGCAAAAAAATGAAAACCCTTAAAACGGAAAGCAATTCCCACATATTTGGTATTTCCGTGTAGGGAATTCAATTTCAAGCATATTTCCGAAGACCTTTTCAAAAAATATTCAAAATTACCAGAGAAATCGGGAAAATATGGAAATTTAATGAGATTCAATACAAAACATCAGAATTTGTAGCAAAAAAATGAAAACCCTTAAAACGGAAAGAAATTCCCACATATTTGGTATTTGTGTGTAGGGAATTTAATTTCTAGCGCATTTCCGAAGACCTTTTCGAAAAATATTCAAAATTGCCCGAGAAATCGGGAAAATATGGAAATTTAATGAGATTCAATACAAAACATCAGAATTTGTAGCAAAAAAATGGAAACCCTTAAAACGGAAAGCAATTCCCACATCTTTCGTATTTCCGTGTAGGGAATTTAATTTCTAGCGCATTTCCGAAGACCTTTTCGAAAAATATTCAAAATTGCCCGAGATATCGGGAAAATACGGAAATTTAATGAGATGCAATACAAAACATCAGAATTTGTAGCAAAAAAATGACCACCCTTAAAATGGAAAGCAATTTCCACATATTCAGTATTTCCGTGTAGGGAATTCAATTTCAAGCATATTTCCGAAGACCTCTTCAAAAAATATTCAAAATTACCAGAGAAATCGGGAAAATATGGAAATTTAATCAGATTCAATACAAAACATCAGAATTTGTAGCAAAAAAATGAAAACCCTTAAAACGGAAAGCAATTCCCACATATTTGGTATTTGTGTGTAGGGAATTTAATTTCTAGCGCATTTGCGAAGACCTTTTCGAAAAATATTTAAAATTGCCCGAGAAATCGGGAAAATATGGAAATTTAATGAGATTCAATACAAAACATCAGAATTTGTAGCAAAAAAATGGAAACCCTTAAATCGGAAAGCAATTCCCACATCTTTCGTATTTCCGTGTAGGGAATTTAATTTCTAGCGCATTTCCGAAGACCTTTTCGAAAAATATTCAAAATTACCAGAGAAATCGGGAAAATATGGAAATTTAATGAGATTCAATACAAAACATCAGAATAAGTAGCAAAAAAATGAAAACCCTTAAAACGGAAAGCAATTCCCACATATTTGGTATTTTCGTGTAGGGAATTTAATTTCTAGCGCATTTCCGAAGACCTTTTCGAAAAATATTCAAAATTACCCGAGAAATCGAGAAAATATGGAAATTTAATGAGATTCAATACAAAACATCAGAATTTGTAGCAAAAAAATGAAAACCGTTAAAACGGAAAGCAATTCCCACATATTTAGTATTTCCGTGTAGGGAATTTAATTTCTAGCGCATTTCCGAAGACGTTTTCGAAAAATATTCAAAATTACCCGAGAAATCGGTAAAATATGGAAATTTAATGAGATTCAATACAAAACTTCAGAATTTGTAGCAAAAAAATGAAAACCGTAAAAACGGAAAGCAATTCCCACATATTTGGTATTTCCGTGTAGGAAATTTAATTTCTGGCGCATTTCCGAAGACCTTTTCGAAAAATATTCAAAATTGCCCGAGATATCGGGTAAATACGGAAATTTAATGAGATGCAATACAAAACCTCAGAATTTGTAGCAAAAAAATGACCACCCTTAAAATTGAAAGCAATTTCCACATATTTACTATTTCCGTGTAGGGAATTCAATTTCAAGCATATTTCCGAAGACCTTTTCAAAAAATATTCAAAATTACCAGAGAAATCGGGAAAATATGGAAATTTAATGAGATTCAATACAAAACATCAGAATTTGTAGCAAAAAAATGAAAACCCTTAAAACGGAAAGCAATTCCCACATATTTGGTATTTCTGTGTAGGGAATTTAATTTCTAGCGCATTTCCGAAGACCTTTTCGAAAAATATTCAAAATTGCCCGAGAAATCGGGAAAATCTGGAAATTTAATGAGATTCAATACAAAACATCAGAATTTGTAGCAAAAAAATGGAAACCTTAAAACGGAAAGCAATTCCCACATATTTCGTATTTCCGTGTAGGGAATTTAATTTTTAGCGCATTTCCGAAGACCTTTTCGAAAAATATTCAAAATTGCCCGAGATATCGGGAAAATACGGAAATTTAATGAGATGCAATACAAAACATCAGAATTTGTAGCAAAAAAATTACCACTCTTAAAATGGAAAGCAATTTCCACATATTTAGTATTTCCGTGTAGGGAATTCAATTTCAAGCATATTTCCGAAGACCTTTTTAAAAAATATTCAAAATTACCAGAGAAATCGGGAAAATATGGAAATTTAATGAGATTCAATACAAAACATGAGAATTTGTAGCAAAAAAATGAAAACCCTTAAAACGGAAAGCAATTCCCATATATTTGGTATTTCCGTGTAGGGAATTTAATTTCTAGCGCATTTCCGAAGACTTTTTCGAAAAATATTCAAAATTGCATGAGATATCGGGAAAATATGGAAATTTAATGAGATGCAATACAAAACATCAGAATTTGTAGCAAAAAAATGACCACCCTTAAAATGGAAAGCAATTTCCACATATTTAGTATTTCCGTGTAGGGAATTCAGTTTCGAGCATATTTCCGAAGACCTTTTCAAAAAATATTCAAAATTACCCGAGAAATCGGGAAAATATGGAAATTTAATAAGATTCAATACGAAAAATCAGAATTTGTAGCAAAAAAATGAAAACCCTTAAAACGGAAAGCAATTCCCACATATTTGGTATTTCCGTGTAGGGAATTTAATTTCTAGCGCATTTCCGAAGACCTTTTCGAAAAATATTCAAAATTACCCGAGAAATCGGGAAAATATGGAAATTTAATGAGATTCAATACAAAACATCAGAATTTGTAGCAAAAAAATGAAAACCCTTAAAACGGAAAGCAATTCCCACATATTTGGTATTTCCGTGTAGGGAATTTAATTTCTAGCGCATTTCCGAAGACCTTTTCGAAAAATATTCAAAATTGCCCGAGAAATCGGGAAAATATGGAAATTTAATGAGATTCAATACAAAACATCAGAATTTGTAGCAAAAAAATGAAAACACTTAAAACGGAAAGCAATTCCCACATATTTGGTATTTCCGTGTAGGGAATTTAATTTCTAGCCCATTTCCGAAAATCTTTTCGAAAAATATTCAAAATTACCAGAGAAATCGGGAAAATATGGAACTTTAATGAGATTCAATACAAAACATCAGAATTTGTAGCAAAAAATGAAAACCCTTAAAACGGAAAGCAATTTCCACATATTTGGTATTTCCGTGTAGGGAATTTAATTTCTAGCCCATTTCCGAAAATCTTTTCGAAAAATATTCAAAATTACCAGAGAAATCGGGAAAATATGGAACTTTAATGAGATTCAATACAAAACATCAGAATTTGTAGCAAAAAATGAAAACCCTTAAAACGGAAAGCAATTCCCATATATTTGGTATTTCCGTGTAGAGAATGTAAGTTCTAGCGCATTTCTGAAGACCGCTTCAAAAAATATTCAAAATTGCCCGAGAAATCTCGAAAATATGGAAATTTAATGAGATTCAATACAAAATATCAGAATTTGTAGCAAAAAAATGAAAACCCTTAAAACGGAAAGCAATTCCCACATATTTGGTATTTCCGTGTAGGGAATTTAATTTCTAGCGCATTTCCGAAGACCTTTTCGAAAAATATTCAAAATTGCCCGAGAAATCGGGAAAATATGGAAATTTAATGAGATTCAATTCAAAACATCAGAATTTGTAGCAAAAAAATGAAAACCATTAAAACGGAAAGCAATTCCCACATATTTCGTATTTCCGTGTAGGGAATTTAATTTTTAGCGCATTTCCGAAGACCTTTTCGAAAAATATTCAAAATTGCCGAGATATCGGGAAAATATGGAAATTTAATGAGATGCAATACAAAACATCAGAATTTGTAGCAAAAAAATGACCACCCTTAAAATGGAAGCAATTTCCACATATTTAGTATTTCCGTGTAGGGAATTCAATTTCAAGCATATTTCCGAAGACCTTTTCAAAAAATATTCAAAATTACCCGAGAAATCGGGAAAATATGGAAATTTAATGAGATTAATTACAAAACATCAGAATTTGTAGCAAAAAAATGGAAACCCTTAAAACGGAAAGCAATTCCCAAATATTTGGTATTTCCGTGTAGGGAATTTAATTTCTAGCCCATTTCCGAAAATCTTTTCGAAAAATATTCAAAATTACCAGAGAAATCGGGAAAATATGGAACTTTAATGAGATTCAATACAAAACATCAGAATTTGTAGCAAAAAATGAAAACCCTTAAAACGGAAAGCAATTCCCATATATTTGGTATTTCCGTGTAGAGAATGTAAGTTCTAGCGCATTTCCGAAGACCGCTTCAAAAAATATTCAAAATTGCCCGAGAAATCTCGAAAATATGGAAATTTAATGAGATTCAATACAAAACATCAGAATTTGTAGCAAGAAAATGAAAACCCTTAAAACGGAAAGCAATTCCCACATATTTCGTATTTCCGTGTAGGGAATGTAAGTTCTAACGCATTTCCGAAGACCTTTTCGAAAAATATTCAAAACTACCCGAGAAATCGGGAAAATATGGAAATTTAATGAGATTCAATACAAAACATCAGAATTTTTCTCAAAAAAATTGAAAAACCTTAAAATTTTAAGGTTTTTCAAAAAAAATTAAAAACCTTAAAATTTACAGCTCATTTCCGAAGACCTTTTCGACAAATATGCAAAATTGCCCGAGAAATCGGTAAAATATGAAAATTTTATGAAAATCAGTAAAAAACAACATAATTTTTCGCAAGAAAATTTGAAAAACTTAAAACTGGAGCAATACCCATATATTTTGTATCTCCGTGTAGGGAATTTAATTTCCAGCTCATTTCCGAAGACCTTTTCTAAAAATATTTAAAATTGCTCGAGAAATCGGGAAAATATGGAAATTTAATAAGATTCAATACAAAAAATCAGAATTTGTAGCAAAAAAATGAATACCCTTAAAACTGGAAGCAAATTCCACATTTCCGTGTATTTCCGTGTAGGGAATTTAATTTCTAGCGCATTTCCGAAGACCCTTTCGAAAAATATTCAAAATTACCGGAGAAATCGGGGAAAATATGGAAATTTAATGAGATTCAATACAAAACATCAGAATTTGTAGCAAAAAAATGAAAACCCTTAAAACGGAAAGCAATTCGCACATATTTGGTATTTCCATGTAGGGAATTTAATTTCTAGCACATTTCCGAAGACCTTTTCGAAAAATATTCAAAATTGCCCGAGAAATCGCCGGGAAAATATGTAAAAAAAGGAAATTTAATGAGATTCAATACAAAACATCAGAATTTGTAGCAAAAAAATGGAAACCCTTAAAACGGAAAGCAATTTCCACATATTTGGTATTTCCGTGTAGGCAATTTAATTTCTAGCCCATTTCCGAAAATCTTTTCGAAAAATATTCAAAATTACCAGAGAAATCGGGAAAATATGGAACTTTAATGAGATTTAATACAAAACATCAGAATTTGTAGCAAAAAATGAAAACCCTTAAAACGGAAAGCAATTCCCATATATTTGGTATTTCCGTGTAGAGAATGTAAGTTCTAGCGCATTTCCGAAGACCGCTTCAAAAAATATTCAAAATTGCCCGAGAAATCTCGAAAATATGGAAATTTAATGAGATTCAATACAAAACATCAGAATTTGTAGCAAAAAAATGAAAACCCTTAAAACGGAAAGCAATTCCCACATATTTGGTATTTCCGTGTAGGGAATTTAATTTCTAGCCCATTTCCGAAAATCTTTTCGAAAAATATTCAAAATTACCAGAGAAATCGGGAAAATATGGAACTTTAATGAGATTCAATACAAAACATCAGAATTTGTAGCAAAAAATGAAAACCCTTAAAACGGAAAGCAATTCCCATATATTTGGTATTTCCGTGTAGGGAATGTAAGTTCTAGCGCATTTCCGAAGACCTTTTCGAAAAATATTCAAAACTACCCGAGAAATCGGGAAAATATGGAAATTTAATGAGATTCAATACAAAACATCAGAATTTTTCTCAAAAAAATTGAAAAACCTTAAAATTTTAAGGTTTTTCAAAAAAAATTAAAAACCTTAAAATTTACAGCTCATTTGCGAAGACCTTTTCGAGAAATATGCAAAATTGCCCGAGAAATCGGTAAAATATGAAAATTTTATGAAAATCAATAAAAAACAACATAATTTTTCGCAAGAAAATTTGAAAAACTTAAAACTGGCGCAATCCCCATATATTTTGTATCTCCGTGTAGGGAATTTAATTTCCAGCTCATTTCCGAAGACCTTTTCTAAAAATATTTAAAATTGCTCGATTTCTCTGGAAATTTATTTAAAATTGCTCGATTTCTCTGAAAATATGGAAATTTAATAAGATTCAATACAAAAAATCAGAATTTGTAGCAAAAAAAATGAATACCCTTAAAACTGGAAGCAAATTCCACATTTCCGTGTATTTCCGTGTAGGGAATTTAATTTCTAGCGCATTTCCGAAGACCTTTTCGAAAAATATTCATAATTACCGGAGAAATCGGGAAAATATGGAAATTTAATGAGATTCAATACAAAACATCAGAATTTGTAGCAAAAAAATGAAAACCCTTAAAACGGAAAGCAATTCGCACATATTTGGTATTTCCATGTAGGGAATTTAAGTTCTAGCACATTTCCGAAGACCTTTTCGAAAAATATTCAAAATTGCCCGAGAAATCGCCGGGAAAATATGGAAAATATGGAAATTTAATGAGATTCAATACAAAACATCAGAATTTGTAGCAAAAAAATGAAAACCCTTAAAACGGAAAGCAATTCCCACATATTTGGTATTTCCGTGTAGGGAATTTAATTTTTAGAGCATTTCCGAAGACCTTTTCGAAAAATATTCAAAATTGCCCGAGATATCGGGAAAATATGGAAATTTAATGAGATGCAATACAAAACATCAGAATTTGTAGCAAATAAATGAAAACCCTTAAAACTGGAAGCAATTCCCACATATTTGGTATTTCCGTGTAGGGAATTTAATTTCTAGCGCATTTCCGAAGACCTTTTCGAAAAATATTCAAAATTGCCCGAGAAATCGGGAAAATATAAAAATTTAATGAGATTCAATACAAAACATCAGAATTTGTAGCAAAAAATTGAAAACCCTTAAAACTGGAAGCAATTCCCACATATTTGGTATTTCCGTGTAGGGAATTTAATTTCTAGCGCATTTCCGAAGACCTTTTCGAAAAATATTCAAAATTGCCCGAGATATCGGGAAAATATGGAAATTTAATGAGATGCAATACAAAACATCAGAATTTGTAGCAAATAAATGAAAACCATTAAAACGGAAAGCAATTCCCACATATTTGGTATTTCCGTGTAGGGAATTTAATTTCTAGCGCATTTGCGAAGAACTTTCGAAAAATATTCAAAATTGCTCGAGAAATCGGGAAAATATGGAAATTTAATGAGATTCAATACAAAACATCAGAATTTGTAGCAAAAAAGTGGAAAACCTTAAAACGGAAAGCAATTCCCACATATTTGGTATTTCCGTGTAGGGAATTTAATTTCTAGCGCATTTCCGAAGACCTTTTCGAAAAATATTCAAAATTGCCCGAGAAATCGGGAAAATATAAAAATTTAATGAGATTCAATACAAAACATCAGAATTTGTAGCAAAAAAATGAAAACCCTTAAAACTGGAAGCAATTCCCACATATTTGGTATTTCCGTGTAGGGAATTTAATTTCTAGCGCATTTCCGAAGACCTTTTCGAAAAATATTCTAAATTACCCGAGAAATCGGGAAAATATGGAAATTTAATGAGATTCAATACAAAACATCAGAATTTGTAGCAAAAAAATGAAAACCCTTAAAACGGAAAGCAATTCCCATATATTTAGTATTTCCGTGTAGGGAATTTAATTTCTAGTGCATTTCCGAAGACCTCTTCGAAAAATATTCAAAATTGCCCGAGAAATCGGGAAAATATGGAAATTTAATGAGATTCAATACAAAACATCAGAATTTGTACCAAGAAAATGAAAACCCTTAAAACGGAAAGCAATTCCCACATATTTGGAATTTCCGTGTAGGGAATTTAATTTCTAGCGCATTTCCGAAGACCTTTTCGAAAAATATTCAAAATTACCCGAGAAATCGAGAAAATATGGAAATTTAATGAGATTCAATACAAAACATCAGAATTTGTAGCAAAAAAATGGAAACCCTTAAAACGGAAAGCAATTCCCACATATTTGGTATTTCCGTGTAGGGAATTTAATTTCTAGCGCATTTCCGGAGACCTTTTCGAAAAATATTCAAAATTACCAGAGACATCGGGAAAATATGGAAATTTAATGAGATTCAATACAAAACATCAGAATTTGTAGCAAAAAAATGAAAACCCTTAAAACGGAAAGCAATTCCCACATATTTGGTATTTCCGTGTAGGGAATTTAATTTCTGGCGCATTTTCGAAGACCTTTTCGAAAAATATTCAAAATTGCCCGAGAAATCGGGAAAATATAAAAATTTAATGAGATTCAATACAAAACATCAGAATTTGTAGCAAAAAAATGAAAACCCTTAAAACTGGAAGCAATTCCCACATATTTGGTTTTTCCGTGTAGTGAATTTAATTTCTAGCGCATTTCCGAAGACCTCTCCGAAAAATATTCTAAATTACCCGAGAAATCGGCAAAATATGGAAATTTAATGAGATTCAATACAAAACATTAGAATTTGTAGCAAAAAAATGAAAATCCTTAAAACGGAAAGCAATTCCCATATATTTAGTATTTCCGTGTAGGGAATTCAATTTCAAGTGCATTTCCGAAGACCTCTTCGAAAAATATTCAAAATTGCCCGAGAAATCGGGAAAATATGGAAATTTAATGAGATTCAATACAAAACATCAGACTTTGTTGCAAAAAAATGAAAACCCTTAAAACGGAAAGCAATTCCCACATATTTGGTATTTCCGTGTAGGGAATTTAATTTCTAGAGCATTTCTCAAGACCTTTTCGAAAAATATTCAAAATTGCCCGAGAAATCGAGAAAATATGGAAATTTAATGAGATTCAATACAAAACATCAGAATTTGAGCAAAAAATTGGAAACCCTTAAAACGGAAAGCAATTCCCACATATTTGGTATTTCCGTGTAGGGAATTTAATTTCTAGCGCATTTCCGAAGACCTTTTCGAAAAATATTCAAAATTACCCGAGAAAGCGGGAAAATATGGAAATTTAATGAGATTCAATACAAAACATCAGAATTTGTAGCAAAAAAATGAAAACCCTTAAAACGGAAAGCAATTCCCACATATTTGGTATTTCCGTGTAGGGAATTTAATTTCTAGCGCATTTCCGAAGACCTTTTCGAAAAATATTCAAAATTGCCCGAGAAATCGGGAAAATATGGAAATTTAATGAGATTCAATACAAAACATCAGAATTTGTAGCAAAAAAATGGAAACCCTTAAAACGGAAAGCAATTCCCACATATTTAGTATTTCCGTGTAGGGAATTTAATTTCTAGCGCATTTCCGGAGACCTTTTCGAAAAATATTCAAAATTACCAGAGACATCGGGAAAATATGGAAATTTAATGAGATTCAATACAAAACATCAGAATTTGTAGCAAAAAAATGAAAACCCTTAAAACGGAAAGCAATTCCCACATATTTGGTATTTCCGTGTAGGGAATTTAATTTTTAGCGCATTTCCGAAGTCCTTTTCGAAAAATATTCAAAATTACTCGAGAAATCGAGAAAATATGGAAATTTAATGAGATTCAATACAAAACATCAGAATTTGTAGCAAAAAAATGAAAACTCTTAAAACGGAAAGCAATTCCCACATATTTGGTATTTCCGTGTAGGGAATTTAATTTCTAGCGCATTTCCGAAGACCTTTTCGAAAAACATTAAAAATTACTAGAGAAATCGGGAAAATATGGAAATTTAATGAGATTCAATACAAAACATCAGAATTTGTAGCAAAAAAATGGAAACCCTTAAAACGGAAAGCAATTCCCACATATTTGGTATTTCCGTGTAGGGAATTTAATTTTTAGCGCATTTCCGAAGACGTTTTCGAAAAATATTCAAAATTACCCGAGAAATCGAGAAAATATGGAAATTTAATGAGATTCAATACAAAACATCAGAATTTGTAGCAAAAAAAAGGAAACCCTTAAAACGGAAAGCAATTCCCACATATTTGGTATTTCCGTGTAGGGAATTTAATTTCTAGCGCATTTCCGAAGACCTTTTCGAAAAATATTCAAAATTGCCCGAGAAATCGGGAAAATATGGAAATTTAATGAGATTCAATACAAAACATCAGAATTTGTAGCAAAAAAATGGAAACCCTTAAAACGGAAAGCAATTCCCACATATTTGGTATTTCCGTGTAGGGAATTTAATTTCTAGCGCATTTCTCAAGAACTTTTCGAAAAATATTTAAAATTGCCCGAGAAATAGAGAAAATATGGAAATTTAATGAGATTCAATACAAAACATCAGAATTTGTAGCAAAAAAATGGAAACCCTTAAAACGGAAAGCAATTCCCACATATTTGGTATTTCCGTGTAGGGAATTTAATTTCTAGCGCATTTCCGAAGACCTTTTCGCAAAATATGCAAAATTACCCGGGAAATCGGGAAAATATGGAAATTTAATGAGATTCAATACAAAACATCAGAATTTGTAGCAAAAAAATGAAAACCCTTAAAACGGAAAGCAATTCCCACATATTTGGTATTTCCGTGTAGGGAATTTAATTTCTAGCGCATTTCCGAAGACCTTTTGAAAAATATTCAAAATTGCTCGAGAAATCGGGAAAATATGGAAATTTAATGAGATTCAATACAAAACATCAGAATTTGTAGGAAAAAAATGAAAACCCTTAAAACGGAAAGCAATTACCACATATTTTGTATTTCCGTGTAGGGAATTTTATTTCTAGCGCATTTCCGAAAACCTTTTCGAAAAATATTCAAAATTGCACGAGAAATCGGGAAAATATGGAAATTTAATGAGATTCAATACAAAACATCAGAATTTGTAGCAAAAAAATGAAAACCCTTAAAACGGAAAGCAATTCCCACATATTTGGTATTTCCGTGTAGGGAATGTAAGTTCTAGCGCATTTCCAAAGACCTTTTCGAAAAATATTCAAAATTACCCGAGAAATCGGGAAAATATGGAAATTTAATGAGATTCAATACAAAACATCAGAATTTGTAGCAAAAAAATTAAAACTCTTAAAACGGAAAGCAATTCCCACATATTTGGTAGGGAATTTAATTTCTAGCGCATTTCCGGAGACCTTTTCGAAAAATATTCAAAATTGCCCGAGAAATTGGGAAAATATGGAAATTTAATGAGATTCAATACAAAACATCAGAATTTGAAGCAAAAAAATGGAAACCCTTAAAACGGAAAGCAATTCCCACATATTTGGTATTTCCGTGTAGGGAATTTAATTTCTAGCGCATTTCTCAAGAACTTTTCGAAAAATATTTAAAATTGCCCGAGAAATAGAGAAAATATGGAAATTTAATGAGATTCGATACAAAACATCAGAATTTGTAGCAAAAAAATGGAAACCCTTAAAACGGAAAGCAATTCCCACATATTTGGTATTTCCGTGTAGGGAATTTAATTTCTAGCGCATTTCCGAAGACCTTTTCGCAAAATATGCAAAATTACCCGGGAAATCGGGAAAATATGGAAATTTAATGAGATTCAATACAAAACATCAGAATTTGTAGGAAAAAAATGAAAACCCTTAAAACGGAAAGCAATTCCCACATATTTGGTATTTCCGTGTAGGGAATTTAATTTCTAGCGCATTTCCGAAGACCTTTTGAAAAATATTCAAAATTGCTCGAGAAATCGGGAAAATATGGAAATTTAATGAGATTCAATACAAAACATCAGAATTTGTAGGAAAAAAATGAAAACCCTTAAAACGGAAAGCAATTACCACATATTTTGTATTTCCGTGTAGGGAATTTTATTTCTAGCGCATTTCCGAAAACCTTTTCGAAAAATATTCAAAATTGCACGAGAAATCGGGAAAATATGGAAATTTAATGAGATTCAATACAAAACATCAGAATTTGTAGCAAAAAAATGAAAACCCTTAAAACGGAAAGCAATTCCCACATATTTGGTATTTCCGTGTAGGGAATGTAAGTTCTAGCGCATTTCCAAAGACCTTTTCGAAAAATATTCAAAATTACCCGAGAAATCGGGAAAATATGGAAATTTAATGAGATTCAATACAAAACATCAGAATTTGTAGCAAAAAAATTAAAACTCTTAAAACGGAAAGCAATTCCCACATATTTGGTAGGGAATTTAATTTCTAGCGCATTTCCGGAGACCTTTTCGAAAAATATTCAAAATTGCCCGAGAAATTGGGAAAATATGGAAATTTAATGAGATTCAATACAAAACATCAGAATTTGAAGCAAAAAAATGGAAACCCTTAAAACGGAAAGCAATTCCCACATATTTGGTATTTCTGTGTAGGAAATTTAATTTCTAGCGCATTTCCGAAGACCTTTTCGAAAAATATTCAAAATTACCAGAGAAATCGGGAAAATATGGAAATTTAATAAGATTCAATACAAAACATCAGAATTTGTAGCAAAAAAATGAAAACCCTTAAAACGGAAAGCAATTCCCACATATTTGGTATTTCCGTGTAGGGAATTTAATTTCTAGCGCATTTCTCAAGAACTTTTCGAAAAATATTTAAAATTGCCCGAGAAATCGGGAAAATATGGAAATTTAATGAGATTCAATACAAAACATCAGAATTTGTAGCAAATAAATGAAAACCATTAAAACGGAAAGCAATTCCCACATATTTGGTATTTCAGTGTAGGGAATTTATTTTCTTGCGCATTTGCGAAGAACTTTTCGAAAAATATTCAAAATTGCTCGAGAAATCGGGAAAATATGGAAATTTAATGAGATTCAATACAAAACATCAGAATTTGTAGCAAAAAAATGAAAATCCTTAAAACGGAAAGCAATTCCCATATATTTAGTATTTCCGTGTAGCGAATTTAATTTCTAGTGCATTTCCGAAGACCTCTTCGAAAAATATTCAAAATTGCCCGAGAAATCGGGAAAATATGGAAATTTAATGAGATTCAATACAAAACATCAGAATTTGCAGCAAGAAAATGAAAACCCTTAAAACGGAAAGCAATTCCCACATATTTGGTATTTCCGTGTAGGGAATTTAATTTCTAGCGCATTTCCGAAGACCGTTTCGAAAAATATTCAAAATTGCC
Organism: Empis livida; assembly: GCA_963932195.1. Taxonomy (NCBI): domain Eukaryota; kingdom Metazoa; phylum Arthropoda; class Insecta; order Diptera; family Empididae; genus Empis; species Empis livida. Next base: position 17,337,038 of record OZ010648.1, read on the forward strand.
CGAGAAATCGGGAAAATATGGAAATTTAATGAGATTCAATACAAAACATCAGAATTTGTAGCAAAAAAATGAAAACCCTTAAAACGGAAAGCAATTCCCACATATTTGGTATTTCTGTGTAGGGAATTTAATTTCTAGCGCATTTCCGAAGACCTTTTCGAAAAATATTCAAAATTGCCCGAGAAATCGGGAAAATATAAAAATTTAATGAGATTCAATACAAAACATCAGAATTTGTAGCAAAAAAATGAAAACCCTTAAAACTGGAAGCAATTCCCACATATTTGGTATTTCCGTGAAGGGAATTTAATTTCTAGCGCATTTCCGAAGACCTTTTCGAAAAATATTCTAAATTACCCGAGAAATCGGGAAAATATGGAAATTTAATGAGATTCAATACAAAACATCAGAATTTGTAGCAAAAAAATGAAAATCCTTAAAACGGAAAGCAATTCCCACATATTTGGTATTTCCGTGTAGGGAATTTAATTTCTAGAGCATTTCTCAAGACCTTTTCGAAAAATATTCAAAATTGCACGAGAAATCGAGAAAATATGGAAATTTAATGAGATTCAATACAAAACATCAGAATTTGTAGCAAAAAAATGAAAACCCTTAAAACGGAAAGCAATTCCCACATATTTAGTATTTCCGTGTAGGGAATTTAATTTCTAGTGCATTTCCGAAGACCTCTTCGAAAAATATTCAAAATTGCCCGAGAAATCGGGAAAATATGGAAATTTAATGAGATTCAATACAAAACATCAGAATTTGTAGCAAAAAAATGAAAACCCTTAAAACGGAAAGCAATTCCCACATATTTGGTATTTCCGTGTAGGGAATTTAATTTCTAGAGCATTTCTCAAGACCTTTTTGAAAAATATTCAAAATTGCACGAGAAATCGAGAAAATATGGAAATTTAATGAGATTCAATACAAAACATCAGAATTTGTAGCAAAAAAATGGAAACCCTTAAACCGGAAAGCAATTCCCACATATTTGGTATTTCCGTGTAGGGAATTTAATTTCTAGCGCATTTCCGAAGACCTTTTCGAAAAATATTCAAAATTACCCGAGAAATCGGGAAAATATGGAAATTTAATGAGATTCAATACAAAACATCAGAATTTGTAGCAAAAAAATAAAACCCTTAAAACGGAAAGCAATTCCCACATATTTGGTATTTCCGTGTAGGGAATTTAATTTCTAGCGCATTTCCGAAGACCGTTTCGAAAAATATTCAAAATTACCCGAGAAATCGAGAAAATATGGAAATTTAATGAGATTCAATACAAAACATCAGAATTTGTAGCAAAAAAATGAAAACCCTTAAAACGGAAAGCAATTCCCACATATTTGGTATTTCTGTGTAGGGAATTTAATTTCTAGCGCATTTCCGAAGACCTTTTCGAAAAATATTCAAAATTGCACGAGAAATCGGGAAACTAAAAAAATTTAATGAGATTCAATACAAAACATCAGAATTTGTAGCAAAAAAATGAAAACCCTTAAAACTGGAAGCAATTCCCACATATTTGGTATTTCCGTGAAGGGAATTTAATTTCTAGCGCATTTCCGAAGACCTTTTCGAAAAATATTCTAAATTACCCGAGAAATCGGGAAAATATGGAAATTTAATGAGATTCAATACAAAACATCAGAATTTGTAGCAAAAAAATGAAAATCCTTAAAACGGAAAGCAATCCCCATATATTTAGTATTTCCGTGTAGGGAATTTAATTTCTAGTGCATTTCCGAAGACCTCTTCGAAAAATATTCAAAATTGCCCGAGAAATCGGGAAAATATGGAAATTTAATGAGATTCAATACAAAACATCAGAATTTGTAGCAAAAAAATGAAAACCCTTAAAACGGAAAGCAATTCCCACATATTTGGTATTTCCGTGTAGGGAATTTAATTTCTAGAGCATTTCTCAAGACCTTTTTGAAAAATATTCAAAATTGCACGAGAAATCGAGAAAATATGGAAATTTAATGAGATTCAATACAAAACATCAGAATTTGTAGCAAAAAAATGGAAACCCTTAAACCGGAAAGCAATTCACACATATTTGGTATTTCCGTGTAGGGAATTTAATTTCTAGCGCATTTCCGAAGACCTTTTCGAAAAATATTCAAAATTACCCGAGAAATCGGGAAAATATGGAAATTTAATGAGATTCAATACAAAACATCAGAATTTGTAGCAAAAAAATGAAATCTCTTAAAACGGAGAGAAATTCCCACATATTTGGTATTTCCGTGTAGGGAATTTAATTTCTAGCGCATTTCCGAAGACCTTTTCGAAAAATATTCAAAATTGCCCGAGAAATCGGGAAAATATGGAAATTTAATGAGATTCAATACAAAACATCAGAATTTGTAGCAAAAAAATGGAAACCCTTAAAACGGAAAGCAATTCCCACATATTTAGTATTTCCGTGTAGGGAATTTAATTTTTAGCGCATTTCCGTAGACCTTTCCGAAAAATATTCAAAATTACCAGAGACATCGGGAAAATATGGAAATTTAATGAGATTCAATACAAAACATCAGAATTTGTAGCAAAAAAATGAAAACCCTTAAAACGGAAAGCAATTCCCACATATTTGGTATTTCCGTGTAGGGAATTTAATTTTTAGCGCATTTCCGAAGTCCTTTTCGAAAAATATTCAAAATTACCCGAGAAATCGAGAAAATATGGAAATTTAATGAGATTCAATACAAAACATCAGAATTTGTAGCAAAAATATGAAAACCCTTAAAACGGAAAGCAATTCCTACATATTTGGTATTTCCGTGTAGGGAATTTAATTTCTAGCGCATTTCCGAAGACCTTTTCGAAAAATATTCAAAATTACCAGAGAAATCGGGAAAATATGGAAATTTAATGAGATTCAATACAAAACATCAGAATTTGTAGCAAAAAAATGGAAACCCTTAAAACGGAAAGCAATTCCCACATATTTGGTATTTCCGTGTAGAGAATTTAATATCTATCGCATTTCCGAAGACCTTTTCGAAAAATATTCAAAATTACCCGAGAAATCGGGAAAATATGGAAATTTAATGAGATTCAATACAAAACATCAGAATTTGTAGCAAAAAAATGAAAACCCTTAAAACAGAAAGCAATTCCCACATATTTGGTATTTCCGTGTAGGGAATTTAATATCTAGCGCATTTCCGGAGACCTTTTGGAAAAATATTCAAAATTACCAGAGAAATCGGGAAAATATGGAAATTTAATGAGATTCAATACAAAACATCAGAATTTGTAGCAAAAAAATGAAAACCCTTAAAACGGAAAGCAATTCCCACATATTTGGTATTTCCGTGTAGGGAATTTAATTTTTAGCGCATTTCCGAAGGCCTTTTCGAAAAATATTCAAAATTACCCGAGAAATCGAGAAAATATGGAAATTTAATGAGATTCAATACAAAACATCAGAATTTGTAGCAAAAAAATGAAAACCCTTAAAACGGAAAGCAATTCCCACATATTTGGTATTTCCGTGTAGGGAATTTAATTTCTAGCGCATTTCCGAAGACCTTTTCGAAAAATATTCAAAATTACCAGAGAAATCGGGAAAATATGGAAATTTAATGAGATTCAATACAAAACATCAGAATTTGTAGCAAAAAAATGTAAACCCTTAAAACGGAAAGCAATTCCCACATATTTGGTATTTCCGTGTAGGGAATTTAATTTCTAGCGCATTTCCGAAGACCTTTTCGCAAAATATGCAAAATTACCCGAGAAATCGGGAAAATATGGAAATTTAATCATTAAATTTCCATATTTTCCCGATTTCTCGGGTAATTTTGAATATTTTTCGAAAAGGTCTTCGGAAATGCGCTAGAAATTAAATTCCCTACACGGAAATACCAAATATGTGGGAATTGCTTTCCGTTTTAAGGGTTTCCATTTTTTTGCTACAAATTCTGATGTTTTGTATTGAATCTCATTAAATTTCCATATTTTCCCGATTTCTCTGGTAATTTTGAATATTTTTCGAAAAGGTCTTCGGAAATGCGCTGGAAATTAAATTCCCTACACGGAAATACCAAATATGTGGGAATTGCTTTCCGTTTTAAGGGTTTTCATTTTTTTGCTACAAATTCTGATGTTTTGTATTGAATCTCATTAAATTTCCATATTTTCTCGATTTCTCGGGTAATTTTGAATATTTTTCGAAAAGGACTTCGGAAATGCGCTAAAAATTAAATTCCCTACACGGAAAAACCAAATATGTGGGAATTGCTTTCCGTTTTAAGGGTTTTCATTTTTTTGCTACAAATTCTGATGTCTTGTATTGAATCTCATTAAATTTCCATATTTTCCCGATGTCTCAGGTAATTTTGAATATTTTTCGAAAAGGTCTCCGGAAATGCGCTAGAAATTAAATTCCCTACACGGAAATACTAAATATGTGGGAATTGCTTTCCGTTTTAAGGGTTTCCATTTTTTTGCTACAAATTCTGATGTTTTGTATTGAATCTCATTAAATTTCCATATTTTCCCGATTTCTCGGGCAATTTTGAATATTTTTCGAAAAGGTCTTCGGAAATGCGCTAGAAATTAAATTCCCTACACGGAAATACCAAATATGTGGGAATTTCTTTCCGTTTTAAGGGATTTCATTTTTTTGCTACAAATTCTGATGTTTTGTATTGAATCTCATTAAATTTCCATATTTTCCCGATTTCTCGGGTAATTTTGAATATTTTTCGAAAAGGTCTTCGGAAATGCGCTAGAAATTAAATTCCCTACACAGAAATACCAAATATGTGGGAATTGTTTTCCGTTTTAAGGGTTTTCATTTTTTTGCTACAAATTCTGATGTTTTGTATTGAATCTCATTAAATTTCCATATTTTCTCGATTTCTCGGGTAATTTTGAATATTTTTGAAAAGGTCTTCGGAAATGCGCTAGAAATTAAATTCCCTACACGGAAATACCAAATATGTGGGAATTGCTTTCCGTTTTAAGGGTTTTCATTTTCTTGCTACAAATTCTGATGTTTTGTATTGAATCTCATTAAATTTCCATATTTTCCCGATTTCTCGGGTAATTTTGAATATTTTTCGAAGAGGTCTTCGGAAATGCACTAGAAATTAAATTCGCTACACGGAAATACTAAATATATGGGAATTGCTTTCCGTTTTAACGATTTTCATTTTTTTGCTACAAATTCTGTTGTTTTGTATTGAATCTCATTAAATTTCCATATTTTCCCGATTTCTCGAGCAATTTTGAATATTTTTCGAAAAGTTCTTCGCAAATGCGCTAGAAATTAAATTCCCTACACTGAAATACCAAATATGTGGGAATTGCTTTCCGTTTTAATGGTTTTCATTTATTTGCTACAAATTCTGATGTTTTGTATTGAATCTCATTAAATTTCCATATTTTCCCGATTTATCGGGCAATTTTAAATATTTTTCGAAAAGTTCTTGAGAAATGCGCTAGAAATTAAATTCCCTACACGGAAATACCAAATATGTGGGAATTGCTTTCCGTTTTAAGGGTTTTCATTTTTTTGCTACAAATTCTGATGTTTTGTATTGAATCTCATTAAATTTCCATATTTTCCCGATTTCTCTGGTAATTTTGAATATTTTTCGAAAAGGTCTTCGGAAATGCGCTAGAAATTAAATTTCCTACAGAGAAATACCAAATATGTGGGAATTGCTTTCCGTTTTAAGGGTTTCCATTTTTTTGCTTCAAATTCTGATGTTTTGTATTGAATCTCATTAAATTTCCATATTTTCCCGATTTCTCGGGCAATTTTGAATATTTTTCGAAAAGGTCTCCGGAAATGCGCTAGAAATTAAATTCCCTACACGGAAATACTAAATATGGTCTTCGGAAATGTGCTAGAAATTAAATTCGCTACACGGAAATACCAAATATGTGGGAAGTGCTTTCCGTTTTAAGGGTTTTCATTTTTTTGCTACAAATTCTGATATTTTGTATTGAATCTCATTAAATTTCCATATTTTCCCGATTTCTCGGGCAATTTTGAATATTTTTCGAAAAGGTCTTCGGAAATGTGGTAGAAATTAAATTCCCTACACTGAAATACCAAATATGTGGGAATTGCTTTCCGTTTTAAGGGTTTTCATTTTTTTTGCTACAAATTCTGATGTTTTGTATTGAATCTCATTAAATTTGCATATTTTCCCGATTTCTCGGGCAATTTTGAATATTTTTCGAAAAGTTCTTCGGAATTGCGCTAAAAATTAAATTCCCTACACGGAAATACCAAATATTTGGGAATTGCTTTCCGTTTTAAGGGTTTTCATTTTTTTGCTACAAATTCTGATGTTTTGTATTGAATCTCATTAAATTACAATATTTTCCAGATTTCTCGGGCAATTTTGAATATTTTTCGAAAAGGTCTTCGGAAATTCGCTAGAAATTAAATTCCCTACACCGAAATACCAAATATGTGAGAATTGCTTTCCGTTTTAAGGGTTTTCATTTTTTTGCTACAAATTCTGATATTTTGTATTGAATCTCATTAAATTTCCATATTTTCCCGATTTCTCGGGCAAATTTGAATATTTTTCGAAGAGGTCTTCGGAAGTGCGCTAGAAATTAAATTGCCTACACGAAAATACCGAATATGTGGGAATTGCTTCCAGCTTTAAGGGTTTTCATTTTTTTGCTACAAATTCTGATGTTTTGTGATGAATCTCATTAAATTTCCATATTTTCCCGATTTCTCGGGTAATTTTGAATATTTTTCGAAAAGGTCTTCGGAAATGTGCTAGAAATTAAATTCCCTACACGGAAATACCAAATATGTGGGAATTGCTTTTCGTTTTAAGGGTTTTCAATTTTTGCTACAAATTCTGATGTTTTGTATTGAATCTCATTAAATTTCCATATTTTCCCGATTTCTCGGGTAATTTTGAATATTTTTCGAAAATGTCTTCGGAAATGTGCTAGAAATTAAATTCCCTACACGGAAATACCAAATATGTGGGAATTGCTTTCCGTTTTAAGGGTTTCAATTTTTTTGCTACAAATTCTGATGTTTTGTATTGAATCTCATTAAATTTCCATATTTTCCCGATTTCTCGGGCAATTTTGAATATTTTTCGAAACGGTCTTCGGAAATGCGCTAGAAATTAAATTCCCTACACGGAAATACCAAATATGTGGGAATTGCTTTCTGTTTTAAGAGTTTTCATTTTTTTGCTACAAATTCTGATGTTTTGTATTGAATCTCATTAAATTTCCATATTTTCCCGATTTCTCGGGCAATTTTGAATATTTTTCGAAAAGGTCTTCGGAAATGCGCTAAAAATTAAATTCCCTACACGGAAATACCAAATATGTGGGAATTGCTTTCCGTTTTAAGGGTTTTCATTTTTTTGCTACAAATTCTGATGTTTTGTATTGAATCTCATTAAATTTCCATATTTTCCCGATTTCGCGGGCAATTTTGAATATTTTTCGAAAAGGTCTTCGGAAATGCGCTAGAAATTAAATTCCCTACACGGAAATACCAAATATGTGGGAATTGCTTTCCGTTTTAACGGTTTCCATTTTTTTGCTACAAATTCTGATGTTTTGTATTGAATCTAATTAAATTTCCATATTTTCCCGATTTCTCGGGAAATTTTGAATATTTTTCGAAAAGGTGTTCGGAAATGTGCTAGAAATTAAATTCCCTACACGGAAATACCAAATATGTGGGAATTGCTTTCCGTTTTAACGCTTTTCATTTTTTTGCTACAAATTCTGATGTTTTGTATTGAATCTCATTAAATTTCCATATTTTCCTGATTTCTCGGGCAATTTTGAATATTTTTCGAAAAGGTCTTCGGAAATGCGCTAGAAATGAAATTCCCTACACGGAAATACCAAATATGTGGGAATTGCTTTCCGTTTTAAGGGTTTTCATTTTTTTGCTACAAATTCTGATGTTTTGTATTGAATCTCATTAAATTTCCATATTTTCCCGATTTCTCGGGCAATTTTGAATATTTTTCGAAAAGGTCTTCGGAAATGCGCTAGAAATTAAATTCCCTACACGGAAATACCAAATATGTGGGAATTGCTTTCCGTTTTAAGGGTTTCCATTTTTTTGCTACAAATTCTGATGTTTTGTATTGAATGTAATTAAATTTCCATATTTTCCCGATTTCTCGGGCAAATTTGAATATTTTTCGAAAAGGTCTTCGGAAATGCGCTAGAAATTAAATTCCCTACACCGAAATACCAAATATGTGGGAATTGCTTTCTGTTTTAAGGGTTTTCATTTTTTTGCTACAAATTATGATGTTTTGTATTGAATCTCATTAAATTTCCATATTTTCCCGATTTCTCGGGCAAAATTGAATATTTTTCGAAAAGGTCTTCGGAAATGCGCTAGAAATTAAATTGCCTACACGGAAATACCAAATATGTGGGAATTGCTTTCCGTTTTAAGGGTTTTCATTTTTTGCTATAAATTCTGATGTTTTGTATTGAATCTCATTAAATTTCCATCTTTTCCCGATTTTTCGGGCAATTTTGAATATTTTTCGAAAAGGTCTTCGGAAATGCGCTAAAATTAAATTCCCTACACGGAATTCCAAATATGTGGCAATTACTTTCCGTTTTAAGGGTTTTCATTTTTTTGCTACAAAAACTGATGTTTTGTATTGAGTCTCATTAAATTTCCATATTTTCCCGATTTCTCGGGCAATTTTGAATATTTTTCGAAAAGGTCTTTGGAAATGCGCTAGAAATTAAATTCCCTACACGGAAATACCAAATATGTGGGAATTGCTTTCCGTTTTAAGGGTTTTCATTTTTTTGCTACAAATTCTGATGTTTTGTATTGAATCTCATTAAATTTCCATATTTTCCCGATTTCTCGGGCAATTTTGAATATTTTTTGAAGCGGTCTTCGGAAATGCGCTAGAAGTTACATTCCATATACGGAAATACCAAATATATGGGAATTGCTTTCCGTTTTAAGGGTTTTCATTTTTTTGCTACAAATTCTGATGATTTGTATTGAATCTCATTAAATTTCCATATTTTCCCGATTTCTCGGGTAATTTTGAATATTTTTCGAAAAGGTCTTCGGAAATGCGCTAGAAATTAAATTCCCTACACGGAAATACCGAATATGTGGGAATTGCTTCCAGCTTTAAGGGTTTTCATTTTTTTGCTACAAATTCTGATGTTTTGTATTGAATCTCATTAAATTTCCATATTTTCCCGATTTCTCGGGTAATTTTGAATATATTTCGAAAAGGTCTTCGGAAATGGGCTAGAAATTAAATTCCCTACACGGAAATACCAAATATGTGGGAATTGCTTTTCGTTTTAAGGGTTTTCAATTTTTTGCTACAAATTGATGTTTTGTATTGAATCTCATTAAATTTCCATATTTTCCCGATTTCTCGGGCAATTTTGAATATTTTTCGAAAAGGTCTTCGGAAATGCGCTAGAAATTAAATTCCCTACACGGAAATACCAAATATGTGGGAATTGTTTTCCGTTTTAAGGGTTTTCATTTTTTTGCTACCAAGTCTGATGTTTTGTATTGAATCTCATTAAATTTCCATATTTTCCCGATTTCTCGGGCAATTTTGAATATTTTTCGAAAAGTTCTTCGGAAAAGCGCTAGAAATTCAATTCCCTACACGGAAATACCAAATTTGTGGGAATTGCTTTCCGTTTTAAGGGTTTTCATTTTTTTGCTACAAATTCTGATGTCTTGTATTGAATCTCATTAAATTTCCATATTTTCCCGAATTCTCGGGCAATTTTGAATATTTTTCGAAAACGTGATCGGAAATGCGCTAGAAATTAAATTCCCTATACGGAAATACCAAATATGTGGGAATTGCTTTCCGTTTTAAGGGTTTTCATTTTTTTGCTAAAAATTCTGATGTTTTGTATTGAATCTCATTAAATTTCCATATTTTCCCGATTTCTCGGGAAATTTTGAATATTTTTCGAAAAGGTCTTCGGAAATGTGCTAGAAATTAAATTCCCTACACGGAAATAATAAATATGTGGGAATTGCTGTCCGTTTTAAGGGTTTTCATTTTTTTGCTACAAATTCTGATGTTTTGTATTGACTCTCATTAAATTTCCATATTTTCCCGATTTCTCGGGCAATTTTGAATATTTTTCGAAACGGTCTTCGGAAATGCTCTAGAAATTAAATTCCCTACACGGAAATACCAAATATGTGGGAATTGCTTTCTGTTTTAAGGGTTTTCATTTTTTTGCTACAAATTCTGATGTTTTGTATTGAATCTCATTAAATTTCCATATTTTCCCGATTTCTCGGGCAATTTTGAATATTTTTCGAAAAGGTCTTCGGAAATGTGCTAAAAATTAAATTCCCTACATGGAAATACCAAATATGTGGGAATTGCTTTCCGTTTTAAGGGTTTTCATTTTTTTGCTACAAATTCTGATGTCTTGTATTGAATCTCATTAAATTTCCATATTTTCCCGATTTCTCGGGCAATTTTGAATATTTTCCGAAAACGTGTTCGGAAATGCGCTAGAAATTAAATTCCCTACACAAAAATACCAAATATGTGGGAATTGCTTTCCGTTTTAAGGGTTTTCATTTTTTTGCTAAAAATTCTGATGTTTTGTATTGAATCTCATTAAATTTCCATATTTTCCCGATTTCTCGGGCAATTTTGAATATTTTTCGAAAAGGTCTTGGGAAATGTGCTAGAAATTAAATTCCCTACACGGAAATACCAAATATGTGGCAATTGCTTTCCGTTTTAAGGGTTTTCATTTTTTTGCTACACATTCTGATGTTTTGCATTGAATCTCATTAAATTTCCATATTTTCCCGATTTCTCGGGCAATTTTGAATATTTTTCGAAACGGTCTTCGGAAATGCGATAGAAATTAAATTCCCTACACGGAAATACCAAATATGTGGGAATTGCTTTCTGTTTTAATGGTTTTCATTTTTTTTGCTACAAATTCTGATGTTTTGTATTGAATCTCATTAAATTTCCATATTTTCCCGATTTCTCGGGCAATTTTGAATATTTTTCGAAAAGGTCTTCGGAAATGTGCTAGAAATTAAATTCCCTACACGGAAATACCAAATATGTGGCAATTACTTTCTGTTTTAAGGGTTTTCATTTTTTTGCTACAAATTCTGATGTTTTGTATTAAATCTCATTAAATTTCCATATTTTCCCGATTTCTGGGGCAATTTTGAATATTTTTAGAAAAGGTCTTCGGAAATGCGCTAGAAATTAAATTCCCTACATGGAAATACCAAATATGTGGCAATTGCTTTCCGTTTTAAGGGTTTTCATTTTTTTGCTACACATTCTGATGTTTTGTATTGAATCTCATTAAATTTCCATATTTTCCCGATTTCTCGGGCAATTTTGAATATTTTTCGAAACGGTCTTCGGAAATGCGCTAGAAATTAAATTCCCTACACGGAAATACCAAATATGTGGGAATTGCTTTCTGTTTTAAGGGTTTTCATTTTTTTTGCTACAAATTCTGATGTTTTGTATTGAATCTCATTAAATTTCCATATTTTCCCGATTTCTCGGGCAATTTGAATATTTTTAGAAAAGGTCTTCGGAAATGCGCTAGAAATTAAATTCCCTACATGGAAATACCAAATATGTGGCAATTGCTTTCCGTTTTAAGGGTTTTAATTTTTTTGCTACACATTCTGATGTTTTGTATTGAATCTCATTAAATTTCCATATTTTCCCGATTTCTCGGGCAATTTTGAATATTTTTCGAAACGGTCTTCGGAAATGCGCTAGAAATTAAATTCCCTACACGGAAATACCAAATATGTGGGAATTGCTTTCTGTTTTAAGGGTTTTCATTTTTTTGCTACAAATTCTGATGTTTTGTATTAAATCTCATTAAATTTCCATATTTTTCCGATTTCTGGGGCAATTTTGAATATTTTTAGAAAAGGTCTTCGGAAATGCGCTAGAAATTAAATTCCCTACACGGAAATACCAAATATGTGGGAATTGCTTTCTGTTTTAAGGGTTTTCATTTTTTTGCTACAAATTCTGATGTTTTGTATTGAATCTCATTAAATTTCCATATTTTCCCGATTTCTCGGGCAATTTTGAATATTTTTCGAAAAGGTCTTCGGAAATGTGCTAGAAATTAAATTCCCTACACGGAAATACCAAATATGTGGCAATTACTTTCCGTTTTAAGGGTTTTCATTTTTTTGCTACAAATTCTGATGTTTTGTATTAAATCTCATTAAATTTCCATATTTTCCCGATTTCTGGGGCAATTTTGAATATTTTTAGAAAAGGTCTTCGGAAATGCGCTAGAAATTAAATTCCCTACATGGAAATACCAAATATGTGGCAATTGCTTTCCGTTTTAACGGTTTCCATTTTTTTGCTACAAATTCTGATGTTTTGTATTGAATCTCATTAAATTTCCATATTTTCCCGATTTCTCGGGAAATTTTGAATATTTTTCGAAAAGGTCATCGGAAATGTGCTAGAAATTAAATTCCCTACACGGAAATACCAAATATATGGGAATTGCTTTCCGTTTTAAGGGTTTTCATTTTTTTGCTACAAATTCTGATGCTTTGTATTGAATCTCATTAAATTTCCATATTTTCCCGATTTCTCGGGCAATTTTGAATATTTTTCGAAAAGGTCTTCGGAAATGCGCTAGAAATTAAATGCCCTACACGGAAATACCAAATATGTGGGAATTGCTTTCCGTTTTAAGGGTTTTCATTTTTTTGCTACAAATTCTGATATTTTGTATTGAATCTCATTAAATTTCCATATTTTCCCGATTTCTCGGGCAATTTTGAATACTTTTCGAAAAGGTCTTCGGAAATGCGCAAGAAATTAAATTCCCTACACCGAAATACCAAATATGTGAGAATTGCTTTCTGTTTTAAGGGTTTTCATTTTTTTGCTACAAATTCTGATGTTTTGTATTGAATCTCATTAAATTTCCATATTTTCCCGATTTCTCGGGTAAATTTGAATATTTTTCGAAAAGGTCTTTGGAAATGCGCTAGAAATTAAATTGCCTACACGCAAATACCAAATATGTGGGAATTGCTTTCCGTTTTAAGGGTTTTAATTTTTTTGCTACAAATTCTGATGTTTTGTATTGAATCTTATTAAATTTCCATATTTTCCCGATTTCTCGGGTAATTTTGAATATTTTTCGAAACGGTTTCGGAAATGTGCTAGAAATTAAATTCCCTACACGGAAATACCAAATATGTGGGAATTGCTTTCCGTTTTAAGGGTTTTCATTTTTTTGCTACAAATTCTGATGTTTTGTATCTCATTAAATGAGATACAAAACATCAGAAATTGTAGCAAAAAATCTCATTAAATTAGGGAATTTAATTTCATTAATAAAAATTAAATTCCCTACACGGAAATACCAAATATGTGGGAATTGCTTTCTGTTTTAATGGTTTTCATTTTTTTTGCTACAAATTCTGATGTTTTGTATTGAATCTCATTAAATTTCCATATTTTCCCGATTTCTCGGGCAATTTTGAATATTTTTCGAAAAGGTCTTCGGAAATGTGCTAGAAATTAAATTCCCTACACGGAAATACCAAATATGTGGCAATTACTTTCTGTTTTAAGGGTTTTCATTTTTTTGCTACAAATTCTGATGTTTTGTATTAAATCTCATTAAATTTCCATATTTTCCCGATTTCTGGGGCAATTTTGAATATTTTTAGAAAAGGTCTTCGGAAATGCGCTAGAAATTAAATTCCCTACATGGAAATACCAAATATGTGGCAATTGCTTTCCGTTTTAAGGGTTTTCATTTTTTTGCTACACATTCTGATGTTTTGTATTGAATCTCATTAAATTTCCATATTTTCCCGATTTCTGGGGCAATTTTGAATATTTTTCGAAACAGTCTTCTGAAATGCGCTAGAAATTAAATTCCCTACACGGAAATACCAAATATGTGGGAATTGCTTTCTGTTTTAAGGGTTTTCATTTTTTTGCTACACATTCTGATGTTTTGTATTGAATCTCATTAAATTTCCATATTTTCCCGATTTCTCGGGCAATTTTGAATATTTTTCGAAATGGTCTTCGGAAATGCGCTAGAAATTAAATTCCCTACACGGAAATACCAAATATGTGGGAATTGCTTTCTGTTTTAAGGGTTTTCATTTTTTTGCTACAAATTCTGATGTTTTGTGTTGAATCTCATTAAATTTCCATATTTTCCCGATTTCTCGGGCAATTTTGAATATTATTCGAAAAGGTCTTCGGAAATGCGCTAGAAATTAAATTCCCTACATGGAAATACCAAATATGTGGCAATTGCTTTCCGTTTTAACGGTTTCCATTTTTTTGCTACAAATTCTGATGTTTTGTATTGAATCTCATTAAATTTCCATATTTTCCCGATTTCTCGGGAAATTTTGAATATTTTTCGAAAAGGTCATCGGAAATGTGCTAGAAATTAAATTCCCTACACGGAAATACCAAATATGTGGGAATTGCTTTCCGTTTTAAGGGTTTTCATTTTTTTGATACAAATTCTGATGCTTTGTATTGAATCTCATTAAATTTCCATATTTTCCCGATTTCTCGGGCAATTTTGAATATTTTTCGAAAAGGTCTTCGGAAATGCGCTAGAAATTAAATGCCCTACACGGAAATACCAAATATGTGGGAATTGCTTTCCGTTTTAAGGGTTTTCATTTTTTTTGCTACAAATTCTGATATTTTGTATTGAATCTCATTAAATTTCCATATTTTCCCGATTTCTCGGGCAATTTTGAATACTTTTCGAAAAGGTCTTCGGAAATGCGCAAGAAATTAAATTCCCTACACCGAAATACCAAATATGTGAGAATTGCTTTCTGTTTTAAGGGTTTTCATTTTTTTGCTACAAATTCTGATGTTTTGTATTGAATCTCATTAAATTTCCATATTTTCCCGATTTCTCGGGTAAATTTGAATATTTTTCGAAAAGGTCTTTGGAAATGCGCTAGAAATTAAATTGCCTACACGCAAATACCAAATATGTGGGAATTGCTTTCCGTTTTAAGGGTTTTAATTTTTTTTGCTACAAATTCTGATGTTTTGTATTGAATCTTATTAAATTTCCATATTTTCCCGATTTCTCGGGTAATTTTGAATATTTTTCGAAACGGTTTCGGAAATGTGCTAGAAATTAAATTCCCTACACGGAAATACCAAATATGTGGGAATTGCTTTCCGTTTTAAGGGTTTTCATTTTTTTGCTACAAATTCTGATGTTTTGTATCTCATTAAATGAGATACAAAACATCAGAAATTGTAGCAAAAAAT